>CM031237.1:986372429-987572429 GCA_018340775.1 Taxus wallichiana var. yunnanensis | reverse complement strand
GTTTTTGTCCTTAGAATATTTTTGGTAAAAGCTTCAAGCTTCAACACAATTCAGAAAATATCAAATGGTCATAGAATGCCAAACCCAAGTCGACTTGTCCTTTTTAAAGGAAGAAGTGACCCATAGTGACCTTCTACACAACCAATCACTATTCTCCTTCATTAAATATTTTCTTTCCTCCATCTCTCTTCTCTAGACCAAGTCGCATTTTTACATAGGGAGGACACGAAAATACAATGCTCTTTATCTTCTCTAAGTTTTTCTTTTCCTTTCAAGAAGAGTCGCCATTTCTCCCTAGGGAGAATAAAAATATAATTGCTCATTTTTCTGACTTAGTCTTGACATAATATTAAGCTACTTAAATTATTATAAGTGCTTTCATATTTTCCCTTTTTCTACAAGAACTTTTGCCTTTACTACGAGCACTTTATAATAACTAAAAATAACTTAAGTCACCCTTATTTTCTTCCTTCAACTGTTGGGTAGACAAAATAGGCCAAAGGTCTTCGATTGAGAAGGGAATATTACACTCAATGGTCAGTGTGATAAAAATGAAGGGGTGTTTGCCTTCAAAAGAGAAATTGAAATGTAGTTTCAACGCGTTTTCCCCACGGTTTTGGCGTGTTCAACATTTTTACTGCGTCAGGTGAGTAAAGGACATGGACTCGCTTGAGTATTCTAACTATGTTTCATATTCTTATATCCAGGCATTCCATAAAGATTTAAGGCATTAAAACTTATGAAGTGCGGGTCTGTGAATAGTATACAAATAACATTAATAAAGCTTATAATAACTCAATGAGAATTTCCTCCCAAAATAATTCCACGGTGAAAATCAGTGACAACACAGTTCAACTCTTGCCCTTTGTTGTAATATTGGAAACAAATCTTGAAACAGAAAAAACCCAAAAATTATTTTCCCACTACTAGAAACTGATCAAGAATATGATGCCATCGCACTACAAACCCTTGAGCTACAAGAAATTGAGTTTTCCAAAATAAGAATTGTTAGCTACATATCATATGATAAAACTAGACATTAAGTTCAAAAATAGAAATAGGTACATATTGTTTTAACTTGATATGTAAAATAAAAAAAGAAGAAAATAAAATAGATACCATAGACAAAGCTGTTAGCCATCTTCCTGAAATGTTGAAAGGTTGAAAATTTGATCAGGGTCCAACTTCTTTATTTACAGCTAAAGAGACTCGGTTCTATTTGAATTTGTAACACAAGTACTCTCCATGAGCTCCTAGCTTGGCTTTGAAGAATCAAAACAATTTGGGCATGCCTTCATTTCCACCATGTTCAAATATAAAAATTATATTATAAAGATTATCCAGTCTCACTCATATGTTTATGAGTGGCTACTGTATTATTTGAATTTCTCCCTTTCCTTTTTCTCTTCCTAGATATTTCATATAGTCAAGAAGGGTCGGAAGATCAAGGATGACACTTCATAAATGAGCATTGTTGAAGAATTAAAGGACAAGAAAGATGAGAAGGCGATAATAAGAATGATGGCATCTTTAATGATATATTGCACACTGAATCAAAGACAACATAATTTATATATTTTATTGATACAATTTGACATGTTTTACAGATCAATTTAGTGTTAAGGATGTAAAAATCACCATAATAGTGATTGATCATCATTACTAAATTTCTTGGAAAGGGCTTTGTTTGTAAACTTTAAGTTATTATTTTTAGTAATTTTGATTGCTTTATTTCTTTACTCATGCCGGGACTAGTTCAATTAGAGGGATGTGAACTGAGAGTAATACATGTAAGACATTAATACAATTTATGAAGTACGAGTCTGTGAGTAGTACAACCAATTGGTCTAAGTCTATGTTCCAATAGGTTCTGTCATATCCATGGGTTTTCTATTTCTTGTCTCTGCTCCAACTCTTATTTTTTCTCTATTCCTTATATTCTGTTGTATCTTTTATTACATTATTTTCGTGCGTTACTTCTTGGAAACCTTGCACACAAAGCCTCAGATCATGCCTATAAAGGTTTGCATGTTAGTTCCTCCATACAACTATGCTACATTGCCTCCCCATTTTTAATTTCCTTGTTGTGATTCAATGAAATGTATTTCTTCTTACACCTTATTTGCTAATGAAATTTGTAGAATTTGCATCTGAAAAGTTTAAGCTATCTATGGGGAAAAAAGTGGTTATGTTTTTCTAGGTTAAAATAATTGGAAAGATATAGTAAATTTTTTAAGGATTTTCTAGTTTGAATTGACTCAATAAAGCTTTATATCGATAATATTTGCAAATTTAGATATTCTTTACAATATTAATGTTATAAGTTTTATATAATGCTTTATATTCTTATATTCAAGAATTCCATAAAGCTTTAAGGCATTACAATTTATGAAGTGTGTGTCCATGAATAGTACAAATAACATCAATAAAGCTTATAATAACTCAATGAGAGTTCCCTCCCAAAGGAATTCCACTGGTGAAAATCGGTGAAAAACACAATTCACCTCTTGCCCTTCACTTTGATTTTTTTGAAACAAATCCCAAAACAAAAAATCCCAAAAAGTGATCTTCCCACTACCAAAACCGATCAAGAATATGATACCATTGCACTACACACCCTTGAGCTTCTAGAAATCCAGTTTTCCAAAATAAAAAATTGTTGGCTACATATCATATGATAGAACTAGACATTATGTTCAAAAATAGAAATAGGTACACATTGTTTTAACTTGATATGTCAAATAAAAGAAGAAGAAAATAAAATAGATACCACTGGACAAAGTCGTTAGCCATCTTCCCGAAATGTTGAAAGGATGAAAATATGATTAGGATCCAACTTATTTATTTGTAGCTAGAGCGACTTGGTGTTATTTGGCTTTGTAACACAACTACTCTCCACGACCTCCTACATTCCAAGAATCAAAACAATTTGGGCATGCCTTCATTCCCACCATGTTTAAATATAGAAATGATATTATAAAGAATATCTAGTCTCACTCGTATGTTTATTGATATTTTGCTCATTGAATTAAAGATAAAGCATAATTTGTATTTTTAATGATACACTTTGACAGTGTCATACAAATAAATTTAGTGTTAAGGATGTAAACATTCATTGTGATCATCATCATCATTGTTAAATTTCTTGGAAAGGGGCTTTTGTGTAAACTCTAAGCTATTATTGTTTAGTAATTATATGATTACTATATTGGCATAAGTGCATAAGGTTGAATGGTAAAAGCCCACCCATTATAAATTGGATTTTCTTTGTGTGGGATCCTATATGTCCTCCACTCACATATGGAGGGTCATCTCACATGGGTTAGGTTTAGGGTTAGGTTTAGGGTTTCTTGTGTGTCATGCACTAGGGTTACTCAACACCCTATATGTATCCCTTCATTTGACATTTATGAGCATGCCAAGACACTCCACTGTCTTTTCTCTATGTGCAAGCTTTGTTCTGTTATGCAAGCTCTTCCATTGATTGATTGATTCCTCCTTGTGATTACACTTGGAGCTATTACGTTTCCTTCAGAGTGCAACTTTATCATGGTGCATAGTTTTTCGATACGATTCTCGCCAACTCTTTCATGGTATTAGAGATGAGATCGGGTAAACATGCATTCGTCATCTGAGTTGCGATTACTCTTGGTTTTGTTATTTTTACTCCTCGTGCAAGTTTTTTTTTATCATTAGATTTTGGATTTCCTTGCTAACGTATGTAACAAGTTGTTCTTGGAAAGTTTTTTGGTTTTTTTTGTGTTCTTCATGTGCATGTGCAGATCTCCTCATTCTTTTTCGGGGTTTTACAACTACATTTAGCTAACTGCAACTAAATTTAGTAGATCAGCTAAAATAGAGGTTTATTTTCTGGTTTTTTAATTTTTTATTAAACTAATTTTTTTAAAGATCTCTGTTTTGCTTGGATCTCTATGTGTTTTTCATGGTGTTTTGCAGGCACAGTTTCAAATTACGGAGTTTAAGTTTGTAGTCTTTGGTGTTCTGGTGTTCTTCTCCATCGAGCTCCCACCTGAGCTACACCCTCTGCAACCGAGCTCTTCTCTACTGCCGAGCTCCTTCAATAAAGCTCCCTTGAGCTCCTTCAACTCGCCCATTCTCTCACGTTTTGTGGTGTGGAAGTGTTTTTTTTTTTGGCCGAGTCGACTCGACGACCTCGTGTGTTAGCCAAGCTCCTTCAACACGGTGCATGTTTTTTTGCTTTGCCTGAGCTTCAACCCCCTTTGAGTTCTTTTTGCCTCAACTTGACTCACGTCTTTTCCACCCAAGCTTGTACTCATTTCCTACCCTTTTTTTGCTGCCTACCTCGACCCCCTCGCCCCGCCTTGACCGAGTCACATTTAGCCTGTGGCCGCCTTGCCCATGGCCGAGTCGGTTCTATTTGTGGTGTGTTATGTCGAGCCGTGCCGGCCAAGTCCCTTCTTTGTCATGGTCTCTCTCCTTCCCGGTTGGCTTCTGCTTGTGCCGTGTCTACCCTTCTTGGGCCTCATTCCCACTCCCTGGAGTCACTCCCCACCCTCCTTGTCCGCCTTGATCCCGCTCCCTCTCCAACGGCTTCCACCCGTGATCCAAACCGGGATCCTCCCGATCCCTCCAACCACCACCAAGCCCTCCTTTGGTTTCAAGTTTCTTTAAATTTCCAAACGGTGGCCTTTTTTTCTATATAACCGTAAATTCATTTTTTTGGTAAGTTTTTAAAAATATCTTTTGGGTGGGATTTTTTAAAGTGGGAAAATTAATTTATTTAAGGCAAGTTTCTATAATTTAAAATTTGAGGTTTTTTTTAAAAGTGGATTTTTTTAAAAAAAAGGGAGTATATTTAAAATTTTAATTAGGATTTAATTTTTTATTAGATCTTAATTAGTTGAAATTAATTAGATTTAATTAAATTAAATCTAGTTTTATTAATTTCAAATCTAACCTTCATTTACGATTAGTATATATTTTAAAATCATCTTTTAATTAACATCTTTTTTTTTTTATCGTTTTATTTAGTCCTAATTGCTTTAAAATTAGCTAAATCGACGTTTCAAAACGATAATTTTTTAAAAACGTTATTGTCAATTTTTTTACTAATCATGCACTCAAGTGTGCAGTATCACTCTGAGCACCTCTTTGTCTTCCGCGTGCCTTTTCGGCATTCTGAAGATCATCTAGACTCATCTTGAGTTCAAAAACATTGTATTTTACCCTTATTATTGCTTGCATGACTAGTGAGCGCATCCACCACAAAGTTTGCGCAGCAGGGGGTATCCTTTGTGACGTGAGACATTTTTCTCACAACCAGATTTGATTTCACCTCCTTCCTAGTTTTTTTACAATTGTGCTTGTGTACGGTGTCACTTTGTTTGCGCTCCACGAAACACGATTGTGGTCTCCTCTCTTGTGTGTTATTACGCTGATTGCAAGGTGAGTTACCAAGTGTTTCAAGATGCACGCTCGACCCGATTGTATTCAACACACTAAACTATAAAGTGCCGAAAGTAGGGGGTTATTATATTGTCCTGGGTGGTTGTGATTCTTGTGTTTCTTTTCTGCATTCTTTCTCTCTCTTCACTATGGATGCACTTTCAATTCCTTTTCTTACGCCGTTCAAATTCTTCGAATGGAGATCAAAATAATTATGAAACTAAGGGGTAAAGGGTTATTCCACATCACCATGGGAACTGAGACTGAACTGATGACCCTAAAAATCTAAGTGGTTAAACCGTAGTGATGAAGCTTTAGGTCTTCTTTGCATGTTCGTTTCTCCTGACTTGCTCTTCCACATTGAGTCATCTGAAACACCTAATTCTGCGTGGAAAATGTTAGATGGAATGTTTGGACAACAAGATGACATGAGAGCGCATGAGTTGGAAAACAAACTACTAGGGTTAAATCCTAGTGATTTTGAAAACCTACAAGCATTCTTCTCTAAATTTTTCCACACTAGATTGTTGTTAAAGGAATGTCAAGTAGAGAAGAAAGATTCTCAATTGATCTTGTCGATTCTCTCTAAGTTAGGTCCTAATATTTTGTCTTTGTGTCAACTTTTTACGCTACAAAAGCTACCTTGGGAAAGGATTGGAATATGCCCTCCTTTGACTATTTTTCATCCCAACTCATTCGAGAACAGACAAACTCATTCAAATGGGGTCTCTCAAGTCCAAGTCACATGCCCTTGTAGCAAGTACTAGTAAGGAAAAGAAGACTAAAAAGAAGAAAGAAAAAAGGATCAACCTAAGAAGGAAACCAAGACCAAAACTAAAATTAACACGAACACTTCGACTTCTTGAGCCTAGAGCACAGAAAGACAAGTATTTGTGTTCCTATTGCAAGAAGCCTGGTCATAAAGAGCATACGTGTATGAGAAAAAAAATTGATCACCTTACTCATTTACTTGAGAAAAATCAAATAGGTGTTCCTGAGTCTATCAAACAAAATGCTCCAAGGCCGAGTCTTCTACTACAAAAGGTTCTAAATTTGATAAGAAGAAAGGAAAGGCCCTTGTAGCCAAAGTTGCTCCTTCATCGACGTGGATTATAGATTTCTGGTGCCTCACACCACATGGATTCTTCACATGTTGAGTTCTCCAACATCGAGCCTTGTGGTATGTCCCAAATCACGATGGGTAATGACACGACAATGTCGGTTTCCGTAGTGGATCGGTAGAGATGGATGGGGGAACATTCAACCAAGTGTTGAGTGTTCCTGATCTCTCTACCAATCTCCTATCGGTTTACCAAATTACTCACCTTGGTGAAGGAATGCGAGTGGAATTTGGTCCTAACTCGTGATTATTCGTGAGCTTAACGATGACACTACAATGGTTGAGGGAAAGGCGGATCACCATTCACGTTGTATACCTTTTCCCACTTTACTTCTGATTCTACGCCCACTTCCTTTCTCACTCATGCAAATGAGGTTAGTAAGCTATGGCATGAGCATTTTGGACATCTAAATTATCGCTACCTTGAACAATTGAGCCAAAACAAAATGGTCAATGGGTTACCCCGCATGTCAAGTTTTCTAAGGGTCTTTGTGAGGGTTGTACCCTTGGAAAGCATCCTAAAAAGAACTTTGACAAAGGAAAATCTTGGAGAGCTACTCATCCTTTGATCTTGTTCACAATGATATTTCTGGTCCATTTCCGTCTCCTTCGTTTACTAGAGCTCTTTATGTGTTGACCTTCATTGATGACTATTCATATACTTGGGTATATTTTCTTAAGCTTAAGTCTGAAGTCTTTGAACATTTTCAGGACTTTAAGGCTCTTGCTGAGAAACAAGTGGAATGGTCTATTAAGGTTCTTCAAACCGACAATGGAGGTGAATATGTAAACAATAGGTTCATGGATTTCTGTACTTCTGAAGGGATCTCCTTGCAGCATACATTTGCATACAACCCTTCGCAGAATGGAGTAGTAGAAAGAAAGAACCATACTCTTAAAGAGATGGCCACTTGTATGATTCACTCAAAGTCTCTTCCTCCGCAGTATTGGGATGAAGCAATGAATTGTGCTAATTACATTCAGAACCGTGTTCCACACAAGGCAGTAAGAGGGATGACACCCTTTGAAGCCTGGTTTGGATGCAAGCCTGATGTTGAGCACTTTCGAGTCTTCGATCCAAGGCTATGGCTCGATTCCCAAGAAGAAATGTAAGGCATTGGAACCACAATCCAAACCTTGTATCTTTGTAGGGTATCCTGATGGCGTGAAGGGATATCAATTGTTGAATCCTACTTCTCATGAGATTTATATTGAGAGAAGTGTTAAGTTCGATGAGTCTTCTTCGACTTCTACTTCTCTACCTATTGAGGTTCTTCAGCTTGCTGAATTCGATTCTGACTCATCAGATGATGATGTTGTTGAGCATGCTCCTCTTCCTAATCCTCCCGACCATCAAACCCTTGAGTCTTCCGATTCTAACATAGTAGTGATGATGAGGACTATGTCCCTTCTCACTCAAGTGATGAATCTTCCGACTCAGAGGCTGATCCTCCTGGTCCTCTTTGGGCTAGGAAAACTCTGCAAAGTGCTAGAGATTTAGTTGGAGATACTTCGGATATGAGATGTACTCACTCAGATTTCATTGGACCCCACTCTTTCTTCACCTCTTTCCTCGATCCACAATATTTTGGGAGGCTTCTGGTATTCCTGAGTGGGATTCTACCATGGATGAGGAGTATTCCTCTCTCATGAAGAACGATACTTGGGATCTCACCCCTCTTCCGAAAGGAAGAAAAATCGTTCAGTGTAAGTGGGTGTTCAACAAAGTATGGAGTAGATGGAGATGTCGAAAAGTTTAAAGCATGATTAGTAGCTAAGGGTTTCTCCCAGATAGCTGGGGTTGATTATACTAAAACCTTTGCTCCGGTTGCAAAGATGACTTCTATTCGATTGACCTAGCCATTTCCACAAAAATAGATGGAAAGTCCATCAAATGGACGTTAAGAGTGCCTTCCTTCATGGTGACCTAGAGGAAGAGATCTACATGGAACAACCTCTGGGTTATGTCCATGATCCCTCCCTCATTTGTAAGTTAAAGAAGTCTCTTTATGGCCTTAAACAAGCCCCTCGGGCTTGGTATGCCAAGATGGACTCCTTTTTACTTACATCAAGGTTTACTAGGTGTCACTCTGATCCAAATGTTTATATTCTATGGCAAGATGACTCCATACTCATTCTTGTTCTCTATGTTGATGACTTGTTGATCACAACAACTCTTCCTCTATCATTGATTCTGTGAAGACCGCCTTGGCCAACAAGTTTTCCATGACTGACTTAGGTCTACTTCATTACTTTCTTGGGATCCAGATTTCACAATCTGACTCAAGAATTTTGATTTCAACCTAAGTATGCTCTTGACTTGCTTGCTCATTTTCAAATGTCCAATTGCAAGTCTTCTCCTACTCCTTTTCTTTCCGGGGTTAAGTTGGTTTCTGATTGCTCTACTCCCTTGGTTGATGGTACCCTTTATCGACAAGTTGGTGGGGAGCTTGATTTACTTGACTCACACTCGACCGGATTTATCTTATGCTATTGGGATCATGTGTCCAGATTCATGCAGAGCCACATGAGCTGCATTGGAAAGCAACTAAATGGATCCTTCATTATGTTCATGGCACCTATACTGATGGCATTCACTATCATGGAGGGGTGGATATTGACTTGATTGGGTTCATAGATTCTTGATTGGGCCGGTGACTTAGATCATCGAAATCTACCTCTGGCTACAGTTTCTCTCTTGGTTCGGGTCCTATTAGTTGGTCTAGCAAGAAGTAGAATGCAATTGCGATATCTTCTACAGAGGCAAAATACAGAGGAGCAGTTAACACTTGCCACAAAAGGCTATTTGGCTATAGGGTATTCTGACAGAGTTTGGCATCCACTTTCGGCGGCCTACCATTATCTATTGTGATAACACAAGCACTATCTCAATTTGTAGAAATCTAGTTCAACATCAATGGATGAAGCACATTGAGATCCATATGCACTTCATACGAGAGCTTATTCATGATGGTATCATCGACATTCAATACATTCAGATAAATCTGATCAGATTGCAGATATATTCACCAAGCCCTTCACTGAGGTGAAGTTTCTTCACTTATGGTCTCTTCTTGGGGTGAGGTCTTATGCAGCTACTCATCTTCTTCAGGCTATATAGTCCTTTTCTTCTTCTTCTTCTTCTAGGAAGATGTTGTTTGTACATGGGCACCTTATCAGGCCTTTAGTTTTTGGGCCCCATTGACACATCTTTCTTAGTTGTTTAGGAGTGTCTTCTTTTTCTATCTGACTCATCATAGCCACTACCCTAGCTTCAATGAAGGGGGTGTTGGTGTGTGGGATCCTATATGTCCTCCACTCACATATGGAGGGTCATCTCACATGGGTTAGGTTTAGGGTTTCTTGTGTGTCATGCACTAGGGTTACTCAACGCACCCTATATGTATCCCTTCATTTGACATTTATGAGCATGCCAAGACACTCCATTGTCTTTTCTCTATGTGCAAGCTTTGTTCTATTATGCAAGCTCTTCCATTGATTGATCGATTCCTCCTTGTGATTACACTAGAGCTATTATGTTTCCTTTAGAGTGCAACTTTATCGTGGTGCATAGTTTTTTATCTGATTCTCGCTTGATTCTTTCATGGTCTTGGATGATCGGCTCTCTGATTTGTTTGGACTTGTTCGGTGTGGTTTCCAATTTTCATACCATGTGTACTTTGTTAAGTCCTAGAGAAAGTTTGTTGTATACTCAAAATTGATCAACTATATTTTCATTATCAAACCCTTCTTTACCTAGTTGTAAACCCTATGGGAGCGGATGTTCAAGATTTACTAGGTGTACTTTTCCATTTAGATTACACATGTTCCATTGAGTCTCCTAACGGGGGATGGGTCTCGAGACACGGGGGAACAAGGGCCTAGGTTTGGGGATAGTTGGGGGATGGTAGTGCAAATATATATAGTACTTGAAAATTTAGTTATAAAAATGTATAAGGAACAAAAATTTAAACTTTGAAATCTAAACACACTTTGCATTGAAAAATGAAAATGTAGAATCTCAATATATTAATATTTATATTCAAAATGATGATTACATTCAAAATTCAAATATAATTGGCCAGTGGCTCAATTCCTCTAATGAGTCTTATCATCCCCAAAGTTTGTGTGCCAAACTCCTCATCACTCAAAATCCTAGACTCCTCAAGGTCAAAATCCCCAAACTAACTTTAACTAACATGTCTCTGCCACATCATCATTTATTTGAGATGAATCCTCTAGCTCTACATCCCATCGGGCTTTTAGAATCTCCTTGTGTGTAAGTGTGTCATGGTCAATGAGGCTTAAGGCACTATGTACATCTATAAGCTTCTCCATTCTCCTAAAGGTAAGTGTGTTTTTCCTCACAGAGTGGATGATACCATAAATAGACGAGTTCCACTCCATATGAATAGTATTGACATTTATAGAATTGTTCATTTTCTGAATAGCCTTCATGAACCCTTCCTTCACCTCAACATCTTGTATAGGGGTAACTCTAGATAGACAACCATGTGCAAGGGGGTGTTGAGCTTCTCCCATCTCTGATGAATGATTGGTTGAATATGGTCATTGTAGAATTGCAATGTAGGGTCTTTCTCTTGTACAATGGCCTTCATTTGGCCAAGCATACTGTCAATGCACTCATACACCTCTCCAAGGCTAGGTGCATTAGAGTCCCCATATCTAATGACTTTGAAGACTGGAGTAATGAAAGAGACAATGTATTTCACATCAACCCAAAATGTGTCACTCTTCACCACCTCCTTCACCCTCTTCCTTGCTCAGACTTAGAATCGGGCCACCGATTCCACTTTTTGTCATGACCATTAGTTCTAATGCCTCTTGCAACTCAAGCATCCTCTCCAAGGAATGAAACAAAATGCATATCTAGTCTTAACAGGTTTTAAAAACTTCTAAGAGAAGGTCCTGAAATAGTGCATGTGAAGTGTGGTGGTTGTAGATAAACATTTACACATCTCTAGTATAATTAATGACCTCTTTGATCCAACCAATATTTACTATGTCCTTGAGTGCATTATTCATGGCATGCACACAACAAGGAGTCCACCAAATATGTTTGTAGGATGCCTCAATCAACTTCCCTACAACTCTGCATACATGGGTTGCATTTGGCACTACTTGCACCATTATTTGCACATTGATCCAACCAATATTTCCATGTCCTTGTGAGTGCATTATTCATGGTATGCACATAAAAAGGAGTCCAACCAAAAATATGTTTGTAGGTTACCTTAATCAACTTCCATGCAACTCTGCATACATGGGCCACATTTGCCACTACTTGCACTGTTAGGTTGTGGAGCTTGTTTTCATGTGTGAAAGTGTTAAAGACTATACACTAAGAGTACTATACACTTTCCACGGTTGTCTCGTTGGGGTTTGGGGTTGGGTTGGGCCCCGAGCGGGGGTATAGGGTGCCAACCCCATATATATATATATATATATATATGGCCTCAAACAAAACGTGCCCGATATACCGAGAAATGTGCTTTTTCTCATATGGGTGGGATTTTTGACCCATAGGTTTATGAGACAGTTTTGGCCCATGGTTTTGATACCCACAATTTTGTAAAACTGCTTAAGCAATTGTCTACTTATGTGGTTTTTTGCATATGGTAGGTATGATGTAACATTATAGATGTGTTTTGAATTTAGGTGTGAATTTTGTAGAGTTTGTTGAGCATAGCTCCAAACAAATTTGGGTATTGTATTGAGAGAGCGGTGGCTTGTAATAAAATATGAGCAAGTGATTCTTGTGGATGTAACCCAAATTGGGTGAACCACATTAAATATTGTCTCTTTGTGTTGTGTTATTATTATTCTACACTTTTATTTGAGATCTGTAATATTTTCTGCATATTAGTTTCTATTGTTGCGATTCTGTGAGGGATTATTCCGCATATTTTATCCCTTATTTCCTAACATGCACCACATTCTTTGGTCCAACCTCCTTAATAACATATATTTAAGGATTTTGAATTAAAAATTAGAGTCCTTTAGTGCCTGAACAATCAATAGCCTTGAGGAAGTAAGGGTCCTCTGTACATGTGACCATGATGTTGATGAGTGGATGATGCCTAATGTCCATCCACCCATCCATGATTATGTTGCATCCATAGTGACCCAAATAACCTTCATTTTCTCCATTAGAATATTAATCTTGGAATAGTTCTTATCCAAGATTATTGTCCTCAATTTTGTCTCCCCTTGGTGGCACATATGATGGTCCTACTCTTGTTATCTTTGCCACAACATCCTTATAATAAAGAGAGAGAATCGCATGGAATGGAATCCCACAAACAAATAATATTTCTTCAATGGCATTGTTAGAATATGCAGAGAGAGAAAGAATAAAGAGAGATTATAATGTACAAAGAACAAATGAAGAGAAACTAGAATGCACACATTATTCATTGTGTGTCTGTCCTTTTATTATGTGAAAGATGGTTACAAAGTGGTTAAAGAGGTTACAACCATTTATTAGTTAACTCTTAACTAATATTAACATAATGGTAATAAATAAGCCTTATATTTTAATACCCCATCTTAAGGATTTCTCTATCAAACATATTGACATAAGATTAAAACAACAACACTAAACAAGACCATGCATTATTTAAAAGCTTCCCTTTTGAAAACAATGCTTTGACCAGATAGAGCTCCATCAAGTTGCCTCCCTGCCCTCGTAAAGGTGTAGTTCCCAAGTTCCTAGATTCCACCTCCCCGAACTCCCAAATTACAGAATCTCCCAAATTTTTGGACAACCATCCATACTAAGCCATCCAAAAGCTCCATCAAGCTATCTCATGACCCTCGTAAGGGAAAATTCTCGAGATTCACAGACTCCTGAACTATTTGGACAACCATCCATACCTAGTTTAATTACACTGGATTCCTTCATGTCTTCAAAGTGTTGTGATTCTTTTAAAGTACACATTCTCTATTAGTTAGTTAATCAATGTCAATAGCTGGTGGATTTTCAACATTGGCTTCATTTGGTTTGACTTGGAATTTTCCCTTCATCTTTTTCTTTACGATATGACCCGTCTCTTTGAAAAATATTTCATTCAATAACTTGATAATATGAACTTTCTTCACAATTCTTTATCATTTTCTCCAAACATCTTTGGCTTGTTACAAAATTCAATCCGAAATTCATACAAAATGTTGTTTTTTCATGACCTAGAAATTAAAAGAATACAACTGAAAAATGTGCCCTAGTTTGTGATTTTTGAATTCTGATTCGAAAATATTTTTTTCTTTGATTTTGTATTCTCTTGAGTTTATGCCCTTGCGCCATTGTATTTTATGTTGTTTTTCCCTTGCTTCTACTGTATTTTTCCTTCTCAAGCATATGAACTGTGGAATGAATGGCGGAAAATGGAGTCTTAGGATTGATTCAAGAACTATGTTTCACGAAATGTGTGTTGCCCTGAAATTCACGGATTGTATTTTTATTTTCGTGATTTATGAATCGTATAATGGACTATATTTTCTTCGTATAAAACAATTTGAAACCCTTCAAAATTATCCTATGATTGTGGTATTTTTGTTATGTACCTGATTGGAAGCACATTGACTTTGGTGAGAGAGAGGGGGTGAATTAGTCCTACAAATCCTTCAATTCATTTACCATTAATTGAATCATACATTAACATCCATCCATTCACATACATTCAACCATAGCTTATTAAGTGTGAACAATACATTAAAATAACCATAACACATAGAAGAGAGATCATAGACACAATATTTAATTGGGAAACCCTCTTCACTTTCTCTTGGTGGTAGCAAGCATCAACTCATCCATTTGATGCTTAAATCAACTCATTATTTCAGCCTAAGCAAATGTGTCCTGAAATCCAACATACAAACTTCTTCACAAATTGACCTTAATGACCAACCAAAACACCTCATCATGAGAAAAACCTTACATAACTGGAAATATATATAAATCCTCTATCCATAATATATTATAAGTCCTCCCAACTCTAAGTGGAAGGCCTTTAGCCAAGTCAATCTCTACGAACTAATTTTTATGCCTTCTTGGACTCAAGAACTGATCAATTACCCCAACATGCTCCATCACACCAAAAAAACTTCCACACTTAACCAAATCATGGGACACACTTATACATGATTCCTAAGCACTCAACAACCTTCACCAATCATGAAGAACTCAAAATCATCACTTTACCTTATTAAGTCACTTTGCACCCTTTTAGAAAAAGCATCCTTCAAACTTGACGCTTAAAGAACAGATCATCATATTTTTTCATACCTTATCAAAAATATATTGATATACCATAGGAAATCTCTCTAAACCATATTCACAACAAAACTTGAATGAAATCTTAATTCCCTCTCGTAGCTCTTGCGAATGTCAATTTTATCGACAACTTCTCTAAACTGCGCCCAAAACCAGTCCTCATATATATGGCCCACTTTATACTTTTTGACCTCAACCATGACCTGAAACATTCATGGACATCAATAAAAAATTTGAGATTTCATAAATGGAAATTTAGTCTTTACCTCATTTGGAGAACTTTGCCATAAGATGGAACTCTTTAGAAACTTACATTTTCAGGTGGTACCCACATATCACCACATACTTTAATATACCTTTATGGAAATCTGGGAGAGTCCTTTATAACAGCCAATCATCACTTTTTCACTAGAAATCAAAACAGGCTCATAATACTCACTTTTCTACAAGTTACTCCTAGCTAGGGTTTAGCTAGGGTTTCAAACCACTTTAGCTTCTTAATGATCGTTCATAAAAACATGATGATCAAACCACCTCATTATTTTTGTGAAAGATTCATAAATTACCTAAGAATATATTCCAAAGAGCTCAAGTCCCCATGCAAAGCATATAATTTACAATGGGCATCGAAGGTTCATTTTTGCTATAAAAACATAGTTACCAAGATTTTCCAAAACTTACATATTTTCAAATTCCCATGTTAGAATGACCTAAAACTTGTCATGAAGCACCATGAAAACATCCTCTAACTTCTAAAACTCACCACATAGTTTATATATGCATGAAACTCTCTAGCCATGTCGACTTACCTATGCCAAAATGTTTGTTTCTCACTTTTTTCTTCCCAAGGACCCCAAATCACCACCAAACAACTGAATATTGACTTGAAAATCACCATATATGCCATATATACCATCACCAGGTTGCTACCATTCTTGGAAAATATTGATCAGGTTCAAATCTCACATATCCATCTCATTCTTCTTGCTCTAAGGCTATAAATAAGTTTGAAATGACCCGACTCAACACCGACAAACCATGTACTAACCTTGTTGACCACATAAAAACCTATGAACACTCATAAAATATGATATGGACTATGTATGACCACATGAAAACCTTCAACCACCTTGTAAAGACTCAAAACAAGACTCAACTCACTAGACCATGGACCAGGACACCATGAGACTTCACCAAACTTGACACAATCACTCAATATTCATACTTGACACTTGAATAACATCATATGGAGACTCACAAGACACCATGACACCCTTTACATCAATGGAGTTGAAATAAATGAAAAAACTAACACACAATGACCAACATACCTTTCACGACTTCTTGAAATCATGATTTGTGGTTTGTATATCAATGTGACTTTATTATCTTTTGATTCACTGGTTTTTCATGCCCTTTTCCTCCCCTACAATTGGTAATTCATGTTTTTTCCCTTTGATTTTTGAAAATCCTCACAAAAATATAAACTAAAAATCCTCATAAAAATGTCTTGATTTCTTCAACGTGCCTAATTGGACTGTTTCAAAAATGTCTCTTCCCCTCTCTCTCTTTGCTTGCCCCATGCTCTGATACCAATGTTAGAATATGTGGAGAGAGAAAGAATAAAAAAATTTAGAATGTACAAAGAATGAATGAAGAGAAGATAGATTACACACATTATTCATTGTGTGTCAATCTTTTTATCATGTGAAATATGGTTACAAAGTGGTTGAAGATGTTACAACCGTTTATTAGTTAACACTTAACTAATACTAACATAACACTAATAGATAAGCCTTATATTTTAATAGGCATCATCTACTTCATCCTTATTTTGGACATTGAATAAATATTCCATTGTATTTGTAGCATCATGACAACCCATCATTCTACATTTCCCCTTAGGCTTTATTGCCCTTGAAGTTGAACTAGATGGATAAGTAGGAAGTTGTGCATCTTGGAAAATTCTAGCACCACTAGGGGTAACACTTCTTATTGGCAAAGTTGTAGATATAGGTTTTCCTTCTTCATAACAACCCCACAATTTATTTATTTTAGTGCTTTCTATTGGAAGAAAATCACTAAGATGGGGGTAAATCAGTGAGACATTAAAACTTTCATTCTCTTAAACATTCACATCCATCAACCATTTAAAGCATTCATCAACCATTCAACAACATATATATTAAGCAATGATTAATCAACCACATAAGCATGCATCATGAGATCACAATAACAAAAGTACAAAAATTTAAGTGGGAAACCCTAAAGGGGAAGAAAATCCACTGAAACAAAACTTTATAAAGCCATTGTTTCAAATTTAATTTAGCACCAACTCAAAAAGAACACCAACCCTAGATTTAGTGAGCCACCAAAACCACAAGGAGCACCAACCCCTAGTTTAGTAGAGAACCAACCCTACAAGGAGGCTTCAATCCCCTAAGATGATGTAGCACCAAAAAAATCCATTTGAAATGATTTTCATTTCTGAAATGTTGCTATAACTGATGATGACTCAATGAAGCTCACTCTCCTCTCTATCTTTCCTCAAAATTGCTCTCTAGCCTCCATGCTCAAGAAATTATTCCTTCAAGCTGATTTGATCATCTTCCCTAGCTCGCCCATATCAGATCACACTCTAGAACATCATCACATCCTTATTTCCCTCTCATCATGGTCACAAAGACCTCTAACACCTTCAAAAAGTTCCCTCTAGGTCACACTTTTCTCCTCTCTCTCAACTAGCTCAAATGAGCTTTCTAATTTGACTTTATACATGTCTCATGCTCATAAATCATCTAGGTCAGCCATCATAGAGTAAAATTAAAAATATGAAATCAATGACAACTCCTACAACATAAAAATAACACCCATATGACCATATAGGTCGCCAACATCACATAGACCTTCTAGACCTCTATTAGGACTCAAGAAGCCCTAAAACACCAAAACAAGAAACTCACCACAAAGGGAATGTTCTAGAGAAAAAAAACTTCAAAAAAACATGGAACATACTTAGAAATGTTTTATAAGCCTTTAAAAACCTCCAACAACCATGAAACACTCTGCAACAACTTCTCATGCCATGTAACCTACTTGAGACCATGCATAACCAAGCACCCTCAAAACTAGTCCTCATAAAACAAGCCATAACTTCATCAATTATCATAAAAAAATTGAAATATACCAATGGAAAAATCATGACCTCAAGGTCATCATCAAACTCAATTCATGCCACAAATCTGATTGTAGCATCTCCAAAACATCTCTACAAACTGCCTCAAACTTCCCAAAACTACCCCAAAACTAGTCTTGCAAAATAGGGCACAAAAGACCTCCTAAGACCTCAACCATGATCTAAAACCATCATGTAAATGTATAAAAAATCCTATACTTCCATAAATTCCAATTTAGTCATCAGGTCTAATCGATAAATTCATCACAAACTGAATTTTTTTAAAAACCTACCTTTTTGAGTGGGGCCCACATACTATCACAACCTCTTAATACTACCTAGAGAAATGGAGGATTCCTCTACAACCTCCAATAATTACATTTTCACAAGAAATCAATTATGGGCCACTATAATCAAGATCTCTCAAGTTGTTATACACCTAGGGTTTTAAGAGGGTTTACCTTCTTAACAATTGTTCATAGAAACCTAATGATCAAATGACATCATTCCACTTAGAAAATATTCATAATAGACCTATTAAACTATACTTAGGATCTTGGGTCCCCATGAAAATGACACACTCTCTAATTAACATCAGAAGGTCAACTTTGAGCTCAAATTCTCACCTTTAGGAACTCAATTTTGGTAAAAATGGCATAACTTGCAAAATATTCAACAAAAAGACTTGAAACTTAGACTACAACTTCATATCAACCTTCCACACACTCTATAATGATCACATTTTCCCAAATAAACTCATACATGTTGAATCCACCACTCCAAGACATGCTTTCTTAAGGGTTAGGTCTAGAACAAACCTAAAAATAAGTCAAACACCTGAACCAGCACTATAAGAAACTTTTGAGTGTCTCTACACATCATAATCATGCTTCCCATGCTCTCACCAAGCATATCTAGATGCTACATGCTTCACTTCATCATGAATTACCTCATTTTACGCTCTCTAAGCCTCAAGAACAAACACCTTAACATGCTTGCTTCACAAAATATGACCTCAACATCACTTCACCAACCTTTCACACCTGCAATGACCTTCATCACACTCCATGACATCATAAAAACATCACCAATTCACTTAAACACCTCTACAAGCCACCAAAATGACTCAAGACACCATGAACCATCACCAAGACCAAACAATCTCAACAAGACACTCAACACTACCAATCAACCTTCATGTTTCTCTTTCCTTTTGACATCAATGCAATCAATGAAAAATCCTACAACATCATACTTTGACATCAATGAAAACACAATGCCAACACTTTATTTTATTTACAACTTTTCACATATCCCCACACCTTTGCCTCAGATGTGAAAGAGGTGTGCATTAAATCTTGTAATGCTGCCTTGAAATTCAAGTTGACAAAAATGACACTTCCACATCCTAGTGCCCCCTATTGCCCTAGGTCTTGTTTTAAGTTTGGTTGAAAATTGACTTAAAGGGGACTTGTTTTTGAAGAGACACTTGGAAAAAGGTTCCAATAACTTGGAAGGGCAACTAAAGTGTCAAGTTGCACTCTCAATAAAACTACTTGCCTCAACCCCCTCACATTTGCACTCAAAGTCTCATACTCAACCCCCATCATATTTTTCTCTCCTTATTCATCACTCATGTTGTGAGAAGTAGAACTCATGGTGACACTGCAAGGAATAAAATTTATTGTTTAAAAATTAAATTTATTATTTTAATAATAATAATTTTGCAATGGCTCAAGAGGGATTTTCTTTGTTTTTCTTACTTTAGGTCGCACAAAGCACTGAAGCGGAGGATACACAAAATAGGAATCCTTGTTCTTCAACCTTTGTTAAACAAGGATTTCCCTTTTGTTTTTCTTACTTCAAGTCGCATGAAGCGTAGAAGTAAAGGATGCACAAAAGACGAAATCCTAATTTGACTAGTATTAAACTATTAATTGATAATCAACTATTGATTTTTTAGATAGTTTAATGCTTTTGACTAGAGATTAGAACCAAAGGATTGATGGGATCCAACCCATAAACAACCAACACAATGAACACAAACCAAACCAAAGCTAACAAAAACACTACGACTGTAAACCCGGAGAAGAAGATGCAAAGTACCTAGACTACTGCTATTCTACATACGCATAATAGTAATCATTCAGGTTTGAGTGGCGCCCCTTCTTTCCCTTTTTCTTCTTAACCTCTTGCCAAATGATTTGATCGAGGTGACTACCGACATGAAATTATCGAGGAATCTGGATGCATCTCTTGATCGTAGTCTAATTTTTTTCGATTTATCCGATTTGTGCCCTCACTTGACTCCTCCAATCACTGACTTATGAATATCTCCCCCATTAAAAGGGACTATGGGGCCATGCTCATAGAGTGATTCCTTAAGTTCTCTGAGGATTGAACTTCCTGTTCCTTAGTGTGCTCCTCCTTACTCTCTGTACTCGGAAATGGACTGCTCCATCCTCCCTTATTTGATGTATTCTTTCTACGGGTATTCTTCTTCCCTTTAGGGAAATGGACCTGTAAATGGCCTGGGATTTGACATAACTAACATCTACACGTTGTATTTTCATAGTCCAAAATTTGGACATGTTGATGTTTCCATGTGCTCAGTAGGATCTTGTCGAAACCCTTTACTTAAGTCGATTTCAACATAGAATTTGGCATAAGTTCTTCGACTCGCCTCATCTCTCGGATGTATCCACCTTATGTATCCACCTTTAGGAATATTCCTTAAGCATTACCTATATCTTCTAGAGCACTCCAAAGGTGCAAAGGTAGGTTCGGAAGACACACCCACACTGGCATTTTAGAAACAATATGGGTATTTGGATCAACGTCGGAAACTATGGCGAGAGGAATAAGCCGGAGTTGCCTCAAAATGATGTACCATCCGACTGAAATTTTTTGTAATATTCTTCCTCCTCAAAATAAACCAAAAAGAAGCCCGTCAAAAAAAATAAATATCGTAGATTTTTTTCGCTTTTTTTTTGAGACCCACAAAGTGAGAGGGTGAAGGAAGCCACCACAATTCTGTTAAATCTTCCAATAATCGCTAATCGAGTCGAGAGAGAGGAAAAAGGGTACATACTTCTAGCTTGTTGAGAATCAAATTTGAAATTTATTCTACCGGATCTACAATATATGCTTGCGTTCAGCTCGAGCTTGAATCCTTTTGTTGCACCGCCACCTTAAATGAGGCAAATATGGGTTTAGCTTTATGGGAGGGAGTCCTCCCTTTACCACTTTTTCCAAGATCATTTATCACCGATCCCAGGATCTAGTTTCGTGAGAGAGATCCTCCTCCCGAGCTCGCTTTCACCAGAAAGTTACATTTAGGGTTAGGGCAATGAACACCATCTCCGCGTAGAGCCATCCTCGTGTCCCTTGATTTCATCAACTATTGAAATTTTAATCCATATGCAAATTTGTAAATAAATATTTCAAAATAATTTCATAAATAAATTTAAAAATAATAAAATAATGAATATAAAGTTTAAAATTTAAAACTTTATAATTATAACTGCTTATAAATGCAAATGCAAAGTTGAAACATCTAAATGTTGTTTTTAAGGTCGTGTAAATGTTGTTTTAAAAAACAACAGTTCAACAACCCTAAAATCAGCATTTTAATTAATTTATTGAACAATTTATGATTCTAAATTGAAATAAAAAAATTAAAAACTAACTATGAAGGGCCATGGGTCATGGCTTACCTTGAAGGCTTGATGAACGTGTTGAAAACTTGAAATCTGAATGGTGAGCAATGAAGACTTGACACTTGCTCTAAGTTGTTACTTTTTGCTAATGCTCTCCCTCTTGCTTGCTAAGGATTTCACTATTGCTTTGAATTTTTGGTAGTGATTTGAAATGAGGGTGTAAGGCTTATTTATAGTTTTTCGGAGTGCTTAGGGGGTGAGTTGGTGATCCGTAAACTAGTCAAATTTTTCTCAACCAATGGATCCTTATAGGCAAATCATTTTAATGTTGTTTTTAACCCCAAAAATAAATCAACTTTAAGAAAATGCAATGCAAGAGAAATAACCAACACTACACAGGAGTTGATAATGGAGTTATACAATTGCCTATGTCTCTAGGTTTGCTAAATGTTGAACTGATTCATTATAAAGTTTTGATCATAAGTACAAAGAAACTTACAATACTATAATGAATGTTCCACTTACCCCGAACTCTAGTGGAAATCGATCCGACGTAACCCGACTCTCTTGGAAATCTGCTCAATGTTCCGATATTTATTTCTAGCTTCCCCTCCCGTAGAATTCCCCTCTCTGGATGACCTCCATCCTCTTCACAAAGTTAAGTCGATTCGGTGTCATCAACAAGATCTCGTGAAAATATTCTCCTCTACGGCCTCCAAACAAATATGAAATTGGCTATATAACGCCCAATGTCAGGAATTAGAGCTCCAATATATGCTTCTCTAGTGCTTGATTAACATTTGTTGGCTTCACGATCAATCTCTGGCTCCACACGAGAAGACTAAGGCGTACATAGCCTTTACAATAATGTTGAGATTAAAAAAAAAAAAACTATAAAATACAATGCCTATAAAAATAGGTCTTATTTTCTTCAAATATGCCTTAATATTCTAAGACTCTTCTCCAAAATCCTCCCTATTCCTCGTTAAGGAGTGCTTGTTTAAATGAGAGGGGGGTTTATATACTTTCCCTTGCTCCAATTTTCTCATTTATAGACCTTATCAGCCAAATTGTTACCAACCAACTCGGTTGGTCGAGTTGGTTAAGGCCTCCGAGTTGTGAGCGACAATTTTACAGGTCAAATCCCACCCCCATCTTTGTCGCTATTTGTTTAGATAGCTCATCGAGTTTTTTTTTATGCGCCACTCACTTGACCAACTATCACATCCTCAATGCTCACCATATGTCCTATGCTCCACTACTACTACTACCATGTTACCTTCATCCCGAGCTATCCCACTATGTATTCTCGATCCGGCCATTGAGTTACCGAGTTGGGCTAAGTTTGATGGCATGGGATTAATCCCACATTGGTTGGGTGATGATTTGAATGTGCCTTTTTAAGGCTTTATCCACCCTTTATATTTAGTCTTCGATCGCTTGCTTGGTTTTCTCGCCCATCACTTGGTTTGATTGGTGGTTGTGTGGCATGTTTATGGATCACCACGTGGAGCTTATGTAGCTCAGTTTGAAATCACCCTTAGCTTGCCTCGAGATCAATGCCAACTCAATCTTGAATTGCCCATGTAGCTTGATTAACTCGATCATTATCTTGGTTCTAGCTCACCGAACAACTCGGTTACCAACTTGACCTCAACTTGGTATTAGTTCGATGAGCTACTTGAATTCTACGGCGATCGGGTTCCCCTCCGAAACAAGAGTGGACCCCACATTGCAAACCCTTTTACCATTTGTCAAAGTTTGGAGGTTTGTAAACTTCCTTTTTGATCCAAGTCACTTCTACATCATGAAAATGTGTCAATGTTTTCTGCAACATGCCCAACCTCTCGTCCCGTGGCTTTCTTTGTCTTGCAAACACCTTGTACTTGAAAATATTGCATCTAGAGTGTGCAATATACATTTTTCACATTGAAATAGGTGATAGAAATATCTCGACCCACTCTTTTGTAAGAAACAAATTTAGAGAGATCTTGGGAAATCTAAAGCCCAATATTGACCTCCAGATCAGTTGGGACCATTAAGTATTAGGGTTAGGGTTGGGGGCAAAATTATCATACAAACTAATTTAAAATAATTTTTTTTTGGCTTATGCCTCGAGGATGTTCGAGAGTCTTTAGGACAAGTCGAGAGACTTTTGAAGTCTCTCGACGTCCCCAAGTCCCCAAATGGGAGGACATCCCCTCTTGCTGATGGCGGTGAGGGGATGATGATGAGCTATTTCCTATCCTTCCCCACGTCTTAGGGATGTACCCCAGAGACATCACTTTTTTGGTGGGGACACATTCCCGTGGAATTACACATAATAGAAATCAGCAAATCACGTGTAAAAGTGAGAAGAAACCTCCATGTAATCTCATTCACATTATTTTTCACTTAAAAATAAAAGGAATATAAGAAATTTGACAAATTTATAAACTTTTATTCCTAAAATATCGAAGAAACCCCTTCTTGAATCTTTAGAAAGCTTTTAGTTCTATTAAAATCGTGTAACAACTTGAACATTTATATGACCCCAAGCTTTGACTAAAACAAGTGAGTTTCAACATTTGTAAAATTTGATTTTATTTTATAAATGAACTTTATAACTTTATAGACCATCTTGATTCAAATTTTGATGTTGATATAATCATCAGTGTACTCACCATAGTTGGCAAACTTAGCTATTACTTGCCAAAACCTCAAGTCCAATGAATATTCACCATGAAAATGCGTAGGGAATATTCATCAAATTTGGAAAATATTTACCAAGAATATTCAATGAATATTCTATTTGAGTTTTCATGGAGAATATTCTTACAAGGAGATCATTATCTTTGAGTTTAAGGTTGTTTATTTTAGTGAAAAATCAACAAAATCTTTTGAGGCATGATGGAGGATGACTAGTATGGGAGTCATAGTTGCTTTAGTTAAGAATTTGGCAAGGCCAAAGGTTGGGTATTCACGTGTACTCAAATGGGACAAAGGAATAATATCTTTATGAATTTTAGTTTAGTCATAAATTTTGGGACTAAAGAGGCTTTAGGTATTTATTAATTTGTGCTTGATGGAAGGGTCAAGAGATGAAGCTTTGATGATATGTTTATTTCTGTAGTAAGTTTTCTATTTGTATGTAATTGATTCTTTTTCTTGATGTTGTAAGGTGACCAGACATTTTATTTTCATACTCCTTTTTTATTCATAATGATAATGTCATTACATTTATCAACTTGTAATATTACAATGTTGTAATTGTTATTTAGTTCTTTGAGAGCATTATATTCATCTCTGAATAAGTTGGGTTTAGGACATAAAATATGAGAAACATCTTATCTTATTTTTGATCAAGTGATTGGAGGTATATGATTTTCATTTCAACTTAATATATGGTATCCTTAAAAGAGATGTTTGATGCTATGTTGAAGTTAAGACTTTTTCTAAGTTTCGATATCATATTTTTTTCCACAATAACAAAACTTTATATTATGTAAAACTCAAAATTACATATTTGGCTGTGCCAAGCCTGAAAGCTATTGGTCCAAGCTTGAGCATCATACAACAAAAATAAGAAGAAATAATCATGACAGAGAATCAAGATTAAGAATATATCTGATATCCTCCTGAAGCTTGTTGGACCACCATGGAGGGGGCATGCCATAAAAAACAAGTCCTTGTTTTCCAAATCCATCAACAACTTTGATCCTTTTAAACCTCTTAGTTGTTTGATCTTCCACACCTCTTTGGCAATACGCCAATTAGGAGGGGAGTCCAATCTATTATCAAAAAGCAGGTGGATAATGATTTGGGAATCCGACTCAACTTGGATCTTATGCCATCCAATTTTCAAGGCCTCTTGCATGCCTTTGTAGATAGCTTTCACCTCAACAAGATTGTTGGTAGTAGAGCCAAGATTCTCAAAAAAAAACTGCACCCCACACTCAACATCCCTACCAATGCCTCCCATAACAGCTTTCCCTAGATTTCCTCTAGAAGCCCCATCCGTATTCAACTTACCATATCCTGGAGGAGGATTCTTCCAATGACCATCCCTTAGAGCTTTCTTCTTATTCTACAACCTAGGGCAAGAAACATCCTTAGGATCAATGTTTAGCTGATTACAAATGTTTTCCCACTCTGGGAAAGATCTTGAGGCAAAGATATCTTATGTTTCAGGCTTTCCGATATGTTGATTTTGGTCTTCTCCCAAACAAAAGAGTTGTCTTTACTGATTTGCATGAAGATTCTACTATTTCTTTCCTTCCAAATATTCCAAAGGAGAAGAGAGATACCACTCCATAGCATAGGGATAAGATTTTGGCCTTTAGGGAGGGATTTTTGCCAATCTCTAGAAAATCTGCTCAAGAGATTCAAAATTTATCCAATGCACCTTAAATAAAGAAGCAAGATGTTGCCACAACGGGATAACCCAAGGACATGAGAAAAAAAGATGAGTAGAAGACTCCTCATCATGAAGGCATAAAGCACATCGAAACGGGCCATACAAACCTCTCTTTAGAAGACGATCTCCAGTTAAGACTCTTTTGTGGATGAGAAGCCAAAGAAAAAAATTGACTTTAGGCCACATACCAGGTGCCAAATGTGCTTGAAGAGAAACTAAAGAGGATGAGGATTTTCAGTAACCAAAGAGGCATAACAACAACAACAGAATAAGTACCAGTGACGTCCCTTCCCCATCCCAACTTATCAGGATCTAGGGATGAAGAAAAAGGGCGAGCTTTCAAGATATTGTTAAGCATCAACTGCACTTGATGTTCCATAGCAATTGGCCACTCCACAAGCGGAATCTAGGATTTCCCAATCTCCCATGGCTGAATAGTTGGTTTACCATAATGGGCAATCTTGACCCATCCCAAATCCTACATTTGTTCCATAATAGGTTTGAACTGGGGGAATTGATGGATGAGAGGGGGCTGCCCATCCCAAGAATCAGTCCAGAAATTGCACATTGCCCATTATTAACAATCCAAAAAAGTTGGTTCTTAATCATATCTTCTCCCACTTTGATGAACTTCAGAGTCGGAGATCCCTTAGTAGGCAGGGTAGATCTGATAATTTTCTCAGGAGGATTATTCTCAACATACTTGGCTCTGAACATGGCTTCCCATAAATCATTAGGATAAACAAGCATTCTCCAATATAACTTGGTTGTCAGAGCCTTATTTTGCTTAGGAGAAGATCTGAATCCCAGGCCTCCTACCATTTTTGGCTGGCAAAGAATGTCCCATCTAACCAAGGACCACTTTTTCTTATCTTGAGCTCCACTCCACAAGAACTTCTGGCAAATAGTATCCACCTGTTTCAAAATAGTTCCAGGGATGTTTAGGATCAAGGCAACATAGATTGGCATAGCTTGAAGGACCGACTTAATCAAAGTCATCCTTCCTCCAGATGAAAGCCATTTATTAGTCCACTTACTTAATTTAAGCTCAAACTTGTTGATTAACCATTGCCAATCTCTTAACTTTTTGGAGGCTAAAGGAACCCCTAATATTGACACGGAGCCTTCCTTTTTGAACTAGTTTTTAAAGAATTTTCTCCTCTTATCTTTTAGAGCAATGAAAATAGAAAATGTTATACTTAAATGATTAATAATTTGACCTTTAATAGCTAAAAATGTGTGAAGAACTTTCTAAAACTGCTTAGCTTCATGTTGGGCATGCCCTTCCCAACATAGTGGAATCATCAACAAATTGAAAATGAGAAAGCGGATGGTTATTTTGGCAAACTAAATATTGTTGATTTTCCTCTTCCTATTCATAATTATGGCTGAATGCTTGGAGTTGTGATATCATCTTTTGTCAATGGGAAAACTAGATAGATTTAGGACATCATTTGCTTATTATATTTCTTATTTATTTCATCAATAAAAATATAAAGTGGGTTTTACTTCTTTGATGACTTGTGCTTTAAGGGTATATGTCCTAAGCTCACATTGTTATGTATATCCCTTGTTTTCTGTAAGTTGCACTTGGCTTGTTGCCATTAGTGCCTATCAAGCTCAATAATAATTATATGTGATTCCGGGATCACATATCATTTCCTTTCTCTTACCTATTGAATGACTATTATTATTGTATAAATAATGCTTTTGGGTCTAGAGTATGCTTCCAATTCTTTTACATGTCCTTTTCAGTGCTCTCTAAGAAGCATGAGTCCCATAGTTATGCTATTTCTTCCAAGTTTTAAGAAATAACATAAGGGATCCTTGTAATCACCTATCATTTCCTGATTGCTAGTTGCCTTTCACTTGTTTCAGTTTTGACAATTTATTCCTTATTATTTATAGCATCCAATTCATAACACTTATCAACCGACTATTGTATTTGCATGATGATGTAATTTTGTATTGTATTTGCATTCAAATCTAATAGAAAACACTTCTCCAACATTTTATAGACTCATTTGATACATTTTGTAGTTATATTTTGTATAAAATTTATTTTTAAAAATAAATTTGCATATTTTTTAAGTTGCAAATATTTTCCGAGTCTTTCCTAGTCAATTTTTTTGGGTTTTCAATATTTTCCAAATATGAGTATGAGAACTATGGTACTTACAACAACACATGAAGGGTAGAGAGAAAAATTGTGAGGCATCAATTGGGAGCTCAAATGGTTGTTGCTAGCTGGGGACAACAAGTTCTTGAGTAGAGAAAGGATCTTCAATAAGAGATTTGATTACTTGGAGTGGGTTCCTGTTAGCATTATCTACCTTAGGATTTCGAATGATACTAAGAGTCATTTTTTTGTTGCATTTTTTTAGTTTAACTATTGGCCTACTATAAAGTAATGAACAGATGGAAGAAATTAATTTATACACTTAATCGTCCTTGTGTTGTTAATAGGATTTGTGGAAGCCATCAAATATAACCTTATGATCATACTAATAAAGGATTTAAGTATCAATCTGCAACAATCAAGTGGATTGACATTAATGGGACACATGTTATTGCTAAAGTGAGTTGCTCTTTTGGGAGAAGCCTATGTTCAAATCCTGCTGACGTATGTAAAAGAGATTATGCCTCAAATCATGATCATGAGCTTTCCACCCATCTTAGGTAAAAAGGGGGACAAAGGCTTCTATCAGGTATGCCTCCTGCCCCTTGTATTATTAAAAAAACACTAGAGCAGATTGACATTACTATCAATGATGTGTTGGAATGGCTCAATGGAAAATGACAGAGAACTTGTGAAATACAAGGGTGGAATGTAATTTCCTTGACACATCCCAAATGATAGTGTGTTGATGCATTATTGTTGGCAACTAATGATTGTCTACCAAATTCTATGAAATAAGGTTCTTCTTGCTGCCATTTTCAAGGACAAGCTCAACCAATTTGTCTTTAGAACATTTATGATTGGATAACGTTTCCATATTGTTGGTCAAATAAATAGACCATGAGGAAAAATTAAGGATTAGAAATGTGGGTATTGGATATGGGGTCTTTAGGTTATGACTTCTACCTAGATTGAAGGGCCTTTGATTTATTTGATTGCAAGACATGGCATTATTCTATGGAATGTCATGCATTTGTGATAAGCACAAAACTTATTTTTCCCATTGCAAGATGAAGGAACCATACCCTTAGTTGAGCCACTCTTGAAAGGCTTCCCAATTTTAAAGGATGAGCTTATAATGTTAAAGGAGATAGAAAGGGTAGAAGATGAGCAAGATTGGTTGGAATTTGGAGGTCCCTTATATTACTTGGCTTCCATGATTAAATCAAGTTGGAAAGCATGCTCCAATGAAGTGATAATGAAAAATGCATAACAATGTGAATATATAATTTGATGGAGAGGCATCTAAATGGGTCAATGTACTATTTGACCAAGTTTCCAAATTCCTGAAAATGATGAACCAACATGCTAATAACTCCTCTTTATGTCCGAGGGGGAAAATGTGCTTCATAATAGTCTCTTTTAATATCATCCAACTTTCAATGGTGTGTTGCTTTATTTCTGCCTAAATTTGTACATGAGATTTCCACCATCGAGGGCCCAATCTTTCACTTGTCAATTGCAAGATGCTTTATTGCTGCCTGAATATGGACACAAAACTTCTACAGGGTGAAGGCTGATCATTCATATGAACCTCCAAAATCATAATGTGTTGTGGCTATGTGCAAGTTGTGCAAGTCTTATCATTCACGAACAACGTTTCTATGCTGAACTCTTCAGTTTGTTGCTTCTTGTCTCCTCCACTTATCTTTCTTAATCATCCACCAAATCTCCCAAGATTTATTTTCCTATGCTAAGATTCTAGGAGCCAGGTTGGGCACATCTTGAAACTACCATAGTATTTACATATAGAACACATAACATAAGGGAACTTTATAACTTACATTAATTTGGATCTTATAGAGTAAATTTTATGTCATTGACAACATTTCAATTTCCATTATGGCTCTTTCTTTAATGTAATATATTTTATTTTGTAAAAAAATAAAGGCCCAAACATTTATTTGGTTAAAACATTTTAATCAAGTTGGCAACTTGTAAGTTTAACACTATCACCTAATACCTATGTAAAAATATAAAGTTAAAGGTTGTTTTTCTAGTCATGGCCAAACCACCCATTTTGTGTAGCTGACCCCCTTGTGGAAGCCCAAGAGGGGATTTATTTCCATTTACCTTATGTATTGGTCATATTTTATATCCCAGGGTTTTAACCTCATGACCAAGCTTGGGTGTAAATCCAACTTGGCCATCCACCTACACCAAGAGTATTAGAGCATTCTTGTATTAGAAAAGTTGGTTCTTATCGTAAACACTATCTATTAAATGGAACTTAGGTGGGGGACCAAGAGGAAACTTTATGTTAAGACTTAAAAGTGTTTTACTTTAAAATGATTAATCATGTCAATATGGTAAACAAATTGTAGTTAGAAGGTTGTTCAAGCACCCAATGATTGAATTAGAGCCACATGTTCTGTGTTTTTATAGATTAAGGGATTTGGGTGACCACACAAGGTGGTGAAAATGGTTGAAGTTGCTTCATATCTGATTCATCCATTTTTTGAAGGTAATACAAGAGTTCCTCATTTATTTTCTAGTTTACTAGCCTTGATCTATCTGATGTAGTCCAAGTTTGAATCTTGTAAGACATATTAGTCTACTTTAATCATAAACAATACTTTTCTTGTTTAAAACCCTTTTAGTGATAGATTTCTTATTGGGCTTGTGATACAATTTCCAATTACTGAGCTTTAGTCAAACTTGGAGCAACATTTACAAGTGGCTTAAATTCATTAATACTTAGAGATTGAGTTTGACTAATCATAAAGTTCTCATCTTGAGAATCAAAAGTTGGGTTTGATTCAATAAGAAATTTTCAGCTTGATAGAAATAATGTTTGATGGTGCAACATGTTTTCATATTGCTTGAATCAAAATCTATATTTAGACCTCTAATTTGGAAATAAAAGGGCCTAACAAGCTCTGGAGTAAGGTTAAAAATCTCAAGTGCAATATTTGATTGGATTCCAACATTTTCTCAATGTTAAAGGGACTGGTATGCATTTCTTGTATGAAAACATTAAATAATAATGCTTTTTATGATTTAAACCCATATCCATGTCTTATTAAGTTGAATGCAGTGCAGCAAATTATTTTGGATTATTGTGCGCACACATACCATATGCCATAGATGGATATACCCTAGTATGTTTATTAAATTGGAAAGTATTTGATATGAGTAATGATCTTAATGGGAGTTGATGCTAGTTACATGGATACCTAGCTAGTAGCATAACTAGATTAAAAATTGACCTCATTCAAACACAAATATGACTAATCAAACTCATAAATACAAATTTTACATGAATCTAAGCGAGTGGCAAAACAACATATCCAATTTTAGAAGACAATATTTGATGTCTCAAGGAAAGTTATGTTAACAATGATAAATATTCTTTACATAAGGCATTGATATGTGCTTGCAATAATGACTATGTCTAATTGACTGCATGTCAAATTGACCACATGTCCATGTGCATATGCTTAACGTATACCATATTAATTATCAGTTTTGGATGCCCAATCCAATCTACTCATTTCTCTTGTTAGTGTTTGTTGGCGGAATATTTGGAACTTGGTTAAATGAAGGTTCCACAACAGTTAAGGGGACAAAATTCCCTCCTCTATTATGTGGGAAGGTTCCCTTTATTGAAAGCCACAAATGAAAGAAAAAAGAATATGTATAGTATTCACACTATCTATTTGGAATTTGGGGTTTGAATCCTGTTTGATGGATTTTTCAGAATGTATTGGAGAGGAGAGGGAAAGAAAGGATGAGAGAATGGGAAGGGAAAGAAGACTGCACTTTCATATAAGAAAAAAACCTGATCTTAAATTACTCACACATGTCACATATAATTGAAAAACCACCATATCATATAATAAAAAGAAAATGTCCACAAACCATATTATTCTGTAGAAAATAATTATGATTCAAAGAAATAATGACATAAAGTTCAATAGATCTTTTGGGAGAAAATGAACTCAAATTTTCATATCACTTATGTTATGGAATGTACAATCATGAACAAATAATGGAGAGAAAATGAAGAGAGAGGAGTTTTCTTGAGTATTCTTTGCTTCTCAATTGTCCCACCCCTTACAATGAGAAAGAATTTCCCTTTAAATAGGGTTGAGGGAAAAAACTATCTTATAAATACCTTTGAATAATCTTTTCTAACTTTACTACATTACTTTTCCACCTCATATGTCACTTAAGCGACTTTTACAATTTTGAAATTAGTGAAAAAGAAAATACAAAAAGTGCAACGAAGAAATAGAAGGTTTGCACAATAAAAAATATTAAGGTGCATGAGAAGAGGAAGGAGCCTTGATTTTTAGTACTTGCATTCTGAATCATGTGACACTCCTATAATTTCCCTCTCACTTGGAATTGTGATGTTTGAGAGGTTGGTCAACCAAGTGCCCATAACATTGGTCATCTCAAAATTTTTGTTACCAAAGTTGGTTATGCTTTTGGATGCCTCAATTATCACATTATGGATTTCAAAAAGTTCATCCAACTTATCTTTACCAAATCCTTGAATGTAGAACAATTAATCTTTGATCAATTTTTTGAAATGTTCTTTGATGTCTCTGCATAAGTGTTTAGCTCAGAGGAGTTCTCTTTGACTAGGTAGCAATGAAAGTCTTTCATGTCTACAAAGATTTCTTCCTTTAGAGCTTCCCCTTTCTGAATATGAGATTGGAGATCTATCTTTATTTCTTCCAATACTTTGATTGTCCACTTAACACTACTCGACCAAGTTTGGGAGAGATTGTCATGAGAGCTGTCGAAGATTTTCTCAGAGAATGATCTTCTCATCAGTGATGGCCATTACTCTAGGTCTTGAATAAGACATCCCCATAGGGCAGCCTCCTTTTCTGTAATTTTAATTTTGCTCAACAAGTTCATTTGGGCATCTACCAATTGTCCATACATTTTCTGGCTTATGTCGATGAAGTTGAGACCATCGACTAATAGTTCAACCCAGGTCTCAATGGCCTTACCTTGATTACTTTGCTTGTGGATTTCCTTATTAGGATCAACTTGTTTTACCGAAGTTGAAGTAGGGAGAGACGACAGTGGGGTAGGGTCATGAGAAAGAAATGTTTTGACGTATGTTGAGAGAGTGTGACCCTACTCTTTATGTTGTTCTTGTGTTGTATTTCCTTTTTTTTAAACTCTCTTAATGATTCTAGAGGATGAATTTTTGAAATTGTGCACGTCTCATTCATGGCTAGCTTTGCCCAATGAAACTCTAGTCAACTCATAGTCAACCATGGTTATTTTAGCTTCACTTTTGTCTAAAGTGGGCTTGGTAATTTCAACAAATAAGAGACCATAGGGGTCTGTGACTAGACAGAAGGTGGTATTAGCTTTCTTTGGTGTGGGTTCAAGAATTTTGAAGCAAGCCAAATTGTTATAATTAGGAGAAATGACCTTAGGATAGGTCTTCTTTTGCTTATTGACAAGGGGTTGGACCCAGATGAAGGAAGAGTCACTGACAACTACATCAAGTTGAGTTGATGTGGGAAAAATAAAGTGAGAGGAGACAAGGGAGCTGGAGTTTACACGAGATGTATCAACAAGAGAATATTTCTCATGTCTCGAGAGGGAAACAAGAGGTCTTATGATGGCCAATCTCTGTCTTGTGCTACCTTGTCCACTAATACTTCCTGAAGGAATCTCTTTTGGATTATCTTCTTTTACTGCAACATCATCTCTAGGAGTCTTGACATAGACCTTGGGGTTTGAAGGTTTGCCACTTGAGGAAGAAGGTATTTCTTGTTGAACTTGGAAATTACTCTTCACTTGGCATTGAATTCAGTCAACTTCTTGTGAAACCACCTTTTATTTCTTGTGATTACAGGAGCTGTCAAATCATCAATATTATCCCTCTTTTTGTGACTAGTCAATAGTGGGAAGAGGGGCATGTTGAATAGTATTTTCAAATTTTGGCTCACACAAATCACTACCATCATCTATCACGCCTTCAAAGATTTGGTCAATTTTGAAGGCTTGGATTGGGATTCTCATGTATGTATGCTCTTCTCCTAATTTCAAACTCATTGTCACAATCTTCCTAGAAATCCTCAATGGTAGGCACATGATAATGGATTGAAGCTAAGTCACAAGGTTCAAGTTTGAGTTCTTGTTCGACGAGGATAAAGCTCGATTCAAGTTCGCCAAGGGATAGAGTTAAAAAAATGTCTTTAAGTTCGAACAAATACATTTTTCTATCATTTTTAATTTTGTTTTTTTTTCATAAATATGTCAAAGGGATAGAGTGGGGAGAGCTTTTTGTTCTCTATTTTCAGTTGGTATATGCATATATATACACATTTATAAAATAATGCAAACTCATGTCAAATACTTCCCATGCAAAAATAATGGATAAAGTTTGAGTTCATGTTCGTCAAGAAATAAGTTCGATGGAATTCAAACTTTTTTTATAAAATTCGGTGTACCTTGTGACATAGGCTTGAAGGGAGTATGAGATTGTTGTTGAAGAAATTCTTACCTCTTGTGATATTGATGCATATTGAAAGGAACAATGGTGCTTTCAACAATTTAGGGCTTCTATTCTAGATCTGTACAAGTAATGGTCTAAAACAATAGGAAAATTGATGTCATGTACTTTTATGTCCCTGCACACTCTATGAATGACATCTAGTTGTGTGCATATCTTGATGAGAATGAGCTTGTCATTACAGAAGATGGGAAACTTGTAAGGTATGCCTTCAAAGCCTGCTGTCCCGAGGTATGTGAATCTCTTAGATTGGGTGAAGAAACTCCAATATGTTTTGATCAACTCTTTAATTTATTTGGAGGATCTTTTTATTGAGTCTCCTTCCAACACCCTCAAAATCAGCAGGGTGAAGGCATCATTGACCCTAAAAAGGGCTTTTTTTGCTCTCATATGTGATTTGGGTGTAACACTCGTAGAAAGGCTTTGATGGATCTTGCCTGCCTGACCTAGAAAGACCAATCCATATTCTATATGTGGAAATGGTATACATCAAGTATGAAGTCATTTAAAATGTCTTGGAGGTATTTAGTTGAGTGAGCTCTTTTGACAAGTTCTCATTGATGATTTCCCTTGATTGATTGCGTTTTCCAACACAAATGATGTTGATGAAAGGACACATCCAATTATGGAATTCTTTAGTGGTAGGTAATCCCATGATGGTAGCTAGTAGAGTGATTATGTCTGTGTCATCTCCCCTTTTTAGAATTAAATTAATGGGAGGATTAGTGGCCTATTCCTTATTTCACATAGGCTAAGGGATAAAGTTAGGGAAATAATTTCTTCTCCCTAGATGGAAGCCCTTAGAGGTTGGAGATTCAAAGGATGAAAACCCTCTCAATTTCCATTGTTGGATTAGAAGATGAAAATCCTCTTTATTCCAGTACATTGTTTATCTAATATTTTTGGTTTGTGCTTGTTGTTCCAACATATTCCGTATATATATTATTATATATATATATATATATATATATATATATATATATAGTGAGTTTCTATTTGTGTGCTTGTTATTCCAAGTATTTCCATGTGCTATAGTGATTTCTTTGCTATACAATATTAAGTATTTCACTCTACAATACCAGTACCCTATGAAGAGTATTTATAATAGTAGTTCGTACCAAAAATTATTATATTTATAACATCAATTTGTATCAACAATTATTGGTTGTACTTGCTGGTCTTTTCTGCCCTAATCATAGAGTCTTGTGAGTTGGAACTTGTTGTCACTCGTTTATCTATGTAAATTTGAATTACAAATGCATAAGGGTTGGCTGCATATAACTATAACTATTTACATCCACATTTGATTAATAACGTCTATTTTTGTAAGTGAGTTGGCCAATGTAATATCAATGTCAGTTTGTCATGCAAGAATTTCTGATCATTGGTACATGAATGCATAAGATAACAACAATGGTGTATGTTTGCCAACTATTTGGGAAATTGTCTAGTGGTAAGAACAATAGTGGGTTATGTATGCCAATTGGTTTTAGAATTGCCAATGAATGGTTCATATTTGCCAATTGTTTGTGAATTGCTCAGTGAATACTTGTGAAAGTTACAGGTGTTCATAAGAGCAAAAATCAGTAAAATTGCATAGGTTATTGGTTTATTTCAAAAGGGACACTACAGTTTGAGAGTTCTTCCACAAAATTTGACACGAACAAACTCTTGGGAAGATTGGAAGGGCCTTTCCTTTTCTTGTTTAGCCATGACTTGGATATCATGGTTAGATACTTCTCAGGAGTAAGATCAAATTCACTTTGAGCCATGTCTAGAGTTATCACTTTAGCATCCTCCAAAGACTTAGTTTCAAGAGTAACATTAATGTGATAAGCATCTAATTGAGTAATTACCTATCTATGGGGGTCCTTCAATTCTTTGGTATCTGGGTTAAATTATCGAGCACATGCCAAAAATGTATCTTAGCATTGAACTGAATTTGGGAATCCTACTATGTGAGGCAAACCAAAATTGAAGATGCATTCACCCAATGGAGTTTTTTTTCCATCTTGTATTTATACCCATAATTTTTCCAAATCCATATGTTTTACATCATTATTGCCAATTTTAGGGTATCATTCCTAGAGAAGACAAATGCTCATACCATGTGTATTGAACTTCATAGCAGAAAATGAGCAATTTAAATTTGTAATTTGAATGGAGTAGAAAAATTATGGGAGTGAATTTGGGATTTGATGTGCAAATGAGGGAAAACAGAGAGTAATTATGGATAGAGGAAAATGTCAATGAGGATTCCCACAAAAATAGTGAAAATGAAGCTCTTACAGGGGCAACTTCAAGGGCAAATTTAAATTTGAAAGGATTAGAGGCAAAGTGCTTATGGAGGAAAAAAACTAACTACGGAAAATCAAAATGATAGGGTAGAGCGAGGGATTGTGGAAAGAGATTTTAGAATGAATTAAAAATGAGTTGCAATTTTGTTTATATATGGTCCAAAACTCTTATTGCTCAAAATTGTCACTTGAGGATCTTTTTTTTAAATAATTGATATTGTTTTAGTTCCTTATAGCTTTGTTACCTTCATCATGAAACTAAGGGAGCATTCCTCACGTTCCGACGCGTGATGTGGGTGATGAGCCATTGATTTACCTTGGATTTTGCCCAAATTGGTCCATTAAGTAACATGAGGAATGAAAAAACCATTCCTCGTGTTCTTGTTGGAGGTGACATAGCCGACATGCACTACATAATTCCTTTCATTTTGATTGGCCCAGGTGTGCGATTCTGAATTGAAGGAACAAAGAATTGTTCCTTTTGTTCGGCAGTAGCGACATAAGTGATAATATTGAACACAAAAGCATAAAAAATTTCCCAAGGATCTTATATTGCCCCATCGCTCGAGTCACTAAATGGAGGAATTGTGGGAATAGTTCCTCCCATTCCTCCTAGGAGTGATTTTTCCGATCAAGGCCCAAAAACCTTTAAAAGTGGTTATAGGAAAAATAAGAATTTTGTCCAAGGGGACCTTAGACACTTGGCGACTCATTTTGTTTGAAATTTTTAGGGATTTGATTTGAAGTGAAAATAGTTGGCTCTAATTAGGATATGATCTTGGGTTGACATTGACTCGATGAAAAACAAGGCATTAAGGACTCAAAAATATTAGGCATCATATAGATCGTGCTTTATCCATTCGGCCACAAAGATAGAGACTAGAAGACTTTGGAAGCAAAATGACCAAACATACTCAGAGGAGAACATGGGGAAAGAAAAGAACAATAAGGACAATACAAAACAAGAAAAAGAAATCATAGAAGAACAAGGAAAAAGGGAAACACAAAAATCCTAATTCACCTATGTACATATGGGGGGCAATTGATTTCATTACTTGTACAACTTCAAAACTTCTGCGTCTTTATAGGAAGCAATGAAACGAGGATGAATCCCATCTAGGTAGGCCAAGTAATGCATGTTGTCACTATAGGAGTAATGAATCTTGAATGACCGTAGCTAGAGTAAATCGAGCTTTCCATGACTTCTTTTGGTTCTCTCCTCTTATCCCATAAAAGGAAAAAATCACCAACATGTAAATCCTATTGCTATTCCTTCTTATAAAAAAATCTTCTTAACCTTTTTTTGGTGTGCAAAAATGTGATTGATCGTGACTTCACATTATTCCTCAAATTTGGTCAAATACATGATTCTATTATCAAGAGAATCCTTGAAGTGTTCATATTCTACTAGCTTAGCTAATTGAAGAGCCAGTAGTTCCAAACTGATAGAAATTTAAGGCTCTACACCATACAAGAACTGAAATGGAGAAATGCCTTTTGCTCATTTGGGAGTTATACGATCAACCCATAGAGCACCATATAATTTTTGTGCCAATTCCTTTGATTTTTGTCATCTAATTTGCTAATAGTAGTGACAATATTGTTAGATTATTCTTGGCCATCCCTCATGGATAACAATCTTGACAATGTGATAGGTGGATCCCATATCCATCATAAAAACCTTGAGTCTATAAGAGGAAAAATTTGAAGCATTTTCAAAGAAAATCTTCGAGGCACTCCAAAATGAACTAATATGTTCTCCATGATGAAATTGCAGACTACTTTGGAAGCTATTTGTTTTACTTGGAATTACCTCTTCCCATTTTCATGAAGTAGTCTCATAGCTATGAGAACTTGAGTATAACTTGCACTTGAATGAGGGTTAAAGGTTTCAATGAAATCTAAACCCCATTATTGGAAGGTTTCTTCAATAATTACTAGTTTTAGAGGAAACACTATAAGTTTGGGCCTACTTGAAAAATGCCGACATGCATTGCACTTTGAAATCCATTTTGCAACGCATCTCTAAAGAGTGTAGGCCAATAATATCCTCCTTTTAGAATTTTGTACAAGTAATAGGTGAAGATAAATGGCCACCACATGCTTGGTTGTCATAAGATTTCAACCACCTCTTATTTTGTTCTTTATCCACACACACAAAAATACCCATCAATCCCCTCTTGAAGAGGGAGCTGTCCTAGATTACAAACTTTACAAAGACCTTGGGCTTGATTTTTGCCAATATGCTAGGGTATCTCCTCTTTCATTCTATTATCTCAATACAACATCAATAAAAAGGAATCAAAATGCTCAATGCAATACCATGCCCTATTTTTATAATGAATAAGTTCATCATTTTTAACTTGAAACATATTTCTTACCTGTTTGACGACAAGTACAAAATTTCCTTGTGCTTTTAGGTTTTTAATTCCAATGTTTTCAGTTACTTTGAGTCTAAGAAGAAAATACTCATATTCTACTTTTGGGAATTGTAGCTTGTAGGAAAAATGATGAAATCCTCCTTGGGGCTACAAGGGCACTACACCTGATCTTGAGTTGATAGAAGAACAACTAACGTTGAATTTCGGTGTCCTAATATCATTGGTATCTTTTTGTAAAAGTGTGGGACAATCAATGCCATCTTCTGCTATTATCATTTAGTTCTCACTACCACCATCTTGGTAAAGGATATCAACCTTTGGATCATCTCGATTTATAGATTATATATTTAGTATGAGATTAGTCCATTTGAATTTCTACTTTGACATCTCTACAAAAGTTTCGCTTAATAAAAATCCATGGGAGGTCGGAATGTTAGCTACTAGAATGGTGGTCTTCATACTCTCATCAAGGAAGGAAAAAATGTAACTTGGGCATCCTTGATGCGACCAAATATCAGAACTTATTTTGTCTCCATTAAATAACAATGGCCAAGGGCTTGGGCAAACTTGAGCGGGCATGATATTGTTAGAGGATCCATAATAATTGATCTAGTAGTTCATGATCCCCAATCAGCATGATACCCTAGAAGGGATCTAATTTTCTTGAAGTGGATGTGTATGAAGCCAAGAGGTTTTGAGAGGTGGTAATTTTGGGGCTACGCAAGATTTGTTTTGAGGAAAGGGAATTATGGCCAAGCTTTGGAGTAGTACCTTTAATAAACTTAACTAACTTGTCAAATTGGTCGGGATGGATTTACAAAAATTTTAGCTTTAGAGATCTAGAATTTGGACCTTTTCACATGATCGATGATATAAAAGGTTGAGGGAGCAATGGCTTATGAATTTACAGGGATGGAGGCTTTACTAGATTCATTTTTGAAAAAAATTATCCTTAGAAGTAGAAGTACTAGGAGGAGATGAGGTACTCACCTTCTTTTCAAATCGATTCGGAAGAATAGAGAGAGGGGATCCTCTTTTAATGATGGTTTTTGTCAGAGTCACCTTTGGAGGATATTTGGCCTTCACCTTTGTGCTAGGTTGTGCTACTTTTTTAATTTGTGAGTTGAGATCTGGTAATGACAACAAAAGAATAATTATTCATATCTTCCATAGTTTCATCATAATCATCCTCTAATGATTCATATTCCAGGAAGCCAATGTTGAAATCCTCTTTAGGTTCAATATTCTACAATTTCATCCTCTTGTTTTGTTTCTTCAGCCTTTTATTCCCTTCTTATTCTTCTTGTATCTCACAAGAGGCATTAATTGGTACCTTGACAGGAGGAGCTTGCATGGCCAACCTCGGTTGGATAGCGAGCAAATGATTTCGATTGCAAAAATTTTTCCTCGAAACATATTTGTATGTGTTCATTGGTATATTTTGTGACACATGCTTCTTTAAACCGAGAAGTAATGTTTTTGGTTCAGATTTAGATACTCAAAAATATAAATTTGAACACAATAATTAAACCCACATAAATCCTTCACACTCTACATTCATTTGGATTATATGAATATATAGCCTACTGAAATCCTATAAGTATGGAGTCAAGGAATATCATTAGATCTAGGAATAATTGCTTAAATATCTTTAGGATTCTCACACCTAGAATGTAATGTCCCTTTCTAGGGTAAAAACCAAAAATAAGGGTTTGGCCACAAACCCAAGAATCAAATATGAAAATATACCAACACCAAAATGAAGATAATATGATTTTTATAACAATAGATCCAACACTAATATAAACCTTAGTAGCAAACTTGTGAAGGGACTTAAATGCACCATACACCATGCACAATAGCTAAATTTTTTGTAAATAATTATTTCATGTACGAAAATATTTATCCATTCAATTTGAGACAAATTAATGGAGAAAATCAAAGATAACACATTGCTATAATTAAATTTGGAACAAAAATAGGAAGCCTCATGCAAGGGCTAAAAACCCTATAGGAACTCCAAAAATAGCCAAACTATGGATTCCTCGCCTTATAAATTATGTTGAAACTAAATATGAATTTTTGCCCTAGAAGGCACCCAAATGCTATAAAACCATTCCAACTCAAAAAAGCTCAAAAATGCAAACAAACCCTTGTAGATGTCTTCTTTGATCTTCTAATGCCCAAATCTGCAAAAGGTCTTCAAGTTGTCTTCACTTCACCCAAAAATGGAGGGTTTTCATCCTCTAACTAGCCACAAGAAAGGTTTTGTTCCTCCTTGGAAAAGCCACACAATTGGATTTTCACCCAAAAGTGGAATGACCATGAGTAAACAGCCCAAGGATCAAGTGTAGATAAAATGTGCCAAGATTGATGATGAAAATTAAGTCATAAGCCTCCTTTTATATCCCTCATTTGGTGCCAAAATCCAAATCAAAAGGATTGACCTCATAAATATTCATTGGGTCTTTTAAATTTGCTTTTAAACTCTCTAACCCAATCGACCTTCTTAAATAAAGAAACACTAAAGAAAACATTTAAAAATTAACAAAAGAAAAATTAAGTGGGAATGCAATTCCTCCCCTAGCTCATTCAATTTCATTTCTACGAAGGAATGGTAAGAAGTCCATAATTAAGCTCTTAAGTTGAAAAAGGGGACATTACAAAGAATGCCTCCAAGTATCACTCCCACATATCACTAACTCATCTAGTGAGTTGTGTATACAAATCACATACAACTTTATCATTGTGAGGAGTTTATTCAAAAATTGTATAATAACATTATTATCACAAACCCTATAATATTAGCACCCCACTAACTCACATGAAGCACTAACCAAAGACAATATTCGTAACATTCCCCCTTAGTGTGAACTGGGAGAAGTGAAAACATGTCCTACAAATGTTGCTCCCTAAAAACACTGCTTAGACTAGGTATACTCCATCAAGCTGTCTCTTTACCCTTGTAAAGGAATAGTGGAAAGCAAAACTCCATGGGTCTGCTCCTATTCTTCGGGTTCTTGAATTTCGAATCCAAAATTCATAGAGATCCCTCACTAGCTTGAAAAAAATCCATATTGACCTTTAAATATTATCCTCCCCCAAGAGTCAATTTTGCAAGTACATGTCCTTCTCTCCCAAATTTTACAATTGAGTTTTTATCGACCACAACAACAAAACATGAACATAGTGGAAATAAAACACAAAACAATGGAAAGAAAATTACCAGTACCACTAAATTTGAAGCGGGCCCATTGCTAGTGGCTAACCAGAGGTCGTTCAACTTCTACCTTTGTTGCCTCTATCCTATGATAGATGTTGCTTACGTAGTATAAGAAGTCTTCATAATTGTAATCATTGTCATCACTCATTGGTTCTTCTTCAATGACCTGTTCTTTCTCAATGATCACATTTGATTCATTTGTTTTAATCTTTCCTTTGAGAATACTATTTTCTCAAGTTATACAATTCCAAGATGTGTGTCCTTTTTCTTATAATAGAAACATTCATTTTCTCCTTGTTTTTGTAAATTTTTTGATGATTGTTCCTTGATTATAGCACAATTTCTTCACTTACATCCTCTGCAATTTTTTCTTCAACTAGAGAGCTGAAATCATATCTTCCAAAGCATTTGGGAAGGCATATGTGCAAGAGAAAAAAACAACATGTTATATTTGGAAGGTAAACTATTCAATAAGATAGCTTTTGCATCTTCATGACCAATAAGAGCTTTGACATTTGCTAATTGTTTAATGAGAGATGTTATGTCATTGATGTGGCTAGACATGTTGACACCATTATTCATTTTGAATTTAGACAATTAGAATTTTAAAGAGAAATAACAATGCCGATTTCATTTGATCCAAATAGTTTGTTCATATTTTCCCACATTACATTTGATGATTTTTCAGGGTCTACATAATGTAATGTTGAATCGAAAGAACAAGGCCAATAATGGATTTTCCTTTATCATCTTTACTCGCCATTCAACTAACTTAACTACATTTTTGGTACTATTTATTTTCCATCTACTATCCTCCACAATTTTTTGTTCATTAATCGCATTGAAATATTATTAATATAAAATGAAGCATTACAATCAAAAGAGAGAGCTGCAATATTTATAGATATTGGACAACTTCTATCTCTTCCACAATACATGGAACAAATCTCCTAAACAAAGCAAATATTCAATAATAGCATATTGCCCCTAAAAAGCTTCTACATAAAAATCATCCGAGAACAATATTCTAACTAAAGAACATCCTCCACAATCTAAGGGATGATAACAACACACTAACAACTAAGCTAACTAAAGTAATTAAATAATTACTTTATTATAATTACACATTAATCCACATATGGTGAATTAAGTGTTAGATTATTTCTAACATTCCCCCCCTTAATTCATCATATTCTGAAGTGAACAGGAGAGAAATACTCTGAATGCCTCAAATTTAGGACGTGCAAGAGATTTTGTGAAGATATCTGCACGCTGATGTTCTGTCGGGCAATGTTGAAGCTGAATGTTGTTGTTCTGAACTTGTTCACGAATGAAATGTACCTGCACCTCAATGTGTTTGGTGCGTTCATGAAAAACTAGATTCCGAACAAGTTTTATTACTCCTTCATTGTCTACATGTAGGATTGTTGGATGATCCTGTGGAATTCCCAATCCTTCAAGTATCCATCTGAGCCAAATCGCTTCACAGACAGCTCCTCCTGCTGCGTGATATTCTACTTCTGTGGAAGACCTTGAAACACAATTTTGTTTCTTGCTCCCCCATGAAATAGGTCCAGATCCCAAAAAGAACACAAATCCTGAAGTGGACTTCCTATCATCAACGTTCCCTGCATGATCTGAATCTGTATATCCTGTCAAGAAGAAGTTATCATTCTTCTTGTATTCTAGGCCAAAGTCCATGGTTCCTCTGATGTATCTCAGTACCCTCTTTGTTGCTTTCCAGTGACAAACCCTTGGTTCTTGCATAAATCGAGAAAGATAACTGACTGCATAGCTGATATCTAGCCTAGAATAAGTTAAGTAAATGAGACTCCCAATCAACTGTCGATAAAGAGTAACATTTACTTGTTCTGATGGATCTGTGCGAGACAATTGAAGCCTTGTCTCCATAGGTGTAGCCATTGGTATACTATCCATCATTCTGAATTTCTCGAGCATTGTCTTGGCATATTTTAGTTGAGTAACAAAGATGTGATTTTCCTTTTGCCATACTTCAAGTCCAAGACAATAATGAAGAAGCCCGAGATCTGTCATGTCGAATGATCGATTTAGATCTTCCTTAGTTGTTTCAATCATCTTCACTGAACTTCCAGTGATGACTAGATCATCGACATATACTACTATGATCACTATCTCCCCCCCTTGCTTTTTGAGATAGAGATTAGGATCATATGGACTTCTTTTGAATCCATGTTTGATGAGATGCTCATCAATCTTTATGTACCATGCCCTGGGAGCCTGTTTGAGACCGTACAGTGACTTTATGAGTCTACATACCTTTCCTTCTTTACCTGGTATGACAAAACCTTCTGGTTGAGTCATGTAGACTTCTTCCTGTAAATCCCCATTGAGAAATGCACTTTTTACATCCATTTGATGAACTTTCCAACCAAATTGTGCAGCTAGAGCAAATATCATCCTGATTGTTTTGATCTTAGTTGTTGGTGTGAATGTTTCTTCATAATCAATGCCTTCTTTTTGTGCATAACCCTTAGCTACCAATCTTGCCTTGTATTTATCAATGCTTCCATCTGATTTGTACTTTGTTTTAAATATCCATTTGCAACCTATTGCCTTCTTCCCTGATGGAAGATCTGAAAGTTGCCAAGTATTATTTTTCATCAAAGAGTTGAATTCTGAATTCATAGCATCTGACCAAGGTTTTGACTGTTTGGCATCCTGAACTGTAGTGGGCTCACTTGATTCAATTACTATACTCATCAAGGCTAAGTTTACCTCATTTTGAGCCATACTACGAGTTCTTGGTCCTGAAGTGGATGTGTTAGGATCACTATCCAACTTAGCATCTCGAATTAGATTAGTATACCACTTAGGCATACGTTTAGTTGTTCCTGTAGATGGAGGAGTTGAATTATCCTTATCATCATTATCTTCATCAAGAACATCTTCTATTTTCTTAGTAGGATTGTTTTGTGAGTTTATGGAAGGAGCATCTGCTTCTTTATTTTCAAAAAACTCAACATCTCTACTTGTGAAATTTTTCTTGTTTTTGGATCCATTAACTTGTATCCCAAGGCTTCATCACTGTATCCCAAGAATATAAGTTGTTCTGATTTCATATCAAGTTTAGTTCTCTTTTTCTTAGGAATGTGCATACTTGCCTTGCATCCAAAAACTCTAAGGTGTTTTATAGATGGTTTGTCCCCTGACCAAGCTTCCTGTGGTGTTATTCCATCAAGTGCGGAAGTGGGAACTCTATTCAACAGATAAACTATTGTTTTTACTACTTCTGCCCAATATGTTTTACTCAAGCCTGAATCATCGATCATACACCTTACCATATCCATTATAGTTCTGTTTCTTCTCTCAACTACACCATTTTGTTGTGGTGTATATGGAGGTGCCATTTGCCGATGAATTCCATGTGTTTCCAAAAAAGCTTTGAACTCATTACTGGTGTATTCACCCCCTCGATCTGAGTGGAGTGTTTTTATTTTCTTACCAGTTGCATTTTCACAAGCTACTTTGAATTTCTTGAAAGTTTCAAAGGCTTGGTCTTTGGTGCGAATGCAGTATACCCACATTTTTCATGAGTAATCATCAACAAAGAGCATAAAATATTGAAACCCTGAATGACTAGGTCTCATAGGTCCACACAGATCGGTATGCACCAGATCAAGTTTACCATGGGCCCTGAATGTACTATTTTTCTGAAAAGAAGCTCTATGTTGTTTTCCTGCCAAACAATTTGTACACTTGTCTGTATTCTTCTTGAAATTTGGCAGTCCTCTTACCATGTTATTTTTTCGAAGTGTTTCAAGATAGCCAAAACTTACATGGCCAAATCTTCGATGCCACAATTGTGCCGATGATGTATCCTTAGCTACAAGGGCCTGATTTTTGGTTTGAACAAAATCCAACTGAAACATACGACCTACACCAGAAGCTTGTGCAACAATGTTGGAGTTTTTAGACTTATCTTTGATTAAACACATCTTCTTTCCATCTGTACAATCAAAATCCACTTTTAAGTTGTGCTCCAAAAGCTGACTTACTGAAAGTAGATTCTTTGTCAATCCAGGAACATATAGAACATCTCTTATTGTGCACTTTCTTGATCCAAGAGGTAAGGAGATGTTTCCAATTCCTTGTACTTTGTATGATGAATCATCACCCAATGAAACAGAGTCTTTGTTAGGTGTATTCTTTAACTCTAAGAACCAATCATTTCTCCCAGTCATATGTCTTGTTGCTCCTGAGTCAACATACCAAATTTCCTGTGGTGAATTGATTTCTTGAGTTGATTGTGTAGCAAATAGGAAGTCCTCATCTGGTGAGTTATCTTCCTCTTCAACAATGTTTCCATCTTTGCGGTGTTTTCTTTTTCCAGTTACTTTTCCTTTGTCCTTGTTGTTTGTTTTGATAACCCTGACTAGATTGTTGAAAATTTGGCTTCTTGCCACTAGATGAACCCTTCTGAAATGTGTTATACCAACAATATTTTAAGTCATGTCCTTTTCTACCACAAATCTGACACTACTTTTGTTGAGTGTTCCCTTGATTATTCTGTTGAGAATGTTGCTTGTGTTGCTTACCAGTTGTATGAATCTGTTTCTTTCCCTTATGGAATGAAGAGAGGGCTTGTTCCTCATCTTCTATAGGTTTGTTCATGGACTCTTCCTATTGTAACATGTTCACTAACTCTTCAAAACTTGTAGTTGGACCCATAATGTTGAGAGTTGTGACAAATATTTTGTATGAGGCTGGTAAAGCTCTCAATACAATAGGGACAAGAGATTCATCAGTGACCTCTTCTTCCAAAGCTTGGAGAGATGATCTCAATATAGCAACACACTTTAGAAAACCTTCAATAGACTCATTAGAATTCATTTTGAGACAATGGAGTTGTGTTTGTAATTGCAAAATAGCATTTTTGTTCTTAGCTTCATATACAGTTGCTAGTTTATCCCATGCTTCTTTTGCAGTTGTCGCTTGATGAATATGAGGTTGTACATCATCAGTTACACCAAATAGAATTATAAGTTTTGCCTTTTGATTAGCACGATCAAACACACGTTGTTGAGCAATATCATTTTCTGGTCTCGTTATCGAGCCATCAACTACACCAATTATGTCCTCAAATTCAAGTTGAGTTTTAATTTTCATTTTCCATGCAGCATAATTATCTCCTCGTAGGAGTTGTGAATCGGAAAAAAAATTTAGGTGCATTGTTGGCCATTTGCATGCAAAAAAAAAGAGAGATAGAGAATCAAACACGAAACAAATCCCCCCTCAAATCAGTACACACCCCCAAAATTGATTGATTTTTATTGAGTGTGGGCTCCTTTTTGGCCTTTTCATGATTTTTGGCACTATCGGCCATTTTTACAAACATCTTGTAAATAGAAAAAAAAATATCACCCCCTTCTTGTTTACGAAAAATTAATATTTTCACAATTTTTTAAATTTTTGGGCACTTTGGCCTCTTTTTTTTTTAGTTTTGGGCTCTTTGGCCTCTTTGACTAAAAAGCTGAGAGCTCGAAAAAAATTTAGGTGCATACTTTTAAAAAAAATGGCACCTCAAACAGGTACAAATCCCCCTTAAATCAAGAAATGACAAATAAAAAAAAAAATTTGATTTTATGAGTGTGGGCTCCTTTTTGGCCCCTTTTACTAAAATGATTTTTTTTTCTTAGCACTATCGGCCGTTTTTACAAACATCTTGTAAATAGAAAAAAAAAATTGCATTTTTCTTGTTTACTTAAAAATTAATATTTTCACAATTTTTTTTTTGATTTTTGGGCACTTTGGCCTCTTTTCCCTTACAAATTTAGTTTTGGGCTCTTTGGCCTCTTTGATTGACCAAAGCATAGAGCTCAAAAAAACATATACTTTAAAAAAATGAAACCTCAATCCAGTACCGTGGAAAGAAACCACTGACAAATACAAGTTTTGATTTTATATAAGTGCGGAAAGATCACAAAATCCAAAAAAGGAAAGTTTTGTTTTTCTCTTTTTTTAATATTAAACAGCGAATTCACTTACCTTCGAACTACTCATATTTGACCACGTGGCTTGCAGTGGAGAGAAGGCGGTTTAGGTCTCTCAAAAAATAGATTTTCTTTGTTTATACTCCTCCGCCGCTGTTTTGTTTTTACTGCACCGTTCTTTCTTTTGCGTGGACGCTTTTGCTTGACTGTTCGAAAAGCTCTTCCCTCAATTGCTCCAATCTGCTATGGACAGGGTTGAATCCTTCTACGGTTTGAACGACGGCTCCGTAGTTTCTCACAACACTACTCGATGCCTTAAAAACAATAATGGAGTTGGGAGGTGCATCCAGTGTTACGGCAATTTGCCGTGATTGCCCTTTCAATTTTTTTTTTTTTAATTCTTGCTTTACTTCTACTCTCTTTGGGGTGTGGAGAAGGGGCAGGGGCTGTGAAGAGGCTGGGGGCATCTATGGCTCCTCCTGGCTCAGGCTTCTAGTCCTCCTTCCTCAAATCTTCTAACACTTCCTCAGCAATTATCTACAACCTTAACTCACCTGCTCTGATACCAAATGAAATCTGTAAACCAGATTAAATTGCAAAAACAAGGCGGAGCTTGCTGTGATTTTATTAATATAAAATGAAGCATTACAATCAAAAGAGAGAGCTACAATATTTATAGATATTGGACAGCTTCTATCTCTTCCACAATACATGGAACAAATCTCCTAAACAAAGCAAATATTCAATAATAGCATATTGCCCCTAAAAAGCTTCTACAGGAAATCATCCGAGAACAATATTCTAACTAAAGAACATCCTCCACAATCTAAGGGATGATAACAACACACTAACAACTAAGCTAACTAAAGTAATTAAATAATTACTTTATTATAATTACACATTAATCCACATATGGTGAATTAAGTGTTAGATTATTTCTGCATTCAATGTAGTAGTGGTAGGAGATGGATGATTTTTGTAACATCATTTCTGATTAATAAAATCCATAGTTCAAGTTTCTTGGCAACAACTTATTTTTAGTTTTGTTAACCCAACTCTAAGGGAAGAGAAAGGGTCCACTCTTACCAAAGGAGGAGGATGGTTTATTATTTTTTAGAATAGATAACTATTGTTTTACATAGTTTGTTTACATTTTTATTGTGTGTTTTATTTTGCTTTGTTTTTGAAGCTTCACTTTTATTTGTTTACTTGGTATTTATTTATTTTCAATTATTTATTTTTCTTTCATAGATTAAATTTTTTTGTTATTTATTTGTTAGATTAGCTTTGTCACATTGTTAGATTAGATTCAATTTCAGTTATTGAATTTATTTTCATGCATTTTTAATTATAGAGCAAAGGGATATAAAATAATTATTTCTTTATCCCCTTTTGTAGATAACCTTGACACTTGCTTGATTTTAACATTCTTTATGATAAAATGGTGAGGATTACTGATGACCCTCGTCAATTTAAATTGGGAATGGATCCCATTTGACCCCATTCAAATAGACCCATTCCCCTTACACTCATTAATATTTAAAAGTTAATTCAAAATTAAAATTATTCACCCAAATTTAAAAGGGAAAGGGTGAGTCCACTTGCTCAACCTATATAGTCAACCCTATACACTAATTGGGAAAGTAAAAAACCTAGGTTGATTAGGAGCCTGCAAATTAAAGGGATTTCCACCCTTGTGTCTAGGGTTTAACTTTTGTTTTGGAAAGCCCTAATTTCACTTTAAAGTTTTTATTACTTTTCTTTTCAATTCTTTACTTCTCATATCTTCTTGTTTTTGTTGCGAGTTTTGGGGATGGCTTCCACGGAGGCTACAAATTTATTTATCAATCTATTTATTTTTCTTCCATCCATTTTATTTAAATACCCTTATTAGGATTAAATATAGTAAGAATATATACATATATGTATATATATATATATACACCTATATGTATACACACACATATCAATAATCATACCTCCTCCTTCGCATTCCGTAGTAGCAAACCTCGGAATGGGCTAGGAAACTTGGATTGAGCCTTGATTGTGTGATATGTAGGTGCTTTTCTTCAAGATGGAGCAAGGCCTTCCTACAACAACGATCCTCTTACTTTGCACTAGATGGGAAAAATGATTATGAGGCTATTTGGGCATTAGGACAAGGCAAAAGGATGTTCTTTGCTCAAAGGATGCAAGAACTTAGATAGGGAATTCAAGCTTATTCTTCGTGTCTTAGAGGGGAGGGGTAAGGTTGTATTTATAGCCTGGGGGAGTGATTAACTTAGAGTAATTTAAGTAATCATGGTTTGAAAATGTGGGCAAGATTAGGTGAGTGGTTTGAAAATGTGGGCAAGATTAGATGAGTGGGGGCCACGAAGAATGGGGGCCACGAGAATGGGTGATTTTGAATTATATTTTTAATTCATAAGTGGAGGATTTTAGGTGAGTGGGGACCACGAAGGGTGGGTGAGGATTTGAATTTGAATTTTTAATTCAATAGTAGAAAAACATGGAGAATAATGACATGTGGTGAGGATTGGGTTATTTTTTGATTTTGAAATGGATAATTAATCAAATTATATTTGATTAATTCGAAGTGTATTTTTGGGAAATGAGGAAGGGGAATTAATTGATTTAGGACAGATGTGAAATTAGGGTGTCTACATTTGCCCCTCTTTGGAAGGGTACTATGAAAGTAGTGTCCTTTCAAAGAAAGTAGATGGTATGGGGAAGAATTCAATCTACTTTTTTAAGCAAAAGGTAGAGCGAATGTTTGTTGGGGAGAATAGAAAGTGGTGAGTGACGGATGTCATAGTATCCTCCAAGACAAAAATGTCATGAGAAGATGTGATTATGGATAGATGTGGTGATGCCCCCTCGAGAGGACTGACGAGAATGGAATATACGACAAAACTCTCGAAAAGAAGAGAAATGAATTCTATGGAGAAGAGGACGATAATGGAGTGGAAGAGACTGGAATGACCGCACGACTGAAAATGGAGAAAGGATTCAATCGGCCTTGAATGCTAGGTGTGAAGGTGTGTGGGAAAGAGAAAAGGGAATGGATAGGATTGGGGGTTGATTACGAGAAGAGTAAGGGAGATAGGGGAGGGGAAAAAAAAAGAATGAAAGAGGTAGAAATAAGAGAGAGGGATGATAGGGGAAGAAGGGAATGATGAAGGAAAAACAAGGAAAAAAATAGGAAAATGACAGAGTAGAGGGTGAAGGGATAAAATAGAGAGATGTGCAAAATGAAGGAAACAACAGAGATAAAAAGGGATGCGTGAAAGTGAAAGAAATGATAGAGTGAGAAAAGTAGGAAATGGGAAAGGATAAATAAGAAGGAGAAAACGAGGTGGGAGTAGGGGGTGAAATGGATGAAAATGGAAAGAGGACGAAAGAAAGAAGTAGAAACGGAGAAAAAAAAAAAAAAAGAAACTATGAGGGGCAGGAAAGTGTGAAAAAGAAAAGAAAAAGAAGAAAAAGATACTGAAATGAATGAAAAGGTAGGGGTGGTAGAGAAAAGGAGAAGTGGTCAGAAGAAATGTGAAAATTAGGGGAGAGGAAAGGAAGATAGAGCGAATACAGGGAGAAGATTGAAGGAATCGTGTCATTGCGAGGAAGACCAAGGCAAAGAATATGGAACAGACCATATGGAGATGCATGTGGAGGGTGGTATGATAAAAAAGACAGGACAACACTGAAGAGCCAGGTTATCGATGGGGAAGTAAGGAGGAAACGTGATGGAAAAAGGGGAAGAAGATGATACAGGGAAAGGGAAATAAGACGAGGGGTGGGAGAGAGAAGAGAGGATAACAAAGAAAATGATGTAGAAGGAAGGGAATACAAAAGGGGTAATAAGTGGAAAGGGAACAATATAAGGAATGTTCAAAGAAGAAAGAGGGGAGGAATGACATCGATTGGAAAAGATGCGAGAGATGCATGAAATGAGGATACTAGGATGACGAGAAAATAGAAAAAGGATGTATGATGAAGACAGTAAAGATATTGAAGAGGGCGAAGAGAAGATGGAGAGATGGGTAAGAAGCGACAAGAAAGGGTGGGATTGAGGGAAAAGAATAGGAGAGAAAAGAGAATGGGGGATAGAAGAGGCAATGCCAATGAGGGGATGTTAGGGAAATCCCCCTTATAATGAGTGGTGGGGAAGGGTGAGAGAAAAAATGAAGAAAAGGAGAAAGCTAATGAGGATTGGAAAGGGTAACGCCAACAAAGGGACGTTAGGGAAATCCCCCTTACAATGAGTGGTGGGCTTAGAGGAGGGAAGGAATGAAGGGAAACTCTAGAAGGTCCAAGGGAGTGAATGAGGTCGTGCGGAATGAGGATTGATGATTTTTAGGGAAATCCCACTTACAATTATTAGCGCGGGAATAGAAGATGATGATGAAAGAATGATAGAGGAATGTTAACAATAATGGCGAATGCGTGTGTGGGTAGAAATGTGGGGGATTTGAGAAGATGAAGTGGAAAGAGTAAATAAAATGGGAGGGATGAGTTGGGACTAGGTGAAAGCGAGGAGAGGATGCGGGTGATGAGGATGAATGAGGTGAGGATGAAGAACCAAGACATGAAAAGAATGGGAAGAAATGGTATGAAGGATGATGGATCAAGAAGGGGAAAATGGGGAAAAGAACGTGATTGTAGGCGGAAGAGATTAGATGTATGTTGTAAGAGGATATGTGGAGAAAGGATAATAGTAGGAGGAAAAAGTGGGTAGTAGGAGATACCAGGTGGAAGAAGCGATCAACAAAGTGAACGAAGAATGAGGCGGGGGAGAAGTTCACGATGACAAGTTAAGTGTAGGGAGGACCCTGACATAAGATTGTCATGTGACGGAAGTGGTTAAGTAAGATTGCCAAGCGAGTGAAACTGGAGATGACAAGTGGTCAAGTGAGAAGTGGTGTTTGCGAGAATCGAAAAGGAGGTGAAAGGATGTGATAATGGGGAATGCTTGAGAAAAAGTGAAGGGTGAAGGGTGTGTAGTGATGGGGAAAGGCAAGGAGATAGATCATCCTTAAGAGGGACTCTTAAGTGAGATCGCCATGCTTGGGTGAGTGGTTAAGTAAGATTGCCAAGCAAAGGAGGGTGATAGTGGTGGTAAAAAGATGTGATGATGGGGAATGAAGAGGAAAGATGGATGGTGAGATTGTAGAGTGATGGGCGAGTGTAAGATGACATGTCATGCTTAAGAGAATCTCTTAAGTAAGATCGTCATGTTGCTGGAGAGGTTTCGTAAGATCACCTAACCGATAGGGATGATATGCAAGGAGAAAGACAAGATGATATTGGGGACAGGGGTGGAATGGTAGGTTGAAGAAGATGATCGCGATGAGAGGCGGGAGAAATAAGATGGGGAAATATGATGGGATGGGGAAGGCCATAGGGCATATCAACCTTAAGTGGAAGTCTTAAGTAAGATTGCCATGCGGCCGGAATGGTTAAGTAAGATCACCAAGCTGAAGAAGAAGAAGATGATGATAGAGTTGGTGGGAATAGGGTATGACAAAATGGACTGAAGGGGAACCCTCAAGTGAATTTTCCATACTACGAGAGCGTGTAAGTAGGATGACCAGGCATAAGACGGATTTGGGGAAGGATGAGAAAAGAGTGAGTGAGGTATGCCTGAGTGGTATATGATATGAGATGAGGTGATAACAAGAAAGAAAGGAAACAAAGGAGTGTAACATGAATGGATGAAGGAATATATGTAGTGGAGGGGAGAGTGTGAGGGGAATCCTTAATTGGGATGCCCGCGTGGTGAGAGTAATGATGCGAGAATGAGAAGCAAAAGAGGTGGAATGGGAAGATGTGTTTGGTGGTGATTGTTGTTTGATGAGAGGGGAGGTGGTGAAGAAGCTTCTACAATGGGAAGATCTTAGGGAGAGAGTAAACCTCCACCGAGGATCCCATATAGAAGGGGTTATTAAGTAAGATTGTCAAGCGGGAAGCAGAAGGGGAAAGGAAAGAATACAAATGGGTGAGAGGGGACAGAATGGTGAGAAGGGTAATATGGGGATAAGTGGCGGAGGAGTAAAAATGAGGAGCGAGGATGAATGGATCAAATACATGGTGATCATGGTGGGGGAGAAGGAGCTGTTGGATAGTGAATGCTACTTGAGAAAGATCGTCAAGTAGGATTCACAAACTGCAACGGTGATCAAGTAGGATTCCCAAACTGGGAATGTATTAGTATGGGTGAATGGATGGGGTGCAAAGTAAGATGTTGATCATGCAGGAAGATACTCACATGACAAAAAGCATCTTAATTTTAATATAGCACATAACATGATGCATTGTGATATAAAAGATCAGGATGACTAGACTATAATATGCGTGATAGCATAGACATGGGGCCATCAAAAAGGTTTGATGCCCCAGTATGATATGCAAATGGAAGAGAGCATAGACAGAGGCCATCAAGAAAGTATGATGCCCTAGTATGACATGCAATCAGATAACATAAGAATATTAGAGAGAACACCAGGATACATAAAATCAAGATGCCCCTGTAATATATCAAGATACAAGAAAGTAATTAATAATTTATAACTAATAATGCAACACAAGAACCAATAAACATATCCCTAACGTGTTCCACAGTGAGGATTGATCGGATGTGCCCCCAAGCAGGGTACGAGGACATAGTAAAATATTGGGTCATTGTCCTCAAACAAGGAAGCAATGAGAGCGATTTTCCCAAGCGAGGATTCACGCGAGGAGAAGTGGTTTGAATTTGGTAGTCATAAGGTGATTGGATCATTCGTTGGGGATAATAGTTCAAAGGTTGAATTGTGTTGGTTATTTTAGAGTTTTTGTGATTTTGTGGAGTTTACAATATTTTTATTTTATATATATATATATATATATATATATATATATATAATGTTTTTTAGATTTTTGATATTTTTTTCTAATGTTTTTGGATTTTTGACAAGATTTTAATGTTTTATTTTTAGATTTTTACATTTTTGGATTTTTGACGATTTTTTTCTAATGTTTTTAGATTTTTAGATTTTTATACTGTTTTTAGATTTTTGTCGATTTTCATTTTTTAGATTTTTGACGATTCTTTCTAATGTTTTTAGATTTTTGATGATTTTCAAATGTTTTTGGATTTTTGATGTTTCTAATGTTTTTGGATTTTTGACGATTTTTTCTAATGTTTTTGGATTTTTAGATTTTTACATTGTTTTTAGATTTTTGATGATTTTTGGAGTGTTTTTAGATTTTGGATTTTACATTGTTTTTGGATTTTTGATGATTTTTGGAGTTGTTTTTAGATTTTTACTTGTTATTGGCAATTTATGGACCAGAGTGCAGACTTATTTTTGAGAGGTGATAAACCAAGATATTATCCATATGTACCGTGTTCCGTGTGGTAACTTATGCTCGAAATAACACAAATTCTCTTTCCATTGGCAGGATATGGTGGTGATGATATGATGAAAAGAAGTCCAGCTCCATTCTTGACTCCACACAACTAGTAAGATGCGTGGGCTCATCACCGAGAATCAAGAAGGACGTAGGAGGTAGATAATGAATATAGAGACAAATGCTAACAACAATCCCTTTGGGAAATTGTGACTCCATTCTTCATAATGGTACTGAACCAGTTTCAAAAATGGATTTCACTTTATGAGTCACATGCTAGGCTTAGACAGTTATGTAGCCTGCTGATTGGTAAGATATGAGGTGAAGGGATAGTTCTCTCTTCACTTAGGCATCTAAATTACTTCTTTGGGGATTCTATAATTTGTAAGCATTGTAAGATTTTATATTTTTGAAATGACTCCCTATGCCTTGCCCCATGCTACTAGTGAGAAGCAAGGGCTCATCACCAAAGGTAAAATATAGCGAGTGAATTCCCTTTTTGTCTTTTTTTTTTTGTTTTGTTTTGTTTTGTTTTGTTTTTTTTGAATATTTTGCAATGTTTTTATGCTTTTATGAGAATGACCCTCTACGCTTTGCCCCATGCCACTTGTAAGAGGCAAGGGTTTATCACCGAAGACAAGACGTAGATGAGTAAGGGCACCTTCCTCCATTCCCAGTCTCACACTACCAGGAAGAAGTGTGGGCTCAACACCAAAGACTATGAAGGATGAAAGATGTGACAATGAATTATTCATAAGTTATTGAATTGATGGATTTTTACAATAGTGCTTTGTATTTGGGAAGAAACGTCACCCCCAATCTCAGCCCCACATGACTAGTAGGACGTGAGGGTTCAACACCGAAGACTGAGATGGACGACCAAACGAACCGAGGTAAAGAAGTTTAGAGCTTTGTTATGAAAGAGAGAATGTCTTTGAAGGGAATATATTACCATCAGTAAGCTTCTAGGTATGACCATAGATGAAAGTGATTGAAAATGGAAGAAGTATGACGCTCACAAACTTAATAGGATTTATATTAGCACTTGTCTCATGATGATAAATATGAAGATGTGATTTTGATAAAGAAAATATCTACCAATGGAAATGAATAAATTTAAATTATTCGGAGATAAGCAAGATAGAAGGAACAATGTACATGTTGTTTCCCGAAATAGTGAACATCTCAAGGATAAAATTTCTTTAAATGAACTACATTCATTGGTTCATCAAGATCTTGACCATCTTCAGTGGCCAATTTATAGGCTCCAAAGCCAAATTTAGCTGTAATTACATAGGGTCCTAACCAATTAGGCTCAAATTTTCCTTGTTTTTCTCATTCTTTAGTGGTATTCTTTTGATTTTCTTTTAAAACGAGGTCACCAATTTTGAATTCTCTGGGTCTTACCTTTTTATGATAATTGTGTTGCAGTTGGTTTTGATAGACTTGAAGATGATTGAGAGCATTAAGTCATTTTTCATCAAGAAGCTCAAGCTCTTGAAGCCATGACTGTCGGTATTCATCCTCATTAATTACATCTTTAAGGGAGATCCTCAAGGATGGGAGTTCTATCTCAATAGGTAAAATGGCTTCACAACCATAAACAAGGGAAAATGGGGTGGCTCCGGTAGGTGTGCGGTAAGATGTATGGTAAGCCCAAAGAGTGGGGTAAATTTGAGTATGCCAATTACGTCCATGGGTGTTGAAAATATTTTCCATGATGGATTTTAAGGTCTTATTGGTTGCTTCCACTTGACCATTTCCCTGAGGGTAGTATGGAGTGGACCATTTAAGTTTGATGTGAAAACATTTGGCTAGGTCTTTTACATCCTGGTTTTTAAATGATTTGCCATTATCTGCAACCAGAGCGGATGGAATACCAAATCAATAGATGAGATTATTAAAAATGAATTTCGATATTTGGCTACCGGTAACATAAGTGAGAGGCATAACTTCTACCCATTTAGTGAAGTAATCGGTAGTGGTAATGATGAACTTATGTCCATCGGACGATGTTGGTCTAATTTTACCAATGAGGTCAAGTCCCCATTGAGAGAAGGGCCATGGTGTGGTTATCGATTGTAATGCCAGGAAGGTGCGTGGATAAGATTTCCATGCTTTTGACATGCTTGACAATGTTTGACAAAATGACATGCGTCACTTTCCATGGTGGGCCAATAATATCCAACTCACAGGATTTTCTTGGCTAAGGTGATACCATTCGTGTGTGCTCCACAGATACCAGAATGGACTTCAGCTAAGACACTCGAGGATTCTTCCTGATTAAGACATCGGAGCAGGGTGCCATCATATCCTCATTTATAAAGAGTTTATGCTAAAATGGTGTAATGAGAAGCACGTTGTGCTAAAGCATGTTTATGCATTGGTTTCATGTCGGTAGGAAATGTTTTATCACGAATGAAGGTATAAAGATCATGGTACCAAGGGTTATTCAGACCCATGATCTCACATACCATAGTGTTTTCAAGAAGATCATAGGAAGGCATTAAGAGATGTTCGATGAGAAAATGTTCTGGGGTTGACTAGATGTGATTTCTAATAGGGATCCGATGGTTGCCATAGCGTCGGCAGATTTATTACAAATTCTAGGAATTTGATCAAAGATAATTAATCGAAAATAGCTTTGAAGACTATCCACCATGTGTTTATATGGGATAAGTTTTTCATCCTTGACCTTGGTATTCATCGGTAACTTGCTTGATGATAAGTAAAGAATCACCAAATATAGCTAATTCTGTAAGATTCCAAGATATAGCCAGTTTTAATCCTGCGATGAGAGCTTCATATTCTATGATATTGTTGGTACATGGGAATGCTAAGCGAAATGATTTGGGGATAACATGTCCACCGGTGTGATAAGAAAAATACCAGCCCCTGAGCCATGGAGATTACAAGATCCATCAAAAAATAGAGTCCAAGTGGTGCGATGTCTATGTGTAGAATATCTTCATCAGGAAAAAAGAATTGAAGTGGTTATGTGCCAGGAAGGGGTGCCTCGGCAAGTTGGTCTACAAGGATTGTCCTTTAATTGCTTTCTGTGAAACAAATTCGACATCAAATTCACTAAGTAATACGACCCAACTAGACATTCTTCCTATGAGAATGGGTCTGGACAACAAATACTTGAGAGGATCAATTTTAGCAATCAATTTAGTTGTGTGATTGAGCAAGTAATGATGTAACTTATGGAATGCAAAGGCGACCGCTAAGCATACTTTTTCGATTTGCGAATAACGTAATTTATGCTTCAATAAGTGTTCAACTAAAGGTAATATATAGTCTATTCTTTTGCTTGATCGTTATGTTGTGCTAGTAGAGCTCTTATGGCATGTTAATTGGAAAATGTATAAAGCAACATGGGTTTATCGGCAAGAATCGGTGACATAAGAACAGGTGGACTAGAGAGGTATTCTTTTAACTTAGAAAAGAGTCTTGGTAATCGTGGTTCCAAAGTGAAAGTGTGCATCTTTCTTGAGTAACCGATTAAAGTGAATGGAACTTGTCAGCAACTATGATAAGAAATGCCGACTATATTGTATCTTTCCTCGAAGATTGTATAATTGTTTTAGGTTTTGTAGAGGAGGCATTTCCATAATGTCTTTTGTTAGTGTGGGTTATCTTATGTGTCCTCCTCTCATACTGGAGGGTCATCTCACATGGGTTAGGTTTAGGTTAGGTTTAGGGTTTCATGTGTGTCATGCACTAGGGTTACTCAACACCCTATATGTACCCCTTTACTATTCATTTATGAGCATGCCAAGACACTCCGCTATCTTTCCTCTATATGCAAGCTTTGTTTCTGTTGAGCAAGTTCTTCCATTACTGATCAATTCTTTCTTGCAATTACTGGAGCTATCATGATTCTCGTTGGAGTGTAACTACTTCATGGTGCCTCATTTCCGATTCGATTCTCACAAAATCTTTTCATGGTATCAGAGCTGAGATCGGGTAAACGTGCACTCGTTATTTTTTAGTTGCGATTACTCTTTCTTGGTTTTGTTTTTTTACTCTGCATGCAAGTTTTTCGATCACTATTTTCTGGAATTATTTTGCTAATCTCTCTAACAAGCTTTCTCGGAAAGTTGTGTCGGTTTTTGTGCCTATTTTCTGTACTTGTGCAGGTATTCCTGGAGGTTTCAGGGTATTTACAGCCACATTTAGCTATCTACAGCTAAATCTAGCTTTTCAGCCAAAATAGAGATTATTTCATTTTTTTAATAAAATTTTTCAAATAGAAGTGAATTTTTTTAGATCTCTTTGTGGTTTTGCTCTCTCTTTTTTTTGGTATTTTGTAGAATACAAGTTTTTCGTGGCTTGGAGTTCATTTGCAAGGTTTTTCCATCTCCCAATCGAGCTCCTGGCTTGGTTTTTACTACTTTCGTTTGGCATTTAACCGAACCTTTCTCTCATGCATGCATGCTATGCGTAATCACTAACGTGCTCTTTGTTGGACTATCTTGGCCATTTTTTTGCGTAAACTTTTTTTCATTCCATGGACTATGTTTTCCTGCCAATGACCACAGATTGTATTTCTCTTCCCACGTGCCACTACCGATCATTTTGACTCCGCTGTTACGCTGCAAAACAAACAAAAACCGGCGTGCATCCTTCCTCACCGCCGCAGCCGCTTTCTTTCCAACACCGTGCACACGTGTGAGTATAAAATTACGTTTTAAAATTCACGGACTATTTTCAACAGACTGTTTTCCTACGTTTTTTGTTTTCAATGGACTTCGCTTTCTTTCTCCGTCTTCACGTGAAAATTCCCTTCTGCAAACCGTAAGTCATTTTTTCATTGGTACATTTTTTTGGTAAGTTCCAACCAAAACACGTGGTAAGTTTTATGCCTTCTTCATTACAGATTGACAAAGTGCTTTTTCACTTTGGTAAGTTTTAAAAACACGCTTTTTTAAAATCTATGCTTTTTAAAACCAAAAATCTCACAAGCTTCCTTTTTTAAGCAAACTCTTTTCATGTGCTACGTGCTTTTACAACCTTCTAATTTTTAAAACCACGTGTTTTTTAAACCAAGCTTTTTTTAATTAAATACTTTTAAATTTTTTTTAGTTAGCTTTAATTCCTTTTAAAATTTGCTTTTTAAAAAAAAAGGGAAACTATTTTTAGACTTAATTTAATTAGGATTTAGATCTTAATTAGTTTTTGTAATTAATTAGATTTAATTTAATTAAATCTATTTTTTATTAATTACAAAATAACCTATCTCATTTACGATTATAGTAAATTAAAAAATCATCTTTCAATAACCTTTTTATCATTTTTTTAAAACTCCAATAGCTCTCAAAATAGTAAAATTGGGCATTTCCAAACGGTAAAATTTAGGTGTTATTGGCTTTTTTTTCTAATCATGCGCTCAAGTGTGCAACATCACTCTGAGCACCTTTTTTCCTTCCGAGCTCTTTTCCGGCATTCTGAAGATTCTCTGAACTCCTTGAGTTCATTTAAAACCTTGTATTTCACCCTTATTATTGCTTGTGACTAGTGAGCGCGTCCGCCACAGTCTGCAGCAAGGGGGTTTCCTTTTACGACGTGAGACATTTTTTCTCACCACCAGGGTTGGCTTTCACCTCCTTTCTTGTTTTTTGCTTGTGCTTGTTTACGGTGTCCTATTTGTTGCACTCCATGAAACACTTGTTGTGGTCTCCTCTCTTGCATGCGTTATTACGCTGATTGCAAGATGAGTTACCAAGTGTTTCAAACCACACGCACGGACCCGATTGTAATCAATGCACTAAACTATAAAGTGCCGAAAGCAAGGGGGGTTGTTATTATCCTGGGTGGTTGTGTTTCTTTTCTGCATTTCTTTCTCTCTCTCTCTCACTATGGATGCTCTTTCAATTCCTTTGCTTACGCTCGTTCAACTTTTTTGAATGGAGATCGAAAATAATAATGAAACTAAGGGGTAAAGGGTTATTCTGCATCACCATGGGAACTGAGACTGAACCAGATGACGAACCTGAAAAATCTAAGTGGTTAAACCGTAGTGATGAAGCTTTAGGTCTTCTTTGCATGTCTATTTCTCCTGACTTGCTCTTCCACATTGAGGCGTCCGAAACACCTAAATCTACATGGAAAATGTTGGATGCGATGTTTGGACAACTAGATGACATGAGAGCACATGAGTTGGAAAATGAACTACTAGGGTTAAATCCTAAAGACTTTAAAACCTACAAGCTTTCTTCTCAAAATTTGTCCACATTAGATTGTTGTTAAAAGGATGTCAAGTAGAAAAGAAAGATTCTCAACTGATCTTGTCGATTCTCTCTAAGCTAGGTCCCAAATATTTTGTCTTCGTGTCAACTTTCTATACTACAAAAGCTGCTTTGGGCGATACTTGGACTATGCCCTCCTTTGACTATTTTTCATCCCAACTCATTCAAGAACAGACAAACTCATTCAAATGGGGTCTCTCAAGTCCAAGTCACATGCCCTTGTAGCAAGTACTAGCAAGGGAAAGAAGACTGAAAAGAAGAAAGAAACAAAGGATCAACCTAAGAAAGAAACCAAGATCAAACCTAAAAATGACACAAACACTTCGACTTCTGAGCCTAAGGCACATAAAAGCAAGTATTTGTGTTCCTATTGCAAGAAGTCTGGTCACGATGAGCAACACTATTTTTGGAAATAGATTGATCACTTATCTCATTTACTTGAGAAGAATAAAATAAGTGTTCCTGAATCCATAAAACAAAGTGCTCAAGGCCGAGTCTTCTGCTTGCAAAAGGTGCTAAAAATGATAAGAAGAAAGGAAAATCCCTCAGCCCTTGTAGCGAGCAGTTATAGCTCCTTCATCGACATGGATTATAGATTCTGGTGCCTCACACCACATGGGTTCTTCACATGTTGAGTTTTCCAACATCGAACCTTGTGGAATGTCCCAAATCACGATGGGTAATGACACGACAATGTTTTTTTAGTAGTGGATTAGTAGAGATGGATGGGGGAACATTTAACCAAGTGTTGAGTGTTCCTGATCTCTACCAATCTCCTATCGTTTACCAAATTACTCACCTTGGTGAAGGAATGCAGTGAATTTGGTCCTAACTCGATGATTATTCGTGAGCTTAACAATGACACTACAGTGGTTGAGGGAAAGGTTGATCACCATTCATGGTTATATACCTTTTCCCACTTTACTTCTGATTCTACGCCCACTACCTTGCTCACTCATGCAAATGAGGTTAGTAAGCTATGGCATGAGCATTTTAGACATCTAAATTATCGCTACCTTGAACAATTGAGCCAAAATGAAATGGTCAACGGGTTGCCTCGCGTCAAGTTTTCTAAGGGTCTTTGTGAGGGTTGTACCCTTGGAAAGCATCTTGAAAAGAACTTTGACAAAGGAAAAGCTTGGAGAGCCACTCATCCTTTGGATCTTGTTCACAGTGATGTTTTTGGTCCATTTCCTTCTCCTTCATTTACTAGAGCTCTTTATGTGCTAACCTTCATTGATGACTATTCGTGATATACTTGGGTATATTTTCTTAAGCTTAAGTCTGAAGTCTTTGAACATTTTCAGGACTTTAAGGATCTTGCTGAGAAATAGGTGGAATGGTCTATCAAGGTTCTTTGAACCAACAATGGAGGTGAATATGTAAACAATAGGTTCATGGATTTCTATACTTCTGAAGGGATCTCTTTGCAAATGTACAATTGCTTACAGCCCTTCATAGAATGGAGTCGCAGAAAGAAAGAACCGTACTCTTAAGGAGATGGCCACTTGTATGATTCACTCGAAGTCTCTTCCTCCGCAGTATTGGGCCTAAGTAGTGAATAGTGTAAATTACATTCAGAACCATGTTCCACATAAGGCAATAAGAGGGATGACACCCTTTGAAGCCTGGTTTGGATGCAAGCTTGATGTTGAGCACTTTTGAGTCTTCGGATCCAAGGCTATGGCTCGATTCCTAAGAAGAAACACAAGGCCTTGGAACCACAATCCAAACCTTGTATCTTTGTAGGGTATCCTGATGGCGTGAAGGTATATCAATTGATGAATCCTACTTCTCATGAGCTGTATATGAGAAGAAGTGTTAAGTTCGATGAGTCTTCTTCGACTTCTACTTCTCCACCTATTGAGGTTCTTCAGCTCACTGATTCAGATTCTGACTCATCAGATGATGATGCTATTGAGCGTGCTCCTCTTCCTAATCCTCCCGACCATCAGACCTTTGAGTCTTCTAATTTTGATAGTAGTGATGATGAGGACTATGTCCCTTCTCACTCAAGTGAAGAATCTTCCACTCGAGCCCGATCCTCCCGGGTCCCTTTGGGCCAGAAAAATTTTGCAAAGTGCTTGGAGATTTAGTTGGAGATACTTCGGATATGAGACGTACTCACTCAGATTTCATTGGACCCCACTCTTTCTTCACCTTTGCTTCTAATCCACAGTCTTTCCGGGAGGCTTCTGGTATTCCTGAGTGGGATTCTACCATGGATGAGGAGTATTCCTCTCTCATGAAGAATGATACTTGGGATCTCACCCCTCTTCCGAAAGGAAGAAAAATTGTTCAGTGTAAGTGGGTGTTCCAAACAAAGTATGGAGTAGATGGAGACGTCAAAATTTTAAAGCGTGATTAGTAGCTAAGGGTTTCTCCCAGATAGCTGGGTTGATTATACAGAAACCTTTTCTCCGATTGCGAAAGATGACTTCTATTCGACTGACCCTAGCCATTTCCATAACGAATAGATGGAAAGTCCATCAAATGGATGTTAAGAGTGCCTTCCTTCATGGTGACCTAGAGGAAGAGATCTATATGGAACAACCTCCGGGTTATGTCCAAGATCCTCCCTCATTTGTAAGTTAAAGAAGTCTCTTTATGGCCTTAAACAAGCCCCTCGGGCTTGGTATGCCAAGATGGACTCCTTTTTACTTACATCAGGGTTTACTAGGTGTCACTCTGATCCAAATGTTTATATTCTATGACAAGATGACTCCATACTCATTCTTGTTCTCTATGTTGATGACTTGTTGATCACAGGTAGCTCTTCCTCTATTATTGATTCTGTGAAGATCACCTTGGCCAACAAGTTTTCCATGACTGACTTAGGTCTGCTTCATTACTTCCTTGGGATCCATATTTCAAAATCTGACTCAGGAATCTTGATTTCACAACCTAAGTATGCTCTTGATTTCTAGCTTGTTTTCGATGTGTCCGATTGCAAGTCTTCTCCTAATCCTTTTCTTTCCGGGTTAAGTTGGTTTCAATTGCTCTACTCCCTTGGTTGATGGTACTCTTTATCGACAGTTGGTGGGGAGCTTGATTTACTTGACTCACACTTGACTAGATTTATCGTATGTTGTTGGGATCATGTCCAGATTCATGTAGGAGCCACATGAGTTGCATTGGAAAGCAACTAAATGGATCCTTCATTATGTTCATGGCACTTATGCTGATGGCATTCACTATCATGGAGGGGTAGATATTGACTTGATTGGGTTCACATATTTTGATTGGGCCAGTGACTTAGATCATCGAAATCTACTTCTAGCTATAGTTTCTCTCTTGGTTTGGGTCCTATTAGTTGGTCTAGCAAGAAGCAGAATGCAATTGCGATATCATCTACAGAGGTAGAATACAGAGGAGTAGTTAACACTGCCACAAAAGCTATTTGGCTACAGGGTATTCTGACAAAGTTTGGCATCCACTTTCAATGGCCTACCATTATCTACTATGATAACACGAGCACAATATCTATTTGTAGAAATCCAGTTCAACATCAACAGATGAAGCACATTGAGATCCATATGCACTTCATACGGAGCTTATTCATGATGGTATCATCGACATTCAATACATTCAGACAACTGATCAAATTGTAAATTTATTCACCAAGCCCTTCACTGAGATGAAGTTTCTTCACTTACTGCTCTCTTCGGGGTGAGGTCTTCTTAGCTACTCATCTTCTTTGGGCTATGTAGTCCTTCTTTTCTTCTTCTTCTTCTAGGAAGATTGTGTTTGCAGATATGGCACCTTATCGCCTTTAGTTGCGTGCCCCATCGACACATCTTTCTTAGTTGTTTAGGGTGTCTTCCTTTTCCATCCGACTCATCATACCGCTACCCTAGCTTCGATGAAGGGGGTGTTAGTGTGGTTATCCTATGTGTCCTCCTCTCATATCGGAGGTCATCTCACATGGGTTAGGTTTAGGTTTCATGTGTGTCTTGCACTAGGGTTACTCAAAGACCGTATATGTACCCTTTACTATTCATTTATGAGCATGCAAAGACACTCGCACAATCTTTCCTCTATATGCAAGCTTTGTTTCGGTTGAGCAAGTTCTTCCATTACTGATCAATTCTTTCTTGCAATTCCTAGAGCTATCACGATTCCGTTGGAGTGCAACTACTTCATGGTGCCTCGTTTCGATTCGTTTTTAGCTTTGACTTTGGCAGGATCCACTTCTATGCCTCTTCGTGAGACAATAAACCCTAATAATTTATCGAGAGGTTACTCCGAACGCACATTTCTTGGGGTTAAGACGAACCTTATACTCGCATAATCTATCAAAAATGTGTCTCAACACACTTGGATGCCCTATTCGTGTTTTGGATTTTGCTAATATATCATCAACATAATCTTCCATGATATCATGTAACATATCATGGAAGATGACAATCATTGCTCGTTGATAGGTGGCACCAGCATTTTTCAAGCTAAAAGGCATGACCTTATAACAGAAGGTGCCCCATGGTGTAGTAAATGCCATTTTATGTTGATCCCCTTCAGCAATATGTATTTGATTATAACCAGAGAATCCATCCATTAAGGAGAGCATTTCATGGCCTGCCGTAGAATCAACAATCATGTCTATATTTGGCAAGGGAAAGTCATCTTTGGGACAAGCCTTGTTGATGTCGTGGAAGTCTGTGCATATTCTGATGCCGAGTTTTCTTGGTGATGGGAACTATGTTAGATATCCATGCCGAATAATCAATAGGTTTGATAAATTCAGCTTCTAAGAGTTTCTCGAGTTCAACTTTGACAAGCAATGCAACTTGGGAATGCATTTTGCGTAGTTTTTATTTACAGTTTTTCATCCGAATGTACCACAAGATGGTGTACTATAAGAGATGAGTACAGGCCTGGCATGTTCTTATATGTCCATGTAAATATATCTTGGAATTCAATAAGGAGTGTTGTGAATTCCATGCATTCTTGGTCGACAGAGACTAATGCCAAGTTGTAAATTTTTGGTTGTTCGGTGGTGCCAATGTTTATGCCTTTTGTTTCTTCTACAAGCATTTTAGATGTATCCTTTTCAGAGAATGATGCTAATGGTTGATGTAGGTCATCGGTGTCGGGTGTTTGTTGGAAATTTTTGTTGACATGTTTGTTGGATAGGGTGGCGGTGAGGTTTTGACTATGGGAAATCCTTGTTTGCACTTTTGATCCAAATTTTCGAGGGTGAAGGATCTGGGTATTTTATCTCTTCGCCAAAATAGGCCGATTCATTTAGATTGATTTCAAATCATTTTCTATGGTTGGAAGTAGGGATTTGGTCGCGAGTTCCAAGGAATTCTTCAATGGCGTCATCATTTTGGAACATGTCCATGACCGCATGATGTGGTTGGCCATGATCTATGAGACTCCGATGTTAACATAATTTAGCATAGGCATATTTATTGCATTTTATTGCATTGTCTTTTATTTAATAATGTGCAACATGTGCACTCTAGTCTAGTGACTTGCATTCAATATTGTTATGTTGGATAACATTCAATATTGATATTAGTAGTAATTACATGTGCATGTGAGATGGGTCTTATCATCTCATAGTTGATTCCCGATAGGGTGTCATGTCATCCATATGAGGCTATCTAATATCTATAAATATTACTGACTCTTGCATTGTTATGTAATCTGATTTTGATCAATAATATTTGTGAAGCTTTTGTCCCTCTTTGGTCATTGCAATCTTATTCTATTCTATCATTTGGTATCAAAGCTATACCATTATTATCATTTGGTATCAGAGCTATACCATTATTATCATTTGGTATCAGAGCTATACCATTATTATCATTTGGTATCGAGAGCAGGTTTTATCCAAGCAAGGTCAAGAGGAGCACTATTGGAGAGGATCCATTGGAGAAGAAGATCTATATCAAAGAAGAGCCATTGAAGCATCCCGCAGCCTCCATTCCTTCCAAGCATCCCTCAATTAAAATTTGACCTATCCACTTATTTGGAAGGTAATTTTTTTATTGATTAGTCATTGGCATAGCCAATTGATCCAACATATTGGCGGAATATTTCAGATTTGGAGATCAAAAAAAGATCTTGAAAAAAAAGAAGATTTGAAAAAAAGAGATCTTAAAAAAGAGGAGAAAGATCTTGAAAAAAATTACAAATTTTAAAAAAAAGAAGAGTGAAAAAAATTTAGATCTAATAAAAAAAAAATCGAGATATGAAAGTGGAGGTGTGAAGAATTCGGGAGCAAAGGTTGAAGCGGTATTCACAACAAAATTCCAGCAGATAGCTCTTAAAAAAGGACGTAACTTTTCATACAATGTCAAATTGATGTGCTATTTTTTTCCCCGAAATATAAGGAGTTGTACAACTTTGCAGTTTACATCATCTTCGATTCAACCTCTACATGTAACAAAAAAAAGTCTATATAGGTCTGATCATTTTTTCGAAAAAAAAATCAGATCTAGCTCGTAAATTGGTAAGATCTCAAAAACCAAGATTCTTAATCTTCTGAAATTTTGTGGGTTTTAATAAAAATATTGTATGATGCTTTAGCTGTCAAAATTTTAGAAAAACCCGGATCACGGTTTGTGAGAAAAGATGAAAACAATATTCAAATTGTTTGTTTGGATCTTGGAACAAACAGTTGGTTCAATTCCCACTCTCTCCATATTTTTTATTAAATTATTTTTTTTGGAAAAATTGGAGAAATTAATAAATTTTGGGAGATTTCCAAATTTAGAAGCTCACCAAACACATTTAGAGCCACCGCTAAATTTAGCGGAAAAACACCTATCAGTAAAAATATTTTTGGCCTAAATTGTGTATTTTGTGATTCTAGACCCTTTTTTGTAAAGAGGGGGACAAAAACTTCATTTTGATGTAATTTTGGATCATTTTGTACTAATCTTAGTGCATAAAGTACAAGAAAAAAAGTGCAATTTTTTATTTTATGTTTAGTTCTATCACACGAGATCTTTGATCTTATAAAGAGCGTTAGTATATATACGGTGCCTTTGGGAAGCGCTTACGGGTGATGCCGCCATGTGACTACTACCGCACTTAATGCCTAACACAGACTTTCTAAACGTCGTCCAGGCATCGACCCTATAAAATCGATGAGTAGTAATAAGAACAAAATACACACACATTTGAGCCCTCCCATCCATTTGTGATTGCTGCACAAACCCCTCTCTCAGACTTGTCTACGTACCACGTACTAAATTCTTTCACGTGCGTTAACACCTCTTTCCGTCTCGACGGTATATTGAAAGGGTGATCTTCTTCCACGCCGATGGATATATCGGAAGGGATCGTATATAGAAAGGTTTGGTATATCGGCTGATGGTATATTGAGAGGGAAACCATAAACCTAGAGTGATAAGAGCCTTACCCTTTGTCGAAATTCAGATTGAAGAAATGGGTGCACAAGCACCAAAGTTCTTCTTCCCATTCTACAACTCGCTTAGAGGAGACAACTATGCTACATGGAAACCGAAGATCAAGATGTTACTTGAGTTTGAAGACCTATGGACATTGTAGATGGAAAATCAATAAGATCACTTGATGATGGAAGACAACAAGTTCAATTTGATAGGGCTAATCAAAAGGCCAAGTTTATCATCTTGTTTAGTGTAATGTACGATGTGCAACCCCACATTAGAGATGCCACATTGGCCAAGGATGCATGGGATAAGTTGAGCACATGGTCATGAGGCAAAAACAAGAATGCCTTCCTCAACCTACTATCACAACCGCATACTCTCAAGTTCAAGCACAATGAGAAGGTTGAAGTTTTTTTGAGATGAGTTGCTACTTTGAGGGCATCTCTCATTGGCATTGGGAAAAGAGATAAGTGATGAAGACCTCATACTAATTATGTTGCGGGCACTTCCTCCTTCCTACAGAATCTTTGTGACAACTATCAATATGAGTGAACACACAAATCACCTTTGAGAAGTTGGTCAATCTACTCCAACAAGAAGAGACAATGAACAACAAAGATCATGAAGATGAGTAAACACTATCTTCCAATCATAAAGGAAAGGGGAAATTTTAGTCCAATCATAAGAAGTCCCAACAAAATCAAAGTCAACAAAGGGACCAAAGTCAATGAGACAACACCAAGAAGTGTCCCATTTTACATAGAGAGGGGACATGACATCAAAGATTGTTGGTACAATTCCTACAAAAAGGGTTCATCAAGCAATTCAAAACCTAATAACCAACGGGTAACAACAATTCAAATCAAGGGAAGTCCAACAACAACAACAATCAAGGGAAAAATGGTAATTGGAAAGAAAACCCAAACAACAAGGGTACATTGCGAACATGAGGATGATTCAGATGAAGGACACCACATGTATTCTCGCTCAATTTGATGAAGAAACCAAGTCCACACAAGATATCCGGTATGTTGACTCAGTGCAACTCGACACATAACTGGACGTAAGGATTGGTTCTACACACTACGTGACTCACCTAACAAGAACCATGTGTAATTAGGTGATGACTCATCATAAAGTGTCAAGGGATTGGAAACATTTCACTACCTCTTGGAAAGCATGACTACAAAATCACGATGTATCAAGTATGTACCAGGTTGACCAAGAATTTGCTATCGCTAGTCAACTTCTTGATCACAACTTGAAGTTGGATTTTGACAGAATAATGGAGAAAAAGTGTGCTTGATAAGAGATAAGTTAAGAGGTTCCAAGATTGTAGCAAGAGCCTCAATGTGGGATGCATGTTCCAACTTGATTTTGTCCACAAGGATGATCAAGCTCTAGTGGCTAAAGACACACAATCTGCAGTAACTATGGCATCGCAGATATGGTCACATCAGGTTTTGGCTATCTCCAAACACTTCAAAAGGGAAACATGGTGAAAGGATTGCCTACACTCAATCACAACACCGACAAGTGTCACAATTGCCTAGCTAGAAAGCAACATAAGCGTACCCTTCCAAAAGAACACATATAGAGCTAAGGAAAGCTTGATTTGGTGCACACCGATCTTTGCAGAGCCCATGCAACCAAGTCATTTTGGATGTCAATACTTTATGCTTTTTTGTGTGATGACTACTCAAGAAAGATGTGGATATATTGTCTAAGAAACAAGAGTCAAGCCTTTGAGACATTTCAGAAGTTCAAAGCACTTGTTGAGAATGAAGTTGGTCGTAAGATCAAAACTCTCTCGCTTAGATCGAGGGGGAATTCACAAGCAATGAGTTCAAGACTTACTTGGAAGCTCATGGGATTCGTCGACAAATGCCTCCTACTCACACACCACAACAGAATGGTATAGTTGAGAGAAGGAATCATACTATCATGGAAATGGTGCGATGTATGATTGATGACTCAGGTTTAACAAAGACATTTTGGGTAGAAGCTGCAAGAACTGCAGTCTATTTGTTGAACAGAGTGCCCACAGTAGCTCTTGAAGGAGTGACACCTCAAGAAGCATGGTCAAATTAGAAACCATCAATTACACACCTAAGAGTATTTGGGTGTAAAGCTAGCATGCACATACCCAAGAAGAACATGAACAAGTTGGATATGAAAGCTGAGAAATTGATATTCATTGGATATAGTGAAGAAGAACTTGGGTACAGATTATGGGATCCAAAAGCAAAGAAAGTATACACAAGTAGGGATGTTGAGTTCTTTGAGAAGAAATAAGTAGATGCTCCACTCAACGACTCAACAAACATGCATAATACACCTCTTGTGAAGATAGAATTTGATGTTCCCACTGAAGATGATAGTGATGAATTGGATGATGGTGAAAAATTGGATCCACCATAAGCCAATGGAACAGCTAAGAAGTTACCTAAATGGTATACTCAATTAATAAGAGATGCAAATTTGGATGAAGCACCTAGCACATCATCCAATCCTGGACCTAGAACTCATAGTCAAGCTCATGAAGAGGTCAATTATGCCCTAATGAGTAGAGTTGTTGAAACAATTGAGCCATCTACAGTTCAGAAATCCCTACAATCAAAAGCTTAGAAAGATGTCATGGATTTAGAGTATCAGTCAGTGATGAAGAACAACACATGACAACTTGTTGACCTTCCACCGGGGAAGAAACCCATTGGATGCGAGATGGATATTCAAGACTAAGTACAAATCGGGACTATTGACAAGTATAAAGCAAGGCTTGTAGTAAAGGGGCATGCACAATAAGAAGGCATTGATTATGAGGAGACATTTGCTTCCACATGCCAAGATCAAGACAATCGGGATGATCTTTGCTCTAGCTTTCTGCACAATTTGGTTGGAAAGTCCACCAAATGGATGTGAAAAGTGCCTTTCTTAATGGAGATTTACAAGAAGAAGTCTATATGACTCGGCCAGAGGGTTATGTAATACCGGGAAAGGAGATGATGGTATGTAGACTCGTAAAATATCTATATGGCCTAAAACAAGCACCTTGGGCATGGTACATCAAAATTGATGAGCATCTCATAAGTCATGGATTCGAAAGGAATCCTTATGACCCCAATCTCTACCTTAAAAGCAAGGGAGAGATTGTCATTGTGGTTGTTTATGTCGACGATCTAGTCATTACAGGTGAGTTCGTGAAGATGATTGATGCAACAAAGAAGGATTTTAATCAATCGTTCGACATGATAGATCTCGGGCTCATGACTATTGTCTTGGGTTGGAAGTATGGAAAAAGAGAATCATATCTTTGTGTCGTAGTTTAAATACACCAAGACAACGCTCGAAAATTCAAGATGATGGAATGCACTCCTATTGCTACACCTATGGAAGTGAGACTTGATTATCTCGTTTCGATCCATCACCACCGGTGAATGTAACTCTCTATGGGCAAGTTGATCGGGAGTCTCATTTACTCCTGACATATACTATACCGATATCACTTTGTAGTCACTATTTATCATGCTTCATGCAAGAACTGAAAATATGTCATTGGAAAGCAGCAAAGAGAATACTAAGATATCTAAAGGGTACAATTAACCGTGGTCTAGAGTACAAGAAGAACGAAAACTTCTTTTTGAAAGGATATTCGATTCGGATCATGCGGAAACATGGATGATAGAAGTCAACTTCAGCTTCATCTTCTTTATGGGACTGGACCGATATCATGGGGAAGCAAGAAATGCGAACTTTGTTTCTCACTCTTCTATAGAAGCAGAGTATTGAGCCAGCAGTGAAGTGTTTGTGAAGCAATATGGCTACACCGAATACTGAAAGGAATTTGTCTACCACAATAGAAATCTACTCCAGTATATGTTGATAATGAAGGAGTTCTGAAGCTTGTTCGTAATCTAGTATTTCATGAGAGAACCAAGCATATTGAAGTACAGGTTCATTTCATACGCGAGCATGTCTTGAAGCACAACATACAGCTCTAGTTCTGTCCTACAGCTGAACAGAAGGCAAATGTTTTCACTAAGTCACTTGCACGTGACAAATTCACACTGTTCAAAGAGTTCCTCTCCACTTCATTGGAAACTATGCAAAATTAAGGGGGGGAATGTTAGCATAATTTAGCATAGGCATATTTATTGCATTTTATTGCATTGTCTTTTATTTAATAATGTGCAACATGTGCACTCTAGTCTAGTGACTTGCATTCAATATTGTTATGTTGGATAACATTTAATATTGGTATTAGTAGTAATTACATGTGCATGTGAGATGGGTCTTATCATCTCATAGTTGGTTCCTGATAGGGTGTCATGTCTATCCATATGAGGCTATCTAATATCTATAAATATTACAGCTCTTGCATTGTTATGTAATCTGATTTCATGATCAATAATATTTGTGAGGCTTTTGTCCCTCTTTGGTCATTGCAATCTTATTCTATTTTATCATTTGGTATCAAAGCTATACCATTATTATCATTTGGTATCAGAGCTATACCATTATTATCATTTGGTATCGAGCTATACCATTATTATCATTTTTTTCAACCACATGTCCATGACCGCATGATGTGGTTGGCCATGGTCTATGAGACTCGATGTGTAGGCTCAAAATTGATGACATAACATATAAATGTTCAAAGTAAAGATGTGTTCAACGAGGTCCTAAAAATACTACATGGAGACCTGATGTCATTATCGAATGGTGTCATCATTGTCACTTGAAATTATTATGGGAGAAACATCAAACACCTTGAAACCTATATCATGTTTACCGTGTGATGTGTGTGTAATTTATCGGGTCTAAACAACCTTGTTTATTTGGACCGAGTCCTTTACATGTTTTTCATTATTTGGTGAGCTTTGGTAAATTGAGGGGACTCATAACATGGAGCAAAGTCATCATTATATAACCAAGATCTTGAAGAACTTGGAATATGTTTGTTGTTAAGATTACCAAACTTTTTCTAAACCGATTGTCCCATTTGGTAAGTGGGATGGATTCTCGAGATGTGGAGCATTAGGTTTGTCATAGCTATGTGGGGATTCGGTGATATAAAAAGAGTGCCATCTTTTGAAATTGATATTCACCTCATCCCGTGTCAATGATTTTAAATGTGTGAGATGGGGGACCAATAGGTACCTCATGTGGTGGGAAGTTAGTTTGGTAGTCTTAAAAGATTAAGAGAATGTGTTATAAGAAGAAGGGGGTGTATTGAAGGATGAAGGTTGGTTATTCACGGAGGAGGTATCTTAATAAAATAAGTGTGGTTGGATGAAGAAGGTTGGCTAGGTGAGGAAGAAGATGGTGTGGTGGAAGAATAATTGTTGTTGGAAGAAGAAGCTTGATTAGTGGAAGAAGATGATTGATTAGTGGGAGGAGGACTGGTGGAAGATGGTTGAATAGCGAAAGATAATGGATTGGAAAATGTGTTTTGGTTATGAGATGATGGTTTCAGATCATTATTAGGGAGTGTATCAGGATCAATGCGTGTTTCATTAGGGATTATGTGAGGTGGAGCATATTTATCTGTTGATGGACAATAGTGATCATGTCGATACCGTCCTTTGAGGAATCTACAATGCTCAAAATGTTGGGGATCTACACGTAATGTAAATTCCTTGTCCAAATGAGAAAACTTAATGCATTGGTGGAATGTTGATGGGATGAATTTCATGGCATGAATCCATGGTCACCGACGAGAATGTTATATGTAACTTCTACATCTACCACATGACATACCGTGTCTAAGGTGATGGGTCCAACTTGGAGAGGTAATGTGATTGTGCCTTTAGACTTTCTTTCGCTATTATCATACCCACGAATGGTTATGATATTGTTTTGTAAATCATTTTCAGTGTAACCTAGACAATGTAAAAGTTTCATGGAACAAATATTTAATGTTGATCCATTGTCGATTAAGACGCGCTTGATTTTACGATGAGTTACATAACCCTCGACGTATAAAGAATGATTATTAGCGATGTTGGGATTAAGTAGGTCAGTGGGACCAAAAGATAAAATAGGATTGGGGACTATAAGATGTGTAATTAAAGCTTGGAATTGTTGTGAATTGATGTCCTCAGGGACACAAGCATGTTATTCAATGTTTGCATAAGGATGCGTTGTAGTGCGGGAGAAGAATTAAGTAGTTCCATGATTGAAATTTGTGTGGAAATCTTCTCTAATTGTTTGACAATATTAAATGATGGTGTAGGTTGTGGAGAGGAATTGGTGGCAGAATTAGATGGTGGATTAGGAGGTGATGCTGGGGATGAAGTGGCATATTTTTTTGTTATAGGGACCCACATTTTTTTCTATCTAGTGGTGATTGCATTGTCGAGTTCATATCTTTATAGTTGCCACTAAGTCTTGGTCATAATTTATGGTCGAGATGACTGAGTCATACTCGACATTGCTTGATGATTGACCCTTATCTTTTGAATTGTTATCATGGTTAGGGAAAGGATTTTTGAACATGTGAAGTTTTTCATTAGGTGTTTTTGTCTCAGAAGTATTTTCAACTTCTATGTCTCCACGTTCAATCAGTCTTGAACATAATGGCGAGTTACATGCATCGATCTTTGGAGTGCCCTTTTATGCGATGGTAATCACAATATTTTTGTCTTTATACCAATTTGGTTTGGGTTGTCCTTCTTCCAAGGTCCGATAATGGGATATGTAATTATATTAGCATTTGCCAAATGAAGAAAGATACTAGATATACTTTCTCGAGAGGAGTGAACTCTCTTCATCGATCTCAGAAGGAACTTCCTTTCTAGGGATAATGATTGGTTGTTTAGATTTTAATGTGTTGATGGGATGGTTTTGGACATTTTAGACATGGTGAGAATCAGTAATGCCATCATTGACGATATTTCGATTCTAGTTAAAGAATTTAGATTTATCTTAGTTCTAAGGAGTGTCTTGATAAGGTTGGTCCTTAAAGGGTGCTTTAAGTAAGCCCTTCGAAATGAGGGATTTTTCTATTTGTGTGCCCTTTTTGATGACTTGTTCGAAACTATTCGATATGCATTTGCATGTGGAATGATAATTCGACATTGATATTAGGGACATAAATGCTAACTAGTTGTCTCTTGCAGTGCGAGTAGGAAATCGACTTGTAATTCCACGCTATCATTATAAAAAGGAGGAAAATTTTCATTTGGCCTTTGCCTAGTGTTTGCAGAGATCAAGTATGGTTATTTCTAAGTCTAGGTTATAGGAAAAATGTTTGACAAATTTATTTGATAAGTCTCAGTAAATGTTGTGGACCGACCCTTCTGGGTAGATGGAAAAACTATTTTAAATCTGTCCTCCTAAACTTTGGGAGAATAATCGTAAAGGTACGTGTCTCGGTAGGTAACTTCCTAACATTGCATGTAAAATTCCTTGACATGTTCACGGGGTCACCTTTTCTTTTGTATTTATCAAACTTAGGGATTTCTTAGGATGATGGAAATGGTAATCGTGATATCTCTGTATCAAATGGATAAGGACACAATTCTTCAAAGTTGAATTGTTTCGATTATTTTTGTAGTCCCTGAATGGTGTCTTTCATAAGTTTCCATTCTTGTGCGAATGGAGAAGTGGGGGATGGTTTATCAAACATGTCATGAGTATTGGAATCTAGATTGAGGTCTTTTAATCTTTTAGCTCTAGTCATTGCTTCCTCAAGTTTCTTTGTTAAGTCTTGGATTTTAGTGAATAACTCTTTGGCCGAAGAACCATTTGGATTGTTTGGTATTTTGTTGTGATAACTTGATTCACCATTGTCGATGAGTTTGTTTAAATTTTCCGTCCCAAAGTCAAGGGGTAGTTTTTCCCCATGGCTAGGATGTGTAACAGATATTCATTTTTGTTTTGTTCTATCACCCTATTGACTTGTTCTTGTTCTTCATTGGTGAGTTCTGGTTGTGTGACTTCTTCATCGTCATTTTCATGATTGTGACTGTGAGTGAATACCATGATGAAATGTGTCTGATTAAGCTGAAAAGTGGGTAGGAATTTTGAACAGGTGTGAGGAAATGAGAACTTGATTATTTTGGATTTAGCTCGAATAAGCTTGTGATGACTGATAAGGAGAGTAACTCAAAAATTTATCTTAATATGATGATGATGTAACTCGAGATGAGTTATTAGAGGATTTGTTGCACATTGTGTAGATTTGGCTTAAACAAGCTTTGGACTATTGACGGGGAGAGTAACCTAAACAGGTTAATCGTGATATGGTTGTGATATAACTCAAAATGAGTTATGAAAGGATTTGTTGTGGTGTTTGTGATTTGATAAATGCGATGGTGGGCGAGAATAATGAGTGAACTCAAACAAGTCACCCAATATTAGTTTGATATAGCTGGAAACAAGCTATGAAGGATGTTTTGACAATTGACGATATGGGGAGTGAATGCTAGTCACTCAATATCAGTTGGATATAGCCAAGACAAGCTATGACAAATGTATTGTTGGATGAAGCAAGCTAATGAAATTGGTGTGATGTTTTAGTCTGTGTTGTTGGATTGTTTGGATGTTTTCACTTGGTATTGAATTGGTCGAGAACTAATTTTTTTGTGGAACACAACTAGGGTCGAACTTTACAATGAACACATTGATATCAACCAAGCTTTATGATAAAAAATGCTAAACTATTTTTTATCAAACAACAAGCAATCATGTGGATTTAATTGTTTTGGCTTATGAGGTAAATTCTTCAGAATGATCATTGTTTCATGAAATCATTTAAGTATGCTATGAAATGGTCGATGCAAGCACTCTATTACTCCAAGAAGATGCATCCTCCAATATACCCTAGTCCCGATATACCTAATTCTCAGATGGATATAATTGGTACGGGGAACCCTTAGAGCACTGGAGGAGACTCACCAATTCTTACTTGCCTATTTCAGAGTGAATCACCACGTCCAAAACAAGATTTGTGAAAAGGTGGAAGGTGATGGAGAATGAATGTGTATGGTGTCCTTATAACTCCCTAAAGATTTATAGGGATGATGCCCAAGCTTCGTTGTTATAGCTATTTAGGCGTGACTCACATGTGCTACATGACAACATTACCTATAAGTGAAGAGTAGGGGCGAGGTAAATACCAAACGTTGTGATGAGACTAGGTCTCAAAGTGCAATGCAAATGTAAATGTTGTTGGTGCGTGGTAGTCAAGTCCACGTCATCGGTGTAGCATTGGTGGTGATGAAATCCACCTCATCTACGTGTAAAAATAAAATGATAAAGTGATTAAATGTAGGGTTCTTTCCAACTTGAAATAAATCACTAGCAGAAAATAATTACATACCTAAGCGTACTTTTCTTTTTTAGTTTCAACAATTTTATTTGAATGGTGGTATTTTTGTTTTTTGTTTTTTTGTTTTTGTTTTTGACAATATTCTAGTGACGTGGTCCTACAGAAAATAAATTAGTAGTTATCCTGAAAATGAAATGTTAGAAAAGTGATTGTGGTTGTTTTTTATTTTCCAGTTATCGCTCAAGGTGCAGAAAAGAGCATACACAACCAATGACCAAACAAATATTAATAATTTGAAAAAGGAAAATAATGATTGAAATGAAAGTTGAAAATAAAGCTAGAGGATCCTGTAATGTTAGAATAAGAAACTAAAATAAATTGTGACCGTTTTTGAATTTTCCAGATCGCTCGAAGGCGCAAGAAAAGAGCATACGCGGATACAATTGGAATAGATTTTGTTTTTTTAAAATGTTAATAATTATTGCAATTAATCATGATTGTGAAATAACGATAATGATTGTTTTCACAAAAAAGAAAAATGACAAAAGAAGAGTGTGAAAATGTTACCTAGAAGTGTTGTCGTGGAAAATTGAAATGTAAGGCAAAAAATAACAAATTACAAAAAAATTGTTTTGTAGAGCCCAGGTGGCCTCACATTTCTGATTTCTAAGATCACTTTTGAAGTGTGAGGAAAGAGCATACGTGTGAGGTTGTTACGTTCAATAAAAAAAAAAAAAAAAACTATAATTTTGTTAAAAAGACAGGTGTTAGAAGAAATGAAACCATTTTTTTGTAAGTCTAAATCAAAAAATTATTTTTCCATTGCATAGATCTTTTTGATACCTTTCCGTTAAAAAAATGAAGTCATTCCGAGTTCGGGAGCAAAAGTTATGGCTTCCGGAAGATGGGCTACGGTAGCACTCTGAATGAAAATTTTAAATGTGAGAAAAATGTCCCGGGAGCTAGTTTTTTTTTTTATTTTCTGACTTCTGTACTTCACTTGAGAAGCTAAAATTTTGACAATAAGGTTAAAAAAGAACAATAAATAGAAATAAAGAGTTAGATCACAAAATGATTGACTAAAATAAAAGAAAAAAATGATTAACTTCCTACAAAGCAGTTATTTTAGCAAAAGTAAATAAATAAATGTATTTTCCGGATTGGTTGTCCCATGATAGTAAGATGATAAACTAATGACTAGTTCATGTGTTTCTATAGATTACGAGTGAATAGAAAAATTAGAACTGGGAACTAAACACCAAGCACCGAGGAGATCAAAGACAAGATGAGCGTCATAGTTTCATTGTTGTTATAACCTGCAGATACACCACAAGACACCACACAACAAAAACACTACCCAAAGCATGAAGGTTAACCAAAGAAGGCCATAAGGAATAGAAAATGAAATAATAACGAACAATAATAAACAAAGAATAGATAAAACCACTAATTGGGAAATTAATGGTAACAGATCGAAAGCCACCAGGCGTGCCAGAATGTAAGCTAGGAAAAATACACTACTAACAAGGAAGTAAAATACCAATAATCATACCTCCTCCTTCACGTTCCGTAGCAAACCTCAGAATGGGCTAGGAAACTTGGATTGAGCCCTGATTGTGTGATATGTAGGTGTTTTTCTTTAAGACGGAGCAAGGCCTTCCTGCAACAACAATCCTCTTACTTTGCACTAGATGGGAAAAATGATTATGAGGTTATTTGGGAATTAGGACGAGGCAGAAGGATGTTCTTTGCTCAAAGGATGCAAGAACTTAGATAGGGCATTCAAGCTTATTCTTCATGTCCTTAGAGGGGAGGGGTAAGGTTGTATTTATAGCCTAGGGGAGTGATTAACTTAGAGTAATTTAAGTAATCATGGTTTGAAAATGTGGGCAAGATTAAGTGAGTGGTTTGAAAATGTGGGCAAGATTAGGTGAGTGGTTTGAAAATGTGGGCAAGATTAGATGAGTGGGGGCCACGAAGAATGGGTGAGGATTTGAATTATATTCTTAATTCATAAGTGGAGGATTTTAGGTGAGTGGGGACTACGAAGGGTGGGTGAGGATTGAATTTGAATTTTTAATTCAATAGTAGAAAAACATGAAGAATAATGACATGTGGTAAGGATTGGGTTATTTTTTTAGATTTTGAAATGGATAATTAATCAAATTATATTTGAATAATTCAAAGTGTATTTTTGTGGGAAATGAGGAAGAGGAATTAATTGATTTAGGACAAATGTGAAATTAGGGTGTCTACAATGTCACTAAACCTTTTCACGTTGTCACTTAAGTAATCATGTCATAATCCTAGGGAAATATCAAATGACCTTCAACAAACCCATTTTTATTGACATAATGACATCGAGCTGCTAAAGCAGCTAATTTAGTAGCATCAGCTCCTGGATTTTTTGTGCCAACTATCATAAATTGTTTTCCTCTCCTTGCTCCATCAAAAACAAAGTCACAGGCTTCTGATAAAAAAGTTTAATTTTAGTTATATTTATAATATGTATATCATGGGTGAAGAACATTACAAAATTACACAAGGATTTAAAGAAAATTTACAACATTATAAGGAGCTTCAAGACATTATAGATATTCTTGGATTGGATGCATTTTCAAAAGAAGATCATTTAACTATAGTAATAACACAAAAATATAAAGGTTTTTGTCATAATAATTTTTGGTAGCAGATGTATTCACTGCTTCCCCAAATATGTTTCGAACTAATTTCTTCACTTCATTTAAATGACCTTGGCTTCCCACCCGGGTGATGAATTCCAGTTGATCGCATGACCCCCTATCTCATCATCGTGTGGCCATATAGATATAGGTGTCCTTAAAATATTTATTACTAAAAACCCTAGATTCCTTAGGGTTCTACTGTGTATGTTTCTCTCAATTATTCTTTGTGATGTAGTTGTCTTTCTATATATCATCATGATTAACCCTCAGCTCTTCTACAATATTTTCCTTTAGCCTAGGGGTTCTTGATCTTCTACCACTATGAGATATTATTCCTTTTATGATAGTATACATCATGAAATAATGTCCTTTACTTGGATCTCATTATAATGTTAACATATTTGTTACTTCTGTCTTGACTATTATTAGTGCTCATTTACATGGTAAAGGGTATAATTCTAACTTTGACAATCATTCCCATGCCCTTCCCAAGGATGAGGCCCAACATATGAAACCTTTATTACAAGATAATCTTAGCCATATTGATATTGTTCTATATGTTTCTTGGAAGCAACTTAAGCATACTTCTTAATTTCATAAAGAGGCATCTAATGTTCTTATTTCTACTATGCCTACATCCATGGGGGCACCAAATACCCCGATGTATAATGTTCCTATGTATATTTCTATATCAACCACTCTTGCTAATAGAAATAATATTGCTTATAATGTCTCTTCTTCTACTATGTAGACCCTTTAAACCCTTGTTCATACTTTACAAGATCAAATCTTATAATCACAACAAGGTACATTCATTAATTCTCACACTATAGATTCCATTCAATTGCTTCGTAATATACTTGCCCCATAACTAAACTCTTACCCATATACTCTTGGGGTTTTTCTCCTAACCTACATATTTATGATGATAAGAGTGATACCAAAGAGAAAATTTGATCATTCCACATGGATTTTTTTGAATACGCTTCTCATGACAACTTAATTACCAAGAGTTTGCCTAGGAGTCTTTAGGAATTTTCCTTGTAATTATTATATGATCTACTAACACATTCTATATGATATTTCACTGCTTTGAAAAATCAATTTCTTTCATAGTTATGTATCAACATTGGTGACAAAGTTTTATATGCTCAAATGTCTAAAATCTTCCAAGGCTCTAATGAATGCATCTATAACAACCTAGAATTTTAAACCCAATTTGGTAGAATTTAAAAAAAAACAACGTATAGACATTCCTCTGCATTACAAATTAGATTACTAGCTACAGCTAGTTAATGCAACAAGTCATATTATCTTAGAAATGATCATACATTCCTTTACATAATTAATTTAGGAAACTAGCTAAAATAGTTTATGCAACAAGTCTTAACAATTTAATCCATCCTATAACATAATGATAAACCTTGTGTAATTGTAAGGGTTAAATATCCCTGATCTCCATGATAACCCTTAAAATTCATTTGAATGTTCATAATTAGCCTCACTGGTTTTACCACACTGCAGTAGTGAGATCTTGTGATTGATCCTCTAGTGTCTACCTAGAGTTCACTTAGTAACTCCATCATGTATCCTACACTTCGGGATTGAGGAATCACGGTGATTAGACAATGTACCCAGTAAACACATTACTTTTGCCAAATTTTTCTAGTTGTATTATGTACGCTTAGTATAGATAAGTGCACAACACATCTAAACTTGTCTTCCCATCACCTCACCATCGTCTCATCACAATTATTTGGATTCATTAAACTTAAGTAGTTGAACCTATTAAGAATCACTTATTTCCTAACGAGTTCATCTACACAAGCTCGAGAACCCCAATTCCTATATTGGTTACCTATGAGAGGCTTATCTTGATGCTTAAGTTACCATATTAGGTAGCCGATGGGCTACTCATAGGTAGCCTACATTGTGCATTGATAAATCAGTTCCTGCTAGGTTCATAACACTCATGTATAATTCCCTACTTATCGGATATTAGTATAAGTATTTAGCTACCTTGGTTTGGAGGTTAGGGACATGAAGTGATTATCACCTCACTACCCTCTTCATACATTCTTAACATTTTGTTAGAAAAATATGTTTTAAATCCTTAATCAAGGTTCCCATTAGGTCCTACAAATCCTAATTAGTCGCAACATAGCATGTCTTGTTTTTATACCCACTATTCAAGGGAATATTTGCATTATAGCTAGGTAGTACCCACTTATGGTATATTTATTTTGTAATGTGAGGTATGATGACCTCTTGGATATGATCTTACATCTTAGAAGTAATAACTAACTTATCAGGTTAAGTTTATCATATTACTCCTTAAAGTTCTTTCAACTAAGTTAGACTAGGCTAGTATCATTTAGGTCCTAGATGTTTGTCACTTTTCAATTATTCCCATAATTAGCTAAGGCATATTTTTAACCCATTAAAGTTGATATTAATAATGATCTTAATATTCTCTAAGTCTTGATTAAATGAAAACACTTCTTTACATAAATATCATACACCCCTTGCTTGGTTAGACCTTAATGCCCTTAACTTAGATTGCAATCCCATGATGCGGGAGCATAACTTGCAGAGACCATAACTTTTGATCCGACCGTTAGATCATCCTGAAATTTTACATGGTGGTAGATATACATTAGTACTATGCTGGTGTCAAATTTTATTACAAGGTTGTGCCCATTTTGGCACGTTTTTGGGCTCAGATTCCTTCATCTAGTGGCCTAAAATTTGCTCTGAATGTTTTTCCGCTTTTGACTAGGTCTTAGAACTTTAATAACTTTTGTTGTGCTTGTCAGAATAAGTCCAAATTTTGTGTGATCCCTAATTTATGAATGCATATTTGGCACGCAAATTTTGGGGTCAATCCAAGTTGTTTTGCATTTTAGGTTTTTTGGCATTTTAGGGTTTATTGGCATTTTAGGGTTTTAGAGTAGTCTTGAAATAAAAGGAGGATTGTAATGATGTAATAGATCAATGTGAATTCCAAAATGAGAAGTAAGCTATTTTGAAACTCCTGGGTTTTATTTACAAAGTTGTTTATGTGTGTTTTTGAGGTATTTCAACCTCTTGCAGCTAGATTCACATCAATTGGTATTAGAGCCGGATTTTGATCTTGTGGAAATAGTTAAGGTAACATATTACATTTTTTGTGTAGTTTTACCTCTATTTTATATAACCATGGCTAGACGCAGGAGGGGAGGTTATGCCCAAATGAATAGGCATATGCAGGAGCTACAGAGACAAGTTGCTTTGATCTCATGGGAGAAGTTACCTGCCTTAGAAGGAGACATGCAAATGGAGATGTAAACCCAGATAGTGATATTGAAGAAGAGCCTCCATTAATGAATGAAGGAGGAGATGAAGAAGAAAATGAGAGAGACGAAGAAACCTTGAATGAGAGACCATTTGAGGAGAGATTGATCAAGGCTTTAGAGGGAAAGAATGACACATCAAGATTAATGTTCTTGATTATGGTGGAGGGTTACGACCAGAGGAGTTGATTGATTGGTTAAATCGCATGGAAAAATCTTTGAGTGGAAAACCCTTTTAGAGGAGAAGAAGGTTAAGTTTGCATGCACTAAGTTGGCTGGACATGCATTGATCTGGTGGGATCACCTACAAAATGAAAGACAAAGGAATGGAAAGGGAAAGATCCGAAACTGGAATAAAATGGTAAAGAAGCTGAAAGAAAAGTTTCTTCCTATAGATTATGCTTAGACACTCTTTCAAGGTTCCAAAACCTAAGACAAAAGGATCTCAAGCATTGAGGAGTATACGAATGAATTTTATAAGTTATCAATCGGGTGGAACAGGAGAGTCTGAAGAACAAAAGGCTACACGGTATATAAATGGGTTGAGTTACACCATACAAGATGAGCTGAGTATGCTCTGGATCCATAGCCTAGATGATGCTTATCAACTTGCATTAAAGGCAGAGAAAATAACAAGAGGAATAATTTTAGAAGAGGTGTGAAGAGAGGTCCATCATCATCTCTAATGAGAGGTAGGGGTAGATTTGAATCTACAAAAGGTGAATCCTCTAATACAGAAGGGCATGAAGATTCTAGTCAAAGCCATGGTAACTACTAAAGAGGTAGGGGGTTTCAGAGGGGAAGAGGTTATAATGGAGGACGGGGCTGGAATAGCCCCCAAAGGCAATATACATGTTACATATGTGGTGAAGAGGGGCATAGAGCTTTTTTGAGTGTCCGCACTATCCTACACAAGATAGATGACAAGGAGAAAAACCACGAGTGAATCTGGTTGAGGTCGAAGAGGAAGAAGAAATGGAGGTTACTGCAGACTTGGGTGAAACCCTCATGATAAGGAGGACGATGATTGTCTTAAGGAAGGAGAAAGAACATGATGTTCTTTGGAGCTGACTCGTGGCTTGAACAAATATATTTCAAACAAGATGCACCTCTGGAGGAAAGGTATGTAAAATTATTATTGATGGTGGTAGTTATGAAAATATGGTTTCAATTGTAATGGTTGATAAAATGAATCTGAAATGTGAGAAGCACCCATATCCCTATCGTATATCATGGTTTAAGAAAGGAAATGAAGTAACCATAGATAAAAGATGCCTTATAAAGTTTTCAATTGGGAATACCTACAAGGATGAGGTGTGGTGTGATGTTATCCCAATGGATGCATGTCATATATTACTAGGTAGGCCTTGGCAATACGATAGAAAGGTTACACATGATGGAGGGAAAAATACATATACCTTTTGGAAGGATGGTGTAAAGGTGGTCTTGTTACCCTTCAAGGAAGAAGAGAAGAGTGAGGGCTTATTGGCTACAAAAGAGTTTGTTACAAAAATGGAAGAAGTTGGATGTTGTTATGCACTAATGTCAAAGAAGCTAGAGAAAGAAGACTTTAATATACATTGCAGCAGAAAAGATACTAAAAGAATACAAAGATGTCATACCAGATGAGGTACCAGATGGATTACCTCCAAAGCGAGATATTCAACACCATATTGATTTGATCCCAGGGTCAGCCCTTCCAAACCAGGTAGCCTATTGGATGAGTCCGACACAGAGTGAAGAGTTGAATAGACAAGTGATAGATCTAATACAGAAAGGGTTAGTGAGAGAAAGCATGAGTCCATGTGCAACTCTAGCGTTATTGACTCCCAAAAAGATGGATACTGGAGAATGTGTGTAGACAAAGAGAGCCATAAACAAGATCACAATTAAGTATCGGTTCCCAATTCCAAGATTGGATGATATGATGGATGTGTTAGTGGGAGCCCGATATTTTAGCAAGATTGACCTATAGAGTGGGTACTACCAGATCCGAATCCGTGAAGGGGATGAATGGAAAATGACTTTCAAAACAAAAGATGGATTATACGAGTGGATGGTGATGCCATTTGGGCTATCTAATGCACCCAATACATTCATGAGGTTGATGAATAGAGTACTCTGAGAATACAATGGTAAGTTTGTTGTTGTCTATTTTGATGATATTTTGATATTCAGTAAGACAATGGAAGAACACTTGTTACATTTGAAATTGGTGTTAGACTTGTTATGTAAAGAGAGTCTATATGCAAACTTAAAGAAGTGTAGATTTCTTCAGAAGAGTCTTGTTTTTTTGGGATTTGTCATATCAGAGGATGGAGTGAGGATGGATGAGGAAAAAGTAAAGGCAATTTTGGAATGGCCTATTCCAAGGAATGTGACAGAGGTTCGTAGTTTTCATGGATTGAAAACTTTTATCCGAAGTTCATCGGGAATTTCAAGAAGCATTTCTTTGCACCCATAACATAGTGTACAAAAGGGAGAGTTTGTATGGACCAAGACAATAACAGATAGTTTTGAATTGTTGAAGAAGAAAGTGTCAGAAGCACCTGTTTTAGTATTGCCAGATTTTAGCAAGGTCTTCGAGGTTGACTGTGATGCCTCACATGTTGGGATTGGAGCTGTACTGAGTCAAGAAGGATGACCTATGGCATTCTTTAGTGAAAAGATAAATGAAGTCAGGAGGAAATATTCTACTTATGATGTGGAATTTTATGCTATTGTTCAAGCATTAAGGAACTAGAGACATTACTTGGTAGCAAAGGAATTTGTACTCTTCACTGACCATGAAGCCTTGAGGTATGTAAACACACAGAAGAAACTAAATAGTAGGCATGTAAAATGGGTTTCATTTTTGCAAGAATATACTTTTGTTTTAAAGTATAAGTCAGTAAGAAGAATCAAGTTGTTGATGTCTTGAGTAGGCATGTAGCCCTTTTGACAACAATGTAAAATAAAGTACTAGGGTTTGAGGCAGTTAAGGAATTGTATGAAGGTGATCCAGATTTTGGTGATGTTGTCAGAAAAATTAAGGATCCTATAGTAGGTAGTGATTCTTTTTATTATTTGATACAGGATGGTTATTTGTTTAGGGGGAAACAATTGTGCATCCTTGTTGGTTCAATGAGAGAAAATATTATAAGAGAATTGCATAGTGGGGGGTTGGCTTGACACTTTGGTATGAGTAAGATAGTTTCTCTTGTTGTAGAAAAGTAGTATTGGCCAAAGGTAAAGAGGTACATAAGTAGGGTTATAGCAAGATGTAGAGTGTGTCAAATGGCTAAGGGCCATGCATAGAATATTGGGTTGTATATGTCATTGCCTATCCCTACAAGGCCATGGGTTGATCTGAGTATGGATTTTGTGTTAGGGCTTCCTAACACACACGAGGGAATGATTCTATCTTTGTTGTGGTTGATAGATTCTCTAAGATGGCACATTTCATTTCTTGTAAAAAAACTAATGATGCTTCTAGAATTGCAGATTTGTTTTTTTTAGAAGTGGTTAGATTGCATGGAATTCCAAGAACGATCACTTTAGATCGGGACACGAAGTTTTTGAGTCACTTTTGGAGGACTCTGGAAGAAATTAGTGACACAACTATAGTTCAATAGTGCATATCACCCCCAGACTAATGGGCAGATGGAAGTAGTGAACAGAAGCTTGGGAAATCTCCTACGTTGTATAGTTGGAGAAAATCCAAAACAATGGGACTTAGCTTTACCTCAAGCTGAGTTTGCATATAATATCTCAGTAAACAAGTCAACATGGAGGTCTCCTTTCTAGATTGTATATGGTAGGAATCCCAAGGGGGTCCTAGATCTAATTGTTCTACCAAGTGAAGATGAAACCAGTGATGATGCAGAAGCATTTGCATAACACATTCTATAGCTGCAAGATGAAGTGAGGGAAAAGTGAAAGTGAGTAATGCACAATATAAAACAATTTGTAGATGCCAGTAGGAGAGTAAGTGTATTTGAAGAAGGAGATATGGTGATGGTTCATCTTAGAAAAGAGAGGTTTCCAAAGGGGACATATAATAAACTCAAGTATAAGAAGATTGGGCCATGTAGGATTCTGAAGAAAATGAGTGATAATGCCTACAAGGTGGAGCTACTTGAAAACTTTGTTATCTCACCGTTTTTAATGTTTCTGACTTATATAAGTTTCCAGGTCATGATGAAAATGTTTGTAGGAGGAAGAAATAAACTGGAAGCAACAGTTTCCGAAGAAGAAAAAGGAGAGGGTAATGCGTGTCTTGGACCAAAAGACAATCACTACTAGACATGGGAGCTACAATAAATATTTGGTACAGTGGGAAGGTTTGCAAAAAGAAGAAAATACTTGGATTCCTAAGTGGGAGTTGAAGAAAATTGACAATGCAAAATTAGATGAGTTCCGTCAATAGAATTCGCAGGAGTTGAATTCTTTTCAACCAGGGAGAATGATGCGGGAGCATAACTTGCAGAGACCATAACTTTTGATCCAATCGTTGGATCATCCTGAAATTTTACAAGGTGGTAGATATACATTAGTACTATGCTTAGGGTCAACTTTTCTTGCAAGGTTGTGCCCATTTTGGCATGTTTTCGGGCTCGATTCCTTCATCTAGTGGCCTAAAATTGGCTCTGAATGTTTTTTCCGCTTTTGACTAGGTCTTAGAACTTTAATAAATTTTTTTTTGCTTGTCAGAATAAGTCCAAATTTCACGTGAGACGTAATTTATGAATTCATATTTGGCATGCAAATTTTGGGGTCAATTCGAGTTGTTTTGCATTTTAGGGTTTTTTGGCATTTTAGGGTTTGTTGGCATTTTAGGGTTTTAGAGTAGTCTTGAAATAAAAGGAGGATTGTAATGATGTAATAGATCAGTGTGAATTCCAGAATGAGAAGTAAGATATTTTGAAACTCCTAGTTTTATTTGCAAATTTGTTTATGTGTGTTTTTGGAGGTATTTCAACCTCTTGTAGCTGGATTCACATCATCCCATTTGTAACTAATGCTCTTTATTTCACTAGTATTTTTATTCATTGACTAGATTACTACCAAGTATTAATATCATAATGAAACTAAGGATTGGCCAAGTTATTACTCATATTCCAACTTCCATCTTATAAACATAGGAGTATTGTCTCAAGTTTACTCCATTTCAATTCAATTTTAATACATACTTGCTAAACCTTATTTCTGCCCAATTTTAACTCAATAAGGAAGTAGAAAGACACATAACATTGAGTATAACTTAGTAACTTAGCCCATAACCAATTTAATCATTAGGAAATAGAGTATGAGGAACCTTAAATCCTTTAATGAGATAAGACTACATATTATATTTTTCCCTTCATATTACATTTTCATATCTCACTTTATATTCTTTCCATTTACCCAAATTAATTCTTTACAACCATGGAAAGCTAACTAGATAAGAGATACATCTTTAGTTTCATAACTGTAATCATTTAAGGCATAAGATACATAACTATATGATTCCTTAACTTTATCAATTAAATCATTCATTTCCCAACCCGTAGTAAAACAAGTATTTATACATAATCAAATCAGCCATTTCATTTATATATAACAAATATCATCCATTAAAGGACTATTACAAGGTACAATTTTCCTAAGGAAAATTTATTTAATCATAAGTACAATTACAATTGGATCCAAGATCCGTAATATAAACATCCATTCTAATTCCAATCTCTCTGCAAGCCGGAGTAATATGGTCCAATCATCGTTACTAAACTTGCAACATTATTTTGGTTAGGATTGTTAGTTCAAAGAACTAGAAAGATTTATTCTACTTTCTAAACTAAGTTTTTGACTCATAAAGAAGATTAGTCATCAAACTTAGCTCATCTATCTTGCAGAGTAGTTATTTTTTGTAACAATTAGGGAGCTAGAATATTCCAACAATCCATAGCTGGTGAAGGAAGAAACATGAGAAATATATGTGAAGTTCTCCTGAAGGACCACTCTGCATATATTCCTCCTACTTCTTCAATCACAAGTCGTGTGATTGATGGAGGATACCGATTTCTGAACTGTGTCGGATCCATTACTATTACACACACAAAAACAACCCAATCAATGAATTTAAAATTTAAAATTCAAGAAAATTAAATCTATTTTGCATCCGTCATTAAAATTTAAAATTCAAGAAAATTAAATCTATTTTGCATCCGTCATTATTGCAGTTAATTCTCATGCCATAAAAGTCAACCATATAATTTTTAATCAAAAAAATGACTAAGTATAGAATTCTGGAAAAATTTTGCTAGAGTTTCCCCTTGTATTTTCCACTTTTAAAATTTTCCAACAATCAAAATAAACTATATTGAATCAAAGTACAAAATAAACACTTTAAAATAAAATATATGCATCAAGTGGTTCAACCTCGAGTTAAAAATATCGAGAAAAGTAAAGGAAAATGAAATGAACTAATGACATGCAATATACTTAACCAACTGATTCTATCAACATTCATTTACCTTTATAACTTTTTAAAACATTACTAAATGTCCTTGCATGAGGATCACTTACATAAATAACTTAAACAAGGAATACATATTCTTTTACTTCACTTTCAAGCAAAATGTTAGTGCACCATTATATCATTTCGAACTGGAATACAATAAATCCATCCAAATATTTTCCAAACAATAAGTGTCATTAGTTTACTAACCAATGTAACAACAAATCTACATATGACATACTATTCCATTTCCAAGAAAAGGAACAACTCATTATACATTGTAACAAAATATCGAATGAGTCATATTAATTTATTGGAAAGGAGCACATTTTAGGTCTGTTTTTAGTCTTATAGTCTAGAGGTTCTTCATTCACTATCAAACAATGATTGACACTCAAATGGAGGTACGGGGATCTAACCTCGAGTTAGCTTTAGTAGAAATGGATTTAATCATGTCATGTTCACATTCACAAGTTCTATTTCCATCAACTTGAAATATACTAATAGGGCAAGAAAATAAGAACATGTAAATATCTTACCCGTAATTACTTGAAAATGATTCTATTTAAAAGTGAAAATAGATACAACTAAGAAATTTTGAGGACATATCTTAAACAAGAAAACCCCCAAATTTATGTTAGTGTAGGTTATTATTTATCCTTTTATTTGTTTATTAGGATAATTATTGCACTTGTGTTAGCCCTACACTTGTTGGGTTAGCTTGCTTAGGTGTACTAGTTATGTGGAGTTAGCTTACTAGTTGTGTTGAGTTAGCTTTCTAGTTATGTGGAGTTAGCTTGCTAGTCTTGTGGAGTTAACTTAACTACCAATATCAGTTAGTGGGAGTTCTTCACCACTGATTTAGGTAGTAGTTGCACTTCCCTCCTCCTATATGTACATCCTTCTTATTGAGCAATGTAAGTCATTGTATTGTAATGTATTGACCATTATGGATTATGATGGATTTCCATATATGCTATTTTAGCTCTTAGGTTTTACAAATATAATGTGGTGTGCTATTATCATTTTAGATCATGACTTGGAACAATCTTCTTATCGTTACTTTCATGGTATCAGAGCGGTAGATGATGTAGACATCCATCTATAAGTTTTTTGCAAGTAAGAGTTTATTTATTTTCATATATTTTGGAATTTGTTAGCACTTTGTTGCAGCTTCCATTTTTACTCAAAAAAAGGGCTCTATTGGATTTGGAAGGCGAAAAACCCCCAAAACAACTATAAACTTGGTCATTCAATGAGACAACTTGTTTTTAGTTTGTTTTGGTTTTGCAGAGGCTTACATACACGTTCACATTCATTTGGAAATCCGTGTCCATGGAAGAAATCTATGTTGGGGAAGTAGAAAATCTAGAAAAATAGTTTCTGGATTTTTGCCTTCACACTGGGTTTTTTTCTTTTGCTTTGCAACATTCCTATTTGGTGATAATCTAGACATCTTATAAATTCATGATTGGGAAATCCTTACGGGAAATATAAAATCCATAAAAATAGTTTCTGGTTTTTGCAATTATTAATGGGTTTTTTCTTATGATTATTGGAGTTTCATTTGACGAGAACCTCGAAAATCTTACATTTTCCATAAAAGGGGAAGAAATCTATGTTGGGGAGGCGAAAGTCCCGAGAAAAGCTTTCGGGTTTTTCGGGTTTTTACATCCGATAATGAGTTTTTTTCTTCCACTTTGTAGAGTTCATGTGTGGAGGGATTTAAAGATTTATGGATCCATTTAGAAATCCATGTCGGAAGAAAAACATCTAGAAAAACATGTTCTAGGTTTTTTCGCATTTGGTAATGGATAGATTTGTGTTACTTTTGGGGATTTTGGGAATCCATGCTGGAGAGGCAGAAAATATAGAAAAACCATTTATGGGTTTTTCATGTTTGGTACTAGGTTTTTTTCTCTTCTTCCATTTTGCAGATATAGAATTGGAAAGTTTTTTCCAAAAAATAAATCAAAGATTGCAGGAATTTTATTTATTTTTAAATAAATATTAAAGGAAAAACTTGAAAATTTGTATCTTTTGATCAATAACTCGGATTTGAGTGTCGTTTGTTTCAAAAGTGCTTGTTTTTTCATGCTTGTTCCACTAGAACTGTTTATTTTGAGAAATAAACTAAAAATTTAAAATGTCATGTTTGTAACATACTCAATTATAAAGTGCCAAATTATATCTCTTTTGTTTGTTGAGATATTTTAGATCTATATTTTCAACATTTTTGCATTTTAATAGTCTCTCTTATGGGGGAGCTATTCTAGTGAAGCCCAATGTTAGTTTTTCAGTTTTGAGTAGTTGATTTTTGTAACTCATACAAATTTTTGGTGGCACTTTACCCATTAACAAGTATGGGAGGGTGTGGTGTTGATACTACTTCTTCGGGTTTCGTGACCTTTCCTTGTTATGTGTTGATACTACTTCTTCAAGTTTCGTGTCCTTTCCTTGTCACCTTGGATTTTCTTGGATCATGACACTTATATTTATTTAGATCTCATGTCCTTACCTTGTTTCCTTGGTTATTTTTCTTGGATCGTGGCACACCTATTTGTAGTATTTGATCTTGCTTCTTGGGCTTTTGTGTCCTTGCCTTGTTACCTTGTCTTTTCTTGGATCGTGGAACTCCAATTTCTTTGGATTTTGTGTCCTTTCCTTGTTGCCTTGGTTATTATTCTTAGATCATGACATGCCTATTTTTAGTAGTTGATCAATTATGTTTGGTGTTTTTTTATACTTTCAACATCAATCCATTGACAATCTCCTTGCATGGAGCTATTCTGGTGAAGCCCAGTGTTAGTTTTTTTAGTTCTATGATCAAGCAATGGATTCAGACCATAGTGCACACCAAACTTCTTCAACATTGTATGATTTTTTGGAGCCGAGCTTCTTGGGATACCTTGCAGAGTTTTCTCTCTAATTTTTTATTACTAGTTTTGGGTACCTTGCGATGTCTATTTTTCTCGGTTATTATACGTGGGTACCTCATCGTGCCTTGCTACTGGGACCCGCCTTCTTTTCCACCCACCTAAGATATTTTACAGTATAGGTAATTATTTATCATTTTATTTATTTATTTGGATAATTCTTGCACTTGTGTTAACCCTACACTTGTTGGGTTAGCTTGCTTAGGTTTAATAGTTATGTTGAGTTAGCTTACTAGTTGTGTTGAGTTAGCTTTCCAATTATGTGGAGTTAGCTTACTAGTCTTGTGGAGTTAACTTAACTACAAGTACCATTTAGTGGGAATTCTTCACCACTATTTAGGTCATAGTTGCATTTCCCTCCTCCTATATGTACATCCTTCTTATTGAGAAATATAGGTCATTATATTGTAATTTATTAACCATTATGGATTATGATGGATTTCCATATATATGGTATTTTAGCTCTTCTTTTATAAATCTAATGTGGTGTGCTATTATCATCCGAGATCGCGGCTTGGAACAATATTCTTATCATTCCTTTCATAACTAACTTAAACAAGGAATGCATATTTTTTCCTTCACTTTCAAGCAATAGGTTAGTGCACTAACATATCCTTTAGAAATGAAATATAATAAATCCATTCAAATATTTTCCAAACAATAAGTGTCATTAGATTACTAACCACTTTAACAACAAATCCGCATATGGCATACTATTCCATTTCCAAGAAAAAGGAAAACTTCAATATACATTTTAATTTGATATTAAATTATTAGAAAGGAGGGCATTTTAGGTTTGTTTTTAGTCTTATAGTCTAGAGGTTCTACATTCACTATCAAACAATGTTTGACACTCAAATGGAGGTACGAGGATCTAACCTCGAGTTAGCTTTAACAAAAATGGATTTAATCATGCCATGTTCACATTCACAAGTTCTATTTCCATCAACTTGAAATATACTAATAGGGCAAGAAAAAGAAGAACATGTAAATATCTTACCCACAATTACTGAAAAATGATTCTATTTAAAAAGAACACAGGTACAACTAAGAAAATTTGAGGACATATCTTAAACAAGAAAACCCCCAAATTTATTTTTAGGTTACTTTCCAACCCAATAGCCATACTACTTGAAAGCATGCATACATTATCGTAAAATAAAAACCCACTAAATTTATCAAATAAATTTCTCAAACCCTAGCCATAGTTTTCACTAAACCCTCCAAAAATCAAAGAAAAAGTGTTCCATATCAACTGGAAAATAACTCAATAACAATTATATGATATTCTAGAGAGAAGACAATTTTATTAATAGATTCAGAGATCATTATTCAAACCCAAACACAACTAGTGATTTATTGCTATCATTAGATGCAAAAATGTTAAAAAAGGGTGTAGAGGGATTTGTGGCACAACTATTTTCATTGGAGGTGCATCAGTCTAAGGAAATTATATACCATCATATATGAAAGAAATGTTGGATGCACACTCTGTTGTGTTTGAAAATATGCCAAAGGTTTTACCTATAAAGAGAGATCATGATCATGATATTCAGTTAGTACTTTGAGCCAATCACCCATCAACCTTATAGGTACCCATATGTGCAAAAGAGTGAGATTGAGAAGATTGTACAAGAGATGTTGGAAGTAGGAATCATCCGTCATAGTCAAAGTGATTATTATTCTCCAGTAGTGATGGTGCGTAAGAAAGATGACATGTGGCACATGTGTCTTGATTATAGGGAACTTAATAAGTACACAGTCAAAGATAAGTTTCCTATTCCTATAATTGATGATTTACTTGATGAGTTACATGGTGTTGTTTACTTTACAAAGCTTGATCTTTGTTTGGGATACCACCAAATTAGAATCAAGGATGAGGATGTTCATAAAACTACCTTTCGGACACATGAGGGCAATTATGAGTAATGCCTTTTGACTCACAAATGCACCTTCTACATTTCAAATTTTGATGAATTCAGCTTTTAAACCATTCTTGCAGAAGTTTGTTTTAATGTTCTTTGATGATATATTAATTTATAAAAAAATGGGAGGAACATTTGCATCATGTAAATAAGGTTTTGAAACCTTGAGCAACATCAACTTTAAGCAAAACCCTCTAAGTGTTCTTTTGGAGTTAAGGAGGTTGAATATTTGGGTCACATTGTCTATCATGAAGGTGTTAAAGGGGATCCTAAAAAGATCAAGATTTGTAAGGCATTATGGAAGTATAACATCACCTCTCACAACTTTATTAAAGAAGGACTCTTTCCATTGGAATGAGGATGATACCAACGCATTTGAGCAGTTAAAAGAGGCCATGTGCACCACTCCAGTCTTAGCTACTCCAGATTTTTCCAAAACATTCATTGTTGAATGTGATGCATTAGGTCTAGTATGGGGGCAGTTCTCATGCAAGAAGGCCGTCCTATTACATTTTTGAGCCATCAGTTCAAAGGTAATAATTTTTCAAAGACAACTTATAATAAGGAAATGCTAGCCATACTTTATGCAGTAAAGCAATGGAGACCATATCTCATAGGAAGACACTTTAAAGTAAAGACAAATCATGATAGTTTGAAATAATTCTTGGAGCAAACATTTATCATCAAAAAAATGGTCTTAAAGATGTTTGGATATGATTTTGAGATTAATATAATAAATGGAAGGAAAATGTATTCACAAATGCTCTGTCTAGGAAAGATGAAGAAACTACAACATTGTTATGTGCCATATCCATCTTATAGGAAGATTGGGTAGAGGAGGCAAGGTCCGAATGGAGAAATGACCTAGCTACACAAAAACTCATTCATAATCTCTAGAATGATCCAAGCATGTCTGAAAAAATTTGCATGGAAAGGGGATGCTTTATGGTATAAAGATAGATTATACCTATGTAAGAACTCCACCCTTAAAAATAGGGTTCTATCTGAGCTTCACACTTCTCCAGTAGGGGGCACTATGGATTCTTGAAGACTTATCATCGAATCAAACAATATTCTTATGGGAAGGGCTCAAAAGGAATGTCTAAAAATTTGTGGAAGAATGCATGGTTTGTCAGCAAAACAAGGGTGAGGTTCGGTCCCTAGGTCTTCTACAACCTCTATCTATTCCTAGCCAGTGGTGGGAAGAGGTTTCCATGGAATCCATCATAGGATTGCCTAAATTTGAAGGAAGAATGTCATCATGGGGTTGTGATGGATAGAATCACCAAATATGATCATTTTTTTGCCTTGTTACACCCATTTGCTGTAAGCACAGTAACATTAGCCTTCATGGACACAGTTGGAAGCTACATGGGACACCGAATATTATAGTAAGTAATTAGGACCCTATATTTACTAGTAATTTTTGGAATGATTTATTCTCATGTTTGGATACTCAATTAGCTTGTAGCTCTTCTTATCATCCCCAGTCTAATGGGAAAACAAAAGTTGTAAATAAGTGTTTGGAGGGATATCTCCATTGCTTCACCTTAGATAAACAAGTGAGATGCGTCCAATGGCTACCACTTGCAGATTGGTGGCATAACACTTACTTCCATACTTCATTCAAAATGTCTCCTTTTTTCACACTCTATGTGGTACCATCCACCATCCATTACATCAACATTGAGAGGAAAACCAAGGGTTAGAGCATTGGAAGAAACATTCAACATCAACAAGAGGTCCTCTCTAGTCTCAAGGAGAATTTGGCCATGGCACAAAACCACATGAAGCAACAAGCTGATAAACATTGCATGAAAATGCATTTTGAAGTTGGTGAATGGGTTTTTGTGCATTTACAACCATATAAGAAAATGTTTTTGAAACAACAAAAAAAGATAACAAACTTTCACCTAAGTATTATGGCCCCTATCAAGTATTGCAGAAGATTGGTACTGTAACATAAAAATTAGAACTTCCACAAAACCACAATACATCCAAGATTTCATGTCTCTTTCCTAAAGAAAGTAATTGGATAAAGGGTATCAACCTAAACAATGTTACACCGAGCTCAATGAGGAAGGAGAGTCATCTTGGAACTTGAATGTATCCTTCAAACACACACTAAAAGATTGAGGAGGCCGTTATTACTGAGTACCGATCAAGTGGAAGAATATGGACATTGAAGATGCAACATGGGAGGATATGACATTCCTGTAATAGCACCCAAAGCTTCTCAACATTGGGGACAATGTTTCTTTGAAGGGGAAGGGCATGCTACACCCTTAATCATATATCTTACAATTGATGTATATATATGAATTGTGGCCATCATAACTTCTTATCATGATGTATCTCTTTCATATATGTTATATTATCACTTAGTAGGTTGGATTTGGTGATGGCCATAGTATAGGAATAATATAAATAGGGCTTATTAGATAGTATTCAATGATCATTTGAGCATTTGAGTCTTATTGTATGGCTTGGAGGTTACCCCTCGAAGTGGCTAAACTATTCTACTTGCATATTTATATCATATCTCTACAATCTTGTGTTCTTTGGTGTTCTATTGCTTCTAATATTTAGATTCATACAAGTAATTTCATTACAAAAGTTTTACATTTTATTTAATTCTTTAATTTTACTCTCTATAAAATGTTTAGTTAAGAGGACCACTTGATAATTAATTAAATCTTGTAGGTTGTAATTCAACACAATGACTTGCTAGGTTTTTATTTATTTTGATAATGAATTGTAATGTGGGCTTAAGTTATGAACTGATAACCTTTCATGAAATATTCACATGAAACACAAATCACAATTAACTTGTATACTTGAGGTGTAATAGGGAAATACTTGGGTTTCATTACAACATGTTTGCAAAAACCATTTGCATCCTCTGTAAGAACATTGTAATTCATAATTTTTACACCACTTTTCTATGAATTTTTACATTTATTTATTTATTTAACAGAGTTGTATTCTATAGAAAATGATTTACAACATTTCCACCTTTGCTAAGTCTCACCATTTCTATATTATTTGGATTGAATGTTGTTATGTCTAAGTTTACAAATCTTGATAGAATCTATCACTGCATTTTCTGATCTCTTAACTTCCATTCACACCTTGCTTGTAATAGGTTAAGGCACCCCTTTGTTACTTGTGCATAGTAGGCTGCCCTTAGTAGAGTCCCTTTTGTAGGATTACTCCTGTCCATGCCAATGGAAACCCCACTTAACTTTTAAGCATGACCTATAGGTTTATACTCATGAGTGCAAACACTTTTTAGGCCCTTTCTAGTGCTTCAGAGAGTTTGCAAGATATAATATGTGACACCCACACATGCAGACCAAAACACAAGTCAAAGTAAAAAAATTATATATTCTTTTTCTTTCATTTTTCATTTTATAATGTTAGAAAATTTAATATTAAGTGTTCTTATAAATAAACTATATTTTATAATTAAATAAATTAGAATATATAATATTTTAATTTATTTAATATAAACTATGTGTTTATTATGTTAATTGATTATTTAAAGATCAATTAATGGTTAAGGGGTACTTCATGAGAAGTCACACCCATTTGATTTATTTATATTGATCCGTGGGGTCATTTCAAATGTAATGAATTCAAATTCATGTGATGAATTCATGGAGGAGAGCGAGGGGAATGGAGATGTACTGGAATGAGTTTTTCATTAATGGTAAATCTTAGCTATGTTCTTGGTTTTTTACTCCTTGGGGGTTTTCCAAGTTAATTTTTGTGTCTCTGTGGTATTTTATTTTATAGCATTTGATATAGTGTGGTAATGTTTGTTATATGAATTTAATTAATATTTAATCTTATTTAATGGTTAATGTGTTTAACCCCTCGGATTTGACATGACATCAAAATAGGTTCAAAAGGTTTCAATAAATAAATAAATTAAATCTAATGTCATAAATTTTTGAACATTATGATGCTACATTGAAGGGCTCAAAGAGACATTTCCAATGAGACCAATTTTTCCTAATTTGGAGTTGTGGAGAGAAAGTTATGGCCATTTAAAGTTGTGCATCTCGGGAGGAACAACAAGTCGACATGTGATAACTTCTTATTTGCTTTAGATTTGCCTATGTGTGCCTTTATGATTATTTCCTTCTTTCCCTCATGTCTACCTTTTACCTTCCACATGTTTCCTTTGACTACCTCAACCCTTCCTAGACCCAAAACCTTTTATTTGAAACCGCAGGCTTGAGGTCCATAGAATACATTTGGTTGAAAATCTTGTGGAATTACGCCCGTGTCCCTCTTTTAACCCTTATATCTCGCAACACATATTCATGTTGTTAAATCAATTTATACCTTTATATTATTTAATTAATCTCCTTGATAAAGATGGAAAGATCATCATCAATTTGAGTATTCTCAAATCTTGTTTAGTTATGTAAATTATTTATTATAAGTAATTTTAACCAATTATCAATGATAAGTCTTGTTGATGACTAGTTAATGGATTTGAAATCAAGATCTAGTTGATTATATTAGTATGTGATTACTAAAAATAGTATTATATACATATCAAATGACACTTGGGGACACCTTTTTGTTGTAAATTGATAAACATGGGTGGAAGCCTGATAAATATTATTAATCTCAATCAACCAAAAATATAATGGAGTGCTGTAATTCTTATAGGAATTGAACAACCATGTGTAGACAAAGAAATAGGTTGCACGGGTAAAACTAAACTCACAACTGCTTCCAATATTACACCCGGGAAGCACATAATTATTATAACAATTAAAAAATTATACATGTGGAAATAAAAGACAAATATGGTTGATAAAACCATATAACAAAATACAACAATAATATGGTTTATAATATAACCATATAACATTATTATTTAATTAATAAAATTAATTAAATAATCAATTTATATTATATTATGCATAATTAACCTAACATTCCCCCCCTTAATTGTGCATTGTCTCAAGGGATGAGGAGAGGAATTCTTTGAACAACTCAAACTTGTCACGTGCAAGTGACTTCATCTACTCAACTCATCACCTTTTAGACAAAATTGAAGCTAGATGTTGTGCTTCAAATGTTCGCATATGAAATGAACTCGTACTTTAATGTACTTTGTTCTCTCGTGAAAAGCTAGATTGCGAACAAGTTTGAGAACACCTTCATTGTCAACATACATGGTGGTTTGTTTATCCTGTGGTATTCCAAGTCCTTTTAGTATGTGACATAGCCAAATCGCTTCACAGAAAACTTCTCCTACAGAATGATACTCGGCTTCTGTGGAAGTGCGAGAAATGAAGTGTTGTTTCTTACTTCCCATGATATTGGTCCAAATCCCATAAATAATACAAATCCAGAAGTGGATTTTTTGTCATCAATATTTCCTGCATGATCTGAATCTGAATATCCAATCAAGAAGAAGTTTTTGTTCTTCTTGTATTCTAGACCAAGATCCACTGATCCTTTGAGATATCTCAAAATGCACCTTTTGCTTTCTAATGAAAAAAATTGGGTTCTTGCATGAACCTAGATAGATAGCTTACTGCAAAGTTGATATTTGGTCTAGTGTAGGTTAGGTAAATGAGACTCCCAATCAACTACCGATAGAGAGTGGCACTTACCTCAGGAGATGGATCTAAATGAGATAACTACAATCTGTTCTCCATGGGTGTAGTAATTGGTGTGCAATCCATCATCCTGAATTTCTCGAGCATTGTCTTGGTATATTTCATCTGAGAAACAAAAATGTGATTCTCTTTCTGCCATACTTCCAATCCAAGACAATAATGCATCAACTCGAGATCGGTCATGTCAAATGATCGATTAAGATCTTTCTTCATCAGCATTGGTCATATCAATTGATTTGTGATAACCGTTGCTGAAGCATTCTGATGGCCGTTGTTGTTTACTTTGTAATAACCATTTTTAGTTATAGTTGAACGCCGTCTCCTTTTTATTATTGGCCACTTTCTTTATTTTCCTTGATGCTTCATTAGTTTCTCACGTCTTTCACTTGTGTGCAGGTCTACAGGGAACTCTACATAGCGTTATAAGTGTAATCAGGTTGCAGGGAACTCCAATGGCTCGACCACACATGATTATATAGCTTTGACCACAATAGAAATACCCACGCAGAAAGAAATATAATGCGGTCAATGCAAAAGGATAACGTCTCGCTATCTAAACAAAATTGCTCTGTGAATGTTTGTTTGTAGTGAGAAAGACAACACAGTTTCCTCCAAATGCAAAGGCCTGCTAACAATAGCAGAAGCTATATTTCTTCTCTAATTTAGAGATAAAACCCCTAATGGGGTAAAAAAATGTTTTTTTAAAATATACTGAAAATGATCAGCTTCTAGGGAGCAAATTTGCCTGGTGCAGAGGGCACCAAGGAAAAAAAAATTGCTTTACGTTTACCTGGAAAACACACATGAGGTTGTGGGTCTCAGGAGATGTGGGAAGTTGTTGGAGGCAGCACTGGCTCTCCATTGTTGCAGATTTCTTCTCCACAAATTCTCCTTCCTCTGCAACCTTCTCTAACCTTGTCAGGAGCTTCAATTCACTCTAGTACCAAATGTAAATTGAGAAATAGGGTGGAAGCCCGATAAATATTATTAATCTCAATCAACCAAAAATACAATGGAGTGCTGCAATTCTTATAGGAATTGAATAGCCATGTGCAGATAAAGAAATAGGTTACACAGGTAAAACTAAACTCACAACTGCTTCCAATATTACATCCGGGAAGCACATAATTGTTATAACAATTATAAAAATTATACATGTGGAAATAAAAGACAAATATGGTTGATAAAACCATATAACAAAATACAACAATAATATGGTTTATAATATAACCATATAACAACATTATTTAATTAATAAAATTAATTAAATAATTAATTTATATTATATTATGCATAATTAACCTAACATTTGTTTGTATTGAGATGCCCAATACAGATTGCATCTAATACATTTTTTAAGATCTAAAATGTTGAAATTTTTTTAAAAGTTCATATTGGTGATATGACATAGTTAGTTATTCAACATAGTGTTATTTAAGTTGTTATGAAAATTATAGATTTCAAATCATTTTGTACTAAAAGGTAAGATGAGCACAATGAAGGTGTATAAATCCTTTAAATGTGATATGTTAGTCTAAACCTTCATTATGGTTTATGGATTTATAAATCCCGTGTATAAACAAGTAATGTTGGCATATGTTCCCCACTTAATATTAAGGAGGAGTGTTAGAAAATTTAATATTAAGTGTTCTTATAAATAAATTATATTTTATAATTAAATAAATTAGAATATATAATATTTTAATTTATTTAATATAAACTATGTATTTATAATGTTAATTGATTATTTAAAGATCAATTAATGGTTAAGGGGTACTTCGTGAGAAGTCACACCCATTTGATTTATTTATATTGACTTGTGGGGTCATTTCAAATGTAATGAATTTAGAATTCATGTGATGAATTCATGGAGGAGAGAAGTGAGGGGAATGGAGATGTATTGGACCGAGTTTCTCATTAATGAAATCTTACCTTTGTTCATGGTTTTTTACCTAGTGGGGTTTTTCCACATTAAATATTTGTGTTTGTGTTGTGTTATTTTATTTTATTACATTTTTATATTAATTTAATTAATATTGAATCTTATTTAATGGTTAATGTGTTTAACCCCTCAAATTTGACATACAACACCACTTGGACTCACTTAGAATAACTCAACATCACATGAGACACTTACACAAACATGGACCCATACATACAATAGGATGAGAACGTGATTGACACCACAAGTAGAGATGACTCACACTACCAAGCCTATCTACGAGGCTTGCACCAAAAGTAGAAGTGATTCACAATACTAAGCCTATCTATGGGGCTTGCAATGGGAGTTCTCATCATTATAAATACCATTCATCATTCCATTAAGGGATGGGTATTAAGTTCTTAGTCCCTCCATATACACAAAACAACATGGAAATAAAACTTATCTCTCCACATGGTTTTATAACCCACTTATCTCTCCACTAGAACAAACCCCACATCCCATTGGTTCCTCCAAAGCAATACACACACAAGATGCATATTAATTACCACACTTGCACAAATGAATGAAGACAATACAATGACGAAACAACAAGGATAACTTAAAGATAGACATGTTCCATAATGCACATCATTTTTTTAGTTTTTCATATTCATTACCATTGAATCCATTTACTTTACATCATTGATTTGGAAACCCATTTAACACATAAATTCATATGTTCTTGTTCACAAAATATACATATTCGTCATTTCATTTAACACATATCCATTTTAGTATCAACAATAAAGGGCACTTCCCCATTATGATAGAGGATAGACTTTGTCTCATTCACATTGTTTCTAAAACCATCATTTTTAGCGCACTACAAAATCATTTACCAATAGGATGTAAAAGTGGTATGACTTTAACTATTTATGTCCATAAAACATATATCTATAACACTTATGGTTGTAAGTATATAATGACAACTATGTGGCATGCTCATGGTTTTTAAAAATTGACCTCAAATTTAGAGGCCACTTTATTCCACTTAAGTGTCACTTCAACCCTTTGAAAAATGGGTTTACGGGAACTTTATGTAAAAACTAAATTGTGGGGTTTTTAGTATTCATTTCACTTTACTTAACACTCTTTTTAAAAATAACATATTACATTAGTTTTCTATTTGTATTTGATTTTTAATGAAAATGATGTCGCTTTCTTTAATTTTACTCCTTATTTAGTCACATAATTAAACATTAAAAAATTTAAAAAAAAATTTCAGAAAAATATCTCATGCTAGAAAAATTGAGATTGACACAATCATTATTTTCTAAATATACTACTTTCAATTTTGAGATATTAAGTGTGCAATAAAATGTAGTAAACTTCACATAATTTTTATTTATTTAATTAAATATAATTATTTTTTTTTCACACACACACACACACATTAAAAATTGTGCTACAACATTGAAATTACAATATCTTCAATTTTTTTCTAATAATTATTTTTCATTATCATACATGAGTGTGTAAATTTGTCACTCAATGTGCTAGTTTTCACAAATAAACTAGTGTTTTATTAAAAATCGAAACTATATATTTAATATTTTTATTCTTTTTTAATAAAATATTACAATATTCTATATTCAAAATCCTTCATTTCATATATTTAAACAACTATAAAATTCTAAATTAACGTATGAATTATTATCACTCAAACTTACGTAAACTCTCATTTTTAAGAAAATACATTTCACTTCTCTATATAAAATATTTACTCATCTAGCATCCTATACAACTCTTTAACAAATAATTATCAAGTCTTATACAAATCTTCCTTAAAAAAAAAAAATACATCATGGGAAGCATCTATACAAGTTTGAAACGCTCTAAACTAGGTTAAAAGAAGATCGAGCCAAGTCAATAGCATATTGAGGACAAATTAAACACTATTAAGTATCAACATACAAAAGAGCACTTTAGGGGTTTTTATTCTAGTAAATATCAATATAAAAGTGCTCTATTTCAATACACATGAAGGCTACATCTCATGTATATCTAGTTAAGCCCACTATTAGTGTTGAGGCATAAGGGAAAACATAGATGTATGCACTTTAGACTTGCATTCACTCTTGCATGTGAACTAAGATATCTACACGGAGTTTGTTCACCTCATTTAGGAAATGTAGTACAAAATTCGGTTAAAATCAATAAGGGGATTGACCACTAAGATAAATCCAACTCCATCACATTTCGATTTTGTTATTTAAAGTATATTTGAGCATTATTACGGAAAATAGGAATTTGATCATTATAGGAGCATGCACGAGTATTCTAGAAGAAGGAAAGGTACACGGCACTAATAAATATGAAAATATAGTGACCAATATTGACAAGAAAGTGTAGATTACTTGTGAATACTAGCCCAAAGTAGGATGGATGTATTTCAATATATTTTCCGATTCAAAGTATTATGACTAATAGGGTTTCAACGCTCCATTTAAGAGAGGAAGAACATTTATTTCTATCATAAACTATTAAACCTAGTTCTAGATCCCGATCAACCTACAAAGTAATATATAATATAAATGCACACACACACACACACACACATACACATATATATATATATACACACACACTACACACACACACACACACACACACACACACACACACACACACACACACACACATATAATTAAATGCAACTTCTCAATATCATTTTACATGTACTATTAGATCTACATGTTGAAGCACTTATCTATTGATATTATTCCACATTAGTTTCTAAGGTTTTTTTTTCTAATTAGGTTTCCTAATTTCTAATTCAGTGTAATAAACTAATTTTAAATCAATTTTAACAATAAATGACTTATTTCTTATTTTAATAAGTCAAAAATTAAAATTCACTCCTTTTGGAAAATCCTTGAAAATAATAAGTGCATTTCAAATCGAAACATGAACATTATTTAGGTTTCTAAATAAAAATAAACTTAAATATTTTTCTTGTTTTTGGATGAAGGGAAATGTGGAGAAGGGAAGAAAAATAAATGTGTATAGCCTTCAAATGTCACCTCAATGTCTCATCCAAGCTTAAAAACTAATGCCTTGTTATGCGTAGATTTTATTACTTCAAGTGACATATGTGAATTTGAACTTCCACCATTAGCATTTCTGTATTGTCATTTATTATATGGGTAGGTTGAATGCCAATCCAAAATTACAACATGAATAAGACATCATGAAAATTCAATGTGAATAGATGAGGATGAAAATAGAATGACATAAGAGGAAGAAAGGCATATGATGAGACACCAATAAAAATGCTTATATATATATATATATATATATATATCAATGAGAATGACCATTCAATTAATGTCTGGGATGAATGTTCGGTTCAACTTTAGATATCTATTGAGATTATAAAAGAAGAAAAATTCCTACTCTTAGAATAGCACATATCATTTATAATAATATTACAACAAAGTGAAAATAAAATTCAAGGTGGAGTATGAATGGAAATATGAAGATGGATCTATAAGAAAAACATAATGAGAAAAAAAGAAGAATAAACAAGTCATTTTCCATAAAGACTGTGGAATGGTAAGGTGACACGTGGTAAGAATGTCAAATACCGGGTCCATACTTGACAGACAATGAAAAATCCTTCAAGAACAAGATGGTTAAAGTGTTATGCCAATGCTTCCAAATCCAACTTAAATGGTCTACTCCCTATTACCCTCAAGGTAATGGAAAAGCAGAGGACAAACAAAGGCCACAAATAAAACCCTTGTTCGAATCATGGAGAAAATGGTTAGTAAAACAGGTCGTAATTGGCACCTCCAGATTCATCCCTCCTCTAGGCCTATCGAACCTCCATTCACACCCCTACTAGTGCTACTCTATACTCACTAGTCTATGGTATGAGGCCATTATACCCCTAGAAATTGAGCTTCCCTCCATGAGAATATCTCTCTGGGATTATCTAGACAAAGATGAAGACTACAAAGTTGCTTGGCTAATAGAATTGGAGCTACTAGATGAGAAAATAATGAGAGCCCTCAATCACTTAAAATTTTATCATAAAATCGAGTTTCACGAGGGTACAAAAAATAGATCATACCTCATCAATTTGAGGTGGGTGATCTTGTTTTGAAAGAAAACCAGAAAAACACTATTAAAGACAGAGAAAAGAAGGGAAAATTTGAGGCTAACTGGTTGGGACCTTATGTAGTCACCACGAAATATGGATCAAGGGCTTATAAACTGGCTCACTCAGATGGTGAGGAATTAAAGGAACCAATGAACACAATGCATCTCAAGTGCTTATATGCTTAAATAAGAGGTTCCTTAGAAAAGAAAGAAAAAACAAGCAAAAAAATCAAAAAATCAAGAAAACAGTAAAAAGAAAACAGGTCATCCAAGTGTGAAAACCACACAATTGTGGTGCATTGGGAAATTCCTTGGGTGAAAACTAGTTTTCTAGCGCCTCGAGAGGGTTCATTGTTTACAAGAACTCTCATAACTAGATGTGTAATACTTGTTGTTCTTAGGGCTAGGTTTACTTAGGTCTAGGAATCCTCTCAAGCTCATCCATTGCGGCCTTGATCTGGCTTGTTCTACTCCTATCTATCATTGTGAAGATTTTCCTTTGTACATTCCCATCTAACATTGGGGTAGCTTCACATATTCTTTCTTGGACATAATGCGTGGCATTATGCTTTGTATATTCCCATCTCACATTGGGGGCATCCACGCTTCTTTACCTCACTTTGGAAAATCGACTTCGCAAAAACACAAAACATTCAAAATGTTAGAAAAACCTAAACATCTAAAAACCCTTTTAGGGATAAAATCACAAAAACAATGTGAACAATAGCCTTGAAAATTGTCTTTAGAATGACACCAAAAACATTAGAAAACAAATCAAAACTGTCCCGCAAAAATAAGGTAGTGGTTTGATTACTTTTAGTTGTCGGTTTGTAGAGTTTTGATTGTAGTATCTTTTTAGGTTGTATGATTTAAAATGGATTCATTTGCTTGACTTAGATTAAATATTATTTGATCTATTGTATGTTGCATTGAGTTCATTTTAAACTTTCATACTTGTAAAAATTGGTGTGTTTTCATCATTAGTTATATGCATTTATTAGGATTCATTCACTTGCTTTGATTAAGTATCAATTTAATCTGTTGTTAAGCATGCTTGAGTTCATTCTTATTTGCATATAGTTGTGTTTTTTTGTATGGGTATATTTGTTTAGTTTTGTTAACTTTTTCTTGTGTTTGTTTGTTCCATGCACATTTTTCGTTATCATCATCATAAACATCTATCATCTATCATCACATCTAAAAACATCATCTATACATCATATATATCAAATAAAATGCTAAAGTTTTACATCAAGCATGTATGTTAAAGCTAATAATCATATACCGTATCATCAATGGGGCAAGAGGGGTTGTGCATGATCACAAATATACCCCCCACACCAATATCCATAATAAAAACATGGTTTACATCATATAATATCTCATCCACAAGAGAGCTATCATCTACTGCTAACTCATACATGATAATATGATAAAGTAAAGTAGTAAAACATCTTATCAAAACATATGATGTGATACATCATCAAAATCCATCATGATACATACATAAGAAGTAAATCAAACAACATCATGATATAATCATCATCCATAGTCATAATCATCATCATAATTCATATAAATACATGGAAAGTATAAACATCGAATGTCCATCACATATATAAAGTTTGTCTCAAAAAAAGATATACAACATCGATACAAAATCTTCCATCAAGGGCATCAATCAAAATAAGCCTTCATCAGGAGGCATAATCCAAAAATGATACATCATACATCATCGAATCAAAACTAAGCCTTCATAAGAGGCATACATCAGAAATACATACATATGTGTATAATCAAAACTGAGTCATGTCTGACTCGATCCATCATGGGGACTCGAAGGTCTACAATCCGGAGAGAGGCACATTTCCCGTGTACTCTTCTCTCATGTCTTCCGCCATGTCTAGGGATCTTGTGGCTTCTCCATAGATCTCATGTTGTCTTTGGTCTCTATGACCTCTGTGATTTTCCTATTGACTTCTCCCTAAAGTTGGGTACTATCTAACCCTCTGGAACAACATCATAATACATGGCCTTATAATAGGAATCCCTATCATTGGCCGTAACTAAGTCCATATATATCTGTGGTGTCATGGTGAATCCATCAATAGTCTTCCGAATGAAGCCACCTCTACTTATAATCTCTCTAGCTTGGCCTGACTTACTGTCCTCTTAGCCACCAATCGGTCCCTCTCTACAATATAGTCATTTGAACATGGGCTCGTGAATGCTTCCATAGGCTCATAATCTATGCCATCTATGTCACCATCTATTGAATCTGCTTGAAACCAAGTAGCACCATCCCCTCCACCTCCTTACTAGCCCATGCTCTAGCTTGATCTCTCTTCTCGAGGTCACAACCTATAACTATGCCTTGGCGTGATCTCTCTCGGCCATCACCTAGAGTTGTATGGCCACAACTTGTTGCAATTGTTGTTGTAACATAGCTACTTTCCCACCATCTCCCCCATCATCACCACCACCTCCATCTCCACCTCCTCCACCTCTCTGGACTCTACAGTGGGATAAGAACTAGCCTCTCTATAGTACTCCTCCTGGAGGAGGACCTTGTGGTGTTGCTCTCTATGCTTGGCAACTTACTGTATAGGAACATGAACACCAACTAATATGCCCACTTGGGGCATTTATATCTAAACAATAGGAACATGCCTCTATGTTCCTGGCCCTATGTATGTCATTGTAAGGGTGGAGGACCCTGTCCACCACCACCATTTTCCCTATCCATGATCAATCATGGCCCTATCCATCGTCACCATCATCCTCATCATCATCATTTCCCCATCATCACTATACTCCTCTGGCGGTGGCCTAACTCCGGTATCCCATAAAGCATGTGGAATGGTAAGGTGGTGCGGTAAAAACTTGCCATAATCAAATACCGGGTCCATACTCACTAGGTAGTAACCCCAGGTCTCTCCGATCTATCTCAAAGGCACCCATACTTGTGGCACCATCCCATCAAAAATAGCTCAAGCCCTATCTGGTTGAATAGGTCGATTCCATCAAATATCTCCATAATTCTATGTGCATACCACATATCAGGATGGGGTATATCTTGTACTTGTACCAAAATATCTCTGAATCATTATACCTGTATAAAATCTATAATATAGCCCCGAATTCTAATCAAAAATTTCTCAACCATGGCTATGTTGAGCTTGTCTCCATCCTCATCCATCCTGATAATGTTGGTAGGGCCTCCACACTATCATATGTTGCACAATGTCATCCAACTACATGTGATAATGATAAGTATCACCCATATGCCCTCTGACATCATTCCATGGGGACCCATCCCATGACTAAAGGATCCTTTAGATCCCAAACTCAAAGAACACATGTAGGGAGACCAATGGCTATGTGGTCCCACGCCCATATCTCTATAGTAATGTGGCAGGACCCACGGTCTTCTGACCATGGTACATGATAAGATGTAGGTCCTAGTATATGATGTGCCAATATGCACTAGCCCCAAAAAAATGCTCACCTCAGGAAATATACCCTGTATCACACTAATTAGGCCAAGAGGAAATGAGGAACCTGTCTTTTCAGTGAACAAAAATACATTGACAAGAGCCATCAAATATAGTGGCATGCGATGAAAGCTAGGATCTACAATGCATCGGTGTAAATACATTGTCATACCTCGATGAGGTATATCATCACATCTAAATACCTTGATAAGGAAGTCTAATATCTCAACCTCAACACTAATATACTCAATGATTTCCTCTGATAGGTACATGCAGAATGTGCCAAACATCCTCGAGGGTAACTGTCATCTCACCTTTCGTGAGCTGGAAGCACTAACTCTCACTATGCCATCTCTCTACCAAGGCTATAAGTAGCCCATGATCAAGAGGTAATCAGTGAAATCCTAGCTACATGGGCCAACCCAGTCACCTCTAGTAGTATATCCATCATCCATCTATGATGTCCATGGAAGCTCACCTCTATGGTCGCTAAACGACCATGTCTCTCCCTCACTCAAAGTATCGATAAACGCCTCTGCAAAATAACATGACACATGTTAGAACTAATTTTTATTCTATCTTCTTCTACTCTTCTAAAAACTAAGGCACATGTCATCTACACTATCCTAGTCATCTAACTAACATTCTTCTAAGTGTAAATTTCATCTCTTCAAGATCTGCATGCCCTTGTGTGTGCACTCTAGTGTGTGTGCATGCCAGATGGATACACATTTTTTTTATGCCTACACGCCTATGTTTTCATGTGCACGCACCCCTTTCTAACCTATATAACTCAAAGTATGCATGCTGCACCTTTTATGCCACATATGCATTTTTGGATTGTGTGTGTGTTAGTGCGCACTCATTTTTCAACCTAGAGCACATACATCACCATTTTTATGCCTACATGCGCATGCATACACATATTTTGACATATGCACATGTGTGTGTACACATAAATTTGATGTGTATGTACCCTTTTTCTTACACACCCCTTAGGGTGCATGTACATGATTTCACCACCCTAATAAACCCTAATAATGCTAATAAATGCTAATAAAAGCTATTAAATGGCGGCGGACCTATTAAACATGATGGATAAAAACTTTGTTGACAAAAGGTAGCTTTAAAATGTCAATTTCACCTTTAGGAAATAAGAGATCCACCAATTGCAAAAAAAGGACAAGAAAGGTTTAGGCACTCACAAATGGAGGGTCGTCCTCCTCCCGTGCATACTCCCGAATGGTGCCATCTTGCCTCATATGCCTCTGGACCCATGCCATCTCTCTCTTGTATCTTGAAATCACTCATGGTAAAAATCAAGTGAGCTTGGGAACAAATGAACTCGTTGCTGATGATTTACCCCCCTAGAGGGGTATATTTAGCCATTTTAACCCACGTGTGATGCCCTTATGGGGCATGTTTTGACTACCAAAAAGTGCACTCATCATGGTCATTCTAACACTTTCTTCTACCCATTGTGATAATTAATTTTTAACTCATTTTTAACTAATTTTTCACTATGCTAGGGCATTATTTGCCACCTAGTACCCTTTTCTTCTCGTCAGTGGCATCGTTTTGCTACTCGATGCCCGTTTTTATCACTTGGGGCATTTTCTTGTGCTTTTAGGTTATCTTCCATTTTCTAAATTCTTCTGACCAATCAAAATCCTAAAAATTACAAAATAAAAAAATCTAAAAACTTGCAAAAATCATAATCTTCCTAAAAATTGTAAAATTTTCACAAAATCCAAAAAATCATCAAAAATTAAAAAAATCACAAAAATTGGTAACACATTTATACGCAACTAAAATTTGTGTCTCATCCATGATATTATATATATCTCGTGACATTTTTCACTTGTTTCTATCACAAAATGACTCACGGATCATCTGGATCTACCTCCCATCAACAAAGCTAGCTTGCTTTTTTGTTTAATATTTTTTTTATACAAAAATTACAGTGGTACTGTGTCATTGCACACATGCTTTATCATTGGACATTGTGTCCTTCATCAAACTCCCTCACATATATCCTTGCTTGGGGCATCACTTTTTACCCTTTTCATTTTTCATGAACATTTGGGAACTGAAGCTCGATAAAAAACATTTGTGCAACTTTCTTAAATATTGTTGGTTTGAGTATGTGTGTGTGTACTTGTTTCCCTATTAGGTCAGCTTTTTTGCTTCTCATATTGCATTACATTTTGTATGTTACATAGAGTTGGTGGTTTAGCAATGGACATCGTTTGTGTTGTGGCTTTTTGTGTCATTTTACACCCTTGTCATATGCTTACATTTTTAATAAGGGCCCATGATGAAGATTCCTAGCAATATGATGACATGTTTTTGTTTACTATACACAATGGTTCACTGATAGCTCAATACCTTATTTTTTTATCATTATTCTCCTCTATCCAATCCCTTTCCCATCCCCTTTCTTCTCTTCACACTATTCTTTCTTCTGTTGTCTTTTTGATTGTCCATCGAGTTCTTTCATCACCCCATCGACACTCGAGGGGCATCCATCTAGCCTACTAATTTTTCTTCTACCCCTTCAAAATTTTAGTTGTTTTTGCTTGTCTACTTTCTTTGAAGTGACGTTACTTACGCCACCTCAAAGAGGGGCAAATGTAGACACCTATAATTTGGTCTACGCAACTTTATTAGTAAAATTACACTAATTATCCCAATACCCACTAATTGACTACACTATGCTAGTTAATTACCCTTTCTAACCTCTTCTAAACCCCTAAATCATGCTAACACCCTTCTAAATGGATTCTATAAGTCATTATCCTATTAATTAGCCTATTTGAGGATAATTAAACCTTTGTTGACTTTCTAAAAAGAGACTTAGCTTTCCAAATGTCAATTTCACCTTTCTAATTTGAGTTTCACTTGAGTTTGGCCTTTTTGGACTTTAGTCCCACATGAGTCCAAAACATCCCTTTCCTCTTCCTAGGATTAGAAACCTATAAATACAAGCATACCCCTCCCCCTTTTTGCTAAGAACACTCCTCCATTTTTAGACTAGCTTATGCCATCTTTAGATTTAGTAGTTTTCATTGTCATTTGAGCTATCTTTGCTTTAACCATTTGCATTTCTAAACATCAAGCTTGAGTAAATGGGATGAACCATTGGCCTTGAAGACCATTAATGGTGAGATCTCACTCTCAAACCCTTGATTATCAAACAAGCATAACTGATTGCTAGGAGCTTTAATAGGTTCATCTTTCATAGCTTTCATGGAGTAGAGAAATATCTAGATATGCTAGGGTTTGAATGTTTATTTCAAGTTTATATATGCATGCAAAGAGATAGTTCTTGTTTATCTCTAATTTGATGGTTCATTGTTGAAGTTTGGAAATATTTGAAGCTTTCTTGAGTGTTTTAGGCTTCATTCCATAGCTATACCAACTTACACATGAATACACCCAGTCTTAGAATTAACACATATCATTTATAATAATATTACAACAAAGTGAAAATAGAAGTCAAGGTGGAGCATGAACAGAAATATGAATATGGATCTATAAGAATAAACCTAATGAGAAGAAAAGAAGAATAAGCAAGTCATTTACTCAAGAGAAAAAGGCACTAGTGATTGAAAAACAATTATTTTAGTAAATCACATATTCCAGTTGAATCTAGACTCTAATATTACAAATTTTGGTAGAAATTTATCACCTTTTTTGTGTATAATGGATTATTTTTTGTTACTATTGGATTCCATTATTACTATTACTAGGATTCCATTAGTAGTACTATTGGATTCCAATATTGTTGTTATTGGACGCAATGGAGTTCCAATATCACTATTTTTGGATTCCAATATTGTTGTTATTGGATGCAATGGAGTTCCAATTTCACTATTTTTGGATTCCAATTTTGCTATTTTTGGATTCCAATTTTCTATTATTGGATTCCAATTTCACTATTTTTGGATTTCAATTTTGCTAAGTTACATAAGTCTAGCATTTGTTAAATGACATAGGGATAACAATCGATAAGTTACATAGGATAGAAGCCACTAAGGCATTTTATTACCAAAAATGTGGGTAATCAAAAAATATTGAATAAATAGAATGTGTAATCTGATTGCAATGAAGTAGTAAATGAATAAACAATTAAGTACAAAATAGACCCAAGAAAATTAAGCTAGAAAGTATGAAACCTTAGTTGTAAATAAGGGATAAGAATACTTAGTTGATTCATAACCAAATATGAATTGTGCCAAAGTGTTGACCCAATGAATAGATAGGGAGAAGTGTCACACAAAGCCTTAGAAAAATGTGTGATTGGAGAATCTTCCTAGATTGGGGCACCTGGAAAGGGAAAGGGCATCTGCGTGCACCCTAGACCTGCTCTAGCAGCTGTGATTTCTCAAACCCTCAGAAAACCTCCTTCGCAAGGTTACAAGATGTTTAAATTCCTTCTCTTATTTTCACTAGTAGGTCACACACTAATTGTTGATGTCACTAGTACCTACAATGAAAGAATGAACTGCAAAACCCTCAAAAGTGCATCAAATCCCAAAAAGAAAAGAATGCAAATGAGGGTTCGGACTATCCTCAACTATCAAATGAGTGATCTTATGAATGAGTATTGCACTACATTTCAGACCCAATGTAGTTCTAGGTATGTGTATGCCTGAAGAATTGTGCCTAGGTGGTTGTTGTGCATGTCACACTTGATAGTGAGAAAATAACTAGATGTAAAAAGTGTAGATAGATATGTACATGCAATAATGAACTCCACTCCTATGAAGTGTATGTAGAAGAATGCAGTCCCTTGCCCTTGAATGGATGCTTGAATGCTCTCGAATAGCCTTTGGATGTAACCTTAGGTGGTGATAGCTAATTCTTAATGTTTGGTACCTTATTATGATCACATAACTTTATATTTATATGATTCCTTTGCTTGAATTTCATAATTAACCCTGAAAAGGATAACTACCAAAAATATAATATGCTCAAATGGCTAGAAAGGACCCAAAAGATATGAAAAAGTATAAATAGGTCAGGGGCACCTAGGGGACGAGGGCACCTAACACTAGCATCTGACTAGGGCACTAGTGTCGAGGATGAGAAATGCCAAGGTATGAAAAGACAAACAAAAAAAAGAGTGTAAGACCAAAAGTGGTAACAAAAAGAAAGCAAAGATGGCCAAAGACATGGGTTAATTAGTAATTTTCTTACTTAGGAATCATATGAATAGTAATATGTGATCAAGACTAGATAGATACCCAAAGTGTGTGATTTTGTGTCTACATTTTCCCCCACTTTATGTTGTTGAGTGAATGATCGATAACATAAAGTAGATAAGATATGTACTTGATAACCATGTAGATCGATGGAAAAAAAAGTGTGCCGATAGAAAAGATATAGTGTGGAATGATAAAACAATGTGGAGCGTGGAAACTAGAGAAGAGAAAGTGCAAAAAGTGATGATGATAATGACCCTAGGGTAGGAGCATATGTGTAGATGTCACAATTATACCTATTATCATTGTCGATGTTGATGTGTTTGATGTTGTTGATGTGATGTGACTACCGCTTCCCATAAGGATGGACCTATAAAAGAGAAGAATCAAGTAGTCAAATACATGTGTATATAAGTAAAAAATTATGTATGAAAGTGTGTAAAATATGAAATGTGAAAAAGGAACATGTGTACTTGATCCATGATGAGAAAAGAGTGTAGAAAGGGTCTTGAAGATGTTGTAGAAGAATGAGTTTTTGGGTGATCTCATGCCACTTGTTTTGACTGCGATTCTTTCAAGTGATCTCATGCCAAGAATGAAAGAAGTGTAGGGATAAAATTTTGGAGTCATCCTCCAACCTTTAACTTCTTCCCACAAATGTGAATACCACTGCAGATCGTGTGTAAAAATATGATTTGGTTTGATCATTTTCGATCCAATGCTATGGAAGGGAAAAGAAGGTGTAATTTATGCCTATCGAGAGCTAAAGGACTGTTTGTCTTGTCAAATGTTGTAGGATGTGTTGCCTTTGAAATATGTTGTGTAATTTCCCCACAGGTCACGGCATCTAGGAAGGGTTAGGGGCACCCAGTGCTCTTGTTTGGGTCTCAGGTGCTAGTGTTTGTGTTGTGGTAAGGACCCAAGTTTGTTTCTAAGCCACATTTGATGCTAATGACTATGTTATAATAGTACTTGAACCGTGGTGTGTGATGATTGTAGATGTATTCAATAAATCATGCACTTTGGGGTAATATTTACTCCCGATCTCATACTACTATCTAGAAGGTTCTTGAGTGAAGAAAGTACTAATTAACCCTTATTTTTGGCCATCTTTATTTTATTTCTTTCAACATTCCCAACCATTATTGCACACTTAACTATGTTATTTTCATTATCTAACAATTCTCGCCATAACATTAGGGTACCTAGGTTTGTACTGGGGTGTCCATGGGTGACCTAGTCCCACCATGTGCGCCTTGATATGTTTTCCCACTTTTCCCACCTTTTTTTATAGTTTCTAGCCATTGCTGACTTTATAAATTAATTTTGGTTGACCTATTTGGAGTTAATTACGAAATTAGAGCAAGAGAACCTTATAAATATAAAGTTATGAGACCATAATGAGGGACCAAGCACTAGTCACTACTATCACTCACCTAGATTTACATCCATTGGAGGTCATTTACATCCATTAGCTCCATCACAAAGGGAAAAGGTTGGTTCATCTGCATCACACACATCATAGGAGGGATTTTATTCTATTTCATGCACCATTCCACTATATTTTATTACTAGTTTATTGCTCGCTACTTCACAAAGTGTGATTGACACAAGAGAACCCTAGGGCACATGATTGCACACACCACCAGAACTATATTTGGGTCTGAAATGTAGTGCAATGCTCAGTTAGTAAGCCCATTGTTGTGGTAGCTGAGGTTAGTCTAACCTATTCATATGCATTGTTCTATTTTTTCTAGGGTTTGATACTTCTCTTGTGTCCTTTTGTAGGTTATTCTCTCTTTGATTATTGGTGACATTTAGCACAATGCATTGAATTTAATATGAAAAACATCAAAGGTACCAAGTCATCTGCTTTGAACCTATAGAGATCGATTCTAGACCTTTTTCACGACCGGTGTGTATTTTCTGTATACCAAGTACCTGTGGGCACCCCAATCCCTCTCTAGGTGCTCTAGTCTAGAAAATCACCCAGGATCGATCCTTTTTGGGACCTTTGCATGGTCGTTCCTACTTCCATATTTTCTAGTCGGACCCATGACACGATCTAACAAGCTCTGTAACCAGGCTAAGTACCTCTTTACTCTTATCATGCTCTAGGGTTTCTATATTTCCTCTTATTTAGTGTTTGGATCATTGATTAGATTTAATTTGCTGTATTTACATCAATTTATTACTTTATTATTTTTTTTTCCTAGTCAAACTAACTACTCACATTTATTCAATTTTAGTTAATCATTTTGGTGAACCTGATCACTTTCATGCTTAGGATCCTCCTCTTTCTTCTATCATGGGTCGTCAAGTTTATTTATCTAATTTGCTTAGGAGATATCCCAATTTCCAGGCTATTTTACAAAAATCCCTAGACACCAAGTATTTTGATGACAATCTCCCACCACATGAAATATATTCTATGCTTTATTGTCTGTTTTTTAACCCTAGTCTTATTGATCCTCCATCTAATCAACCCATATTAGACTTGATTCAAGCTTTATATACATTATTTCAAGATACATTTGTAGCCATGGAATCCACAATCACATCTCTTAGATCTAAAATTCAATAGCTTAAGGATGCTTTTCAGTCACATATGTGTGCTCCTTCTATATCTTACATGCAATCCATGTCCACTACATGTCATATGGTTGAAACTCAAGACATGTCATTTCCTGAGCCCCTCATGTTTGAGCACAATACTACGCCACATGACATTTTTCCTCACCTCCTTAATCATCAGTTGATCACTCTACCACATACTCAACGTTATTCTCCTAATCGGTTAGAAAAATATCAAGGTCATCCATACTACAATTATCATCAAATCAATGGACATAATGACAACAATTTTCATACTTTACATCACATAATCAAAAGTCTTGAGTGTCAAGGTCTTATTTCATTTAATGCACAACATCCTATTACAAAGGTTACATCCACATGGGCTCCTAAGGCTACTCCTTCTTTGATTAGTCAAGATCCACCTAAGCAATCACCTACGGTATCACCAAGTCAACATAAGAAACAACCTCTCATAATTAGTTCACCATCTTCTCCTACTAAGTCATTTAGTGCATTTCCAAGTTATCCTAAGCAAACTCCCTCATAAGCTAGTGCCACCGGGCCTCCTCTCAAGTTTAAGCTTCAAACAATCACTTTCGTCCCAACAACTAACCCTCCTACTAGTAGTCAAGACACATTACAAACTCCACCACATCATGTTAATACTTTACAATGGTCCACACATGCTACTTGATCTATATTTCGGTTCATATGATCACCTTGATTTTACACCATATGCTTCTACTACTACATGAAAAATTTGTCTTTGGTAGGTGATGACCTTATCAATGACTTTACACACTCTTCTTAAACACACTTGGGGGGCATAACATCTAAATCCCCGATTATCACATTAACATAGGTGCATATTTTCTTGCATTATCATCCATTCATAAGCATACTCATCACATGTTAGCATTGATCATTACCTGACAACACACTCTTGTGCTATGGTTCACACTTGAATGTTGAGGGCATACTACACATGAACCTCACACATTGCACATAACTACTATATTTACATCATACCACTTGTATACTTGCATACATACGACATTCTACATTTTAGTCTACACTTACATATTTTACACTTGTTGTCTACATGCTTTGCATTTTCATATCACATCGTATACATTCATCATATACACATGGCTTAGGCTACATCTACATATCACATGTATTATACATCTTTAGGTTACCAATATACCTTGCATTCTACGCATTACACATTACATTTCATTATGTGGTTATCTATACTCATCCCATATACACTTTACATTTTCTAGCTTACATTTATAAGCGTACCCCTCACATTTATATTACTACCATTCTAAACCATTCCTTACACATACATTACTAGCATTCTCCATCATACATGCTACATACTATACCTTACATTCTACATTTACACATTGTTATATACACCTACATTCTACGCACATTTTCCATGTAAAATTTGTTACATCATCCACCATACATACATTAATAGCACTTTACACTATTAATCTAACAAACTATTCACATATTTTTATACATTGCACTATGTTCTACACATTACATATGTACATATTATATTCATCACATGGTCATTTAGTCTCACCACACATTCTACGTGTTGCATTCACCACCCTATGATGCGCTCTAGTTCCTCGGTCCATATTCACTACCAGGGTTTACACATCAAATGGACCTTACCATATCCATGCATTCATCATTCGACTTACCATCACGCGACACTTCTAGGATAGTGTTACATACACTTTAGGCTAAATTTTCACATGTTCTATCATTTTGTAGTGGTATACGCTTTAGGCTACATTCCCACTTATTATATTTGTGTTATCATCACATATTCTATTTATCATGTAGTGATATATTCCATAGGCTATATAATCACCCATCCATTTACAATGTCATGATATGCACTTAGGATATAGGGTTCATGCATGCATCATCTCTAGGTCGCGTATCATCAACACTTTGCATATGCACATTCATCACAATGTAGTAGACAACACACACACACACACATTGAAAATTTACCGATGATGCACTCTCATTTACGGTTCATTCTTGACTGCTGAGGGGGAAAAACAAATGAACCAAATTACATAGACTTCCATCCACTCGAGAGGGCAAGTGGCCCCTATCATTCATATTGCATTCCCCTTCCATCCATCCATTGCATATTGCATTATCTTGGGGAATTTACTCTTGCTTGCTACTTGCTTTTACATGTTCTCTCTACTACACATGTTAGACTGATTTATTATATGTCATTATCATACACACATGTGTGTTCACATTTTCTCTAGTTATGATTGTAGATACATGTCTCTAGAATGCAACTTGGATGCTCACCTTCTTACCCTTCCTATACTTTGTCGTGAGGGGGCATCCACATTCATCTAATCCAAGTTCTATTGTTTTATTTTGTTCTTAGCACTTTACATTACATGGTTATACACACTTTTGACATATGTGTTATCTTTCTAACATGCTAATGGGTATTCATGCACAACCACTTATTTTATTTTATATGTTCTTATGATTACTTGTGTTTTATTTCTGTTCTTATATTTGTTTGTTAATTGTGGGCCTTTCCCTATGTTTGCTGTGCACACTTATTTGTCTTCCATTCTAGCCTTCGAGTGTCTTGCATGTGGTGTCCCATGTTTACCCACATTATGCGGTACTACTTTGCATGTTTACATTACTACTTTACTTTTTTTGCATAGATTACACACTTCTTTCTATATGCATGCCTGCTATACTAACACTTGTGCATGACTAGTTACTTATTTTTATGTGCCTTGGTTTCTACCAAGCACTTTTTATGGTATGAGTTATGTGGTGGTCCTCTCTTGGGGTAACATTTCTCCTTTCAACAACGACATCACATGCGTCCCAAAGAGGGGGGACATCATTTGGGGTTTCACATATGGTGCTCTCTACTAGTATAGTTAGTGTAGCGATTATCCACCCTTGGCATTCTAGGTTCATCTCGATCGGATTTGTCCGCCCTTTGCATTGTGGGTTTAATTCAATACTGATTGTCCACCCTTGGCATTATGGGTTCAATTCAATACGATTGCATTGTGGGTACATTTAATGCAGATTACACCCTTAACATTGTGGGATTTTATAGCGAGTGGGTTCAGACCAGCCTACAAACCCCATACACAATGCATTTTATAGGACATGGTGTCCTTAACATTCTAGGAAGTAGTTAAAGGTTCGATGATACATTGGAATTCCTACCTATACTACTTCATCTAGTGGTGTCGGACAACCCAAAAAACCCCAACAGTATAAAGATCTCTTTATACACGTTCAGGGAAGCATTTAAAGGTTGGAGAATAACACAACATTCTCACTATAATTCTTCGACCTACTAGCATCGGATCACCCAAAAAAACCCCGGTAGTACAAGATATCCTTCTACACCCTTTTTGTTGACATGGATCAGGTGCACATGTTCCATTTACATTTTCTATTTTACACTTACATATACACATGTGTACTTTACATCTACGTTTTTACACATTTACATACATATTTGAGTACTTGATCATTTTTTCCTTGCAGTTCTAGCCATATGGGAAACAAGCAACAAATGGGGAAACAATAACAACAACAACAACAAAACTTTGCGATAATACACTATGACACACACATCACATTTTATGTAGGTACATCACACTATGTAATAGCGACACACACACATTTTATGCCCAGGTTCACTCTTTTCACTCTTTTACATTTTTTCATCATTTAGTTTCCACGCTCCACTAGTTTCTCATTCCACACTTTATCTAGTCTCATGTCTGTACACTTTCTACTTCACTCTTTATGGACATCATGTATGTAATTCTATCTACTTTATGTTATCGAGCATTCCACTCACCAACATAATGTGGGGGTAAATATAGTCTATAAATCACACACTTTAGGGTAATATTTAGTCCCATTCACATACTACTATCTAGAAGATTCTTGAGTGAAGAAAGTACTAATTAATCACTTATTTTTGGTCATATTTATTTTATTTCTTTCGACATTCCCGACCATTATTTCACACTTACCCATGTTTTTTTTTCATCCCGTACTTCCCTCCATAATACTTGCCCATGGGCACCTTGTGCCACCATGGGCACCCCAATCCTTTTTCCCACTTTTCCCACCTTTTTTGACACTTTATAGCCATTGTAACTTTTGAAATTTCTTGTGGTCAGCCTATTCGGGGTTAATTATGAAATTAGAGCAAGATAACCTTAAAATATAAAGTTATAAGACCATAATGAGGGACCAAACACTAGTCACTACTATCACTCACCTAGAGTTGCATCCATTGGAGGTCATTTGCATCCATTAGCTCAATCACAAAGGGAAAATCTAGTTTACTTGCATCACACACATCATAGGAGGGATTTTATTCTACTTCATGCACCATTCCACTAAATTTTATTACTATTTTATTTCTCGCTACTCCATAAAGTGTGACCGACACAAGAACACCTAAAACACATGATTGCACACACTAAAAGAACTACATTTCGGTCCTAAATGTAGTGCATCACTCAATTAGTAAGCCCACTATTGTGGTAACTAAGGCATTCTGACCTATTCATATGCATTATTATATTTTCTAGGGTTTGATACTTCTCTTGTGTGCTTTTGTAGGTTATTATCTCTCTTGGATTATTGGTGACATTCGATGCGGTGCGGTGACTTTAATGCGACAAAAAGTGAAGGTACTGGTCATCTTCTCGAATCTATAGAGATTAGTTCTAGAGAATTTTCATATACTAGAGTGCCTATTCTACACACCAAAGCACACGTGGGCACCCTAGTCCTCTCCAATTGTTCTAGTCTAGCCAAATCACCAAGATCAATCCTTTTTGGGACCTCTACACAATCATTCCTACTTCAATATTTTCTAGTAAGACTCGTGACATAATTTAGTGAACTCCTATAACCAACTAAGTACCTATGTACTCTTCTCATGCTATCGGGTATCTAAATTTTCTCTTGTTTAGTTCTTGCATCATTTCTTAGATTTAATTTATTGTATTTACATCAATTTATTACGTTTATTCTTTGTTGTGCATAGTTAGATTAACTACACACATTTATTTGATTTTAGTTAATTGGTAGGATGTTGTATGGGATGACTAGTTCACCCAAATTATGCCCCCTCATTTAGGATGCATGTGATGTTGCTGAGGAGAATGTGGATAAAAGGAGGACCGCATGTTGTGCTGAAATTGTTGCCTGCACGGGGGAGGGAGTGTGCTTGGTAGAAACCAAGGAACAAACAAACATCGTGGCTAGGAGATGAGTGTTAGTACAAACAAGAAAAACACACATATAAGATGTAAGCTAGAAAATAAGAAGACAATGTGTAAGCTAAGACACATGAAGGAAACATGTAATAAGACAATGGAGACTATGAAAAGTGGGTTTCAAACATGGGGCATCACTCATGATGTCATAAGACAATCAAGGTTGTAATGACCGCAAGTAATTAGAGAACAATCAAGACATAGGGAAAATCTCATAGATAATGAAAAACAATGACAGACAAAAAAAACAATGTAATAGAAAACCATGGAAGAAAGTAGTCCTATAACACAAATTCTACACGTGAAACACCCATTATCATGTTAGAAAGATAAGAAATATGTAAAAGTGTGTATAATTCGATATAATAGTGTGTTAAGTACAAAATGAAATAATAACACTTACGGTGTATGAAAGTGAATGCCCTTAGGAGGCAATGTGGGACTGGTAATAAGTATTATGCCAAGCATCCATGTTGTGTGTATCGATCTGTGAAATCTACGATCACAACTAGAAAGCAAGTGAACACACATGTGTATATGGAAAAGATAATTACATATAATATATCTATCTAGCATGTGTAATAAAGTGTACATGTAACAAGTAAATGTAAGAAAGACTAAGTGTGACAAGATATGCAATATGTTGTGGATGAGTGAGATGGAATGGAATGTAGAGTGAGTGTGATAGGATCTGTGTGCCTCCAGAGTGTATGTGAATGAGTATGCATGAGATGAGGTTTATTTATATATGCCCTCTCAAAAGTCAAGAATGAACCATATATCAAGAGTGCATCTTTGACAAGTGGTTCAAACATTTACACTATAGAAGATGTGATCGATAAAGTGTAGAGCAAAGAGTGAGTTCATGAGGTTCATTTGAGATGTAGACCCTCATAAATTGAGTATGGATCATGGAGCTAGAGTGTGTCATTGGGTAATGATGGTAGCATGTAGAAGTATATGCAAGTAAGATAGATTGAGAATGTGTAGAGTAACTATTGCATAGAAAGAGATATATGATGTGTAGAATGTGTAATTCATAGTATGTAGTGCACAATTCATATTGTGTTATATTGAATGCATGTAAAATAAAGACATTGTGAATGTGTCGATTGTGTAGTATGTTATTTTGAATGTATGTGAAATATATTGATTGTGAGCATGTTGAGTGTATAATATGATGGGTTGAAAGAGATGTAATGTAAATGTGTCGAAATTGTTGTAGATTTTGGCATATGTATATGAGAAAGATACGTTGCGAAAATGTCATAGGGAGTGTGTTACAACTATGTAAATTGTGTAAGATGTTTGTGTTGATTGCACACAAAAGAGATGTGTCATGTAATGTGAGAGTGTGTAGTATGTTGTGTCGAATATGTGCACAAATTAGGTTTTACTATTGTGTTGAGTTTGTATTGATAGGTATTCACGAGAAGAATCTAGTGTGAGTGTATGTAATGTGTAATGTGTGAGGTTCATGTGTATAGGATACCCTCAACAATCAAGTGTGAACCAAAGAACGAGAGTGCATCATTGGGAAATAAAGATACTAATGTATCAATGTGTGTATAAGATGTGTATTGATGCTAGAGGGGGTGGAGAAGAAATAACTATGATGCCCCTGAAGTGCGTGATGAGAAAAGTGATCAAGTAACGAGATCTAAGATGTCGTCACTATCATGGTAAAAACCAAATGGTGAAGCATCGAAGACTTGATAAGTGATAGTGCTAGGTTGGTCGAGTAAAGAGCCACTAAGGTGTAAATTTTACATGCCCATAACATATTCTTCATCGGTGAGTGGAGGTAGTGGAAAACTATGGGCATAACAGTGAGTAAGATTTGGTGAATAGGCAAGAAATGAGTCATTACAAATGAAAACTTGACCAAATGGCATAGGAAATGATATATTAGTATGATCGTGTCTAACGTGCCCCAATGTAATCAAGCCAAGACTATCTAAGTGTAAGTGGAGAAGTGCGGGAGCACATACAAGAAAGACTGTAAGATAAAATACTCAAAGACCATAAACATTGATAATGCGAACAAATCCATGGTAGAGATGATGATCATGAGGTGGAGGAAATATGTCGTCAACTGTAAATCCTAGTCGAGTTAACCCATCATGTGTGCATATAGATTCAGAGAAATTAGGATCGAATGGAATGTGTTACCAATAAGAGTCATTCATGAAAAACATATAGGTAAATGGAGGACGTGATGATGAAGGTTACACATGAGAAGGTAAAGAAGATGGAATGACATCCAATGCCTATAAAATCTTCTGATAAAGAATCATGGTAGTAGTAGAAGTAGGAGGAGGTGATGGTATAGATGAGACAATATCTATCATGCAAATAACACCTTCAAGTGGTGGAAAATGAGTGGAGTATCCATAGGTTGTGGTTCATCGGTGGTAGCAGATGTTGGAGTAGGAAGTGTAGTGTTGGGATCACAATTGCAATATTTGAATGGGTGATGATCATTAGGAATTGTATATTCTATGCCCTCATGTAAGAATTTGACACATCGATGTACCATAGAAGGAACTTCTTGCATGGCATGAAGCCATGGCCTACCAAGTAAAAGGTTATACAAAACTGGGAATTCAATGACAAAGAAAATCGTATTAAGAGTTTTTGGCCTGACAATGATAGGAAAAGTAATGTGACCTATGTATGGACGAACAAAGCCATTGTAAGCAAAAGAGAAAGAGATGAAGGACTAACATTAGTAATAGAAAGACCAATATTTTCAAGGAATGACATAGTGCAAAGATTTAGCTCAGATCCATTATCAACGATGGAGCGTTTAACACCCACATTATAAATGCAAAGCATGATGTATAAAGGTGGATCATTGTCAAAAATAGAAAGATCAACATTAGGATTAAATGGAAAATCAATGTGCTAATAAAAGGCACCCACAAATGTTTTATGTACTATGTCGGGATGAATATCAATAGGAATGTGAGTAGTAACTAGAAGAGTACTTGATTTATCTCTTAATTTAAGATTAATGAGCAAGAAGTCATTAATGGAGATACTCATGATGAGAGAGGATCCAAGAAAGATAAGAGCAATAGAAGTATGAGGACCCTAAGAGTATTTAAATAGAGTGGGGTTCACAAAAATTATTAAGACAAAATTGAATAAATAGAATGCCTTATCGTTGTAATGTAGCGATAAATGAATAAACAATTAAGTACAAAATAGATCCAAGAAAATTAAGCTAGAAAGTATGAAACCTTATTTGTAAAGAAGGGATAAGAAAATTAGTTGATTCACAACCAAATATAAAAATATGACGAAGTGTCGACTTGATGAAAAATAGGAGAAGTGTCACACAAAGCCTTAAAAAAATGTGGAATTGGAGAATCTACTTAGACCGGGGTGCTTGGAAAGGGGCAGGGGAACTGTGGGTCCCCTAGACCTGCACTGGGTACCTGTGACTACTCAAACCCTCAGAAAAACTCCTTCGCAAGGTCACAAGATGTTCTCCTTCCTTCACTTCTTGTCATTAGTAGGTCGTACACCGATCGTTGATGTAGCTGGTAACCTGCAATGGAAGAATGACATGTAAAACCTTCACAAGTCTATCAAATCCAAAAACTAAAAGAATGCAAATGAGGGATCTTATTGTCCTAAGGTGTCAAATGAGTTATCTTACGACTAATCGCTACACTACATTTCGGACCCAATGTAGTTTCTAGGCGTGTGTGTGAAGAATTTTTCCCTAGGTGGCTCTTGTGCGTGTCACACTTGATAGTGAGAAAATAGCTAGATGTAAAAAATGAAGATAGATGTGTGCATGTCAACAATGAACTCCCTTCCTATGAAGTGTATGTAAAAGAATGTAGTCCCTTACCCTTGAATGGATGCTAGATGGATGTTTGAATTCTCTTGAGATAGCCTTTGGATGCAACCTTAGGTGGTGATAGTTAATGCTTAGTGCTTGGTCCCTTATTATGATCACATAAATTTATATTTATATGATTCCTTTGTTTGAATTTCGTAATTAACCTTGAAAAGGATGAATACCAAAAAGATAAGATGCTCAAATAGATAAAAAGGACCCAAAAGATGTGAATAAAGTACAAAGAGGTCAATGGCGCTCATAGGATATGGGCACTGGTGATGGTGTCTGATCAGGCACAGTGTCTAGGATGTCTAGAAAAAGTAAGAAAAAGAGTGGAAGACCAAAAGTGGAAATCGAAAGAAAACAAAGATGGCCAAAGAGATGGGTTAGTTATTATTTTTCACTTACGAATCATATGAATAGTAGTACGTAATCGGGACTAGATAGATACCCAAAATGCTTAATTTTGTGTCTATAGTGGGCATTTTAAATGATTTCACATACATTTAGGTGTAATGGGTTCCGACTTTTTAATTTTTGAATCTAATATTATTATTATTATTATTATTATTATTATTAGTGATTAACTAAAATTAAGGTAATGAGGGTATAGTTAATATTAGTAGTATTAGAAAATAGTAATGGAAATATAGTGAAATGGAACTAAGAGACTAATCCAAGCACTAAATGATAGGAAATGTAAGATCCTAGAGTAAGAGAGAAAAGAAAGATGAATTAGGCTGGTAACATGAGCTTGTTGGACTGTGACGTAAGGATGATTGGAGAATATGGGAGTAGGAGCAATTGTGCATGGGTCATACATAAGGCAAATATGAGTGATATGGTTGGGATGGAGTGCAGGGAGGACTATGGCACCCATGGTGATATGGTATGTAGAACATGCGCCCTAGTCTGGGAAACATACCCGAAACTAATCTTCACATGTTCGGAAGGTGACTAATAACCTTCGTTGTTTGTCGCATTAAGTCTTCTATACTACATCGAATTCTTATAATAATCCAAGAGGAAGGAAAGACCTACAAGGACACATAAAACAAGTATCAAACCCTAGGAAAAAATAGAAGAATTCATATGCATAGGTTGGACTGAACTCATTTTCCATAATGGTGGGCTTACTAATTTAGTGTTGCACTACATTTCAGACCCAATTTTAGTTCTTTTGGTGTGTGCAATCATGTTCCCTAGGCGCTCTTGTGCTAGTTACACTTTTTGAAGTAGCGAACAAATAACTAGCAATAAATGTAGTGTAAATGGTGCATGAATAGAATAAACCCCTCCTATGAAGTGTGTGATGCAGATGAACCAACTTTTTCCCTTGTGTGATGGAGCTAATGGATGTAAATGACCTCCAATGGATGAAGCCCTAGGTCGGTAGTATTAGTGACTAGTGCTTGGTCCCTCATTATGGTCTTATAAGTTTATATTTATAAGGTTCTCTTGCTCCAATTTCTAATTAACCCCGACTAGGCTGACCACAAGAAATTTGAAAGATTGCAATGACTATAAAATACTAAAAAAGGTGGGAAAAGTGTAGAAAAGCCTCGGGGCACCCATGAGAACCCCAATTCAAGCTTGAGCACCCCAATTTTCTAGTGGGAGCTTTGGAATAGTCAAAATAGCATGGAAGTATGTTTTGTAGAGGTCGGGAATGTAGAAATAAAATAAAATAAAGATGGACAAAAATAGGGTTAATTAGTACTTTCCTTGTTTAAGAACCTTCTAAATAGTAGTATGAGACCGAGACTAAATATTTCCCAAAGTGCATGATTTAGTGTCTATATTTTCTCCCGCTTTATGTTGGTGAGCGGAATTCTCGGTAATATAAAGAAGATAGAAGTACATACTTGATGTCCTTGAAGAGTGAAGTAGAAAACGTCTGTTGACGGACTAGATAAAGAGTGGAGTGATAAAACAGTGAAGCGTGGAAACTAATGATGAAAACATCAAAAAGAGTGACAAGAGTGAACCTAGGGTGGAAATGCGTGTGTGTAGCTACGCATAATGTGATGTACCTACATAACATAAAGTGTGATGTGTGTGTATATGTAGTGTAGTGTAGTGTATTTCCACATTAGTGTTGTTTGTTATTGTTGTTTCCCCCATTTGACTACTTGTTTCTCATACGATTGGACTGCAAAGAGAAAACAATCAAGTAGTCAAATATGTATGTAAAAACCCAATGTAACATACAAATGTGTAAATAAAATAGAAAAATAGTAAATGTAAATGGAAAATATAAAATTAAATGGAACATGTGCACCTAATCCATCTCGAGAGAAAGGGTGTAGAAGGATATCATGTATTCCTGTGGTTCTTTTGGGAAGTCCAACGCCGGTAGGGTGAAGGAGTGTCGAGAGAAGACTATAACATTCTCCAACCTTTAACTGCTTCCTATCGGTGAACATATCTTTGTACTACTATGGTTATTTTGGACGGTCTACTGCTGCTATCCGAAGAAGTATGGGTGTAAATCTATTGTATCCTCTAGTATATAATTGCTTTCAGAATGCTAAGGACACCATGTCATATAAAATCCGTTGTGTATAGGGTTTGTAGAAACGGTCTAAACCCACTCGATGTAGTAGTAATCCCACAATGTCAAGGGTGTGAAATGTGTTGAAGTGTACCCATAATGAATGAATTTAATCGACCCACAATGCCAAGGGTGGATAACAAGATCGACTATAATGATTGTACCAATGAATAACTCCGTAGTAACCCCAAATGATTCCCCCTCTTTGGCACACATGCGACATCGGTGATAAGGAGGATGCAGCCCTAAAAGAGGACCACAACATAACCCATACCAGAGAGAATGTGATTGGTAGAAACCAAGGAACAAGAAAACAAGTGACTAGTCACATACAAGTGTTAGTAACAAAAAAACATGCATGTAGAAAAAATGTATAGAAACAATGTGTAAACTACATAAAAATGTATAGAAGCAAACAATTAGTGTAAACACGCAAAAAGGAAAAAAAACCGCATAACGTGGGGTCAAACATGGGACACCACTCATGGTGTTGCAAGACAGTCTGAGGCCAACATGGCTGCATACAAAAAACAAGTGTGCACACCAAACATAGGGCAAAGCCCACATACAATAGTAAACAAGTAAAAACAAGTAGAAAAAAACAACACAATTAGTCATGAAAACATATAATCCTACATACAACTAGTGCACATGGAACACTTGTTAGCATGTTAGAAGTATAACAAATATGTCAATAACGTGTATAACCAACTAGTATAAGATGCTAAGTACAAAATGAAACAATAACACCTATATGAGTCAAGTGTGGATGCACCCAACGACTAGTTTAGGAAGGGTAGAAGGCGAGCATCCATACTACGTATAAGATTCTTGTATCTGCAATAAAAACTAGATAAAAGTGTGAACACGCATGTGTGTATGGTAATGACATATAAGCAATCAATCTAGTATGTGTAGTAAAGCGATAATGTAAAAGCAATAGAAAACAAGAGTAAATGCCCCCATAACGATGCAATAAGTAGTGGAATGATGGATGAGATGGAAATGCAAGATGGAATAGTAGGAGCCACGTGCCCCCCGAGTGGATGGAAATGTATGCAGCGAGGTTCATTTAGTTTTCCCCCTCAGTAGTCAAGAATGAACCATAATCGAGAGTCCATCATAGGGAAATGGTCATGTTGTGTATGTGTATGTTTCTACGGTGCTATGATGAATGCGTATATGTAAGGTGATGATATGTGACCTAAGAGTGATAATGTGTGTGTGAATCCTATAGCCTAAGTGTATATCACGACACAATAAATGACAGAGTGATGAACTAGCCTATGGTGTATATCACTACATGATGAATAGGTGATGTCAATGAAAGTGTTAGTAGTGGTGATGATGATGATGTCAAATATAATGAGGTGGTGATGTAACCTAGCTGCTATAATGGTAGTATAGATGGTTGACATTTACCTAAAGCGTATGTCACTATATGATGAGTAGAAATGATAATGCAAATAGAATGAGTGGTGTGTAGCCTAAAGCGTATACCACGTCAATATGATAGAATGTAAAGGTGACCATTTAGCCTAAAGCATATGTCACTAACCTAGGGATATAATAATGATGGTAACGTGGTAGAAATAGGTCCATTGGATTAGTAAACCCTTGGCAGTCGAGTATGGATTGAGGAACTAGAGTGCGTCATAGGGTGGTGAGTGTAGCACATATGTGTGTAGTGATACTAAATAGTGATGGGATGAATAAAAATGTAGAAATATGCAATGTGTGAAATGTAATGGAAGGTGAGTAAATAATATGTATGATGTTAGTAGTATGGTAAGGGAGGCTCTAAATACTAGGTATATGCGATCTATATGAGATGCACAGAGATGACAGTGTAAGTACATGCAACATGGAAATACATAATGTAATACAATAGCATATAGTATATAGGGTGAAAAGGTGTTAGAGTAGGTATTTACCTTAGCTCATGTTCACCTAGGTACTTTATTTACTTTTATTGTATTTATCCTCACCCACTTAGAGATATTATCTAGTTGTTAGGTATAGTTCTTTTCTTGATCTATGGTATTGAATCTTTCCTTGATCTATGGTATTGAATAGATCCTTAATGTCTAGTTCTCTCCTAAATCTATGGTCTTGATTAGTTCTTTGATGACTAGTTATTTCCTTGATTTATGGCTTGATCTACGACCTTGACTAGTTCTTAGATTGTTATTCCTTGCCTATTTAAGTAAGGCCCATTCTCAATGTATTGCATTGAGTTCCATAATAATATATGATATTGTTGCTCATTTGTTTGCAAAGGTTTTATGTAAAGCTATTCTGGCGAATTGATTTCATCTTATTGATCATGGTGTTTGATTAACATCTATGTTCTTGGCTTGGTACGATCTAGTTATCGTTCCTTTCATGGTATCAGAGCAGGAGATTGTTGTTGACATCCGTCTGTAAGTTTTATTTTGCAAATAAAATCTTTGTATATTCATATATTTGGGATTTGGTCGTATTTTGTTGCTGCATGTGATTTTATGCAAAACAGAGGCTTCCATTAGATCTAGAAGGTGTGAAAACCCTAAGATCAATTGTAAACTTGGCCATTTTTGGAGGCAGTCGTTATTTTTGTGGTTGTAGTGAATGGTTCACCTCGGATTCACGCCACATAGTTAAGAAACCGAGGAAACATTTTTTTTTGGTTTTTTGTATATCTTGAGATCTAAAATGGGTATTTTTCTGGTACGACAGATCATTATTGGGTTACGTGCATGAGAATTTTAGATCTTTCCTTTTTGGCAATGGTCCATGGACGCTGTGTTTTTTACTATTTTGAGAAAATCCGTAGACACACCCCCTGAATAGTAAGTTGCACAAACACCCATTAAAATCCTTAGCCCTTGGTCATAGGGTATGGTCATATGAGCTGCTTAACTTTAGCCCCCTTTAATTTAATTTTTGTGGTGAAGGCAACAACAATTTATTTTGTTTTAGTGATAACTAAAACAAATAAGAGAGAAAAATATTAAAAAGCTTGTAACTTTTGATCGGTAACTCGGTTTTGAGTGTCATTTTTTGCAAAAATGCTTATTTTTCGTGCTCTTTCCATTGGAAATATTTATTTTGAGACTTACACTATAATTATAAAGTGCCAAATATGGAGGAGTGTTACAATCAATTGTGGATGCAATTTCGGTTGAGCCCGATGTCCTAAACTTCTGGGAGTTGCATTTGTATCTATCATGGATTCTGAGAATGATATGCTTTTTCTACGAAGTGTGTGGACTTCAAGACGATATTATAAAATTTTGTGGAAGAAAATAGATCACTCAAGAAGTGAAATTCTCTTCTACAATCACTCATTCACAATAAGGATACAATAATACACTTCCTGCAAAACAAACTTGCTAGCCTACAACATCACCATCATATTGTGGACAGCCATATCCATGCTCGTAGTCCACTTGTAGCTATTACTCCTAAACCCACTGACATTGATATGTCAGTCTTTGATTTTGTTCCTACTCTTGATGCTCATACACCTATGAAGCTTGTTACTGCATGCTCTTCCACATCTGTGCCTATTATAGTACCACATGTTGTGTATCCTACTTCTACTCAGCTGCATGGATTTTTTGAGAAGCATACCACTACATTTAGTTCTCGCATGCTCCGTTCTATGGGTCTCACTAGTGGAGTCATTGGCTCATTCACAGGGTATTGTTTCCCCTCTTCCACATGTTAAGTGGAATTCTCGCCATGACATTGGTTTTCGAGAAGATACTTCATTGGGATCACACATTGACAGAGCTCCTTTTTTGTTCGCTCGACTCTTTCTAAGGATCATGAGCAACACATGAGTTCTACACCTTCACTTAGGCTTGAGAAACCTAAGATTTCAGTTATCAGACATGATCAACTTGACACACATTTTGATGTTCTTTTGCATGCACCCATTGTGCATTTTACACCAAGTCATATGTAGGCATCTTCTTCATCCATCCATGTTGATTTGGGGTGGATATCTAATCACTCATGGTGGTGACATAGGCATTCATTGAGAGGACTCTACAGGCATGGCTCCTCCACCATTTGGCCTCTTGCTCCACTTTTTATACCTTTTGCATTGTGATGCTTCTTGTTTTGAGCATTTTTCTTTAGCAGGTGTAGTGTATCTCTCTTGTTTGTTGAGAGATTTTGTATCTGTATTTTTGACACTTTTGGCATGTTGATAATATCTCTTGTGGGGGATCTATTTTGGTGAAGTCCAGTGTTATTTTGTCAGTGTTCGAGTAGTTGATTTTGGGCAACTCATACAAATTTGTAGCGTCACTCCACCCATTCAACAGTATGGGAGGGTGTGGTGTTGATCCTGCTTCTTCGGGTTTGTGTCCTTGCCTTGTTACCTTGGATTTTCTTGGATCGTGACACTCTGAGTTTGTGTCCTTGCCTTGTTGCTTTGGTTATTGTTCTTGGATCATGGCACACCTATTTGCAGTAGTTGATCAAATTATGTTTGGTGTTTTTTTACACTTTTGACATCACTCCGTTGATAGTCTCCTTGTATGGAGCTATTCTGGTGAAACCTAGTGTCATTTTTTTGAGTTTTGTGATCAATCAATGGATTCAAACCACAGTGCACACCTAACTTCTTCAGCATTGTATGAGTTTTTGAGCCAAGCTTCTTGGGATGCCTTGGATCGGGTCTTTATTGTCTTTACTTTGTTGTTACTGGTTTTGGGTACCTTGCGGTGTCCTTTTTCCCGTTATTGTACATGACTACCTCATCGAGCCTAGTTACTTGGGACTCATACTATGTGGACATGCCACATCTTTTTGGCCCCTAGCTTCATTTGAGGGGGTGTTAGAGTAGGTATTTACCTTAGATCATGTTCACCTAGGTACTTTATTTACCTTTATTGTATTTATCCTCACCCACTTATGTGTGTGGATATTTGTTTTATATTATTTAGATATTAAGAGATATTATCTAGTTGTTAGGTATAATTCTTTCTTTAATTTATGGTATTGACTAGTTCTTTCCTTGATCTATCGTATTGACTAGATCCTTGATGTCTAGTTCTCTCCTAAATCTATGGTCTTGACTAGTTCTTTGATGACTAGTTATTTCCGATTTATGGCTTGATCTACGACCTTGCCGGGTTCTTAGACTTTGTTATTCCTTACCTATTTAAGTAAGGCCCATTCTCAATGTATTGCATTGAGTTCCATAATAATATATGATATTGTTACTCATTTGTTTGCAAAGGTTTTATTTAAAGCTATTTTGGTGAATTGCTTTCATCTTATTGATCGTGGTGTTTGATTAGCATCTCTGTTCTTGGCTTGGTATGATCTAGTTATCATTCCTTTCAAAGGCTATGTGATGAATGACAATTCCAATATGTGATGATCATAAGATGGGAAATATGCAAGGTGTATGCCTATAGATGCAAGGTAGTCGGTGTAAATGTATATGATGATGATAACCATATAATGAATGTTATGCAAGGTATGTGTACTAACAATATAAGTATGATGAATATATGTAATGTATATGCTGAACATGCAAAGCGCATAAACAATAAGTGTGTATATGTAGACTAAATGTAAAGTGTAAGATGTATGCTAGTATGCCCATTATATGTATAATACCTATGGCAAAGGTGTGTGAGGTTCATGTGTCATAATCCCTCAATAGTCAAGCATGAACCATATCACCGAGTGTGTCGTCGGGAAATTACTAATGGTAGTATATGGTGAATGTGTGAATGTATGGTAATTTCTAGATGATATATGCACCTATGCTAATGTGATAAAGATGGGGGGATGTGTTAGTACTATGTCCCCAAGCGTATATGGAGGAGAAAGCAACTATGGACCACTATCTAGGAGATTGTTGTTGTCTTGATAGAACCCCATGGGCATAACATCAAAGACATAATAGGAAATAGAATTAGGATGGTCATACAAAGACCCATTGTGGCTTAGTGTGTAAATATTCATTGTATATTATTCGTCGGTAAATTTTATGGGTGGGCAGCCTTAAGCTTGCCAACGAGAGATGTTTGGGACGTAAGTAGGAGAAGTATCAATAGGAATATAAATATTTCCAAAGGGAATAGGAAATGTAAGTAAAGTATGATGAGCATCGATCATACCACTAATATAGTCCAACCAGGACTGTCCAAGTGTGAGTGTATAACCGTGAGGAGTAAGAGTGACAAATAGCATTATATGAAATAGACACAAACCATAAGCGGTCGTAGTATGAAAATAGGCATGATAGAGATGTGGTGAGTGAGGAGGTGGTAAAATGTCATTAAGCGTTATGTCAAATCTATGCAAGTTGTCACATGTATAACTAATGCATACACAAGTGGAGTCAATCAAATATATTTCCAAAAGGACTAGTTAATAAACAATGTACATATAAAATGAGGAAAGGGAGCCACAACACATGTAGGAGAGGATGGGATAGTATCAAAACTATGTACATACCCCTTGTATAATACCATAACACTAGTAGAATGAGCCTTGAATCGATATTCTCCTAGGCCATCAGCTACAAAGATTTTTCAAAATAAGAGCCATCTACATCGTTAGGAGTGAAATTGAGTTTTCCTAATGCTTCATCAGGTGAGTTCAATAACATCTACCTCATCATCTAAATCCTCGAGTTATCTATGTTAACATTATCATGTTGAATAGTGTGGCCAAGGATGTTGGGAGGCATTATAATGGATGAAGAAACATGATGTGTCATGACAAGTAATGAGGTCATGGTCGGAGGAGCTTGTATGGTAGGGGAGATAATTTCCATGGTATGAGTAGAAATAGGTGTGGTATGTGTAGAAGTAGTCGAGTGCTAGACTGACCAATGTCATATATGTTGATGTTAATATATGGAATACATTATGATGGAGGAATAGACATGCAAGTGGAAGGATCGATGCAACAAAACTTTAATGGTATAGGGTTGGCGGTAATAGTATGTTCATAATCGTCATGCAAAAATTTAATACACTGATGAACAATAGATGAGACAACTTTCATTGCATGAACCCATGGTCTCACCTAATAAGAGATTAAATTGAAAGGTGGTATCTAGTATGTAAAATTCAATGAGTATTGTCTTAGGGCCAACCCGAAAGTATAACGAAATAGTTCCAAGGCATGTGTGAGTAGAAGAGTCATATCCTCGGATGATGATAAAACTCTTAGTAATAAGGCCATCATTAATACCTAATTTCTTGAAAAGAGAACAAACACATATGTTAGTGGTGGAACCATTTTCAACAAGGACACGTTTGATGCAAGTGGTGCTAATGGAATTGGTGATAAGAAAAGGTGCACATGGATTGTCCCTAGAAAAGGTGAGATATCTTTGTCTCAGAAAGGATATAGAGTGGGGGAGGTTTCGAAGAGATTGTATGATATGTGCAAAGGAAAAACTGAATTGTCACTTTAGACATGGATGTCCTGAAGGTGGCCTCAAGTGTATTACGACAATCGGGTGCATTATGCAATAAGTAATAAAGATATATTTTAATAGGTGTATTTTTGAGTTGTTCGATAATTTCATAGCCTTTAGAAGTAGTGGGAGGAACCATTGAAGTAATGGGAGGGGGAATAGATGTAGGTGGAGTGGTAGAAGGATTAAGGAAAGTAAGATGAGTAGTAAAAACATTAATAGAAGGATCAACCCTAGGGGTGAAGAAGGGAGGAGGATGTTGTGTACGCACACCCATGAAGGTTGTAGGAGAAGTAATTATACTAGAGACTTTAGTAGGTGAGAAAGAGGGATAAGATGATTGAGCCATAACTTCATAAGTCATGATGTGAAAGGAAAAGATGGAGATAGAAAATAAATTATAATGCAAATTGTAGAAGGTGCAAGGAATAAACGGTCGGATTCATCAAAATAATTAACTAAAATTAAGCTAATGAGGGTATAGTTAATATAAGTAGTACTAGAAAATAGTAATGTAAATACAGTGAAATAGAACTAAGAGACTGACCCAAGCACTAAATGAAATGAAATTTAAGATCCTAGAGAAAGAGAGAGTGAAAGACGACTTAGTTGGTAACATGAGCTTGCTAGACTATGTTGTAAGGATGACTGGAGAATCTAGGAGGAGTAGTTGTGCGGGGTCCCGCAGAAGGCAAATATGGGTGATATGGCTAGACTAGAGCGCCTGGGGAGGATTGGGGAACCCATAAGCGCTCCGATATGCAAACAAGCACCATGGTCTAGGAAAAAGGCCTAAAATTGATCTTCACAGGTTTGATAGGTGATTGGTAACCTTCGTTTTTGTCACATTAAGTCTTATGTACTTGTGATGAATGCTCGATAATCCAAGAGGAAAGAAATACCTATAAGGACACATAAAACAAGTATCAAACCCTAGGAAAAAATAGAAGAATGCATATGCATAGGTCAGATCGACCTCAACCCCACAATGGCGGGCTTACTAGTCGAGCGCCGCACTACATTTTAGACCCAAATGTAATTCTTATGGTGTGTGCAATCATGTTCCTTAGGTGCTCTTGTGCAGTCACACTTTGTGAAGTAGCGATAAAATAACTAGTAATAAATGTAGTGGAAATGGTGCATGAAATAGAATAAATCCCTCCTATGAAGTGTGTGATGCAGATGAACCATATTTGTCCCTTTGTGATGGAGCTAATGGATGTAAATGACCTCCAATGGATAAAACCGTAGGTGAGTAGTAGTAGTGACTAGTGTTTGGTTCCTCATTATGGTCTCATAAATTTATATTTATAAGGTTCTCTTGCTCCAATTTTATAATTAACCCCGACTAGGCTGACCACAAGAAATTTGAAAGATTGCAATGGCTATAAAATACCAAAAAAGGTGGGAAAAGTGTAGAAAAGCCTTGGGGCACCCATGGTGGAACCAGGGTACCCATGGGCACCCCAGTTCAAGCCTAAGTGCCCTAGTTTTGTGCGTAAGCTTCAAAATAGTCAAAATAACATGGAAGTGTGTGTTGCAGAGGTCGAGAATGTCAAAATAAAATAAAATAAAGATGGATAAAACTAGGTTTAATTAGTACTTTCATTGTTTAAGAACCTTTTAAATAGTAGTATGAGACTGGGACTAAATATTTCCCCAAAGTGCATGATTTAGTGTCTATAATTGGATTCTAATTTTGCTATTTTTGGATTCCAATTTCGCTAAGTTACATAAGGCTAACGGTCACTAAGTTACATAAGGCTAGCGACCACTAAGTTACATAAGGCTAGCGACCACTAAGTTACATAAGGTTATTATTAGATTCCAATATTTCACTTTTCAGATTCCAATATTTCAATTTTTAGATTCCATTATTTCAATTTTCGGAGTCTAATTTTCCAATTTTAGGATTCTAATATTTCAATTTCCGGATTCCAATGTATGTAATTTTGGATTATAGAAAATACCAATATTTAATGTTTTGGACTCTAAAATCACTAATATTATATTCTAATGAGAGCTATATTATTTAACTCTTGCTTGACTGGAATATGTCTAGATTTCTTGAAATAAGCGTTAAAAAGGAGGGAGAAATAAAGATAGTAAAACAAAAGTAAATAATGTCAAGGATACTAAAGTTGAGGCATATACAAAACCACATCATCATGAGAGGTAAGCAATCATGGAGGTCTCATAGGTAGCATCGTAGCAACAATCACTATGGATAATCATGGAATTAGAGGAATAATCACTATTGTTATACATGGAATCAAAGGAGCTAAAATTATGGAACATAAAAACATAAGAGTAATCATTATGGTTATACATGGAAGATGAGGAGGAATCATTTTAGTCATGGATGGAATCAAAATAACACATCAAATTGCATAACTAGGTTGAAAGAGATATCTCCCACCAAGTTCACATATGTGTGGCTAGATGATTGAGAATGACAATAAGTGTGCAATGTTTCAAAAACAATAATTACTTAGTTTCTTCTCATGTTTTAGGAATGAAACATGTCAAGAAGGGATGTCATGTTATGTATCGAGGGATATGCTATTATAATGTATATGGGTTGATGGAGATGCCATCATGTGGCAAACATCCCCCTTAATAAATATATCTCTAGAGGTGCAATATATTGGTTCAAACATGTAACTTGTGAAAGTTTTTATATTGCATTCAATTTGACACAGATTGAGATCAGCTATTACCCATTCATTACAAGAAGTAAAGGTTTATATAAAGGTGATAAATATCATTATGATGTATGTGAAACAAGCGAAGAGTCTTCTTTTTGGTAGAAGGATTTAGAGGTGTCTCCTTTAAAGCATGACATTTCCATATTGGGAGATCTTGTGAAGTTATTTAGTTTTAGAAATATTATATCCCTAACTCATATATTGTTATTTTATTTCTAAGTTTATTGACTATTAGAACATCTTATCTTATCAATATATCTTGTAATATGTTGATCTTGATTATATTCTCCATATTATTTAGATTATTCTATTATGGTATGTGAAGCTATTACCAATGCATAGACCATTAATAAATACATAAACAATTACATTAACATCATAACTATGGGTTAACTTTGGTGGTCATTTACACATTTTTGTGTAATTTTTTGAAATAACCATCACATATGACTTGCATATTCAAAATATGACCATTGTTAAATTATATCGATTTACACACACACACACACACATTTGTGTATACATATATGTATGTATATATGTATATACATATACATATACACACACACATGTGTGTGTGTGTGTGTGTGTGTGTGTGTGTGTGTGTGTGTGTGTGTGTGTGTGTGTGTGTGTGTGTGTGTGTGTGTGTGTGTGTGTGTGTGTGTGTGTGTGTGTGTGTGTGTGTGTGTGTGTGAAATTAAATTAAAAATTAAAAATATTTTATTAAGAGTGTATTATACATCATTTTTAATTTTGAGGGCAATATCAAAAATTACTGCCACCTAAAAATTGTTTGATAGGCATAGGTGGCTGCCAAATTTAACTTTGTAATCATAATAAACTAGACAAAAATTAAATATATTTGATATTAAATATTTCTCTATATTAGTAAAATACAATTATTTTAAAAATTCCACCCACAATGTTTGCACATATATACCGACAAACACAAGTCTAAACTAATGTAAGTGTAGAATGTTCCATTTACTAGTACCTAGTATCTTAGATACCTTCTCTATTAACCTAAAAAAACAAATTCATTATTGTTTTCTTAACTTTACTATCGAATTACACATGAAATGTATGACATTAAATATAAATGGGATGCGTTGATGAAGTAAAACTAGAGGGACCAAAATAGATAGAGATAAAGAGAGATGATGAAGAAGGGGTTTGAGGGAGAATTCCTACTAGGGCAGGGAAAGTGCTATGGGGAAGCAATGTGAAACTTTTTTCATTACTTACGACCACATGCCCTTTTTGTCAATATTTTTAAGGATAAAGAGTGTGAGAAATGCAATTCATCGAGGCAACATATTTTGGAGATACCTCAAAATACATGGAGTGGTCAAATCAATATTGTTGATGTCAATATTTTTATATGTAATATTAGTGTTTGTGTTTTCAAATAGTTATAAAACACATAAATATAAGGGGATATCACTTGTGTGTCTCTTGGGACACTTTAGAGTGTTAGAAGTACAATGGACTAAGAAGGGGGGGCATGAATTAGTTCTAAAAATATTATCATTCAATTTTCCATCACATTCATTCATTTATCCATTTACCATTCACAATCATACATTATCATTAGATGTGTGTTAAGCATTCACAATAACATGAAACAAAGAAGAAGACACATGAACACCATATATAAGTGGGAAACCCTCATGGGGAAGAAAACCCACTAAAAATTTGATTATATTACACAAATAAAATAAGTTTAGTGAAGAAACAAATTAAAAATCAGCACTACCCCCCGATTTAGTGAGGCACCAACCCCACAAGGAACAACAACCCCTAGTTTAGTAGAGCACCAACCTTATAAGGAGCACTAACCCCTAATTTAGTGAAGCACCCACTCCACAAGGAGGATAAAACCCCTAAGATGACCAAGCACTAAATCAGACACATGTATATGTTTGATCTCTGATATTGCTACTACCACAACTGATGGAGATCACAAATTCAACTCACAAACCCTAGCTCATACCCTAGGGCATCAATCTTGCACTTTCTCCTTCTTTCTTCACTTGTATTTCCTCTAAACTCTTGATCTCATGATTTAATGTATTACTCAATATGAAACACCTATGATATAGATTTAAATAATGTATTCATACCTACAAATAACTCTCCTCTAGGTCACACTACTCCCCCATGCAAGACTAGCTCACCAAATGAGCCAAAACATCACTTTTATATAAAAATATTCTTTCCAAAAAGGAAGTCAGTCACACACATTTTGGTTCAAAACATGCATCACTAAAAACATCCCATAATTTTTCATAACATACAAAAGTGACCCATATGGGTCGGCCTAGCAAAAACACACTTTCCATGCACCAAAAATCACCAAAACACATGCATTGGGATGCCAAAATTCTCCTCATTCCAAAACCATGCTTATTCAAGCTCCCATATTCATAAAACATGAGTAATACATAATTTAAAAATTAACCATGGTCACAATTTTCATTAACCAATCATATTATTTCATTTAATGGGCCCAATGTCCTTTGTATTTCTCAAAATTGTTGTTTCATGCACCCTTCAACACCCTGGAAACTTCATCTGATCACCAAATCACTTCTAATAAACCAAAACATGCCATGTGAAAAATAAAAATAAATTTTTGAACCTGTAGAACACTTCTAAACAAGTTATAATTTATGAAATATCTTCTACTTCAAACCTCGCTTATATTTGCTTCACCAAATCAACTTGCCAAACAATCTATTTCCAAAGGTTAGCTCATAAAATCAAATATACATGCAGTAAAGACCTCAAGATTTATTAATTTGATTCCAAATTCATCCCTCTTCACAATCAAGGTGATAGGAAGAATCACCCAATCCATCTCATACTTAAAACAACCTCAAACTTTCCCAAAAATAGATCTTATCCTAAACTGCCAAAAATATTATTTCTAAAATAATTCCCTAGAAACATGTCAAAACACATCATCATGAGCTAATCCATATATCAATGGAAATTCCTATGAATTTAATTTCCAAAACAACTTGAATCATCTCACAATTCCACAGGTAGTGCAAGTTATGGCCAAAACACTGACCTGCTATTTGAGACCCCAAACTATTTTTTGACCAATCAACCTATTTGAGCCTCAAAACACCATGTACCTGAAAACCATGACTGAAAGCACCATGTAAATCAATAAACACTACCATAAATCATGCACCATCAATGTTGCATGCCACTCCTTTGGACCATTGTGTCCTAAAACGTTCTACTTGAAACTTCTATTTTTAGGTGGGGCCCACTCATCACCATGACCTCAAACATAAATTTATGGAAATCGTGAGGAGTCCTCTACAACATACAATCATCATAATTTCACTTTCAATAAAATTGGGTCAATATACTTCACCTTTACAAATTGCTCTAGCTAGGGTTTAACTAGGGTTTTTGACCTCTTTACCTTCTTAACATTCGTTCATAAAAACATGATGATGAAACAACCTCATTATTTTTGTGAAACCTTATTTACTCACCTTATAGGATTACCTAAAATCCACAAGGTCCCATGAAAATCACACTATTCACAACGAGCATCATAAGTTCAAATTCGAGCTTGATTTTCACCTGTTCTTGACCTGTCTCACATAAACTATCATAACTTGCAAAATTCACATCAAGGGCAACTTGAATGTTTTATGATAGCATCATAAATCATCCCTATAACATATTTAATCATCATAATGTGAATTTCATGGCCCAATCTCTCCATTCACTAAGACTTACCTATGTTTGCATGTTAGATTCTCATTGTAACAACTAGGACCAACTGAAACAATGCAAGAACTGAACAAGAAACCTCTAAAAATGACCCAAACATACCTCATATTCCATGATATACCTATTTTCATTCTTCCATGAGCTCATCTATCTCCAAAACACTCTGTCACACCTCCAAGCTAACATACCTGCTCCCAATGAGCACTGTAACATGGTGAACAACATGTACCTACACTATTCCACTATTTTGAGTGCTTAATCACCCTCAAATCATGTTATCCAACATGTCAACATGATTTTACAACATCCAATACACTCTCTCTATCAAACTACACCTCTTAGGCACTGTATGGGCTTGTTATCTAAAGTAAGCATGCATCGTTGAATCTCCCTATAGCAAGCTAATAAACATTTGAACCATCATATTAACACCACATACATCATCATGACATCATCTCACAACATCCACTTTTTCATTAATGTGGTTTTGCATCAATGACAACACCTATTAGGCCTACATGCCAACATAGAGGAAGGGATATGTGGAGTGGACTTGGTATCCCAAGGTAGTAATTTCATGCAAATTTTTTATTAGGTTTCTCTCTAGCTACCAAGGTAGCAATTAGGGTTTCTCTTGTCAATGGTCTTGATGACATCATCTCATCAATGACCACCTATATAAAATGGGATTTGCTATTTTTTATTTTTGTATAGTTTCATAGTTTTCAATTGACAACATTAATTTGTTAGATTAGACAAAGAAAATAATGGAAAGTTGGAAATAGAAAGGTAGAATTAAATACATGAATGTTCCGCATATTTCATGGCTCATATTGTTCCTACCAAAATAATATATGCTATATATGTGCTTCATTTTATTATCTTTATCTCGCTCACATTATTCGAGTGAGCACAATTTTAAATTAAAGGGGCCAAAATCAAAATATGGAGAAAATCCAATAGGCTCCAAGTTTAAAACCTAACCACATTGCTTGTTTCTTGTAGTACTTTATAGCCGTAAATTTTAGTTTCAAGATCGAGTAATAACATGAAAAAAGTAATGGAAAAATCATCAATAATTGAGCCCCTCCAACATTTAATGGTCATGCGATCGACATGTAGGTTTTATCTGTCATTTGATTGATTGATTTATTTTACAATCAAAGTTTTTAATTGGAAAATGTTTATTTTTTAGATAAGAGGAAGACATGAATGGAAAGTTGGAAATAAAAAATTTGGTAATTAAATACCCACATCTCCCACACCTATTCCATGGTTCATATTATTCCTACCTAGAAAATGTCTATTATCTATGTTCCACTTTATCATCTTGATCTCGAGTGCATTATTCACGTGAGTGCCATTTGAGCTCAAACGTGCCAAAATTAAAAAATGGGGAAAATCCAATAGGCTCCAAGTTCGAACCCGATCACACCTTGCTTTCAGTAACAATTTGTAGCATTGTTTTTCAATTATAAGATAAAATAATTGAAGGAAAATAGGTGATGTGGACCAATCATCAATAATTGAGCCCTTCCAAAGGTGCTAGTCATATGAATGGGAAAGTTAGAGAAAAATGGTGGAATTAAAACCCCGCTTGTACACTTTATTAGATGGGTCTCGCTCACATCATTTTCCCGAGTGCAATTTGAGCATAAAGGGGCCAAATAAAATGGGGAAAATCCAATAGGTCCCTATGCGTTGTGATGTCGGTGGAAGGACCCCAAATTGTTCCCTTTTGTCTTTCCATTTGCTATTAGTTCATTATATTATTGGCTTAAAATTACAGGTTCATCAAAGACAAAGTTTCATGCTTCACATTAGTGCAATCTAGAATAGCAAAATATTATGGTTTTTTAGCAAATAAATGTAGCTAGTAATCATTGACATACCTCCTTTTTTGGAAAACTACATACCCAGTTTTTTTGTTTTGACTCTCTTGGTGCTTGAATAGTGGTCGATCTAGTTGGCAGAAACCAAGTGATTGCTTACATATAGTGACCAAAATTCATAGGACATCAACATTGAAATACAAGAATACATAAAGGCTTTGAACTTTCGCTAACCCATGCATCATCTCACCAAACATTTCCCTCCACGGTGAATGGTTGGATGCACAAATTGAATGATATTTTACATGTGAAACAATAGATTTATCTCATTGTTAGACTATTCCATCATCTCATCACATGATTTCCCATTTCCAAATGAGTGGAAATATCACTCATCTTATTTCAATAGTTAGAGAACATATGGACTCCACTCATGTAATTTCTTTTTCCCACCAATTTCAAACGAGATGTGGCTAATCGAAAAGGACCTGAGCATACTAGTGAAATGATTGATTCTCTAAACCTAACATTCGGGAATGAGATATATAAAATTCCTCACAACTACCATGGTATAGGAAGAAGCTTTTCAATGCATATTACTTTAACTTATCATGGTGTCAAATATTTTTAGAACTTAGCAGTGAGAAATTTTAGGTGAATATTCAATATTAATTTACCCATTTATTGATATTATTATATAGTAATATAAATTTCACGCATATGTATAAAAACATCATATAATATTTTTGCAAGTAAAAAAATATGACATATTTATGAGATCTATGATTTTGTTGGTATTGTTACCTATTCTCTAATGTAGCTTTAGATTATGGTGTGTAAATTTTTCTAGAAAAACGTTCATGTATTTTTGATGATGTCACTAGTGTACCTAGTAGAGGTGTGTATAATTGAAGGAAATAAGTTTTTAATTCTCCATTCATATTTTTGGGGGAAATGTCTATTATTTTTATGGAGGAATTGGTAGGCTTGGTCCAAATACCACTTTTCACAAAACCATGAGAGCTACATAAGCATTTTTATTGCTTTTGAAAAAATGGTGATTTCTCACATTTGAGTCTCATCACCTAATTGATAATGGAAAATTGAAATTGTAGACAACCTTGTATAAAAGATTGTATTTGTTGCATTTTGAGCACCACTTAAGATTACTTATCTCCATCCATGGAGTATTTCTCATCTTTTGTGATAATATTATAGGATATTTTTATTCTTTTTGTATAGCAATTTCTCTAAATTTATGATTTATTATGATCCTAATGAAAATTTTAAAATATGAGAATGCAAGCAACTTTTATATATTTACTTGATGGGAAAAAATTATTAACTAAAATTGTGAGAAGGGAATCCACTCCAATTATTGCCTAGGTGTTGTTAACCTTTAATCTGGACATATAATACTAGGTGAGTGCACTCGACAAGTGACAATGACCATATAAAATATGGTATGTCGTTAATACCGTAAGGAGAGAGTGGTGTCATATCAACAAGCCACATCTAACTTATAAACCTTTGGTGTAACAAAAACTTACTTGGCTAATGGTGACCCAATCAAGTTTGAATTGTAAATTCATATATGCAAGATCTGTTAGGGAAGGGACCCCATACTGCGTGCATTGTAACTTTGAGGGTGTCTATAGCCACGTAGGTGCTTGATTAAGCCTCCAAAATACCATCAGCGGATAGTCATCAAATTTCTGAACATAAATATGTGCATTTTATAACTTATTCACATCTAATGTGATATGTGGAAAATTTAATATACAAAATGTGAAAAATGTAACATTTTTAACCACTGACCCATTACTGTTAATTTTTAAAACCACTTATTATTTTTATACTTCTTAAATGCTTATTTGTTTTGTAAATTGTGCACATTGAGTTTTTCCAGTTGTGATCAGTAACATGTGAAACAGATCACATGGAGAGTTAATACTGCAACAAATGTTTAATGAATTGTGACAGGTATAAGTTGATACTGCAAGGGATCACATTCATTGTGGCACAAGAGAAACGTACGAATAAGTAGTATGGGTTGGGGAGCTTCATATTCGTGCAGGAATAGATTGTTTTCCTTCCCAAAAACAAATTCTCACCACAGTATACCTTGCAAAAATCATCTTAACATCTGGTCCATTTCAAAATTCAGGACAGTACTAGAGCTGCAGTGGGGATTTTTTTGCATAGTTCGATGTTGGACCACACATTTCAGATGTATCAGGTGGAAGAAAATTACTTTCAAATTTCATGGCCACCGGAAATACCCAAAACTGGCGTATGATTCATCTTGCAGGTTGCGCCTATTAAATGTTTCATTCTTTAGTTTTAATTTCTCAAATTTGATTTATAGTAAACAAAATGTCATATATAGGTTGGTATAATTTGTTAGTATTGCATGAAAAGGAAAACATTTTTTTAGACGAGATCATATCATCTTAGCCAATGTGAGTTGTGTGATTTGCTTGCAGGGATGGAGAGCGTCTGTTGCCACAAATTCTAAATGCCTATTTAAGAATTATGAACACAAGCGTATACATTTGTGTGGGGTTGAACTTTGAAGTGTGAAGTAGTTCTAACTTGGTGGATAATGTGATTTTTGTTCTCCAGATCTTATGTTATTGGGAAGTTGATTCTCTAGACCTTATATGTGGTGCTTCACCTAATTTCAATGAATCTCCGTTATAGAAAATTGATCCCATTTGATAAATAGAATTTGGTCCTTCGAATTTGTTTAAAAATTTATCTCTATTCGCTAATAGTCTTTGTGTTTTTGTTTGCTAACAGTCATCGGGGTGTACTTCCAAACAGAAGTCATCCATGTGCAGAATCTTTGAAGAAATCACAGTATGAAGAGGTTGCTGAACTTATTAAAATTGTATTTTTAAACACATTATATCTTGGGAAATTGAAAATACTTCTTCTTTAAACTGTTGTTTTTAACATGAAATTTTAATTTATTGACATTAATTTGTCTGTAGGAATTTTGTAAGTTGTTGATGGATGCAAAATATTTGCAGGTAAGGTCGAGTGTGACCTTGCTAAGGCAATGATCTATTTTAAAGAATTTAGATTGAATGGCATGTTGATATTCTCTGCAATTGTTAGGTTTTGATGAGATGATTGTGTTTATACTCCAATTTTATAAAAGGTAGTATAATTATGTGTACAAGTTATATTTACAAATGCTGAAAAATGTCACAAACAATGAGATATACCATTAAAAATTACATAAATTCGAGTTCCTTGACATACCATTACAATATATTGTTTTCCATTTCAAAATTTTAGATACATTCTTCCAGAAAAATTACAGCAAAGAAAACTTCCAGAAGTTTTACATATATATATATATATATATATATATATATATATATATATATATATATATATATATATATATATCCAAGCTAAGGCATTCGATTACATATTTTACAAAATATTTGTTTAAGGCCTGAGGACTTATACTATGCATTTTACATATTTGTGAAAATATGTGAAATCCTAGCTACCATTGGGAATTCTGTTACAAGTTCGACAAAATTTACTAATGCTTACTAAAAAGGTAATGTAAACCAAAATTTGTACAACTTTTCACTTAATAGTTTGGCCAAAATCCTAGAAATGGTGGAGGTTGCACTTCCTCGTGACTCTCTGATGTGGTAGCATTCATAGATTGAACTGCAGTAGGTAGCATGGTAGGAGGTGTACCTTGAACATTTGCATTAGCTTCTGAAAGTTGGCCAATCTGACTAAGCAACGCTTGATCTAAAATTCCAGAATTTGTAACATTGCTTGTAGGAGAAGATGGGCAACTAGATTGGTTATTGAAAATGGAAGAAAAAGCAAGCATGAATGTGTTATACATGCTCAAAAAAATATGATGTTGATCAGGTAGGGGATTTGAGGGACTACTCAATCACTTATTTTGTTGATTAAACTTATTTTTTCATTGTTGCCATTCCTTTGTCCTTTTATCATGTTCTTTGGAAAGTTTGGCCTACTCATTTTTCAACTCATTCTTTTTTTTTTGCTATAACCAGGCCTCTTCCTTTTTATGCATTTTCAATTCTCTTTCAATTTTAAGTTGCCCCTTTTTATATTAACCTTTGTGTTTTCCTTTCATTTGCATGCTCCCTTTTCCTTGCCTTCAAATCTTCATTTTCTCTTTTTTTTGTCTCTTGTTCTTGAAGTAAATACAAGTAGTCATCAAAGGTAAGTATTTTATATTGCCTTCCAATTATGATTGCACCACCATTTAGTCTGTATAGGGGTATGAACCTTCTCAATTGGAAGTTTTAAGAATTTTCTTACTGGTTTATATGCTTGGTTGTTCTCATCTTAGGTGCAAGTCACTTCTTGGTTGTTTTGAACTTGGCTAAAAAGTCACTAGCTTCAAATTTCCTTTATCTAAACCATGTGTGTCTGAATTTAGGGCATCTATTTGGTTTACATCATGTTCTTCCCACTCCAATGTGTCAGCATAACACCTCACTTTAAAGAGGTGAGGGAGGAGATGACATGGAAACTGAAACTTCCTCATTTTTGAAATCAATTTGCATGCCTAGGTTAACAGCCCTTCTTTAATCCATTGAGGTGTGTTGAACTATGTTGGAAAACTCAACCTATCATCAACATTTACAGCTTCTTTTGTTTTGCTCACATGAGTTACTGAACTAAGGTGATCATCTTCTTCATTAAGTGTATTTGGCTGATGAAAATCTATAAGCATGTTTGTTGTCATGCAAATGTGCAACAAGGAAATTGTCAATTTCCAAGCATAACAACTATACCCTCGTGTCAAAATTTCAAATTTTACCCTTCTGAGACCTCCCGGATCTTCCCAGTCAGTCCAGTGACCTCCAAATTAATTTTAATCAACCCCCTAAGTGATTTAGGAAATTCAATTCAAAACCCCTAGGTGATTTTAGGAGTTCATTGAAAAATGAAAACTTTGGGCAATTGTGGGAAGGGTTATCACTAGCCTTCCTAGGACTGGAGCAACCCATGGAGCGGAACATAAAATCCAAACTAGACATAGAGGTGAATCAAATGCCTAGGAACATCATGGAATTGATTTAGGAAGATTTAGGAAGGATCCAGAGAAGTTGGGATAGTTTCACTAAAATCAGGGTTCACAGGCCTAGGTAGTGCATAGGCCAAAAAGGTTCTAAGCATCATAAGGTGATTCTGGGAGCTCCGGATTAAGTTAGGAGAAAAAAATAAATTTTCGTAAGGGAATTATAATCCCTAAAAGATGGTGAAATCAGATCTTTCACAACACCTTGGTGCAATAATTTTATAACTAGTTATTTTTTCATGCATAACTAGCAATCTAGATCAAAAATTATCTTTTTCCGGGATCAAATGGAGGAATAAATACCTGAAACACCCACCATTTGATTTATAAGGACATTTAAAGTCAAGATCGTATACAGCTTTCATCAAAAAAATCCATCAGCTCACGTTATCGATGTTTCAAGTTGCCTTTTAGGAGTGAGTTCGGGAGTTAGCCATTTTTTTAGCGGGACACTGTTAAAACCAGAGCCCGGATGGTGCAATTTCATGTCCCTTACGTCCCTCAAGAAAAGGGAAATAAAGGTATAAAAATGCACCCAGCCCCTATAAGCCCTATGGACCCTCATGCGACCTCTCGGACCACCAGTTCAGCTCCCGGGAGCTAGTGGAGCCTTCATCCCCTACCATCGGATCAAGTGCCACGTGTCATCACCAAGCGCACTATTTAATTTGATGTTCCTCATGTCCCTTTGTGCTTGAGGACACAAAGTTCTAAAAATGCACCCAACCCCTAAGGAGACTCCTGGTCACCCATGTGGCCCCTTCAAGAGCATTTTCCAACCCCGTGTGCTTGTCAGTCTTCATTCTCAACCGTTGGATTAACTACCACGTGTCGCGACTGACAGCACGCTGTGAAATTTGATGTCCCTCTCATTCCTTTGTGATGAGGGATATCAAGTTCTAAAAAATGCACCCATCCTTAGGCAGCCTCATGGTTCCTCATGTGACCAACTTCCAACCCCCCAATGCTTTAAAGCTGCTTTTTGCTCAAATCCCCTGTCATCGGATCTCTACCACATGTCGCAACTAGGTGCTACGTGCAATTTGATGTCCCTCACATCCATTAATTCTCAAGGGAAATAAAGGAAATGAAATTGTGCCTTAATCCATGCCTTTGAAATTTTTAAAATTTTTAAAACCCCTCCCGCTTCATGCTTCTAACATCTAACCTTTCCATGCACAACCTACTCTGCAACTTCCTTTGTAACTTCTTGTTGTCACTTCACCATTAATGAAATCCAAATCATATTTGCTACAAAAATGAAATACTATACCCCATGGTAATACACAGTCTCTCGGAAAGAAGATTTATAAAATAAATAAAGAAAGAACGAAGAATGAAAAATGAAGAAGAAGAAACTGAGAAATCCTCCATAGCATCGAAATAGAAATTTGGAGAGATCTTGCAAACCACTACACGGAACAATGAACCGTATTTTTATGTTTGTTTCTCTATCAAAAACCATCGATACACACCTTAATACCCTCTTTCCATGTTCATAAGCACTCATAACGAAGAAATTTCACTTCCGGCTCTATGAAGAACAAAGCTCAATTTCCCGTCAAACCGGCAACCGGATCGAGGAGAAATTTCACCGGTGAGATAAGAAGATAAAACCCATATCAAAAACATAAATTTTCTTATGAACGAAGGATAAAACCAGACCTGCAATTTTCGAGGTCCATCAATAGTTGTCGTGTCTAGAAGCACTATCAAGTCAAAAATTTAACAGTTTAAAATCTCCTAAACTATTGATCAGGTAAGCACAAAATTTTGAAGTGGAGATATTGGGAAAAAAACCCATATCGAAAAACTTTTTTCACATAAATACGACCTCCAGAAGCCAATTTATAAGATTAGCAAGTCTTCTACATGAGGACTGCTATTTTTGGAAAGTCAAAGAACAAAAAAACCGTGAAGGAGACGCCTTTGAACACGAGGAGGCACTACAGTTGAAAATTCATTAGAATGGGAATCTTGGTCCAAATTTGACACTTAATAAAAATAGTAAGTGGTCCCACGAGCACCTTCCAAAAATAGAAAGTTGATCATGAAGGTGAGAGAAACACAGGGAGAAAGGGAAATCCGAGTTTTAACATCCAACAGGTTCAAGGCAGATGATTTTTCATACTTACTAAAAATAGAAAGTTAATTTTTTTGAAGAAATCATGAAGCATAAATGGATAGGAGCAGAAGTTTGGTGCGGTGCAACCTTCGCTTTGAGTAAGAGATAGGAAAAAGTGTAGTCTCTACCATCATACTATGCAGAGTAGGTGATAGTGAGGATGTCAACAATGTCTTTCGACATTCATTTCATGCTTCAATTGGTATGCAGGAGGTGGAATTTACAACTGACACCGTCAGACCATTCATAAGAAGCTTCATGAGGATCATGTCTAAATCAGCCAAACAGTGCGGCAGCGTTGTAGGAAGTTTGGGCAAAAACATTTCCAAGGCTTCAGTCCTTCCAAAATGGATCTTCATGAGTGATGCTCACGGTCACCGAATGAGTCATTCGACAGTGTCTTTAAACACTTAGTTCATGGCGTTCAGATGTCATCCAAAGGAATTTTCTCAGTGTACACAAGAGTTCAGAGATTTAGAGTTCATCACATTAAAGTGTTTCATCGAGTCATCTGGAAGGATCAACGGGCTTTATCGAGACTAAATCTATTATCATTGACATCATTCTTCCTTCTTATTTCTTCTCTTTCTCCCTGTCTTTGATCTCTCCCCCAACTTTCTCTCTCCCTCAATATTCTCATCTTACGTCGGGGTTGCACTTTTTCATATGTCTTAATGTAATAAGTCACCTTCATATTATAAAAAGGGACTTAATGTTTTCAAAGGAAGGCGAAGAGTCTTAAGTCATGTCGAGACATACAAAGAGTCATTGGGCAATATGTGAAGAGTCATTTCTCTTCCTATAAATTGTAAGGCCATTCCCATTTCAAAGGGTGGGTGATTGATTTTGTAAACTTAAGAGTGCATTGAGAGAAAAAGGAAATAGCCAAATTCTTCCATTCCCCTCATTCTCAAATTTCCTCCATTTCCCCACTATGTAAAACTTTGGTTTAAGAAATCAATACAAGAAGAATGAGTTTCTAGATTTCTTTGATTAAGGGATTTCTTGATACTTTGTGCTCATCAATTTTTTTGGTCTTATTGCTACTTGCAGAGTTATTTCCTCTTAATTTAGTTCATATGATGAAAATTCTAACTAGTGTGTGTAGGAATCTAATTTTCTACCTGCAACATTAGTTCTCCTACCTCTTTTCTCACTCCCCTTTCTGCCCTTCCAAAAAAGTTCTTCCCTAGAAAAAGATTGCTAGCTAGCTGTCGCGAATCGGTGGCGTGCCCCTATTCTTCCCTAGAAAAAGATTGCTAGCTTTGTCGCAGGATCGATGGCGTGCCCCTATTGGATCCCCGGCCATAAGGCCATCCAGAGAAAACTCACTTTCACTCACACATGCATATACGACAGCTTGCTTGCTTTGGTTAAGTAGAGGGACTTAGATTCCCAGAACATTGGCAAGAAACTCACAAATTTTCCCCGACAAATTTTCTCACTTCTTTAACAATGCCAAAACATGTAGACTCAACATGTTCTTCCTTTGTTTTTTATATTTCCTCATTACCTAACACATTTTTTTCATGTGTATATCTTCTAAACAATATTGCACATCTACATCTTCTAGTCCCACCATCCCCAATATGTTTTGAATGGAATAACCACCTCATCTTCTTTAACATCAAAGGCCTCTCTTGGCATCATGTCATTGGAAAGAACATTCCGATTAAGTGGCCATATATATATATATATCCTATATATATTGAATATATATATATATATATATATATAATGTTTCCTCAAACCTGATGTAATGTAAGTACAAGTTGGAAAGCATGATACCAAGTTTTTCCAATTCGGACCTCCTTATTTCAAGACTTGAGTTCCTTGTCATCTATTTAGACCTCAATGTTTTAAAGTAGTTCTTGAATGGAGATAAAACATTACCATATAATGGCTAAAGCTTATGGCTAGTATGAGATGGTAAAGTCACAAGGTCAATGCCTAAATTTATGGACTATTGGATCATGTTTAAAGCTACATGGATTTCATGACCATCAAATGTGAGAAGATGCTCTATTTTGCATTTCTTATTGGTGAATGACTCCATCATCCAAGAATGTGGTCAGTGGGTGCCATGCATGCTTTGAGTACACATCCAACTATATTGTTTTGGCTTATGTGTCTCTTTGCTTTGAAAAGATAAAATCCAGAATGCTTTGTCCATATTAACACAATATAATATGGTAATCCATTCCCATATATTTGGCATATTCCCTGTGTGGAACTTCTTCTACGTCCAACTTAGTAATGACATGTGCCAATTCCTTCCTGAACACCCGTTGCTCCATATTTTGGGCCCATCATTGTTTCCAATACATTTTATGCAAGTTAAAAATCTTTATCTATAGTAAGGCCTTTGTATTTCTTATTGTCAATTGATGTCACCAATCCATACCACCATGAATTTCCTGGTAGTAGTGTTTATTCCATCGTCAATGATCATCAAGCATTGGTTGGCCTTTTGTATTTCTTATTACCATGATGTCCCATTTGATCTTTGAAGATGTTCTTTCCTTCTTCTTGGTAGTTCGTCACATTTGTATTAGGGATTACCCACTTAGTTGTTGCTTAGTGTGGAAATTCCATTTTCCTCCACATCCCTTAAGGCAACTTTCATGTCAACTTTTGTACATTACCCTCTTTTGTATACTTTCTTTATTATAGTATTACTTATAGTTACTTCCACAATTAGATTAGTAGTGCTTGATTTCAGGATCTCTGGGCGGTTGTAATATTCTCGTCAAAAGAAAATTATTTACATCTTGATGGATCCCTCATTTGATCACATCTTAGCTACATTAACGAAGGCATAATTTTGTGCTTTGTCTATTCCTTTGATTGTTTTTTAGGTTGTTTCTTAGCTATGTTATCCTCATCTATTTGTAAACCTCACCCCCTCTACAATTTACTCCTTGTCTTTCTAACTAGTCTTTTGATAAATGCAAGAAAATATGTTTTTTCAATTAATCATCTCATCATATTTTACATTTTATATGCATGTAAATAAAAAATTGTGTGATCAAAAATCTTAGTATGCGATTTCAAAATTCCTTTTTATTTCTAAGAAAGGATTCGTGATAAATGTTTTTTATTTCAAGCAAATTGTGATAAATGTTTCATTTGAAGCAAGCTTGCATGCTTATGATTTAAGTCATCAATAACAAATTATTATTATGGAAAAATAAGGTTAACATTAAAATAGTTATGAATAATGATGAGCTGCTCATTTGGAGATAGAGTATAAACATTGTGGATTTCTAACAATAAAACAATTCATTGTTGATCATAAATCAAATCCATTGTTGCTTATAAACTATCTAAATGGGCCATTATTGTTCATAACAATTTTAATGGTAAAATTTCTATTATGAGATACGAAAATTTTACCAAAAAATATATGAAATAAACTATTATACAATATGATAGTGAAACAACATATAAGTGATTACACCCGACTAGTCAACAACATTTGCACAACAAGAAGATGTAAATATCCAACAAGTCGGTGTTTTCACAAAGAAGAATATGTAAATCGTTGGAAGCATTATTTTCACTTTTTTAATGGGAAAGATGTAAATGACTCATCTCTACTATTTATAGATTTTACTCCTTATAAATTTTGGTCCATGTTTGATCGATGGGGTTGATTTCTATTAGCTGAGAGAGTTTGACATGGATTGGTAATTTAAATAAATCAATTTCTTTGTTATATTTGACACTTTGGTTGATCCATGTACTCGAATTCTATTGGGGAGAAATTTTGGTGGAAATGGAGAGGGAAATACATCACTTTGATTGTGCAATTTTGAATTATGAGTATTTTATTAAATGTTATTTTTTGAAATCTTATTCAACCCTTCATTAATTGTGATTTTTTCTTGTAAATAGTGAGCCTTACACCACTTTTCTTGTTTATAGGTGCTTACATTTAATAGAGAAGATGACATTGGAGGTTGGGATATTTTGGATGAATAGAATTTATATAAGGATTTAAATTTGGCAAAATCGGAAATGGTGTTGGGCAGCTTATGGTCCCATTATTGTTATTACTTAGGGCAAATGTATGTACATATAAATATAATATGATGTAAGAAAGTGGATTTAATATTGAAAGGAAATGTATTTATTATTGCACAAAATATTTTCTAACATTGTACATGTTGGAGAGTAAAAAACTTAAATGACACTAGAAGTAGTTGTTGAGATAACCTCTTTATATTAACATGGAATGTATTAGTTTTGAGATGTGAACTTTATTTGGTGAGAATAACATATATTTACACTTAAATATTGAAATAATAATACATGTTAAAGTTCACAATAAATAAAGAAATATTGAACATATTTATGTCCTTTGTCATTTAATCTATCAACAAATAATTTTCTATTAATAGTTAAAAATGTGCTAAAATACTCTCAATAATAGGACCTTGCATGGGTATGGGGTCCCTTCCCTATCCCCATTATTGATTTCTTATTCTACCAATTTTTCATTGGTAAGTAGTAAGACACATGCACAAAATGAATCTCTTAAGAGTTTTGAGATCGATGGACTTACTGCAATTCATTTTTCATATGGACGAATGCACAAGGAAATGCAACTTGTTGGGGTGTGGAGCCTATTTTTGGTCTTCTAGAATAAGCATTGAAGTGTTGGAGTTCAAACGGTTAAGTTTGGAGACTTCAGGAGCATTCTACAGTCGTTTGTTGTTTTTCATGTTTTTGTGACGTTGTTGTTAACTACGACATGTTTTTCGATCGTTGGAAGTTGAAAGATTACAACTTTCAAACTTCTAGGGTCGGATTTAAAACTTCCTAGAAGGATTGTAATCTTATAAATAGAGGTGTTAGGGGTGTCCTAATGTATCTAATATCAAGAGTAATCTTGGGAATCTTGAGTGATCAAGAGTTATTAAGGTTGAGTAATTGGGTGTCAACTTTGTCTTAGATGTGGTTTAGCATCTTTGGGAATTCTGTTTCTCAATTCATAAGCGTGACTGTAAGACTGAGATTTGTTTTACTCTTATTGATAATAAAATCGAGAAAGTTTCGGTGGATGTAGCCCACATTAGGTGAACCATGTTAAATCTTGTCTTGTCTTCTTTTGTGCATTGTTTATATATATGTTGTTATATTTTTGTAAGTTCATTTATGCTAAATAGTTTCCTAATGATGTGATTTGAGGATTTGTTTCCGCATATTTTTTTATCTAATTCCTAACAACTGGTATCAGATATTTGGTGGTTTTCTTTTGAAGTGGTGAATCACAGGGAAAGTTAGCTTGAGTGGGAGCTATGGTAGATGAGGGAAGATCGAGGGTTGAGAAGTTCAATGGGTAGAACTTTGGTTTGTGGAAGATGCAGATGGAGGATTACTTGTATCGGAAGGACCTCCATGTTCCTTTGGCTAGAAAATCAAAGAAAACTATAGCCATTTCAAATGAGGATTGGGAGTTTTTGGATAGAAAGGTGCTCGGGAAATTCGGTTATGTCTTACATCTTCGGTTGCTTTCAACATATCGCATGAGAAGACCACGAAAGGTCTCATGAATGCATTGGGGAAGTTATATGAAAAACCCTCTGCCTCTAATAAAATATTTTTGATGAAAAATTTATTTAATATGAAAATTTCTGAGAATGGTTACATTCTTTGATTATTTGAGTGAATTTAATACGGTTGTGATTATATTAAACTTAGTAAAAATTGACTTTAATGATGAGGTCGTGGATTTTTGGTTTTATTCTCCTTACCAAATAATTGGGACAACTTGGTTATGGTTGTAAGTAATTTGGTATCTAATAATTTAAAGCTAAAGTTTGAAGATATGATAGGTGTGATCTTGAGAAAGGAAATGCGAAGGAAAAGTTCCAGGATTCTTCTACTGGAAATGATTTGATGGTGGAGAGCAAAGGGAGACAAAAGAATAGAGGAAAAGGTAACCATGGGAAGTTGAATGATCACGAAAGGTCAAAGTCCAAAAGCAAGTTAGAATGTTGGCACTATGGGAAGGTTGGTCATGCTAAGAAATATTGTTGGGCTCTTTGGGATAAGAAGAACAAGAAGTAGGAAACTAAAGAGGTAAATGTGGTAGCAGGTGATATTTGTCATGATTCCTTAATTCTTTCTTTATATAATATTATTGAGTCTTGGGTGTTAGATTCAAGGGCTTCTTTCCATGCCACCCCACATAGACATTACTTTACTGATTTTGTTCAAGGTGATTTTGGACATGTATATCTTAGTGATGATGAACCATGCAACATAGTAGGGAAAGGTTGTGTTCAGGTGAAAATATAGAATGGGAACACATGGCTACTTAAGGACATCAAAAATGTGCCTAAGTTGAGGTAGAACTTGATATCAATTGGTCAGCTGGGTAGTGATGGCTATACGGTCAATTCTACAGTGGATTCTTGGAAGGTTACCAAGGGAGCTCTTGTGGTTGTAAGAGGTAAGAAAATTGGTACTTTGTATTTAATCAGTGGTGTTAATTATTGTAATTTAGTTGTTGCATATGGAGATGAAACTTTGTGGCACCAAAGACTCGATCATATGAGTCAAAAGGGCATGCAGATTCTAAAGGACGGGTTGCCTGGATTAAAGGAGTTAGATTTGGATTTACTGTGAGGACCGTGTTTACAGGGAAACAAAAGCGAGTGAGATTCCTCAAGGTTGGACCTACCACGAAGGAGGGTAAGTTAGAGTTGGTGCATATAGATGTATGGGGGCCAGCTAAGGTAAAATATTTAGGTGGTTCATGTTATTATGCCACTTTTATTGATGATGAAACTAGAAACATTTTGGTATATTGCATTAGAAATAAATTTGATGTGTTTAAAACTTTCAAAGATGGAAAGCCTTGGTTGAGAATGAAACAGTCTCAAGCTGAAATGTCTCAGTCGAGATAATGAGGGGGCGTATTGCAGCAATGAATTTCTTGATTACTGTTCGATAAATGGGATTCAAAAGGAAAAGGATGGTTACAAGACTCTATAGGAAAATGGAGTGTCATAGAGAATGAACAAGACAATCATGGAGTGTGTTAGGTGCATGATGTTACATGTGGGGCTTCCACTCATGTTTTGGGTGGAAGTGGTAAGTACAACTATTTATCTTATTAACAAAGGACCCTCTATGGCCTTGGATGGAGGTATACCTTAGGAGGCTTGTTCTGGTAAAAAAATTGATTACTCATTTCTTAGATTATTTGGATGTGAGGTATTTTTTCACATTGATAAAGATAATAGGACCAAGTTAAAGGCTAAGTTTGAGAAATGCAACTTTGTTGTATATGGTGAGGATGACTTTGGTTTCCGTGTTTGGAGTCTTAAGGACAAGAAAATATTTCAGTCTAGATATATTGTCTTTAATGGAAAATTCATGTACAAAGATCGATTTGCAGAAACAAAAAGAGGAATGAAAGATAGAATACACAAGTTAGTTAGAGGACATTGCGGAGATGGCAAGGTTTCCAAGGGCCGATTCGAGAACCTACTCATCAGTAACCCCAAACTCATGAGGTGAGAAGGTCTTATAGGGTAATAAGGGAACCTCAATGTTTTACTTCATCTTTAGATTACTTGTTTCTCATTGATCAATGAGAGCCAAAGTGCTTTAAGGAAGCAGTGTAGGTAGATGTCGGGAAGAAGTGGGAGCAGCCATGGATGAAGAGCATGGATCTCTTATGGTGAGCCATACTTGGGATTTGGTAGAGCTACCCGAGGGCAAGAGAGCACATTGTAAAACAAGTGGGTGTACATAATCAAAGAAGAAAATGGAGGGAAAAAAGGTACAAGGCTCGATTGGTGGTCAAGGGATTTACACAAAAGAAAGGTATAGACTTTGATGAAATTTTTTCTCATGTTGTTAAAATGACCTCTATTAGGAATGTTCTTGGTTTAGTAGCAATAGAAGACTTACACTTAGAGTAGTTGGATGTGAACACTGCATTCCTTCATGGTGAGTTGGAGGAGGAATTATATATGCAAAGCAACCACGGGGTTATGAGGTCAAAGGAAGGAGAGGTTAGTGTGTAAAATGAAGAAGAGCTTGTATGGCCTGAAATAAGCTCCACGAAAGTGGTACAAGAAGTTTGACAGTTTTATGCAGGAGTAGGGTTACTCCAGTGTCACTCAAACCATTGCTTGTATATCAAGAAGTTTCTTGATGGTAGTTATGTTATTTTGTGCCTATATGTGGATGATATGCTTGTTGGAGGGAAGAACAAGCATGAAAGAAAGGTACTCAAGAACAACTAGGTGGCTTCTTTGTTATGAAGGATTTGGGGGTAGCAAAGAAAATCCTTGATATGAGAATAAATCCAAACAGGAAGGAGAGGAAGCTGGTATTATCTCAAGAAGAGTACATAAAGAAGTTATTGGAGAGGTTTAGTATGCACGATGTTAAACCGGATGGTACTCCTTTAGCGAGTCACTTTAAATTATCAAAGGAGAAAAGTCTCAAGGCCGAGGAGGATAGAATCCAAATTTATAGGGTACCGTACTCATCAATAGTTGGTAACTTGATGTATGTTATGGTATGCACTAGGCTTGATATTTCCCATGCGGTGGGGCAGCGGTGAGCATGTTTATGAGTGATCCAGGTAGAGAAACCTTGACATGAAGTGAAATGGATCCTTCGATTTGAGAGAGACCATGGGAGCAACATTTTGTTTCGATGGATCGGACATTACATTGCGTGGCTATGTAGATTCGACATGGCGGGAGATTTGACAAGAGGAGGAACACAACAGTTATGTATTTATTATTGGTGATACAACGGTGAGTTGGGTTTTAGGGTTACTGAAAGCTTATGGCTTTGTCAACCACATAGCCGAGTAGTATGTTTCTGCCATAGAGGCAAGCAAGGAGATGATTTGGCTACAACAATTGCTTGATGAGTTGGGGCATAAGAAAGAATTTGGGAGACTATGCAGTGATAGTTAGAGCATTATTCATTTGGAGAAGAACTCCACTTTCCACTCGAGGACAAAGCACATTTAGCTGAGATATCATTTCATCAGGGTAGCTTTGGAAGAAGATAAGTTGAAGTTCAAAAAGATTCATACCAATCAGAATAGAGCGAATATGATGACCAAGGTGGTCTCAAGGGGGAATTTGAAGTTGTTTTCAACTTTGGTTGGCCTTCATGGTTGATAATGAAGGGTTGAGAACTTTTCTCAGTGGAAATAGTCTCCAAGTGGGAGATTGTTGGGGTGTGGATCCTGTTTTTGGTCTTCTAAAATCAAGATTGAAGTGTTGGAGTTCAAACGGTTAAGTTTTGAGACTTCATGAGCATTCTACATTTGTTTGTTATTTTTTGTGTTGTGACGTTGTTGTTAACTACGACAGTTTTTTCCATCCGTGGGAAGTTGAAAGATTACAACTTTCAAACTTCTAGGGTCGGCTTTAGAACTTCCTAGAAGGATTGTAATCTTATAAATAGAGGTGTTAGGGGCATCCTAATGTATTTAATATCAAGAGTAATCTTGGGAATCTTGAGTGATCAAGAGGTGATCAAGAGTGATCAAGGTTGAGCAATTGGGTGTCAATTGTGTCTTAGATGTGGTTTAACATCTTTGGGAATTCTGTTGTGAATTCATAACTGAGAGAAGAATGTGAGAGTTGTTTTAATCTTTTTAATAATTAAATTTGAGCAAGTTCTTGGTGGACGTAGCCCATATTAGGTGAAATATATTAAATCTTTTCTTGTCTTATTTTGTGCATTATTTATATATATGTTGTTATATTTTTGCAAGTTCATTTCTACTAAATAGTTTCCTACTATTGTAATTTGAGGAATTGTTTCCATATTTGTTCTCTAATTCCTAATCCAACTTTCTATTAAAAATAACATGAGCTTATCTAACACTCACAAACGTGGTGGCATTCATGCTCTTCTCAATAAAAAAACAATACCAAAAAGTGCTAAACATTATTAATTTTTTGATTGGTGGAAACACATGCAGCCTTACCACGTTATGTGTGCTAGATAAGTACTTATTTGAAAATATGCAAGGAAAAGATTCTTTGTATTTAAAATTATAGAATCCAAGGGAACATGGACACTAATCGAATCAGAAATTAAATATCTCAAATTTATCTAAATAAAATTAGAAATCTGAACTCAAATTGCCTTAGTTACAACATAAACAATACCACAACAGTGCATACTAATTTAACGGATTCCTCACCTTCAAATCTTCCACAAATAAGTCTAAATTATTCTAATATGACCTTCCGTTCGTCACCGTTTTCCTCATAACCTCCCTCACACTCTCAATCTAATTGTTTTCCCCTCTTCTCTGTCCATATCCATAAATTTCTTAATGGTGGCGGCTATCTCCTCCTCCACCAACGTCGATCTCATGTCATTCAAAATTTTAGAACTCTTATCCAACCTCATCCCCACTCCCCACTCTTCCACAATCACCCAATAGTTTGTGTTCTGATATGTCGCTAGAGGAAACGCCAACATTGGAACTCCAAACCATAAGCTCTCCATGATTGAATTCCACCTGTAATGAGTGAGTAATCCGCCCACAGAAGGATGAGACAAAACATCTAGTTGAGACAACCACTCAACAACAATGCTCTACTCTTTGCTAGTCTCCAAAACCCTTTGGGAAGTATGTATTGCATGTTCGAGGAAACGATGTCTGGACGGATCACCGAAATAAATGGTTGTTTACTGCGTAGCAATCCCATGGCCATTTCATGAATTTGGGGCTTGAAAACATGGGCAAAGCTACAAAAGGAGACATAAATAACAATGTGTTTGGTGTTTCTGTTGAGCCAACTAGTGCAGTCGGACTCTGCCCACATGTTGTTCCCCATCTCATCCTTACTCATGTCGTCGATGAAGGAAGAAAAGGATCCATTGAAAAAGGGTATTCCCGACTACAGTTGCAGCTCTTTGATTGTTTGGCTCTCCAGCTCCACAACTGTGTTGGAAACAATCCAATCTACGGTGCGCGTTGATTAAAAACTTAGTATAAATATGCGTACCCCAACTCTGAAATATCCGAATCTTGCATATATGAGGAAGGTATGTTAGCTTCAAAGATGGAGCCCCAGGAATATAGTTTATTATCTTGCCTTTTACAACAAAAATTTCTCCTCGATGTTATCTTTAAAAAGAAATTAATAAAGGAAATAACAATTATGTAAATGGAGTAGTATTACCATTGGCTGTAAAGGGGCAATGGCCATTTTTATGAGAAGATCCCAGCTATAATATATAGTGAACACCATGACCGACTGTGTCCAGAATGAAATGTAGGGTATTCCAAGTTTCTTGGCCATGCGGTCGGGCCAAACATAGTATGTATAGGCGATGATGCACGAAATGAGAGGCTCATTTGCTTGGAGATCCCTCATGAATATCTCCACGTGGGACGGAATATTAAACATCACAGCTCATGAATTCATGAGCGTTGAGAGATCTCTCGAAGCATTTTCAACTCTTAACTTAAGTAGCGACGGTCAAATTCACGATTCGCAGTCAATGTGAATCTGCGTAAAATTTTGACTAGCATCATCAATCTTTGCACCCCATGTGACTTGAACCTATAACTCTCACGCCTATTTTCGTTCCCCACCATATCTTGTTGCGCACTCACGTCTTCAACACTACAACACCGGTTCTTTTTAAAAACCGCAAATGGTAATTGACGGAATAGGTAACAACGTATTATGTTGTTACCTATATATGTAACAATGTATTACGTTGTTACATAATGTGTTGTTACCTATTCCGTCAAAACTAATGATGACATGACGGAAAATAGTTTTTGCCTATTGTGCGAACTTGTGTGAGAGATGGAGGCTCAACCATCTCCACTGCTAAAATGTGTGAGTCAAAGTCAGGGCAGGTAAACCGTCCAATACAAGTGCAGAATAATTATCTAAACCGAGCCTCTTTGCATTGTCGATGAATGGGTCCCAGCCGTTGTGAGCCAGAACGGATATATAAGCTGAGCCTCTTTACATTGTCAGCGAATGGATCCCAACCATTGTAAGCTTTGGTGATGCGCACATGGCAATCCTATGTGCAGATTGTTGTCATTGCCGCATATTGTTGCCATTGCCAGTAATATCATTGTCATTTCCTTCTAACATAATACTCACCCTTCTGATTTTTCGAGATCGACCAAGCGATCGAACGCCCAAGTGGGCATTATATATAGAGGAATGTCCCACTCGTACTGAACTATGTTTAGTAGGATCAATAATTACGAGGAATTTGTGAGGGAAAAAATGAGGCCCTCCTCCTGCCCCCGAAATAATTAAGAACTTTGTCTTTATGTTTCCGTCTTAGTCAAGAGTCAAAAACTCATCCAATTTCCGTTGAATAAGCATATAAAGCCAGACCGATAGGTGTCAAAGTGTATGCCTCAGTACTTTTCTCAAATGGCTTCACTCATTGAGTTTTTTTTTAGAAAATATAAGTAATTTGTAGATACAACTAGTAATCGTCCATAAATGTACGATAGAAATGTTGAAGGGGATCTTATAGAGGATTCATATTGGAGGGAGAGAAACAATGGAAAGGAAGAAGGGTGAAGAAAAAGGGGCTAGAGGGTGGAGAAGTGTGAGGGTGGTGAAAGCAGAAAGGAGAGTTAATGTGAAATTGAACCATACAAAAATGACATCACATTTATGTCAATCATTTGAGGAGACCTAGGTTGTTGTCTTTGATGATGTAGAAACAACGTAAAGAGTTATTTGTCAACGTAAGGAGCGACAAAACTTTTATTTGGAAGTGAAACTATATTTTTATCATAGCAAGATTTTAAAAAGCGAGTATTATATATAGTGGGCAATTTTATGATAGAAATATTGGAGGTCACCGAGGGAATTGTTGTGGATTAAGTCGTTTGGGATGGAAACTTTTATGGATCGGGAATTTATAGTGCATGGTTATATGGATAAGAACATGGCGCAAGGTCGAAAAAAACAATGTGAAGACGCCGAGGGAAGGGGGCAAGACTCAGTGTTAGTGGAGTGGAGGGGCGAGCATGCAAGCTCGTATGTCGCTATACCATTTGACTATTTGGGAAAGATAAGACTAGAGACTTATGGAGCCCATAATTTGAGGTAGGGGGCTATGCCCGTGTCTATAGGGGCTTATGATTGAAGGACACGGAAATACGTCCCGGCATGACCCGGTGTCACGACCAAGCAATTTCCCTCCCCTTTATGTTATTTGGAGTGCATTTTCAACGTAATTATAATGCTACAACATTCAGTTAAAAAATGATCATTTTCTCACACCTAAAACTTGTTAGGTACGCATAGGTGTGTGTCAAATTTAACCTATTGATAGGCCCGAGGCAACCACATGGTCGTTAACTTGTTTTAAAATGTTTATATGGTAATGTTTGTCGTGATCACTGACCACTTTACATTATCCTAATTTTGAGAAGTCCATCCGCCTTTCGGGAAGTGAGCTACAAATCGCACCACAAAAAAATCCAACATTTAACTTTGTTGTCACATATCTAACATATATTGGCTATTATAACATCTTAGCCTACCAATATCTCTAGTATTATGTTGATCTTCATTATATTCTCCATATTATTTTGATTATTTTATTGATTTTTTATTCTACAAAACGAAGCTTTTGAGATCGATGGACTTATGAGATTCATTTGCCAATGAATTTATTATATTCATTTGTCATATGGACGAATGCGGAAGAATACACGAGGAAATTATGCAGCTTTCTATTACAAATTATACAACCGATATGCCAGGAAAAGATGCTTTCTATAAAATTATAGACTAAAGAACTCGGACACTAAGCTAATCAGAAGTGAAATATCTCAAATTTATCTAAATAAAATTAGAAAACTGAACTCAAATTGGCTTAGTTACAACATAAACATCAATACCATATTAATTTAATGGATTCCTCTCCTTCAAATCTTCCACGAACAAGTCTAAATTCTTCAAAGATGACCCTCCATTTGTCACCGCTTTCCTCATAACCTCCCTCGCACTCTCAATCTTAATTTTAATTTTTGTCCCCTCTTGTCCGTCAAGATCCATAAATTTCTCTATGGTCTCTGTTATCTCCCCCTCTTCACCAGATTAGATCTCATGTTGTTTTTACTTCTGGAACACTCACCCAACCTCATCGCCACACCCCATTCCTCCACAATCAGCCTGCAATTCGTATACTGATCAGTCAACAGAGGAAATCCCAACATGGGAACTCCCAACCACAAGCTCTCCATTATTGAATTCCACCCGCAGTGAGTGAGGAATCCGCCCACAGAAGAATGAGACAACACATCCAGTTGAGACAACCACTCAACAACAATGCCCTGCTCTTTGCTCGCCTCCAAAAACCCTTCGGGAAGTATGTCTTGCACGTTCGAGGCAACGATGTCTGGACGGAGCACCCAAATAAATGGCTGTTTGCTGTGCAGCAATCCCATGGCCATTTCATGAATTTGGGGCTTGGAAACATGAGCAAAACTGCCGAAGGAGACATAGATAACGGAACGTTTGGCCTTTCCGTCGAGCCAACTGGTGCAGTCGGACTCAACCCACATGCTACTCCCCATCTCATCATCCTTACTCATGCCGTCTTCAACCAAAGACGAAGGAAGCAAAGGACCCACAGAAAAAGGGTATTCCCGACTGCAGTTGCAGCTCTTGGATTGTTCGGCTCTCCAGCTCGTCAACTGTGTTGGAAAAATCCAATCTGCAGCGCGGGCGGATTGAAAAGCTTCGTATACATATGTGTTGTCCAACTTTGATACATCGAACTCTTGCAAATATGAGGAAGATCTGTTAACTTCAGAGCGGGAGCCCCAGGAATATAGTTTATTAGCTCGCCCTCTGCAACAGAGACGTTATTTTTAAAATAAAATTAAGGAGGAAAAAAAAACAATTCTGCAAATGTCGTGTATTACCGTTGCCTGTAAAGGGATAATGGCCGTTTTTAATGAGGAGATCCCAGTTATAATATATGGCGAACACCATGACCGACTCTGTCCAGAAGGAAACGAAGGGTATTCCAAATTTCTTGGCTATGCGATCTGGCCAAACGTAGTATGTATCGGCGATGATGCACGAAATGGGAGGTTCCTTTGCTTGGAGATCCCTCATGAATTCCTCGACGTGGGACGGCATATTATACATCACAGAGCTCACACATTCATAGGCGTTGAGAGATCTGTCGAAGTCGAGAGGCAAACCGTCCGATACAAGTGCACAACGGATATCTAAGCCGAGCCTCTTTGCGTTGTCGGCGAATGGGTCCCTGCCGTCATAAGCTTTGGTGATGCGCGCATAGCAATCCTCTGTGCAGACTAATGTGACCACAACTCCCTTGGCCGCGAGCTTCTTGGCGAGATGAAAAGTGGGAATAATGTGGCCCTGCAGTGGGAACATGAACACCACCGCATGCAGACTAGTGTTGCCATTGCCTTGTAACACTTGGAGACTCATTCTGGTGATTTTTCGAGATCGACGGCTCAAGTGGGCATCGGGTATATCGAGGAATGCCCCATTATATAGAGGAACTATGTTTAGGTGGATCAATAATTGAAGAGGACCTCGTCCTACCGCCGAAGATAATTAATTAAGAGTTTGTCGTTATGTTTCCGTCTCAAAGATTCGCCCAATTGCCGTGACTTCTAAGGTGAAGGTGAGAACTTATCTCTAATGGCTTTTCAGAGTTCTAAAAGCATTTTCAAGATAGAATGAGCCGGTGTATCCCTCTTGAATAATACAGTATTGACTTGACTGGATTTCGACAGGTGTATCTAGTCAATGCCGTATTATTGTATTCCCCTAAAATAAAATATCTATATTGAAAAAAATCAAATAATCTGTAAATAAATGTGATGTTACTAAAATAACATATACTCGCTCTCAAGCAAGTTAATCACATAAAAACAATATACTCTTGAATATCAAAAAATAATTAATTTTTCATGTACAATACAATAACACTAGCAATCGCACGCGAAGTGTGCGATGAAAACGCCGAAGGAGATGCATCGGAAAAGCTAAAGTGGAGGGAGTGAAAAATCGAGAGAGGAGGATGTTTGTTCAAAAAGGGTATTAAGGGAGGATAAGTGAAAGTGTGGGGAAAATGCTAGGGGGTAGCAAATAAAAACACTTCTTTCTTACACCATGGGCTACGGATCCGAGAGGGGTGAGGACTACTAGATTGTAAGCAACTCTTGGGGCACAAACTGGGGAATAAACGAATATTTTTACCTCAAAAGAAAAACAGAGCTACCATATGGTATATGTGCTATCATAATGTGACGTTTTTCTTTTTATTGCTTTAATGAGACATGTTGTTGCATATTTGAGACGGCAGACGTTTGCCTTATTTATAGATGTTGGGAGCTAGAGAATTTTGTGTGTTGTACTGGCACCCTTTTAACTCTGGATTAATATTTAATTATAACGAGTGATAATGTTATTAAATCGAGATATTAAATATTTCAAGGGTTTCATTTGACGATTACAGATACTGCCACGTATTTTAGTTGCAGTTTTGTTGATGGTCAAGGCAAGTTTTTTTAACACCGAAATTATGATATACAAAAGATTATTCTATATATATTTAACTATTTTTAATATCTATTAGTATAATTCACCTGTTAATCTATATAACAAATAACAACCATACTTAAAATTTGCAAATCACATGTGACGGTTAGTTCAAATATTTGTAAGTATTTTACTACTAAAATCTTGGAAAAAGTCTAAACAAAAAATAATGGCAAATATGAGGGCAGTGTGCATAGATTTTGTGGTCTCGAGCCCCCTAAGCGTAACCCTAGGGTCCACCATAAGACCTCCTTCGGAGTTGCTCTATAGTGAAACCACAAGGCCTATGTTTTGTTTTCGGGAAAAAAGCTAGCGATTTTACAACGCTTTTATGGTTCCTTCTCCAGCGTGAGCTATCTTTTTCGATGACTCGAAAGAGTGTCTTTTCAACTGGGAGAGTATTAAGTCTAGCGCGGACGGAAATCCTGACGTGGATAACGGCCATTCCTCTAAGTGGAGAGCACCAGGTGGTGAAGTAGATGGTGAGAGCTTGTGATCGAATATGGTGTTAAACATGAAGGTGTTGTGTGATGAACGGTTTAGAATGTCGTGTGCTATACTTGTACTCTTTTAACGTCAGATTAATATTTAGCTATACCAAGCGCTAATGTTGTTAAATTGAGATACCAAATATTTCAAGGGTTTCATTTGACATCAAAGATACTACTATGTATTTTACTTGCACTTTTGGTGACACTACATCAAGCTTTTTAACGCCAAAATTATACAAAAGATTATATATATTGAGAGTGAGCAACATGTCCAAATTGTGGGGATCATTGGCATTGGCAACTCTATAAAACCACCCTTACAACAAAATTATTCAACAGGAAATGTTCTTTCTTCGATGGCTCCAGTTTTCTGTGAGACCTGTAAGATGCTGAAACCAAAAATGTTTTGCATACGAAGCAGAAAAAATTCCTCGACAACCAGGACCTACCTGTCAAAGTTTGGTGCCACATTTAAAGTTAGACCTACGTTGCAGATTGAAGGGATGGGTTAAAATGATGCATGCGGCCTCGCGTCAGGGCATTGATAATAAACTACTATCTTGTAAGGAATTTCTTACCTATGCGGTACGGTAACTCTTTGGGCTTTCTATAGGTGTAAACACGCCTTTGTGCATAAATATAAATGTAAAAAAAAAAAAATTTTTTAATATCAAGTTTTATTGAAGTTGTTTTTGTTTGCTAAAATTTTGAGAAAATAAGGAAAAATGGGACTTCGATATTCTTTTTATTTTTTTTACGACTTTTCCCACACCTATTCAACGGCTCAGGTTTTTCATGGCTAGAAAATCCAATAGGTTCCAAGTTCGAAACACAACCACAATGCTTGCATTTTGTAGCACTTTGTAGGCTCCCTTTCTAGTTTTAAATTCGGTTAATTACAAGAAATAGGGTATGCAAACCCTTACAGTTTAATTCTTAGAATTGTTTTTGCAACTCGAAAAATATTTAGAATTTTGTTTTTTTAATTTTTTTAATGAGAAGCCAACAATTTTATACAGATATCAACATCTCTATCCCATGTTAGAATAAATATTATATTTAATTGATATGCACTTTTTGAGTGAGCGTATATTTATATTGATGTCGTATTTTAGCTAAGTAGTGACAGCTAAGGGGCCTCCAATCTATCAAATGTGCCCGGAGAATGATCCCAATCCTATCCATTTGACTCTCCATCTTAAGTATCTTGAGGGACTTGTACTTTGGTTAATAGGTAAACAAGACATCATTCTAAACTATTGAACTATAACTCTTGTAAAAATACAAAAAAAAATAATCAAACATCAAAATTTATCTACAAAATATCAAAATTTAATAGATATGTAAATGTACATATATACAAAATTTAATACATATGTACTCGTACGTATATAATGTTTATATGGACAATACCAAAGAACATATACATCTAATTATGAAGAATCCACATTGATACCAACAACATCCTTTGAAACAACTCCTAACACATAGTAAAATGTTTCCCTAATAGATATGAATTATTCAATTAGATATAACTATTGAAAACCAGACACAAAACCACAAATTTTTTCTTCCTACATTGAGTGTAACAAAAGCACGACTAGACAATACAAGTGGTAATTTTAGGAGCATGTGGCATGTTTCCTATGCACTAATGTCATTCTCAACGACATTTTCTATTAGCATTTTTCTGAGTGCGATGTGCGAGGGAAAATCTAGATCTGAGCCTTTGGATATTCTAGAGAGCATCTGGTGGTATGTTTCTGACCTTACACGAGGAAAAATGTGCAGCCATGGAAGGGCACCCAATGTCGATGTGAGAGGGATAAAACTATGGTTTGGCACACATACAATTGTAGTGCCTTATCTGGAGTCTACCTTTAAAAAAATATTATAATAGAAGATAAATATTAAAAAAGGGTGGCAATTTGCATAAGGTTGAGACGTAGTATCAAATATTAAAAATTGTACGTGTGTGACAAATATGTTGGCGGCCCTCCCTAATAACTTTTCCAATATCCTCCGCGTCAGCAAGTACAGTTGCACTAGTGCGCACTAGTTGTTGGAGGGTGCCCTTGAGCCCACATTTCTTCAAATTTTTGGCTCATTTGCAGGGGCCTTCAAAATCCAAGTTGGGTACGGTCACCGATCAACCAACGAGACAAGTTCCACGTCGCATATAGTCAACTGATAATTGACCACACAATTTTCACGCTATCACATTTCAATGGGATCTGATTGACGGTTCAAATTTGACAGATGAAGTTAATACGGTCCTCCACATCTATGTCATGCATTTGCTCGTGCAACCTAACTCTGTCAGAGAGGGGCAAGCTTGCCCATTGTAAAATTCCTTTCGATGTAAAAAGACAAAAATTAGTCAAATTTTGAAAATGATTTTTGTATTTCTTAGATGATAGTCGAGACTCAAAATATACACATGTTATTGTGGGAGCAAGCGTACGGAATTGGTTCCTTTCCCGATTACAATTTTTCTCAAGTACACCTTTTAAATACCTATATATGTCGGTTTAGTGTGAGTCTCCATGCAAATTGGGTCACTCTCCATGAAATGCTTTACACCCCTAAGATGTTAAAAATGTGTGCCAACTATCCCACGGGCAATCTTCTCCAGGAATTACATACTTTAAATACCAATGCTATATCCACATGCAATGTCATCCCAATTTCATCAAGGCACTCGACATTAAGACATAAAGCAAACTGCATTTGTTTGTACACAGCTCACGGGTCTCAGTATGTATCGCTTTTTCTGTTTCTTTTTTGATTCACCATATTTTTTTGTATCTTATGAATTTTTATATAACTGCGCCCAAATTTGTTTATATGCAGGTTGCTTGTTGAAGTAAGCAAAGGGGATCCGAAAATATCGACAATTCCACCTTAAATCTTCCTGAGGAAGGCTTCATTTTCGTTTGCATGTACTTGGTCACCCACAATTTTACTTTAACTATGAAATGCTATAATAATAATTTTCTGGGTTGTCTCAGGCAGCGGCATTTGCAAAAGTGTGCAGTGAGAATAGTGGACTCGGGTGGTTCCGCCTGAGTTCCTAACAGACAAGGAAAGGCATCCCCGTTGCGCAGTTCGTTTTGGGCGACATGGTGAGTTTACACAAAATATATTGCAACTGGAAGATACAGGACGTGCTTTCCTACTCCTGCTTCGCCATTCCCAGAGCTTATTTTAACTGCTTCAAAGGAATGCTTTCCTATTCTTCCTATGATTCCCTCCATGGGCAGAAAGCTTTCTCGCAGGTAGATTTAATTCGTTTTCACAGGTATTATAAATAGGATTCTATTTTAAGAAATATGTGCAAAAAAATATTTTATGTTAGGAATAATATTTTACGTCAAATAAATTGTTTCACACTGGGAAATATATATTATTTCGTCTAAAAATATTTGTAGAAAACTATAAAACTATTAACCATTTAGTCGTACAACTCACAATGCAAAAGGTTGTATGAAAATGCATATAAATTTATTTATTGTAAGGCAATAAAACGCTTAGTGCGGGGCGTATTGCAGCGATACAAGCTCTACGTAGTTGACAGCAGCTGATCTGTTTCATTTGAGAGTGGGATCAGATGGCGAGGAATGTCCCCATAAAAGCCCAGCGCTGCCATACTGGAAAGAGATAGGAGCGAAAGAGCTGAAGTACCATGTGTGTCAAGTTCTATATGCCAACCACAAAACAACTACCTAAAGTTGTATGCCAGGCTTTGGGATATAGTGTTAAGTTTGAGGCAATGAGAGATTTACATATGAATTGAAAGTGGATAATTTAAGGAGGCGACAGAACAAATAATAAATCATTTATAGGAAGAGTAGCAATGGACATTTGACAAGAGTAATGAGACAACCCTACAACTGTTTATCTTGGTCATGCTATAGCTGTGCGGCCCACGAATTATTCCGTCTGATATACGTTTTTAAAATCAGTCTTCACTCCTTTCTCCATGGAAGTCGAACCAGAAGGGAAAAATAATAACAATACCTGAAAGCATTTACATTTGAGGGAAAAGGTGCTCGACCAGATAATTTCACAATAACCTTTTACATAACGCAATTTCACAATGAGATTAGAACGCCTTACCAAGCATGCCTCCTCGCTCAATAGTTGTGTAGCACCCATCGCCTCTCCTCTCGCCGCCCGGTTGCTACCCAACCCGCTACTGTGAGTGGCCGCACCATTTTGTCCGTTGTTTTCTTTGTTTCAGCGTTTCTCCACCATTCCTAACTCGTGAGTCGGGCCCTTTCATTCTGCACGTTAAAATAGCAGGTTGTGTACACTGTTGGTACTCTTAAACCAACCCTGCGGCGCCACGTCAATAGTCTCAAGAAACATGTCTAAGGAGAATGGGGAGCCTGTCGGCCATAATGAAATACTGCCACACTAGCATGGCCACTCGTAATTCTTTTTCACATTGAATGTTGTGCCACATGGTCTGTACTGTGAATTTTTTTATTGTGCAGCATAAAATACAGGACATCTCATATCCAACGTCCAGAATTAGTCCGTACATCGTCGACCAATTAATCCTGGACGTTGATGTCTATGTTTGTGTCAGAGCCCCCTCATGCTTTCCCCATAGAGAACACGCCTTTCGGCGTAATAAATTCCACTTACAATTTATATAAAAACTACTTTCTACTTTGAATGGACTAAATCATCAACTTCTTATCCCCACTATTGTTTAAGAGATCATTATCATGATTGTTGTATGAAGCATCTCCTAGCCTCACTCAATATTCAACACCACTTCTTGGTCAAGCCACTTGCAATAAACAATCACTAAGAATCAGCTTAGAGGGCACGCAAAATCCAATGTGAATGAACAACGAACACGAAAAATGTTTCTCTTTTTCCTCATTATTTTGATAAATTTCAGGTTACAAGATACTTTTCTCTTGGGAGAAAGATTTAGTATGACTAGTTTTTTTCGAATTTATTCTCCTTCTTAGCTATTCGATAGTCGAGTATTTCACTTCTCTGTCTTACATTTCTTACCTTTGTTTTAGTGATGTTGGCACTCGATTATGAGATGTTCTAATGCAATGTTTTACTCTCCATATATTTGACCCTTTTGCACCCCCCCCACCATCCACTCATGCACCCACCAAAACAAACATATGTGTACCTCTCGCACATTGGAATTTTTCATCATCCATTTTGGCATATGTTATCTTTTCATAACAAATGACGAAGGCCATTTACTATGTGTTGGATTTCAGCCACCTAATAAGGTGAGTATGTGGACGAATAGTAAGGTGAGTATCTGTACTGGACTACCCTAAAGGACTCGTTAATAGAAATTGTGTTCTACTTGCAACTAATGTAAGCCACCAATTTGACCACCAACACAAAATTTCCTCAAGTTGATCAAGTGTCCAAAAGTCCCTTCCTAGTGTTCATTTGAATAGGATTACTTTATTTCTTATTGCTAGAATGTTGAGGAATATTATGTGTTTCAGGATGGTTTATTTGTTGTCTGTTGCTAATTGATATGTTGAATGAATTCTTGCAAAAGAAGTGTTGAGATTAAAAGTATTTATCATCTCTCCATGGTAGGAAACCATGTATCCGACCTCTACTTTTGGTCTATTGGAAGCTATTTTCTTAGGCCACGGGAGGGAGAGAAGGGAGGCCCTATATCACCATTCATAGAAATTCAAGATATATAGGACCGGTGACGTAACTATTGATCCAATTGATGAATTATTAGTTGTATCCAAAAAAGCGAAGACTCTGCAATATTAAATATCGCTTACACTGTCAAATGCCCCGGATGTGTCCGGCTATGTCAAATTACAATTATATTATTTCAAAATTGAAAGATAGGTCTCCAAGCCAATTCCATTATGTAAGAAATTTTAAAAGAAAACTTGCTTTAAAAACAAACTCTAAATAACTCGTTTTCCAAAAATATAAATATTTCTGTATTGGAACATATTTACTAAAAAATGGTTGAAAATTCCCTCCAATGCCAAAAATATAGGTTATAATCATTTGCTTGAAAGCATTTTCCAAACACCCAAATCCACCCTATTGACTATGGAAACTAGTTTGGACTACCAAAACTACTTTGTGATAATGCGCACATCCTCATTATGAACAAATCGGTGTTATAAGCTATGACGAGAAACACCAAGCACTCCTCCCATCACTTTCCTAGGTACTCAATGAACAAGTGCCATCATTTGACAACCCTTAAACACTACGAGCCTCAACTTTTTCAACTTCTCATAGAATTCTTGAAACTACCCATATTAACACAACATAAAGGGTTTTAGAAGTTGGAAGAATTTTTTAAAGTAAACATTTAACATTATTTATAGGTGTTTGTGAAAGGATGATATGTTTTTTAAAATACATATGATTTTTGTGAAAGATATGTAGTCTTTTATATTTTTCCTTTTATTTATAGTCATACAATTCATAAATATTGTAAGTAAATAATGATCAAGTAGATCTATAGAACAATGCTAAAAGATAGATGTGTATGAAACATTAATTATCTTAAAATAACAAGAGGATGATAACTATTTATATTCAAAAATTAAGGAAGTTAATAACTCAAAAGACATCATTACATATTCAATAATATTTAAAGATAATGATTCAAGTTCCTAATAATTGCGATGGAGAATGCGGCGATGGAGGAACAGTTAGTGTTGTTTCTGTTGTATCTTGGTTGCAAAATGTCTATTGTTTCACTCAAATCTGACTGTGAAGGGGCTGCACACTGACTCAAATCAAATGGTTATCCACACCTTTAGCTTGGAAAATGATATTGCTACAACAAAACCCTCTAATCAAGAATGTGGGTCCGCAATCTCTAGCTAAGGTGTAGTTCACGTGGGAGAAGGATAAAGAAGGTGTGACCTGCCTGAAGGTGCCAGATGGGTGTCTTCATCGGGATTTGGACAAAGTGAATCTTTCCCTTGTTGGTAAGTTTCTCGGCTCTAGACCTAATATTGATGTCATTAGAAAATGGGCCTGTAGAAAGTGGCAACCAAAAGGGGATCTGAGCATCACCACTATGTCTAGGGTTTTTCCTGGCCAAATTCAATCAGTAGGCTGATTTGGAATCGGTGCTTCTGGGAGGCCCATGGTGGTTGGGCAATATGGGTCTCTTTCTGAAATGGTGGTATCCTGGGTTTGATCCTAGTACTGAGAATATACATACCATTCCAATATGGTGTAGGCTTCCAGGACTACCCCTGCATTTTAGGATGATGAGATTCTTTAAATGTTGCTAAATCTCTCGGCTCTCCGATTGGGCTTGGATGGGCCTACGAGGAACAGATCTAGACTAGCTTTTGCTAGATTCTGTATCTCTTCTAAAATGGAGCAGGAGCTACCGAATCTTATCATTCTGCATTCTAAGTATGGCATTTGGCATCAAAAGATTGAATATGAAACTTTTCATCTGAGATGTAAAAAATGTCATAAAATAGGACATTTTACTAGTAGATGTCCTAACAAAGAGATCTCTCAAGAGGAAAAAATAGGAAAACTTGATAATCCTAGTGGAGAGACTTTTAAGATACAGGAAGCTAGGTTGGATAACAAGGATGAGGAGAAAAAATAAAGACCAAGGGCAGGGGGAAGGGTTACCCCTCCACCAACCAGAGCTGAAATACAAGAAAGGAAAAAGATTTTAGAACTCCAATCAGGAAACCACTGATTTGTAGGAAGCTTTGGCATCCCAAAACCCCAGTGGTGGGTGCATTTGTAGGTCTTCCAACCTCCACAGAAGATTTAGATTCACAAACTCCAGTGAAGGTGTTTCTGAGGTAGATGAACAAACTGAAATAGTGTTAGTAAATCTTCTTTCTAAGGAGGTTGATCGAAAAGACTTTGGGATAAGAATAAGGACACTAGAGTTGTGCTAGGGGTATTAGCTGCTGAAAATGCCTTTCCTAATCCTTTAAGTACCATTGAGGAAGTTCTAAATGAGGAAAAATAAATGGTGTTTATAAAACCTCACTGAAGAGAGACTCTTCGTTGTTTAAGAGTTGCTCTCCTAAAAGTGGGAACCCCCTTTGCCTTTCCAACTCAACGCATCTTTACAACTCTTTGATAGTGAGAAGGGAGAGAAAGAGGAGGGGGAAGTTATGCCACTCAAAGAAAATAGGATGTCGATGAAGATCCAGATCCCAATGGTTTTCTAGAGGTTAAATCTAGAAAAAGAAAAGATTGAAGGGGTTTGAGAAGATCCCAGATTCATTTTATAATGAGAAGAAAAAGAAAATTGATAACTGGGGAGCTTCAACATCCAGAACTACAAGATCTTCTACTAGAAGAGTAGTGGATTTTGGAAGCAGCTCTAAAAGAGGTAGACCTTCTAAGAAGACTCTAAGAACCAAAAGAATAGAAGAAGATATTGCAGATGGTACTCAAAGCCAATTGAGACATCAGGAAATTACATCACCTATATCTTTTAGATGAAGATCATCTCTGGAATATTCGGGGTTTGAATGGAAATTCTAAACAAAGAATAATCAAAGAGTTAAGAGTTTCTAGTAGACTGGCATTCTGCTTCTGCACAGAAACAAAGATGAATTCTAAGGTACTTGCTTAATTGTAAAAGCAATTTTTGGGAAAATTTGGACATGGCTGCGGTGGACTCTCAGGGAGCTTCAGGTGGCATGGCTAATTTTGGGATAAGAAGCATTTCACTAGTATGATTCTCTCTAAAACTAGTAATCATCTTGCTGTTAAATTCCATGCTATTGAAAATAATAATACTTGGATCCTCTCCAATATCTACGCACCCAATACGGTTAGTGGAAGAAGGAAGCTTTGGAGAGATCTAAAGGTTTTTAGAATTCAGCATAGTGATGACAACTGGCTCATTATGGGGACTTCAATTCCCCATTAAATCCAGGAGAAAAACAAGGGGGAAACTCTTGTTTCTCTACTGGTATGGATGATTTTGCTGATTTCATGGCTGAACTAAATCTCATGGATGTGGACCTTCATGGAAATCAATATACCTAGACAAACCGGAGGTTGGGAAGGGATATGATTCAAGTCAGACTGATAGAGCCCTTATCTCTGCAAGTTGGATTCTTCATCAAGACTTTCATCTCACATCTTTTCCCAGAAATCGGATCTGATCACAATCCGATAGTTTTAAATTTTGTTAACTGGGTTAAGCCCACCAGAAGCTCCTTTAAATTTGAAAAGATGTGGATGGAGCATGATGACATCTTTGATAGGATCAAGGATTGGTGGATTTGGGGGAGGAGGAACTACTCAATATAGGCTTATTCAAAAGCTTAAAATGTCAAAAAATAGGTTAAAATTTGGAATAAAGAAGTCTTTGGGAATGTTTTTGTGAAAAAAAAGGAATAAAACAGAGACTCCAAGATCTGGAAAACAAAATAAACTTACAGGGGAGATCTGGGAGGATCATTTAGTGGAAAAAAATATCCTTTCAGAGTTGCACACGGTTTGTAGCAGGGAAGAATCCCTATGGAGACTTAAATCTAGGGCTATATGGTTGAAAGAGGGTGACAAAATATGAAATTCTTCCATATGACCACATTGAAGCATAGAGCCTGTAATAGGATTATGGAAGTCTCTAAAGGCAATGACAACATCATAAAATATCCATGGATCATCAAGGAAGAAGCTCTCAGATTCTATGAAAAATTGCTCAATGAGAAGAGTGCTACTAATGATATGGCTGACTCTTTTATGTTAGAAGCTATCCCATGATAAAATAGAGGAGTAGAGATTTAAAGATATTACCAAAGTTGTTACTTTGGAGGAGCTTCAGAAATTATTTTTTCTCTTGAAGGAGATAAGGCTCCGGGACCTAGATGGCTTCTCTGTCAATTTTTTCAAAAAATTTGGGAAATTTTCTCGAATGATCTCCTAAGGGTGTAAATGAATTTCTTAGAACTGGAGATTTATTGAAAGAGCTTAATAATACCCACATCGTGTTGGCTCCAAAAAAATGGATGCTAAAGATTTCAAATATTTCAGACCCATTAGCTTGGTTAATGTTGTCTATAGAATTTTTACTAAGATTATTGCCACCAGACTGCAGTTCATTTTGAATGATTTAATCTCAAAACAACAAAGTGGGTTCATCAGAGGTAGGATAATTCAAGATGGTGTGATCATGGTGCATGAGATTATTCACTCTATGGATAATAATAAAAAGGCAAGCATGGTCCTTAAACTTGACATGAATAAAGCCTTTGATAAAGTCTCCTGGTCTTTTCTTGACAAAGTTTTGGCCAAATTTGGATTTCTTGACAAATTCAGAAGAGTTATCAAGGCTTGCATTTCAACTGCTAGATTCTCTGTGGTGGTTAATGGTGAACCAGTGGGGTACTTCACCAGCAGTAGGGGATTAAGACAGGGGGATCCTATATCCCCTCTTCTCTTTATTATTATGGTGGATAGCCTCAATAGAACAATCACCAAAGTTGTTAAAGATGGTCTTCTAAAAGGCACTAAACCTACCTCTACGAATCAAACAACTTCTCATCAGCAATTTGTGGATGACACTATCCTGCTTTTAGTGGCATCTATACTGGAAGCTAAGGCGATCAAGTCCATTCTAAAATTTTATGAGGTTGCTTCTGGACAAGAGATCAACTTTGACAAAAGCTCTATTTTCTTTTTCAATACTCCTTTGGAAAGACAAAATAGAATTGCTAAAGTATTGGGTTGCAAAATCAATTTACTTCCCACTACTTATTTGGGGCTCCCCCTTGGTACTAAAAAGTCTCAAACAAAGTCTGGAATGACTTATTGGAAAGATTCCAAAAGAAATTGGCCGGATGGAAAGGAGCCATTCTTTCCAGTGTTGGTAAATGTCTGCTTATCAAAAGCACTCTTCAAAATTTTCCTATCTACATTATGTCTCTATACAACATTCCTTCTGCCTTCAGAGAAAAAATTGAAAGGATTCGAAACACTTTTTATGGCAGGGAATGGAGGAAAAATTCAAATATCACCTGGTTTCCTGGGATCAAGTGTGCACTCCTAAAAGGATTGGGGGATTGGGCATAAAAGATATTAGAAAAATGAATATGGCCTTAATTGCAAAAATGGGTTGGAGAATGCTATCGGAGGAACAACCATGGATTGAACTCATCAAGGCTAAATATCTTGAGCAACAAACAACTTTCTCCTTCCTCCATGTAGAACAACTTCCCCATGGTTCCATTTTCTGAACAACTTGATTCTTACCAGGAATTTTATCAAGCAAGGGTGTAGATGGAAAGTGGGAAATGGTAGAGACATCAATTTTTGGGGTGATAATTGGTCTAATCTTAGCCTCAATGATAGATTTGGTGCAGCTAAGGAGAGTCTTGAATAGAAATATGGTACTAAGGTCATTGATTACATGGAAATTGATGGAAATAAAAAGAGATGGAAACAACTCTCAGTGGATGGATTTGATTTGAACTTTGTGTTGTCCTCTCTTCAGAGAAACTTGACCTCATCCCCTTGAATCGGTGGAAGTCAAAGATGAAATTGTTTGGCACAAATCTAGAGATGGGGACTATACGGTTAAATCTAGATATAATTCTTACTTTGAGAATACCCAGAGTGAATTTAATTGGAGCAAATTTGGATGACTGAGTTAACCCCTAAAATCAACTTTTTCTTTTGGCTTGTGCTCAGAGGAAGAATTATTACTAATGATAACCTGATAAAGAAAGGGTTCATAATGCCTAATAGGTGCCACCTATGCAAAAAAGATTTCTGAAGATATTAAGCACCTTTTTATCCACTATGATTATGCTACCATGATTTGGAGCTATGCCTTTTCCAAGTTCAATGTTTCTGGGATGGTGCCTAAGGACTTCATCCAATTTTGGATCCAATGGAATCCTCCTTTTAAGCATTGTGTTGTGAGAAGACTTTGGAAACTGGTCATGCCCCATATTATCTGGAGAATATGGAAAGATAGGAATGATATCATTTTCAGAAATAACAAACAACATTGCAAGCTCAACTTTGTTAAGATTGGGCATGTTGTTAAAGATAATATTGGGAGATTCAAACCTCCCAAAAATAAGAAGTATCCTGTTGATGAAGAGTACATTCTTTCCAATTGGAAGATTGGAACTACTAGTTTGCAGATTAGGAATACCTCAAACATTGATAGGTCTTTGATTCATTGGATTCCTCCTGAGAGAAACTAGCATAAACTAAACTTTGATGGTGCCTCCAAGGGTAATCCTTGGTTTTTTGTTGGGGAGGTGTTATTAGGGATCATAAAGGTTGTTTAGTTGTTGCTTATGTTGGTAAAATGGGGATTCAGATGAATCATTATGTTGAAGCCCTAGCTTCTCTATGGGGGCTAAGGATTGCCAAAGATTATGATATACAGAACTTAATTTTGGAAGGGGATTCTCTTAACATCATCAACCATCTAAATCAAACTTCTCCTCCTAGCTGGACTATCAAGGACTTTATTTTGGAAGCAAGAAATATTTGTCAAAATTTCAAGAATATCATCATTAGACATACCTATAGGGAGGGGAATAAGGTTGCGGACACATTGGCTAATATGGGCATCAATAATAATCTTATCATATGGGATAATGAAAATTACATCCCTAAGGAGGTTCAAACTAGCATTAATGTGGATAATTATGGGATTACATATGTGGAGTAATAATAATGACATGGAGCGGGCCTTAGTGGAGGTGAAAGATCACACATGTGTGAATTATCCTCCTTATTACGGCCACATTAACGCCATTGAACCTCACATATGTGGGAGGAATTTCAAAAATGGGACAAACATAAGGAAGAAATAGAACTCTTACGAGGGTTTTGAGTAGAAAATTCAGGATTAGCAGAAGAAGAAGAAGAAAAAATGGGAGGGGCACCATGTCAATTGGAGCCATGTTGTGATCCGGCCTGGAAGAATAATGAGGAACTTTGGAACCTCTTGCACAAGGGAGGCATCTCCAATTTCATTGAGTGCATTCAGGGTCATGATCAAAACATTTCGGTTCATTTTGCTATGGATTGGAAGGATAGAAGGGTCAAATATGGTGGCCACCATGTTACTATCAATGAAGAGTTGATTGCTTGAGGCTACAGGCCTAGAACTGGAGGGCTATCATTTTTTTAGTAAAAGGATTGACAGGGTCATCGAGGCCAAGAAATTCTTCGAACGAGGGAGGAGCTTGATTTTGTTTTTGCGGGCATAAGGGTAAGTTCTATTCCCAAGCCATATGATGAAGTGACAAATATGATGGTTAGATATATTTCTTTGGAAGGGTGTTATAAAATGGTCCTTAAACACCTTGTCTTTTTAAAACCATTTTAGAAGGCATTTTGTGGTCTTCTTCCCGCACTACCTACTCAATTCCCTTCAGTGCTCTATTCTGACTTTCAAAAGCACTCCCATGCTATTCCTTTGCACCAGGGCCTTATCTTCCTATTGCACAAGCTTTGTGTCTCCAAGTTCCCTGGCTTCCCAACTACTCCCAGTGATCCATGCTACCACCTCCTCTGCTCCCACTCCCATTCTTGACACCCCTTCCAAATCCAAAACCAAGAACCCCAAGCTTTCAAAATGACACCCCTCACACTACCAGATTCTCAGAAGCACCAAAGAGTTGGAGGTTGCTCAAAACTTGTTGCATATCAACAATGTTGGTATTGATATGGCCCTACATCAGGAGGGGAATCATGTGCCTCATAGATTGGAGTCTCTGGAGAAAGAGATGAAGCAGTTGAAGAAGGACCTTCAACGTATGGAAAAGCAGAAAGGAAAAAGAAAAATTGATGAAGATAATGACATTGGAAAGGATCAGATTGTTGATATTTATAAGAAGTTGAACTCTCTGGATAGTAGACTGGGAGAGCTAAAGATAGACATGATCACAACATGGCTATCTTCAAATCCATAAGTGACTTTTTAGAGCAGCAAGTTTGAGCATTTCCATGCTCAGTGGGATCCCTACCACTATTTGGGGGAATGATAAAGAGAGGAGTCTGACCATCTCGCAGTTGAATGCTTCGGACCCAACGCACATCACCACATTGGCATTGTTCACCTCACTGCAAATGATCCAGTCTAGAATTGAAAGAGCATCCAAGAAGTAAACTCACTTGGGTGGCGGGGAGTCATTTTAGATGTTGATCTTTTGTGGTCTTTTTGTTGTGACTTTGCTTTTTTTTTGTTGTTCTGTTGCAGTCTATGTCCTTTTTGTTTCTTGTTTGTAACTATCTCTTGGTTACTTTTGGAAATAGTGTTCTATCTAGATTTTGATCCTTTTTGTTGCATCTACATAGTTATATCAGGTTGTTGAGCCCTTTTTGTAACAAGGTATAGTCCCTTTAAAACTATTTACGAATACGAAAATAGTTACAAAATAATTTTTAATGTGTTGCATAAGTGTCACAAATAGTCCCTGTTGATTACCTATATGTCACTCTTTGTTCACCGAAGGTACCAGTAGCTTTGAAAAATAGATAACACCTACAAAATCCCATAAACCACATCAAATCTAAAAAAGAAAGATGCAAAATTGGGATTCAGATTGACCCCGATGGTCACCCCGAGAGTGAACTTACGACCAAACGTTGCACTACATCTCAGACTCCATGTAGTTCTGGTGAGTGTGTGTAATAATCATGCCCTAGGATGCCCTTGTACAAGTGCACTTGATAGTGGATTATAGATAGATGTAAAAATGTAGATAAATGTGTGGATGGAATACATAACTTCTCCTTCATATGCTGTGTATGTAGAAATTGTAGTCCCTTGTCCCTTGAATGAGTGTTAGATGGATTCTTTATAGTGTTTTATGTGCCTTTGGATGAAAACTTAGGTGATGATAGTATATACTTAGTGTTTGGTCCTTGATTTTTGTCACATAACTATGTATTTATATTATTCCCTTGTTTGCATTTCATAATTGACAACTAGAAGGCTAGCCCATAAGTGAAAAAAAGTCTCAAATATAAAAAGAGACCAAAAAGAAGCAAGTAAAGCGAAAAAGGTCGGGGATGCCCAGAGGGGACAGGGGATGCCAGGTGCTCATGTCCCGGGATAGGTGATCATGTTCAAAGTCATAAAAGATAAATAAGTAAAATACCGACTAGGTCATGCAGGTGTGTGATACCAAATATAAAATAATAAACAAATAAAAAAGCCAAAGACAGTCGTCAATTACTAGTTTTCTTGCTTAAGAATGATATGAATGCTACTATGTATTTAGGACCTAGAAATGTACACAAGAGCGTGATTGTTTGTCTACATTTTCCCCCACTTTATGTTGTTGAGTGAATACTCAATAACATAAAGTAGATAAGAGATGTGTACCTTGTGTTCCTTTAGAGTATGTGATGAGAAGCGTGTCAAGTGGACAAGTGAAGTGTGAAATGATTTAAAAATGAAGGGTGGAAACTAGGAAGAGAAAGTAACCCTAGGGGTGAAACATATGTGTTATACCATGTTGTACATGTTGTTGTGCTTGTGGTTGTTGCTTCTTGTAAGGATGGACTTGCAAAAAGAAGAGCAAGAATGTAGTCAAAGTCGTGTATATGAATTTTTTTCATAAGTATGTGAAAGTGTGTAAAAGTATGTGAATAGAAAAGTGTGCACCTGATGTAGAAGAGTGTAAAAGGATAGAAAAGTGTTCTAAAAATTTTGTGTAGAATGAGTTTTTGGGTGATCTCGTGCCAAGAGTGAGTTTTTTGGGTGATCTCACACCAAGTGCAAGTTTTTGGGCGATCTCACTCCAAATATAATTTTTTTGGGTGATCTCACACCAAAGAGAAAGTGTTGGAGAGAGAGAGATCTAGTGTTACTCTCCTTCCATGACTCTACCCAATAAACACCACTTTAGATGGTGTGTTCCTTCTTTTTCCTATTGTCTTTTATTTGTTCTGATTGTACTAATTGTTCTAATTAAAATGGAGATTACAAGCATTCTATTGCTAGAGGATTGTGCCTAATCTTGTCAAACTTCTCTTTAAAGGCGTATGTGAACTTTTTTTATCTTGAATTTTTCTAATTGTACTGATTGTTCCAATTGAAATGGAGATTATATGCATTCTATTGCTAGAGGACTGTTCGTGATACTGTCAAACTGATCTGAAGGCTTATCTAAACTTTTATGATCTAAAAAACTACTTGTGTGTGCCCCAGGGACATTAGCGCCTGTGGAGGACACAAGTACCCAAGCACTCTTGTCTGAGTCTAGGCATGGGTGTTTGTGTCGTGATTCTAACCCAAGTTTGATTTTGAGCCAATTTTGTAACTCGTGATCATATGGTGTGTTTCATTGTTTTGTAGCTCGAGTGTTGTATGGGGTGATTTTTTTTAGCCAAAGTGTATGCCCTCCCTCATTTTGGGTGCATTTGACATCGGTAGGAGTTTGCGGCTCAAAAGAGAGGCCATGTGTCGATATGAATTGTATCCCTACGAGGGGTAATGTGTATGGTAGAAACAAAGGAACATGCAAATAAAGTGGCTAGATACATGTATTAGTAGCAAAAGTAGAAAGCATGTCATATAAAAACAATGTAACAAGCAAGTTTGCATACAAGATAGACCGTGAAAAATGGGTTTCAAACATGGGACATCACTCACAATGGCACAAGACAATCAGTGTCGAAGTGGCCAAAAACATACAAGTAATGATCAAACAAGACATAGGGTATATCCCACAAACAATGACATATAGTAACAAACAATGTCAAACAAAGTGTAACAGATAAAGCATGGCGAGAAAATAGTCCTGCAAGGCAAATGTTGCACATGAAGCACTCGTTAGTATGTTAGAAAGATAAAGAATATGTCAAATCATGTATGTACCAATGTAAAGTAGTGTGATAGTAAGACTAAGAAGTAGTATATGATGGAATGATAACACCTGTAATGTGTGAGAAAGGTATATGTTATAAGAAATCTACATTCACAACTAGAGACCAAGTGAATGTACATATGTATATATAGAAAAGATAATGACATATTGGATATCCGACTAACATAGTAAGAAAAGTGCAACATGTAAGTATAGGCAAGCAAGAGTAAGTGCAACCAAGATATGCAATATGCAGTGTATGAATGTGATGGAATGGTATGCAATGTGAATGTGATAGAGCAATGTGCCCCCAACGGATGTGGATGAGATGTGTATGAAATGAGGTTCATTTATAAAATACCCCTCAACAATCAAGAATGAACCATAAAACAAGAGTGTGTCATCGGGAAATGGTTTGAAAAATGTGTGCTAGAAAGATATATCATGAAGCATAGAGCATGAAGAGTGAATGTGGTGAGGTTTATTTCAAATTTAGTCCCTTAGCAGTTGAGTATGAATCGTGGAACTAGATTGCATCATAGGGTGGTGACAATACAAGTTATGTATTTATAGGCATAAGAGAGACTAGATGTAGAGTACATAGCGTAATATGTACATGTAGAGACTAAAAAGAAGTAGTAATGCTTGAAGGGGGAAGAAATCATGATGCCCCCATTGTGTGTGGAGGAGAAGAATCAAGTAAAAGTATCTAAGAGATCATCATTTTCAAGATCGTAGCCGATTGGACTTGGATCAGAGACTTAGTAAGAAATGGTGTGAGGTTAATCATATAAAGAGCCCTTACGACATAAATTATAAATGCCCATTGCATAATCTTCATCGGTGGTTATGGACAACCATGTGCGTACCATCGAGTGAGATTTGGAGAATAGCCCAAGAAGGAGTCATTGCGAATAGAAATGCGGCCAAAAGGCATAGGAAATGTGATATCAGTATGATTTGGATCTAGTGTGCCACCAATGTAATCAAGTCAAGATTTCCCAAGTGTGAGTGGAGAAGAACGAGAAGTGCATGCAAGGAATATTGTCAAATGGAAGATGTGAAGGCCATAAGTAGAAGTAATGAAGATACATCCATGATCAAGGTGAGGAGATTGAGGTGGAGGAAGGAGATCGAAAAATGAGAATCTTGACCAACCAAGCCATCATGTGTGTAAAAAGTCTAAAAGAAAGTGGGGTCAAATGGGATATGATGCCAATAAGAATTGTGAATGAATAGAGTGCATGTTAAGGGATCCAAGCATGGAGTAGAAGGAACCTGAGGAGATGAAGTAGATGATAGAATGTCTAATGTGTGTACTATGTCGTGGAAAAGAATCATAACTTTAGTGGATGAAGGAAGCTCTTAAATTGATATTCACCAGGGCCAATAACAACAAAAGTATCTTGAAAGTAGGATTCGTCTATTTCAAGGGGATTAAAGTTAAGATTGTGTAATGTGTCATCATTAAGCTCTAAAACATCAAACTCGCCATCAAAATCATCGGTGCTAGCATTGTATTATTGCATAGAAGAATTATCAAGAATATTTGTAGGAATGGAGTAAAATGTAGAATTGGGCAGAGCCATGATAGGTGGATAAGAAACACACATAGGGGTGGACATGTGGGTGATATGATAATGATAGTATGAATGGAAATGGCCGAATACATGGAGAAGTAGCAGGAGGAGTAAGAGCGCTAGATTGACCAACATCATATGTACTAACTTTTTGATATGGAATCGACTGAGATGGAGGAATGGGCATGGCAGTGATAGGATCTATATGAAAAAACTTGAATGGCTTGGGTTCACAATAATAGTATGTTCATAACCATCATGTAAGAATTTAACGCACCGATGAACTATAGATGGAACAACATGCATTACATGAATCCAAGGTCTACCAAGTAAGAATTTTATTGAAATGTGGAATCAATAACAAAGAACACAGTAGGAACCATTTTAGGCCCAACTCATTGATTACACTAAATATGGAAAATATGATCCTAATCAATGCAAGATTGCAGAAATAAATAAATGATGAGGTACTGAAATAGATATAAGAAATTAAAAATAAATAATGAAAACCCTAATTGCAAAGAGAGGGTAGAGAGCCTTAATGGATTCACGAGTTCTAGAAAGTGCACAAAGTTGTAAAATTGGAGAAGGTGAAGCATTGACCATCACACTAATGCACTGGAAAAATATAGATATAGAGGAACATGTTGGACTGGGGTGCACGAAGATGAATAGGGGTGCCTGTGGGCACCTTAGACATGTTTCTAGGTGCCTAGGTTTGCGTAAATGCATAGAAAACCTCCTCCAAGGTTCTGCCGAATGTGTTTTCCTATGTCACCTTTGGTCACTCCAAGGTCATACTAAGATCACCAAAGTCATTGGAAACCTGCAATAAAATATAGACCTTAAAACCCTCAAATAGACATCAAATCATAAAAAAGAAAGATGCAAAATGAGGGGTCGACTTTCCTCACTATCAAAATGATGGACTTACAACTGATCATTGCACTACATCTCAAATCCAATGTAGTTTTTGTGTGTGTGTGGAATTTTGCCCTAGGTTTCTCTTGTGCATGTCACACTTAGAATAGTGAGCAAGTAGCTAGATGTAGAATGTAGTAAATGTGTGCATGGAATAGAATGAACTTCCCTCCTATGAAGTGTGATGCAAAAAACTAACCCTTGTGTCCCTTGTGATGATGCTGGATGAATGGAGCTCTCAGATGCCTTGATGGATGCAACCTTAGGTGGAGATAGATAGTGCTTAGTGCTTGGTCCTTTATTATGATCACATAAATTTATATTTATATGATTCATTTGCTTGAATTTTGTAATTAACCTCGAAAAGTCCGACTACCAAAAAGATAAGATGCTCAAATGGCTAGAAAGGACCCAAAAAGTGAGAGTAAAGTATAAAGGAGACATGAGCGCCCGGAGGGGACGAGGATGCCCGACGTTAGCATCCTGGTGGGAGCTAGTGTCCAACATGATAAATTCAAGAGAAAAAAGGTAGACTGAGAAAGTAAGGGTATAAAACTAAAGTAACAACAAAAAGAAAAGAAAGGTGGCTAAAGACATGGGTTAATTAGTACTTTTCTTTCTTAGGAATCATACGAATAGTAGTATGCGATCGAGACTAGATAATTACCCAAAGTGCATGATTGTGTGTCTACATTTTCCCCACTTTATGTTAGTGAGCGAAATCTTAGTAACATAAAGTAGATAGATATGTGTACCTGATAACCTTGTAGATCAATGATGAAAAGCATGCCGAGGGTATAGACAAAAGCGTGGAATGATAAAAATGTGAAGCATGGATGCTAAGGATGAGGAAGTGTAAAAAGTGATGATGAAAATGAACCTAGGGCAGAAATGCATGTGTACATGTCGTTATGTACCTATTTTTGATGTTGATGTGTGTGATATTGTTGTTGATGTTGACTATCGCTTCCCATACGGATGGATATGCAAAATATAAGGCGATGAAGTAAGTAGTCAAATACGCATGTATATGATCAAATATGTAAGGAAAGTGTGTAAAAATGCTGAAAATATGAAAAAGAACATGTGCACCTAATCCATGATGAGAAAAGGGTGTAGAAAGGATCCTGTAGATGATTTTGACGCGTGAGGTTTTTAGGTGATCTCACGCCAGTGTAATGGAAGAAGTGTAGGGAAACTGTTTGGTGTCATCCTCCAACATTTAACTACTTCCTGTTGTGTAAAACACCACTGCAGATGGTGTGCATGTGCTAAGGACTGTTTTCCCTATAAAATCTGATGTGTATGGAGTTTTGTAGACTGTGTTGAATTACCAATCGTTGAGTAATTGCCTCTTGGTCTTAGGTAATCCAAGAAAGTTCATTGTATTTCCCTTAGTCTTAGGAATCCAAGAAAGGATGTTATGCTAAGGACCTAAGTTTCATTATAAGCCATGTCTGAAACTAAAAATTGTGTTGTATCAATACCGCGTTGTGCATAATTTTGTATGGGGTGACTGATTCACCCAAATGATTCTCCCCCTCATTTGGGTGACATCGTTGAAGGAGTATGCAACCCAAAGGAGGACTGACCGTTGTGTTGAAATTGTGTGTTGCAGGGGGAAGGGAATGTGCTTAGTAGAAACCAAGGCACACACAAATAAGTGGCTAGGAAAACAAGTGTCAATAAAAGTAAAGACAAACACTCATGTAAAATATGAAATACAATCTAAGAAGACAATGTATAAGCTAGTATGCAAGCATAAGACAATGTAAAGTGCAAAAAGTGGGTATCAAACATGGGACAACACTCACGATGTCATAAGACAACCAAGGACGTACTAGCCACAACAATCGAGAGAACAAGAAAAAGATAGGGAAAAAGCCCGCAAACAATGACAAACAAAGGCAAACAATGTATCGGACAACCATGGAAGCAAGTAGACCTGAAAAACAAATGTCACACATGAAGCACCAAGTAGCATGTTAGAAAGATAAAAAATATGTCAAAGTGTGTATAAGCCAATAATGTAAAGTGCTAAGTATGAAATGAAACAATAACACTTGTAGTGTACGAAAGTGGATGCCCCAGGAGTTGTTATGGGACTGGTAATAAACACTTGCCCAAGCATACGTGATGTGTGTAAATAGATCGTAGAATTTATGATCACAACTAGAAAGGAAAGTGAGCGTGCATGTGTGTATGATAAAGATAATGGCATACAACATATCTATCTAGCATGTGTAATAAGATGGACATGTAACAAGTAAATGGTTCAACAAGAGTAAATGCAACCAAGATATGCAGTATGTTGTGAATGAGGTGGAATGGAATTCATAGTGAATGATAGGGGCAACGTGCCCCCCGAGTGGATGTGTATGTATGCAATGAGGTTCATTTATTTATGCCCCCTCAACAATCAAGAATGAATTGTAAATGAGAGTGTGTCATCGAGAAATGGTTTGAGCTATGTGTTGTGTGTATAAAGAGGCAACGAATGAAGAGATGATATTAAATGCGACATACGGATGATGATTTTAAATGTGTGATGATTTAGCCTAAAGCATATATCACTAGATAGGTAAGGACGATGCTAGGATGTGTGATGATGTAGAACTAGGCGTATATCATGAGATATATGGATAGAATGATAGAAAATGTGATGATGTAGCACAAAGCATATATCAAAAAATGTATGGATGGAATGCAAGAACAACGTGATGATGTAGCACAAAGCGTATATCACGAAATGTGAGAATAAGGTGATGGCTATAAATTTTTCATGGCGTGATAAAAAATGTTGGTTAATTGATTGTGAAGACAAAATTGTAGAATAATGTAAGTGTGATGAGGTGAGGTTCAATTATGATTTAGACCCTCAAAGATCGAGTATGAATTAGTGGACTAGAGTGCATCATCAGGTAGTGTGTGCATATCATAAAAAAGTAGATGAGTAAAATGTGTAGTGTCTAAGTATAATGGTGTAGCATGTAATGTGAGATGTATAGATTGTAAAAATGTATAATAATGTAGCATGTAAAATGTGTGCAATTTATAGGTGTACAAAGCACAGAGTGAGGATGATGCATAGTAGATGGAAGATGAGGATGATGTATATGTACAAAATTGAATAATGTGTAAAGATGTATGATGTATAGTGCCAATCGTAATATGTGTAGAGTAGATGAGTGTGGATGATATATAGTAGATTGAAGATCGTGTATGCGAAAAAAGTGATGTGTAGCGTGTATTATGCAAAGTATGTGAGGTTTATGTGTATAATATGCCCTTAACAGTCAAGTGTGAACTGTAGCACAAGAGCGCATCATAGGGATGTAATGACAATTATAGAATTTTATTGAATACGTATATGCTAAAGTGAATGTAAGACACATGTTGATGTTAAGGGGGAGAATAAGCGTAATTAACCCCAAGCATATAATGATAAGGAAGATCAAGTGGCATTGTCTAGAATATCATCATTTTCTTGATCAAAGTCGATTGGTGTGGTGTTGGGAACTTGATAGGAAATATTATGAGGAGGATCATATAGAGATCCATTACGATGCAAAAGTGTATACGGTCATTGCATATTCTCCATCGGTGAACAAGGTGTGGTGGACACCCATGTGCATACCAATGAGTAAGATTTTGGGAATGTCCAGGAGATGAATCACTACCAATAGAAATGTTTCAAAATGACATGGGAAAAGTGAGGGAAGTGTGATTGGAGTCTAAAGTACCTCTAATATAGTCAAGCCAAGATTGGTCAAGTGTCAATGGAGAAGTGTGGGAATTACGTGCAACAAATATTGCTAAATGAAAAACATGAAGACCATAGGCGGTCGTAATGTGGAAATAACCATGATAAATATGAGGTGAGTGAGGAGGTGGTAAAATATCATTAAGCATCAATCCAAGCCTAGATAATCATCATATGTGTAAATAGTATCAGAACAAGTAAGATCCAAGTGGAATATGATGCCAATAAGATTTATTGATTAAGAGCATGCATGTGAAAGGAGATGGTGTAGATTCCGACTGCTTAGGAGAGGGTGAAACAATGTCTAAAGTATGAACAGACCCCTGATAGAGTATCATAGTATTAGTAGAGGGAGGGTCTTGAATTTATATTCACCAAGGCCATCAGCCATGAAATTGTCATTGAAATAGGAGTCATCTACATCAATAAGAGTGAAGTTGAGTTTGCATAATGCTTCATCAATAAGTTCAACATGATCAACGTTGTCATCAGAGTCGTCAGAATTGTCTATGTTTGCATTATCATGTTATATTGCAATATCAAGTATGTTGGTAGGTGGTGTACTAGATGTAATAGGATCATCAGGCGGGGATGATTACTAGCTTGTGTAGGAGCAGGCATTGTGGGTGAAGTGATGGTAGTAGTGTGAGTAGAAATAATTAGAGTGCTTGGAGTGGTAGAAGAATATTGTGAAGCACTAGACTGACCAATGTCATATGTATCAATACTACTATATGGAATAAGTTGTGTAGGAGGGATGGGCATAACAATAATAGGGTATATGCGGTAAAATTTGAAGGGTTCGAGATCTGCAACAATAATATGTTCATATCCATCATGCAAGAATTTGACACATTGGTGTATAGTAGATGGGATGACTTGCATTAGATAAATCCAAGTTCTACCTAGTAATAGATTGAATTGTAATGAAGCATCTATAATGTAGAAGTCGGTGAGGACAGTCTTAGGCCCAACTCTAATATGTAATGAAATAGTTCCTAGGCATGTGTGAGTAGTTAAGTCATATCCCCGAATAAGAGTAGAGTTCTTAGAAATTAGATTATCGTTAATGCTCATTTGTTTTAGGAGAGAATAAGCACATAGGTTGACAAATTGGGCCATTAACAATAAGAAAATGTTTAATACATATGGTGTTGATAACAACCGTGATAAGCAATGCTGCACACAGATTATCTTTAGCAAATGGAGATATTTCTTCATTGGCGAATGATATAGTGCTTGGAAATTTTTTGAGAAACTGAATGAGGAGTGTGAAGTCTACTACAAAATTATACTTTCTATATGAATATAATGAAGGAAACCTCTAATGTTTGACGATAATCTGGTGCATTGTGCAATAAGTCATAGAGAGATTTTGGTTGGTGTATTCTTAAGTTGTTCAATGATATCATATCCCTTAGAAGTAGTATGAGGAGCTGAATAAGATATAAGGGTGGGATAGAAAGGGGTGGAGCCATAGGAGGATGAGGGCGGTGAGTAGTTACCACATTGATGGAGGGATCAACCCAAGGCGTAATAAAGTAAAAAGGATGTTGAGTGCAAACTTACATGAAATCAACAGTGGTAGTAACTATTCATGAATCCTTAGTGGGTGTGAAAGAAGGATATGAAGATTGAGTCATGGCTTGATAAGGTGAAGACATAATCATGAGGGAGGGTTTGATCGGTCAGTTAACCAAAATGATTAAGCTAAATATGGAAAATATGAGCCTAATCAATATACTAAGATTGAAGTAAATAAATAAATGGTGAGGTAATGAAATAGATCTAAGGAATTAAGTAATAAATAATGAAAACCCTAGTTACAAAGAGAGGGTAAAGAGCCTTAGTTGATTCACATAGTTTTGGAAAGTACATAGATTTGGAAAACTGAGAGAAGATGAAGCACTAAACGTCGCACTGGTGCTGAAAATACATATATGGAGGAACATGATGGGTAGATTGAGTGCTCGAAGAGAGACATGGGCGCTGTGGCTGCCCTAGACTTGTTTCTGGGTGCCTGGTTTTTGGAAATGCTTAGAAACCCTCCTCCAAGGTATTGCAGGTGTTTTCCTGTAGTCATCTTTGGTCGTTGTAAACATGCAATACAATATAGACCTGTAAAACCCTCAAATAGACATCAAATCCTAAAAACTAAAGATGCAAAATGAGGGGTTGAATTGTCATCACTACCACAATGATGGACTTACAACTAAGTGCTTCACTACATCTCAAACCAAATGTAGTTTTGTGTGTGTGTGGAATTTTGCCCTAGGTTGTTCTTGTGTGTGTCACACTTGGAATAATGAGCAAGTAGCTAGATGTAGAATATAGTAAATGTGTGCATGGAATAGAATGAACTTCCCTCCTATGAAGTGTGATGTAGAAAACCAGCCCTTGTGTCCTTTGTGATGGAGTTATATGGATGCAATGGAGCTCTTAGATGCCTTGATGGATGCAACCTTAGGTGGAGATAGATAGTGCTTAGTGTTTGGTCCCTTATTATGATCACATAACTTTATATTTATATGGTTCATTCACTTGAATTTCGTAATTAACCCCGAAAAGTCCAACTACCAAAAAGATAAGATGCTCAAATGACTAGAAAGGATCCAAAAGTGAGAGTAATGTATAAAGAGGAAAGGAGCGCCTTGAGGGAACGAGGTGCCTGACGATGGTGTCTTGGCTAGGTGCTAGTGTCCAGGATGAAAAATGTTGAAGAGTAAAAAGGTAGATTGAGCAAGTAAGGGTGTAAGAGTGAATGTAACAACAAAAAGAAAAGAAAGGTTGCCAAAGACATGGGTTAATTAGTACTTTTCTTACTTGAGAATCATATGAATAGTAGTATGTGATTGAAACTAAATAATTACCTAAAGTGTGTGATTGTGTGTCTACCTCTGTAAAGGTAGAGTGATGTTAACCATGCATGTAGGAGTGGTGGAATCATAGCTACGAATGACTTGAGAAGATTTGTTAATTAGATTGATAGTAATACCTATTTTCCTAAGGAGATAGAGAGAGAGCATAGGTTTATAGAAGAGCCATTGTCAATGAGTACACGCTTAATACAAATGACACCAATAGTAGTAGTGATAAGCAAAGGTGCAAATGGATCATCAACAACATAAGGAGGAATATCCTCATCACTAAAAGATATAACATGTGGTAAAATTTTAAGAGATTGAATGAGGTGAGAAAATGCAATAGGTGAATTATTGTTTTCAATGTGAATGGAACGAAGGGCAACCTCTAATGTGTGACGAAAATCGGGTGCACTACATAATAAATCATAAAGAGAAATTTTTACTATTGTATTCTTAAGTTTCTCTATGATGTTATAACCCTTAGAAGAAGTGGGAGGAACTATGGAAGTAATAGGTGGTAGGAAAGAAGCGGGTGGAGCCAAATGAGTACGAGTGCAACGGGTGGTGACTACATTGATGATTAGATCGGATAATGGATTAATAAAGCGAGGAGGATGCTGAGTATAAAATCTCATAAAATCGAAGCAATATTTTTCATGCTAGAAAGCTTACTTAGAGTAAAAGAACGATAGGAAGATTGATCAATGAATTCCTAAAAAGGAGATAGATTTTGATACATTTCCAGAAGGTAGGGTTTGAATGAGTGCGTTCAACAAATGATTTAACAAAAATAAACTTTTATAAAACCCTAATTTTAGAGTAACTGATGTAAACTATGATACACATCTCGCTTAGTAAAATATGATGTAAGTAAATAAGTAAGATAGTATGGAACCCTAAGAAAGAGATATAAAAATAAAGACATAGTTGATTCACGCTTGATCCGGAAGTGCTCTATACTGGGAAAATTGTTGAACATGAAGTGAATGGTGTCGTCAATACTCAAGATAAATTAAGGACTACATGAATAAGGCCGGACACCATCCACAGAAGGACTCGGATGCCTGGGCAATGGAGACTGCTATTGGGCGCTCGAGACTGTGAAAATAGTCGAAACTAATTTTTACTGTGTCGCACAAGTGCCACAAATAGTCCCTATTGATTTCTTGTATGTCGTTCTTTATTCACCGAGGGTAATTGTAACCTTTTGAAACAAATATCACCTACAAAATCCCACAAACCACATCAAATATTAAAAAGAAATATGTAGAATGGGGATAGATATTTGGATAACACGATGTCCCTATAGAGGATTAGTCCTAACATAATATGATATTTTTACATACTAAGGAATTTTACACTTGATTAAAATATTTCTAACAATGTTTCATGTTCGACATTGAGCAAAGGCTGTTAGAAATGTTAGTAGGTAGATATTTTGAAATAAAATACTTAAAATGATTAGCAATATACTGCCTATCTCTGGAGTGCTTGGCATGTTCCATGCATCATTTTCCATTGGATGATCTTCGGCCAAAGCTTAGAGAATTCAAACCTCCATAATGTTTTTGGTCTTAGGACCAATTGTCTTAGCCAAATTCCTTCTATTGGAATATCATCAAGAGGAGGTTCCACGTACTTTGAATGTCTCCATTGCCACTGTAAAGTGCAAAAAACCATAGGTTCTTGCCTAGTATGGAATTTTGTGGTAGGAATTTCAGGATCAACAAATTTGGATGCCACCTCTGTCATATTGTAAGGAGATACTGAAATAATTCCTCTGGAGAGTAACAAATGTTGTGCTTCATATGACATCTCATTATCATTCCTCCTAAGAGATTCAAGGTAGTTGTGACAATTAGAATATTGTCGATGGATTAAACAAATTCATGGATCACCTGTAACATTTACATTCTTTGAATAATTTAATTCTCTACTGGCAAAATCAGCTAGAGAATTATATTTTCCTTTGATATGCTCGATTTCAAAACTGAAATTGTCAAACCACATTCCCCATCTTTGAAGTCTGTTGAATGCAGTTTTGTTTGTAGGATCTCCATTATTAAGTATGGCTTTAAAATCCTTTAAGTCGAAGCGTAGAAAAAATGTTCATTCTAAGTAAAAAATAAGAAATATTTTATGGATTTCTTAGCAACTAAAATTTCTTTATGGGCAGAATGATATTTCAGCTCTGATCCTTGAAAAGATCCAGATGTATATATGCATATCTTTTCTTTTCCATTATCTATTTTTCTTTCAACACACTCCCAATAATTTTCACTAGCATCTGTTTCTATGATCTTTAATCCTTGTCCGGGCAAGGACATAGCAAGAAGCTTTTGAACTTGTGTTTTTATTCTTCACACAACTTGAGTCATTTCTTCTGACCAGCTGGAGCATTCTTCTTCAATCTTTTATTAAGCAAGAATTCTATCTGCAGCAATATTTTATAAAAACCAGCAACATAATTTATACAACCCAGAAATCTTTGTAACTGAATTTTCTCTGAGATTTGGTTTGGGAATTCTTGAATTTTTGACACAATATGAGATTGCATTTCAATGGATCCATCTTTAATTCTAATCCCTAGGAAATCCATTTCATCTTTGAAAATCTCCATTTTTGTTGGAGATAAACATAAACCATTCTTGTAGACTATATCATAGAATTTCTCTAGATGATCAATGTGTTCTTTTGGGAGATTTGGAAATATTAATATATCATCAATATAGACTATCAAAAAATCAGATGACTCACCAAAGATAGAATCCATTTTCTTCTGAAAGATGGATGGAGCAGTCTTCAATCCAAATGGAAGAACTTTCCACTCATATTGTCCTCCAGGAACTACAAAAGTTGTTTTGTAGGTGTCCTCTGGTTTCAAGAATATTTGCCAAAAGCCACTTTTCAAATCAAACTTGTTGTATACTTTTGATCCTTTGATTCTGGATAGCAGATCATCCTTAGCAGGAATAGGATGTTGGATAGCTTTCACAAACTTGTTCAAAGGCTTGTAATCAACAACAAGTCTTTTCTTTTGGCGAATCTGTTCACTTCTCTTATTCACATAAAAGTTGCTGCACATGCCCAAGGAGAGTTAGATTCTTTGATAAAACCACCTTGGATTAGCTTTTTAATTTCTTCATGGCATTCCTTTCTCTCAGAAGGAATCATGCCTTTGTGATGTGCTTTGAATTTAGGAATGATATCATTCCCTTTATCATCTTTTTAAATTGCAAATCTAGTGAACAATAATGCTTTTTCTATTAATAAAAGAATGAGGATTATCTGAACAAAGATCTTCTTGATCTTTGCAACAATATCATCAATATTACCTTTACATAAGGCTATTGATTTATGAATCCATTCATGATTGGATTCTTTCTTTTTCTCTGGTAGAGGAATGATGGTTCTGAATGAATACTTTCTGGGGATTTGAACATCAGGATTGAATAAAGATATAAAATCTTTATTTAAACTGAAAGTACCACATTCTGTAAAGCATCTACTCCTATCAAGCAATCATATGAAAGCATGTCATGCTGATAAAACTGTAATGTTCTTTCATATCCTTCTATCCTGATAGGAACATATGTTGTATATCTAGAAATTACTTCTTTCTTATCAAAATTTATTTTTAAATATGTCTCAGTCCAACAATCTGAGGTATGGCTCTAGTTCTAAGTAGACTTATATCTGCTCCAGTATCAATCATTGCATCTATAGAATAAGGCTTGATATTTGGGATGCAATATTAATAGTAATAAAAGGATTTTGAGCTCCTTTTATGGTACATACCTCTGTATTGATTTCTTCTGTTGGGACTGTTTCTTCTACATCTTGATGCAGTATTTGCTGATAGGCTTCTTCTAGAAATTGTTCATCACCTTCAGCTTCTTTCTTCTCTCTGTTTTCTTCTTCAACTAGTCTCTTATATTCATTTGTAGCTTTAGCAATCACCTTTTGTAAAAACTCTATTCTATTTCTTCTCCACAATCTCATTGTTTCAGAACTGGAATAACAACATCTGTACTAGAAGTAGTTACCTGAAATTCATTATCCAAATCCTCTTCTAGGAATAGGAATGGAAAGCTCCTTTTGGGTGGAGAATGTCTTCCTCCTCTACCACGACCTCTTCCTCTGTAGGAGTTTTGTCTTTGGAAAACACGTCCTTGATAGGAGGCCTTGAAGTAGGTGATGACCTTTCTTTGAAGAGACCATCTTTGTTTTTCTTCTTCTTCTTCTTTTCTCTCTCGTGCTTCATTTTCAGCTCTGACTTGAATTGTATATTTTCTTTCTAATTCTCGACCTTTTGGAGAGAAAAGTCTTCTTAGCAGTATCCCATGGGGGACAATCTTCAAATTCACTTTTCCTTAATTCTAACTACTTGAATATGACTTCAGAAGATACAGGCATGAAAGGATGAGGAAAGCTAGCAATCATATTTACAAAAGAGGGAAATGAATCATATCCAGATTCTGTACTATCTGAATCTGACTCAGAATGTTCTATAATATTTACTTGAAAATCCTCATCTGAAGAGATATATGATATATCAGAAGAATAGCAATCAATCGAAATTAAGCAATAATCCTGATCTGTTATACCTTTTCTCTATTAAGCATATTTATCTTTGCCTTACCTTTATCTGTATCCTTCTTCGGGCATTCATTTGCATAATGCTTACCTTTACAGATAAAGCAAGTAGGTATAAATTTTCTTTTCTTCCCCATATATTTCTTCTTTCTGAAATATTGCTTTCTATATGGGACATCTTTTGAATATTTGTTTCTAGAAAACTTATACTTTTTCTTATGCTTATACTGACCCTTCCCCTTTGAAAAGATGAACACTCTTTACAAGGTTTCTTGATTTTGAACTTGTTCTAGGGTTTGCAACCAAATGGGTCAAGATCTAACAACTGACAAAATTTTGTTCCTAAGGCTTTTGGGCCTTAGCAGCTTCTTTGGTCTTGTTTCTCTTGACAGAGATGAGCATTCATCTCATCTATGATCTGATTTAAAGCACCAAGACTCAATTCTTCTGTACTTCTGCCATGCAGGGATTTCTTATATTCTGTAGCAAAGAATGCAGGAAAAGACTCTATATAGCGAGTCTCATAGTAGGATCATTTATATTACCAGAATTGTAATATAACTTTTGCATATAACACTGATATTCTTTAATCCTACTCATGTCACATAATCTGGCTCTTAAGAATAAAGAAGTATTCTTAAGCTTATCATTATCAATAGTTCCTAGAAATTCATGAATAAGAGTTGCAGGTCAATGAAGCATATCCACCAGTTAAATTTCTTCTTGATGTGGGTGAGCATCCCACCATTCTTTTACTATACCAACAAATCCATTAGCAATAACCTCAGCTATAGTTCTAGGATCTTTCTTATATAACAAGAGTTGAGAATTAGCCCATCCTATAATTCCATGTATTAACTCCTTTACTTGTTCTGGAGTAGAACAATCTAGCTTATACCAATTGGGCTGCAAGGTTTGAGTTCTTGCAGTATGATGAAGAGGCTCAGATGTTGAAGCTCTTGAAGTTTCCTCCATTAAACCATACTTTCAGCTTCTTCTGGAAGAAGCTTAGCCATACTGACTGATCCTTTATCTAGATTCTTTTTATCTATGATGAACAAAGGACTATGTTCCAGTAGAACAGTCTTATGACGGGTCGAAGATCTGAAAGAATTAGCAACTTCTTTCCAGGACACTTTATGGGACCAATCTGGTTCTATTTCTTCTGGATTTTTTGTATTGTCTAGAATTTTTTCTATTTGTGGGAATTATCTCAAGGGATAGGACTCACATACTCTTGAACTTGATCAACTTTATGACTTAACTCAACAGTGGACTCATGCAACTGATGCAAACTATTTTGTACAATCTTGTGGGTAGTACCTAATTTAGAAGCAATATCTTTTTAGTATCCTCAGACTGACTAATGAGGGGTTGAACAACATCAATGACTTCTCTAGATACAATCTTGGGAATATCAGGACAAGTAGATACATATCTAGTAGTATTCTCAAGACTTTTATCAACTTTTTTCATATGGGTAGTAACATCATCAACTTTAGTATTTAATAATCTAAGAGAGCAAAGATATATCTCCTTTCTAGATGGAGTTCTATGGCTTTTAATGTCTTTTCCATTTCTGCTAAAATAGACTCTTGAGATTGTAGATGATCATGTATAGACTTGACAGACTTTATTAGTCTAGTTTAACATTTTTGAGACTCAGAAGGGTCTACATGTCTGTCTATAGTTCTTTGATACCAAAAGATAGCCTTTTGGGTTTCATCAGGTGATGATAAGACTTCACTACTATCAAGAGATGGAAAAGATGCAGAAATATTGGTTTCTCTAGAAGCCATACTAATAGTTGGACCATTAGAAGGGACATATTTTTGTTTTATAATCTTGCTCACAATCTTTACACCAAAGGTAATATGTATTTGGATCATGAATCAAACTATTATGACTACAAATATAAGTTTGTTCTTTCAGAGATTTTCTCGAAGGTTCAACTATAGAGAAAATAGAAGTATCTGATCTAAAAGAACTAGATCTAGACATATCAGACATAGGTTTTTAGATCTGAAAGACAAAGTTACATTTGACTTAGACTCATTTACAGCTGTAGCATTTTCTAACTTAGGCTGATTTTTCTCAAGAAACTTTTTGGATAAGGTCCATTCTTTTGGAACTTTAATTTGGGACCATGAGATAAGTTCAGCTCTCTATTTTTGACTTTCTATACTAGTATGACTCACCACGCTGCTGCCTTTAGAAATACCATGCTTAACTGCAAGATGCATTGTATTGATAAAGATGATAGATAATCTTGTAATGAATAGCTAAAGGACAAGCACCAAGTTTCATATGCAGACCTGTAGTAGCAAGATGTAGACGTAAAACTTGCTTTAGCAAATCTTCTTTTTGAAGGCTTACAGGATAATTTGGATAGACCTCAAAGGATATGGGGCCATTATGAAGACCAATTTGAATAGCAGCTAAAAGGGAATCTTTAAAGCTTTCAAAACACAAATCCATGAGACAACATAATACAGAAGCATTTAAACCACGATGAAAAAGTGGAGTAATACCTATTGTACACAACCTATATGAGCAAACTTAAATGTCTTTTGCTTTTTAAGGGACTGTATATCAGCAGGATCTATCAAAGGAATATCATATTCATGACTGAAGTTTGAGAAACTTGAATAACAAACTCACGGGTCTTTAATGTAGTAGCAGCAATCAAATGAAAAGTAGTTAATTTATCATACACTTGGTTATATGGGATCTTAGGCAATTTCCATGTCAGGTAAGGGATCTGATTCTTGTTGTACATCTATTACAGAATTAATAGGAAAGACATCAGATAGACTTACAAGATCTTGATCTTCATGTTCTCCTTGAATACTGCGTGATCTTCAAACTCCATTATTATATCTTGATAAGCAACTCTTCAGTAGGGCTTACGGTATCGGCCTTCAACCTAAACTCGCACATCCACGACTGACTTACAAAGTGGGAGGCTCACCTCTTTTGCCTGACTTACGAGGTATAAAATTATTTCACAGATGAAGAAAGATAGATCATACACCGTATCAAGATAAAAACACAACAAAACAGAATCTTGCAAATTTTATTGATCATGAAACTCTATACATAGAGACCAAAGCTTTGATACCACTTCTAACCAAGCTTTTACACCAAATCTCCAACTTTACTAACCAAGCTTACTAAACCAAGCTTTACAACTATTACAAAATCCAAACTTCAACTTTTAAATACTATTATAGCTATTACAAACTCAAGTTACAAGCTCTTAATGCTCCCATCTTCTCCGATGTAGTGAATGAGTCTCAACATACCTTTATATAGGAATGTGAGAGGCTTTTCACCGGATAGATGGAAACCTAGAAACCGAACCTGATAACCTAGGCAACAAGAAGATTCCCACTAAGGAAAAGTGGGAAACGACAATTGAGTACATGCCACTCAATGAGACACCTTTAGATAAAGTGGGGAGGTCCACCATGCTTTTGAAATGACTAAAGTGGAGTCACCTCAAAGCTTTATTAGATGGATGACAACAAGCCTGTCATCATAGCTTTATGGACTGAAATGGACTCTAGGACTATTATCATTATCTCGATGAGCTGAAGATTCTTCCCAATCTCTCCTTTCAGCAAAGTAGAGGTCATGAGTGTTCCTCTCGTACCAAAGTCTGATACAGAGGATGTTCCATCATTATCTGAGCTAGATGCCTTCGTGATGGAAAGAGATAATGATCTGGAATCTGAAGGAAGTGACCAGGTGCAGGAGGATGGACATTCATTGTATGATGGAGATAGATTCTTCTCCATAGTTTTCCATTTGGATTAGCATGATGTCCCTGTAGAGGATTAGTCCTAACATAATAGGATATTTTTACATACCAAGGTATTTTACAATTGATTAAAATATTTCTAATAGTATCAGGTTCTACATTAAGCAAAGGACTTATCAAAAATCTTAGTAGGCAGATATTTAGAAAGAAAATACTTAAAATGATTAGCAATATACTACCTATCTCCTGAATACTTGGCCTATTCCATGCATCATTTTCCATAGGATGTCCTTCGGGCCAAAGCTTAGAAAATTCAAACCTCCATAATGTTTTTGGTCTTGGGACCAATTGTCTTAGTTGAATTCCTTCTATTGGAATATCATCTGGAGGAGGTCCAAGTACCTTGAATGTCTCCATTGCCACTGTAAAGTGCAAAAAACCATAGGTTCTTGCCTGGTATGAAATTCTGTGGTAGGAATTTTAGGATCAACAAATCTGATGCCACCTCTGTCATATTATAAGGAGATACAAAAATAATTCCTCTTGAGAGTAACAGATGTTGTGCTTCATATGACATCTCATTGTCATTCCTCTTTAGAGATTCAAGGTAATTGTGAAAAGTAGAAGATTTCCAGATGGTTTCAACAAATTCATGGATCACCTGTGTAATATTTACATTCTTTGAATAATTTAATTCTCTACTGGAAAAATCAGCTAGAGAATTATCTTTTCCTTTGATATGCTCAATTTCAAAACTAAATTGTCAAACCATTCCCATCGCATCTTTGAAGCCTAATGCGCTTTTGTTGGCGGGATCTCCATTATTAAGTCTTTGGCTTAAAATCCTTTAAGTCGGCGTAGAATAAAGTGCTCATTTTAAGTAAAAAAAAATAAGAAGGCTTTTATGGCTTTCTTAGCAACTAAAATTTCTTTATGAGTAGAATGATATTTCAGCTCTGATCCTTGAAAAGATCCAGATGTATATCTGCATATCTTTTCTTTTCCATTATCTATTTTTCTTTCAACACAGCTCCCCAATAATTTTCACTACCATCTGCTTTATGATCTTTAATCCTTTTCCGGCAAGGACATAAAGAGAAAGATTTTGAACTTGTGTTTTATTCTTCACACAACTTGGGTCATTTCTTCTGACCAGCTAGGAGCATTCTTCTTCAATATTTTATTAAGCAAAATTTTATCTCAAAGCAATATATTCTTATAAAAACCAACAACATAATTTATATAACCCAAATCTCTGTAGAATTGATTCTTTTAGATCCGGTATGGGAATTCTTGGATTTTTGATACAATATGAGATTGCATTTCAATTGATCCATCTTTAATTCTAATTCCTAGGAAATCCATTTCATCTTTAAAAATCTCCATTTTTTTGAGATAAACATAAACCATTCTTGTAGACTATTTCATAGAATTTCTCTAGATGATCAATATGCTCTTTGGGAGATTTAGAAAATATTAATATGTCATCAATGTAGACTATTAAGAAATCAGCTAACTCACCAAAGATAGAATCCATTTTCTTCTGGAAAGATGGATGGAGCAGTCTTTAATCCAAATGGAAGAACTTTCCACTCATATTGTCCTCCAGGAACTACAAAAGTTGTTTTGTAGGTGTCCTCTAGTTTCAAGAATATTTGCCAAAAGCCACTTTTCAAATCAAACTTGCTATATACTTTTGATCCTTTGATTTTGGATAGCAAATCATCCTTAAGCGAATAGGATGTTGGATGGCTTTCACAAACTTGTTCAAAGGCTTGTAATCAACAACAAGTCTTTTCTTTTGGTGAATTTGTTCACTTCTCTTATTCACATAAAAAGTTGCACATGCCCAATGGAGAGTTAGATTCTTTGATGAAACCACCTTGGATTAGCTTTTAATTTCTTCATGGCATTCCTTTCTTTCAGAAGGGATCATGCCTTTATGATGGGCTTTGAATTTTGGAATGATATCATTCCCTTTGTCATCTTTCTAAAACTGCAAATCTAGTGAACAGTAATGCTTTTTTCTTTCAATAAAAATATGAGGATTATCTAACAAAGATCTTCTTGATCTTTGCAACAATGTCATCAATATTACCTTTACATAAGGCTATAGATTTATGAATCCATTCATGATTGGATTCTTTCTTTTCTCCTAGAGAGGAATGATGGTTCCAATGAATATTTTGGGGATCTAACATTAGGATTGAATAAAGATATAAAATCTTTATTTAAATCGAAAGTACCACATTCTGTAAAGCATCCACTCCTATTCAGCAATCATATGAAAGCATGTCATGCCGATAAAACTATAATGTTCTTTCATATCCTTCTATCCCGATAGGGACATATGTCAGTATATCTAGAAATGACTTCTTTCTTATCAAAATTTATTTTTAAATATGTCTTTGTCCAACAATCTGAGGTATGGCTCTAGTTCTAAGCAGACTTATATCTGCTCCAATATCAATCATTACATCTATAGAATATGGCTTGATATTTGGGATGCATATATTAATAGTAATAAAAGGATTTTGGGCTCCTTTTATGGTACATACTCGTATTGATTTCTTCGTTGGGACTTTTCCTCTACATCTTGATGTCGATTTGCTAATAGGATTCTTCTATAAATTGCTCATCACCTTCATCTTCTTTCTTCTCTTTGTTTTCTTCTTCATCTAGTCTCTTATATTCATTTGTAGCTTTGCAATCACCTTTTGTAAAAACTCTATTCTATTTCTTATCCACAATCTCATGTTTCAGAACTGGAATAACAACATCTATACTAGAAGTACTTACCTGAAACTCATTATCCGATCCTCATCAAGGAATAGGAATGGAAAGCTCCTTCTGGTGGAGAGTGTCTTCCTCCTCTACCACGACCTCTTCCTCTGTAGGGAGTTTGTCTTTGACGAACACGTCCTTTTATAGGAGGCCTTGAAGTGGGTGATGACCATTGCTGAAGAGACCATCTTAGTTTTTCTTCTTCTTCTTCTTTTCTCTCTCGAGCTTCATTTTTAGCTCTAGCTTTGAATTGTATATTTTCTCTCTAATTCTCTCTCGACCTTTGGGAGAGAAAAGTCTTCTTAGTAGTATCCCATGAGGGACAATCTTCAAATTCACTCTACCTTAATTCTAACTATTTTAATATGACTTCAAAAGATATTAGCATGAAAGGATGAGGAAAGCTAGAAATCATATTTACAAAAGAGGGAAATGACTCATATCCAGATTCGTACTATCCGAATTTGACTCGTAATGCTATATGATATTTACTTGAAAATCCTCACTTGAAGAGATATATGATATATCAGAGGAATAGAAATCAAAATTAGAGATTAAGTAGTAATCCTAATCGCTTATACCTTTTTTGTAAGAATATTTATCTTTACCTTACATTTATCTATATTCTTCTTCTAGGGCATTCATTGGCATAATGCTTACCTTTACAAATAAAGCAATTAGGTATAAATTTTCTTTTCTTCCCCATATATTTCTTCTTTATGAAATATTGCTTTTTATATGGGACATCTTTTGAATATCTTTTTCTAGAAAACTTATACTTATTATGCTTATACCGACCCTTCCCTTTGAAAAGATGAACACTCATTACAAGGCTTATTGATTTTGAACTTAGGCTAGGTTTTACAACCAAATGGGTCAAGATCTAATAACTGATAAAATTTTATTCCTAAGGCTTTTTGGGCCTTAGCAGCTTCTTTTCATGGGTCTTGTTTCTCTTGACAGAGACGAGCATTCATCTCATTTATGATCTGATTTAAAGCACCAAGACTCAATTCTTCTATACTCTTACCATGCAGGCTTTCTTATATTCTGTGGAAAGAATGTAGGAAAAGACTCTATATAAATGGAGTCTCATAAGTAGGATCATTTATATTACCATAATTGTAATATAACTTTTTCATATAACACTGATATTCTTTAATCCTACTCATGTCACACAATCTGCTCTTATTAATAAAGAGGTATTCTTAAGTTTATCATTATCAAAAGTTCTTATAAATTCATGAATAAGAGCCGTGGTTAATGAAGCATATCCTCCAATCGAATTTCTTTCCGATGTGGGTGAGCATCCCACCATTCTTGTACTATACCAACAAATCCATTAGCAATAACCTCAGGCTTTTCTTAACAAGAGTTGAGAATTAGCCCATCCTATTATTCCATGTACTAACTCCTTTACTTGTCCTAGAGTAGAACAATCTAGCTTATACCAATTGGGCTGCAAGGTTTGAGTTCGGTGCGATGATGAAGAGGCTCTAATGTTGAAGCTCTTGGAGTTTGCTCCATCGTAACCATACTCTTAGCTTCTTCTAGAAGAATCTTAGCCATACTGACTAATCCTTTATCTAGATTCTTTTTATCTCGTGATGAACAAAGGAGTATGTTTAGATAGAACATTCTTATGGCAGATCGAAGATCCCAAATATCAAAGAACTTTTTTCCAGGACAATTTCTAGGACTAACATGTGATTCTTGAACTTGATCAATCTTATGACTCAACTCAAAAGTAGACTCGTGTAGTGATAGTATATGACAATTTTGTGGGTACTAATTTAAAAGTAATATCTTTTACAATAGATCATCAACACAAAAGTACAGAGGAATGAAGATGTGGAAATGAGCAGAAAAGGCATTCTCTAGAATTATAGATGACAAAATAATTCCTTATATGTGCCAGAACATAATGAATTGGAATAAGACCATTTGTATTTGAATTAAATGAGATGCAATTGAAAAGACACATAGTTCTAGAAATAACATCTACAAGAATACAAAGCTTCTTGACATAATGCAGACAAATGATCTAACAATACTCAATAGATAGCCACGAATAAAAGGGATCAGATGGACAAAGAAAGAATATCCTTTTGTATTGATTGCTTTACTATTTCTTACACTTCCAAAAATAAGCCAAGTTCCCCCCCTTCAAAATGGCGTAGGGAGACCATTATATAGTTTTAAAATTAGTTACACTTGGTAACTACTTCTTTTAATTAATGTTTAGTTAAAGGGATGCTTAACGCAAAACCCCAACTAATTACAATAAATATGAGATGAGAAAAGAAAGAGGAAGAGAAGTTAGGGAGGAAGACAAGTGTTCATGATTAGAAGGGCCCACCACTTGAGGATCCACTTGTCTAAACCTTTTTAAAACCTCTCTCTATGTCTCTTCCTCATGGAATGATGTGTTGGCAGCAGATCGGGTCCAAAAAATGAGACATTTCTCCATATCTTTTCGAATTCGATGTGCGTATGGTAATCCTTGCTCGCTTCTTCAATGGAAGACTAGAGAGAGCATATTTCCTTCATCGTTTCCTTAGTGATGGAATCCTCTTTGAACATGCTTTTTTGAAAAAAGCTCTAAATTGAGCTTTAATTTCTTATAGGGAGAGAGGTACACCTAAGGTCTCATCATGGAGGTGGCAATGGATATCCTTAAAATCGAGACACACTTAAAGTCTTGAAGGCCTCACCCTTCCGCTAGCTATTTCTCAATTATCCCAAAGCCTCCTCTAGCACTTTGATTTTCCACTCCACACTGTATACCCATGATTTTGACAAATTATCTTTCACATCATCAAATACCTTGCTTGCCATTAAAATATTCTCATCAGTTTGCCCCATAAGGTGAAGGTCTACTATGTAGCTACTCTAGAGTTTGAGCTCTTTATCCATATTTCCAATGGTGGAGGAGAGTTTCTGTTGCAGATTACTTACCTTCTCATTGAGTTTGAAGGATTCACCAATGAAATTCAACCCTACAATAAGCATATCATCTACCATGGCCTCCATAGCCCTTCCATAGATGGAGTACCTATGTATATCCTTGATGCTCTGGACTTCATCTTGGTTGAGGAGCACAGGTGGTGGAAGAGTAGTTAGTGGGGTGGGGTCTAAAACTTTATCCTTGGATAGCAACAACTTGATGAAACTTGTAAGAACCTGAGCCTGCTCTTTTAGCTATTCTATATTTTTTTGCCCTTTTTCCACCCTCCCAATGACCCTGGTGATTGTTTCTTGAAGATTGTGAATCTCACCTTCAGGGGTGGACTCTCCCATGGAGATCCTTGAAAGTTCTAGATTAGATGCCTGCAAATCCTGCTCTGGCTTGTCAACCTTGGGCTTGGCTATCTCCAGAATTACTGACCTTGGGCATCGATACTATTATTGAAGTGGTCCTGGCTTTCTTGGTAGGAGAAAAGGAATAGTGCCCAATAAGGCCACCACAGCATCAAAGTTGGGTCTTGAGATTTGAGAGGAAGACTTCCTCTTCCTACTATCAACAAAAGGTTGCACCTATGCGAAAGAGGAGGAGGAAGAGGGGGGGCAAGAGGAAAGAGAAAGGGAACTCATGGCACTCAAAGTGTGCACTGTTGTTGCCTCTAGTTGAGATGTGAGTGGGGCAATTTGAGGCTTATAGTACAGAGGAGTCAATGGTGCTCGGAAGCTCAACGCACTTTGAAATTTCTTTTTCTATATCCATTGGGGCTTCAACTACCTACAAAGATACTAGAACTTCACTCTCTTCACTTTCACTGAGAATAATAATGTTCTCTAGTCCTAAGGGAAATTCTGAATGCTTTATCAGGGGATCCTCTTCAACAAGCTCCCTCTTGACCTCCTTGACCTTCTTTTGATACACCTGAGTGGATGAGGAAGGGGTGGAGGATGTAGGCCCTTTATTTGATGAGGTAGGAGGAGTCTGTATAGGTGCTTCTGAACTAGGTGTCTATGCCTCCTTCCTTGGTATTGAGGTGTCCTTGGAGGAGGACTCTCCTGAATGCTTTCTAAGCTCATGAACTCTTCTGTCAAACCAGATTTTGGTTCTTACTAGGACAGGGGCTAGGATTTCAGCCAGATCATCCTTCTCTTTTTGAACCAATCCAAATCCTCCAAGGGAGTGTGTTTGATCAAAGTATCATATTCATATGATAACAAGTCAGATTTTCATCCTAAAGCCCTTTAGGAATTTGATACAAGTTAAGCTCTTGAATCAGTTGAAGAGAAAACCTGCCATAATGTCTCCTCCTTGCCTCAAAATCATCAGCACAATCAGCCCAATAATCTTCTGTGTCTGCCCTATGATGGTAATTGATTCTGAGATTCTGTTCAATAAATTTCTTCAAGTCAAAACAAGTTCTGGGCCTGAAGAAATGGATAGTGATGGGAGCTAGGGCTCTCTCTATGTTTTGTGCATCCAAAGCCATCTTGCAGGTGTAGTTTCCCAAAGATATGGGGAAGTGCAGACCAGTGATTTTCTTATTCCTGCAGGTTCTGTGCAATTTTCCAATTGCCTGCATATCTCGATCAAGGCCATTTTGTCACTACAGAACATAGGGAGCTTGAGAGGGGTGCTCTCATAGCTTGCTAGCCTGATATAAGAGAATTTTCTGAACTGGATGAAGTAGGCACCATACTTCGCTATCAGGCTCATGGCTTCATCAGAGAACCTCCTTGCAGTGTCACTCTCTAGAAGTCTTGCAATGTACATGGTGAAAGCATCATTCACCCTCCTGAAGTTGTGATTACTAGTGTCCAGGGTGAATTGAGGGCAGTAAGCATATATAGGATCACCCTTCTGAGCATCAATATATGTGAAGCCAAACCACTACCTAGATGCTGCTAGGGTATACATCAGATAAGAAGTCATGTAAAACTTCTTGGTTTGTTGTACATTGATGGTTGTTTTGCTATGTTCATACTGATGATTTCTACCTAGTTGATGTTCTAAGTACCCTCACACACCATGTTGATAAGTGGGCACATCCAGAAATGGAACTCGTTGGTAGAGGGTAAGCCCATGACCCGAGCTAACAAGATTATGAAATCTGACAGCTCCTCATTGAAATTGGAATAAAATAGAGCTTTGGATAGATGGGACACCCCCTTTTTAGGGTTTTTTAGCCATGACTTTACCACCCTTAACTTGTATTTTCACTGTCTGGTCGAAGAGTGCCTATGCCTAGTTCTGAGAAATGACTATAGAATTATCCATTTCGGGAATCCTTAGGGCAGCACCAATGGCGGTTGTTTCAAGCTTGGTGATGAGCTCCCCATGCACATTAGTTAGTTCACTCGAGTCAGGATTGAAGTGAGTGCACCGCATGTGAGTACCATGTCTACACATTGCACTGAGATCGGGAAACTAGCGGCAAACACCAATCCACTATCGTTAATCATTTGTGCCATTGGAGAGGGGTTTGGGTCTATCAACCTAGTCCAGAAATCTCTAAAGTCCAGGTGATGAATTTCACTGTCCCCGATATCGGGAATAGTAGACTCGAGTGGTGAAAGTTACTCCTGACGTTGAAATTTAATCTTCATGTTGATAACAGTAATTTGAAAAACAAAGTTACAGCTTGAATTCTTGATGGAATTATAGGGGGAATGGGTACGCGCACAGAGATTTCAATCGCAAGGGTATGAGCAATTGGTAACGGGAAAGCAAAGTGTGTAAAAATGTGTAGGGGGAAGTCTATTAAATAGCCATTTAGGAGAGAAAAGGTCATAAATGTGCATTAAATTCATATCCACCAACTCAAAAAGTAGGCATCGGGAAGAGTGGGAAAAATTAGCCCGAATGGCCTTTGGTTCATTTGGGACACATGGGACGCAAAAGCGTGATTCGCCAATGCGGGTAATGTGAGGATAGAATGCACAAATGCTTTTTGGGAGATGAGGGACCAAAGTACATGAAGTGCACATGCAGATGACATGATGGTGATAGGTGAACATGGAGCCTGAGTGAACTTGGGACATTTGGAACAAAAATTTCGACGGGCCCGTAAGAAAATAGATTTCGGATAAAGTGGCCGATCGGCGAAACAGGGAGCCCAAATGAACATGGGACACATGGGACAAAAATTTCAGACCCAAATCACACAAATGACTCAAAAATGCAGATTTTTTCCAACTTCTTGACTTTTCCCTTTACCAGAACAACAGAAAAAGGTGTTAACTCAAAAATTTTCAATTTTAAACTTTTTCAAAAGAGGGGAAATTTTGAGAGGAAAATAGCTGGCTCCTTCTGGGATGACTTGGCTAAAGTCCAAAGGAATGAGACAAGGCAAGAACTCTCAGAAAACCTAGGGGAAGTAGATCAGTGCCTTATCCATTGGGCCACGGAGTCAAAAGCAAACCAATACAGAAAACAACACCCCAAATGAAGAAAACACACCAAAACAAGAAAAAGGAAGGGGAAACACACACACTATACATAATATACAAAGGACTTCCTAATCACCTAGGACTTAAACAATTTCAGGTACTGCCCACTATAAGGAAGTGGGAGGAAGAACCATCCATATAATCAAGGTAAAAAGAATTCTCACTAGTAAAGTGCCTGATCTTGAAAGGTCCAAGCCAAAGAGAATCAAACTTGCCATGGCTACCACGAGGTTCATGTATTTTATCCCATAGCAAAACAATGTCTCCAACTTTGAAATCTCGTGACTCTACCTTTTTATCAAACAAGGCCTTTACCTTCTGTTGGTGAGAATATATCTATCAACAACCTTTAACCTATCCTCATTCAATTTATAAAGATACATGATCCTTTTATCCAAAGAATCATTAAAACTAGTGTCTTCAATGGCCTTCATTAAATGCAAGGCTGGTAGTTCCACTGTTACTGGCAATTGAGCTTCCACTCCATATACTACCTAAAAAGGAGACATCCCAATGGCTCTTTTAGGTGTGATCCTATCTACCCAAAGAGCATCATAGAGTTTCTTGTGCCAGTTCCTCTGAGATTCATTAACTAATTTCCTTATTATGGCCACCATATTTTTGTTTGTTGATTCACTTGTCCATTCCCCTAAGGATAATAATCCAAGGAGTGAGCCAGGGAGATGCCATATCCATAACAAAAATCCATCATCTCAATTGAAGAAAAATTTGAAGCATTATCCGTCACGATCTTGTTTGGCACACCAAACCTCACCAAGATGTTTTCTTTGATAAAATTGCATACTACTTCAGAAGTAGTACTCTTTACTGGAATGGCTTCTACCCACTTAGTAAAATAGTCTGTGGTAGTTAATACGTGGGTATGACCAGCACTAGAAGAGGGATTAAGTGTTCCAATGAAATCTAAACCCCATTATTGAAAAGGCTCTTTGATCACAATTGGTTTAAGGGGCAAAGAAGCCAACTTGGGTCTACCCACAAAGGTCTGACAAGCTTCACATTTATCAATCCACTTTGATGCATCTTTGAACAAGGTAGGCCAATAATATCCTACACGAAGAATCTTATGAGTAGTGACAGTTGATGAGTAATGCCCTCCACATGCCTGATTATGGAAAGCTAAAAGTAGCTTCCTCTGTTGTTCCTTGTCCACGCATTTTAGAAATCTTCCATCCAACCCACGCTTGAACAAGGCATTCTCCCACAACACATATTGGGCTGATCTTAACTTAACAACTCTCCTCTCTTTGGTAGTCAAATGAGAGGGACATTCTCCATATGTGAGAAAGTGTGTGATATCAGCATACCATTCATCAATTGAGCTGAGAAACAAAATGGTAGGAAGATCAACTTTATCCTTGGGTAACTCATGTCCAGCTCCTCAGCGATGAGTTCACACAAGCCTTTTCCATGGACTAGTTTGGTTGGTCTAATGTTAATATCATATTCTTTACCTTAGCCACCTAGTTTCCATCTTGAGAAAACATCCAAACTTTCCTTGCGTGAGAATGAACTTGATAGTTGTGTCAGATCTCAAATATTGTGGAAAAGAGAGTTAAGAATGTAAAAATGAAACTGCTTGATGCTTTGGAACCACAAAAAGCATGTTATACCATCATGGTGTATTTTTTAAGTCAAAATCCAAGTTAGAATGTATCTCATAAATGAGCCCAAAAGGCATGATCATTAGAATCTTTACCCCAAGGGGTAAAAAGGCCGCCTTGTGTTATCTATGGCATGCATAATAATAAAATCTTCCCGAAATATGGATCATGCTATGACAACAGGCAGAGTTTTAACTTGTAATAGACTTTAATACCTTGGGCAAAGGATTCTTTCCTTCAAGAGGCTTGATTCAAACGTTTGTTTTCCTTCAACATCAAGAGATATTCACCATTTTAGTTCTACAAAATTATGGATCCATGAATCTGGATAGGAAAAATAATTTTGGCTTAATCTTACCATTTCCCGAAAGAAATAATGCACTCCCTTTTAGGATTGATTGCATTTGTTTCTATCTCAATAGGCTTAATCTCACTCAAGATCAATTTTTATACCATCTTTGAAAATATTTTAGATCCTCATAGAATAAGCCCTAAGAAATTTCTTTATACTGACACAAAAATAGATTACTTTCTTTTTTCTTCTCGTGATCCATGTTCCAATGTTCACGAGTTTAGGGTCAACAAAACTCCCAATATTAGTTTTATCATACTCAGCAGATTGTTGTGATCCAGTAGAAGCTTTAGACTTCACATACCTATCATGCTTATCAAACAATTCTTCTAAACTCACCAGTCCCTTTGGAATCTTGTTCCCTTTGAGTTTGATACACCCATCTTGATCTATCTCTTCTTCATTGACATCCTCTTTATTGGAAGGCACACTTTCACAAGGTAAATTGTCACTTCCTTCAAAGTACAACTATTCAAAGTTATCCCTAAGTTCTAGGAAGGAAAGAAAATGTTGATCATCATTAAAAATTTCCAATTACTTGCATTATCAGGTACACTGGGCCTATGGATCATCTCAATGGTAAACCTATCTTGAGAGAAGTCAGGATGAGGTATCAGCAATGACCCTGAGACTGCTAGTGAATCAGCCCTGGTGTTCTCCTCCCTAGGCACTGCTTCAATGGAGAAGGCATCAAGAAATTCGATAGAGTCCCAAACCTGATTCCTGTAATGTTTCAACCTTCTATTCTTTACCTGGAAAAGGTTTCTAACTTGCTTGACAATCAGCTCCGCATCTCCATGAGCTAGAAGATTCTTCACACCCTTTTCTTTTGCCACATTAAGCCCAAGAATGAGAGCTTCATACTCTGTTGTATTATTAGTATTTTCAAATTGTAACTTGAATGAGAAAGGACAAACCTTTCCCTCAGGAGACACTAATACTACACCAGCTCCAGAACCAGCTGAGGAACAACTTCCATCAAACTCTAATATCCAAACACCATTAGGATCCTTAAGTGATTTTTTGGGGAGTTGGATCTCCTCTGGAGACATAATCATATAGTTTCCATGCCCCATATCCTCATAAAGTATTTGCACTTTGGGATCATCTATTTTTTGTACAATATACTCAGACTACTTCTCGGGAAACAACTTCTTCATTTGTCCATTAACTGGTATGAGGGCATGTGACCAATCCATTTGAATTTCTCCTCCCACATCCTTATAGAAGTTCCTACTTAGCATTCCATATGAAGGAGGAATGTCTGCTACTAGGATAGTAGCCAAAACCTTTTTCTCAGGAAAAGTAGCAAAAGCTACTTGTGCATCTTTAATTCTTCCAACTAGGGGCACTTCCTTACTCTCCATAGAATAACAAGACCCATAAGTGCATGTGAGAGTTAGGCCTAAGGCATGGGCTACTTTGGCAGGCATTACATTGTCCGATGCCCCTGAGTCTATGATGCAGTTGCTGAGTTTATGACCTACTATAAGGAGGGTCACATAGAATGGTTTGATCTTGTCATTGGGTGAGGTGACGGCAGCTACTAGATTGGGTTGTGGTGTGGAGGATGGAGTGGGTAAAAGGCCTTTAGAGGTAATTTTGGAATGGGAATTGACAAAGTGAACCATTTTAGCAAAAGCCTTGGGATGGGTTTGATAATACTCAGCCTCTGAGATTTGAACCTTGGTCTTTTTCAGGTGATCAATGATATCGAAAGACCCAGAGGTGGATGGGCTATCATCACTTGGGACCTTAGGCTTATCAGTTTTAGGAGTTGAAGAAGAAGAAACTTTAGTAGCAGAATTGGTAGGACTCACCTTTGGTGTGGATGTAATGGGGATAGGAGATCCTCTTTTTGCAATCACAGGGATAGTCATCGGATGCTCCTTGGATCTTTTGGTAGGCTGCATCACTTTCTCCCTTTTGTTTGTCTACTCTCAAGTCATGACAACGTATGATTTGCTATTCATGTCCGCTACTACTTCATCATAATCATCTTCTTCATCAACACCTTCAGTAGTGAAGAAATTAACTCAAGATCCCTCAAGTTCCTCTATTTCTTCATCGGCCTCTTCAACAAGTTCTTCACAATCTTCACTAACCTCTTCATCCTCTGGCTCTTCAACTTCACAGGTTACATTAACAGGGACCTTAATAGGTGGTCCTTCAATGCTAGCCTTGTCTGAGAAGCAGGCAAATGATTTCTGGGCTGAAAATTCCTCCTTGGAACATCTGCATAGGGGGCGTGCTGAGCCAATTGTTTCTTAATGGTGATGAGGTCATTTGTAAGTTTTTGTACTAATGGATCAGTATTAGGCCTAGGAGTGGAAGAGGAGGAAGAAAAGACCTAGATTTAGAAGGATCTCTTCTCAACTTCCCGGACATGATTAAATCATCTTCGACACTAACAACAAGAGTTTGATCCTCGGCCAATGTTACAAGATTAGCTCTTCTCAATGCATAACTAACTTTAGGCAATTGGGCATTCAGGAAGAAGAATTTTTGGATTTGATCTACAGGTTGAGTGTCTGGTGGGATTTTTTAATCAACTTGTTGAATTGAGCCACAAATTCTCTCATGGGTTCTTGTGATTCCTTCTTTATTTGAGAAATTTGGGCCAGCAAAGCATGCACGTCTTCTGCCGGTTTGAAACGATTCTCAAACCTTGTTCTCATTGTGTTCCAGCTGGTGATAGCCCCAGCTGGAAGGTGATAGAACCAATCTACTGCATTATCTTGTAAGGTCTCAACAAAAATCCTTACCGAGACATCTTCATGTTCAACTCCTAGAACTCCACATGCAACTATGAAGGCCACGATATGTTCATCAGGATGTACCTTTCCATCACCTCTGAACTTGGGAAAGTTCTTCCGGTTACCTCTGGGTAACTCATGCAAAGGCTGAGGAAGGGCGAGAGGCCCAACATGATTTCCCCAAGGCAATGGTACTACCATTCTTGGAAAAATGGTTTGAAGGGGAACTAAAACACCAACAAGAATCAGAGCATGGAGATTAGGACTGAGTTGCTCTGAAGGAATACCACCCATGCAGGGGTTCTATTTTTGATAGGAGGAGTGCTTGTTGAACGAGCTCTTTATTTCTTCTAGTTGAAGGAAAGGAAAACCCTGCTGTTCCAAAAGCTGAAACTGAGAATCTTCAATACCAAGGCCCTTCTCCCACGAGTAAAATGTGGAGTTGCCAAATCAAAGGATGATCAATAAATGGTTATGGAACTGGAATACGTCAAGAAAAATGATTCCCCAATGGAGTCACCAAAAATTGTTGGTCGTCAAAAAGGACCTCAATGAGAACAATAGTCAGGGGACAAGAAGTCCCTCCTCTTTAATGGGAGAGGTTCCCTTATTCAAAAGCAAAACCTATTTACATATGTATAGTGCATAGTTTTAATGTGGAACTTGGATATCATGAAAGCGTTTTGAAATAAAATAGATCATCAACACAAAAGTACAGAGGAATGAAGACGTGGAAATGAGCAGAAAGGCATTCTCCAGAATTATAGATGACAAAATAATTCCTTATGTGTGCCAGAATATAATGAATTGGAATAAGACCATTTGTATTTGAATTAATGAGATGCAATTGAAAAGACACACAGTTCCATAAATAACATCTACAAGAATACAAAGCTTCTTGACATAATGCAGACAAATGATCTAACAATACTCAACAGATAGCCACGAATAAAAAATCAGATGGACAAAGAAAGAAGATCCTTTTGTATTGATTTCTTTACTATTTCTTACACTTCCAAAAATAAGCCAAGTTTCCCCATTCAAAATGGCGTAGAGAGACCATTATATAGTTTTACAAATCAGTTACACTTGGTAACTACTTCTTTTAATTAATGTTTAGTTAAAGGGATGCTTAATGCAAAACCCCAACTAATTACAATAAATCTGAGATGAGAAAAGAAAGAGGAAGAGAAGTCAGGAGGAGAAGACAAGTGTTCATGATTAGGAAGGGCCCACTGACTTGAGGATCCACTGTCTAAACCTTTTTAAAGCCTCTGCTATGTCTCTACCACGTGGAACTGATGTGTTGGCAGCAGACTGGGTCCAAAAACTGAGACATTTCTCCATCTCTTTGTCAAATTCGATGTGTGTATGGTAATCCTTGCTCGCTTCTTCAATGGAAAACTGGAGAGAGCATATTTCCTTCATCTTTTCCTTAGTGATGGAGTCCTCTTTGAACAGATTTTCTTTGACAAAAGCTCTGAATTGAGCTTTAATTTCTTATAGGGAGAGAGGTACACCTGAGGTCTCATCATGGAGGTGGCAATGGATATCCTTAAAAGTAGATACCACCAAAGTCTTGAAGGCCTCACCCTTCTACCAGCTATTTCTCAATTCTCCCAAAGCCTCCTCTAGCACTTTGATTTTCCACTCCACACTGTATACCCATGATTTTGACAAATTATCTTTCACATCATCAAAGACCTTGCTTGCCATTAAAATATTTTCATCAGTCTGCCCCATAAGGCGAAGGTCTACTATACAGCTGCTCCAGAGTTTGAGCTCTTTATCCATATTTCCAATGGTGGAGGAGAGTTTCTGTTGCAGATTACTTACCTTCTCATTGAGTTTGAAGGCTTCACCAATGAAATTCAACCCTGCAACAAGCATATCATCTACCATGGCCTCCATAGCCCTTCCATAGATGGAGTACCTATGTATATCCTTGATACTCTGGACTTCATCTTGGCTGAGGAGCATAGGTGGTGGAAGAGTAGTTAGTGGGGTGGGGTCTAAAACTTTATCTTTGGATAGCAAGTGACTTGATGAAACTTGTAAGAACCTGAGCCTGCTCTTCTAGCTACTCTATAGTTTGTTGCCCTTTTTCCACCCTCCCAATGACCCTGGTGACTGTTTCTTGAAGATTGTGAATCTCACCTTCAGGGGTGGACTCTCCCATGGAGATCCTCGAAAGTTCTAGATCAGATGCCTGCAAATCCTGCTCTGGCTTGTCAACCTTGGGCTTGGCTATCTCCAGGAATTGCTGACCTTGGGCATCAGATACTATTCTTGAAGTGGTCCTAGCTTTCTTGGTAGGAGCAAGGAGGGAGTAGTGCCCAATAAGGCCGCCACAACATCAAAGTTGGGTCCTGAGATTCGAGAGGAAGACTTCCTCTTCCTACTATCAACAAAAGGTTGCACCCATGCGAAAGAGGAGGAGGAAGAAGAAGGGGGGCAAGAGGACCGAGAGAAAGGGAACTCATGGCACTCAAAGTGTGCACTATTGTTGCCTCTAGTTGAGATATGAGTGGGGCATTTGAGGCTTCTGGTACAGAGGAGTCAATGGTGCTCGGAAGCTCAGTGCTTTGAATTTCTTTCTCTATATCCATTGGGGCTTCTGAAGCACCTACAGAGACTGGCACTTCACTCTCTTCACTCTTCACTAAGAACAATAATGTTCTCTGTCCTGAGGGCAATTCCGAATGCTTTATCAGGGGATCTTCTTCAACAGGCTCCCTCTTGACCTCCTTGACCTTCTTCTGATACACCTGAGTGGATGAGGAAGGGGTGGAGGATGTAGGCCCTTTATTTGATGAGGCAGGAGGAGTCTCATGCAGTGCTTCGAACCGGTGTCTGCCTCCTCCTTCCTTGGTGTTGAGGTGTCCTTGAGGAGGACTCTCCTGAATGCTTTCTAAGCTCGTGAACTCTTCTCAAAACCAGATTTTGGTTCTTACTAGGATAGGGGCTAGGATTTCAGCCAGATCATCCTTCTCTTTTTTGAACCAATCCAAATCCTCCAAGGGAGTGTGTTTGATCAAAGTATCATATTCATATGATAACAAGTCGAGTTTTCATCCTGAAGCCCTTCAGGAATTTGATACAAGTTAAGCTCCTGAATCAGTTGAAGAGAAAACCTACCATAATGTCTCCTCCTTGCCTCAAAATCATCAGCACAGTCAGCCCAATAATCTTTTGTGTCTACCCTATGATGGTAATTAATTCTGAGATTTTGTTCAATAAATTTCTTCAAGTCAAAACAAGTTCTGGGCCTGAAGAAATGGACAGTGATGGGAGCTAGGGCTCTCTCTATGTTTTGTGCATCCAGAGTTGTCTTGCAGGTGTAGTTTCCCAAAGATATGGGGAAGTGCAGACCAGTGATTTTCTTATCCCTGTAGGTTCTGTGTAATTTTTCCAATTGCCTGCATATCTCGATCAAGGCCATTTTGTCACTACAGAACATAGGGAGCTTGAGAGGGGTGCTCTCATAGCCTGCTAGCCTGATATAAGAGAATTTCTCGAACTAGATGAAGTAGGCACCGTAATTCTCTATCAGGCTCATGGCTTCATCAGAGAACCTCTTATGGTGTCACTCTCCAAAAGTCTTACAATGTACATGGTGAAAGCATCATTCACCCTCCTGAAGTTACGATTACTAGTGTCTAGGGTGAATTGAGGGTAAGAATATATATAGGATCACCCTTCTGAGCATCAATATATGTGAAGCCAAACCACTACCTAGATGCTGCTAGGGTATACATTAGATAAGAAGTCATGTAAAACTTCTTGGTTTGTGTACATTGGACAACTATTCTACCAAGTTCATACTGATGATTTCTACCCAGTTGATGTTTTGAGTACCCTCACACACCATGTTGATAAGTGGGCACATCCAGAAATGGAACTCATTGGTAGAGGGTAAGCCCATGACCCGAGCTAACAAGATTATGAAATCTGACAGCTCCTCATTGAAATCGAATGAAACAGAGCTTTGGATAGACGGGACGCCCCCTTTTTAGGGTTTTTTAGCCACGACTTCACCACCCTTGCCTTGTATTTTTCACTGTCCTGGTCGAAGAGTGCCTGTGCCTAGTTTTGAAAATGACTATAGAATTATCCATTTCGGAATCCTTAGGGTAGTGCCAATGGTGGCGGTGCATCAAGCTTGGTGATGAGCTCCCCATGCACATTAGTTAGTTCACTTGAGTCGGGATTGAAGTGAGCACCGCAGGTGAGTACCGTGTCTACACATTGCACTGAGATCGGAAACCAACGGCATACGCCAAGCCACTATCGTTAATCATTTGCACCATAGGAGAGGGGTTCGGGTCTATCAACCTAGTCCAGAAATCTCCAAAGTCCAGGTGATGAACTTCACTGTCCCCGATATCGGGAATGGCAGACTCGAGTGGTGAAACCTACTCCTGACCTTGGAATTTAATCTTCATGTTGATAGCAATTTGAAAAACAAAGTTACAGCTTGAACTCTTGATGGAATTGCAGGGGGAAATGGGTACGCGCACAGAGATTTCAATTGTGAGGGTATGAGAAATTGGTAACGGGAAAGCAGTGTGCAAAAATGCGTAGGGGGAAGTCTATTAAATAGCCATTTAGGAGAGAGAAAGGTCATAAATGTGCATTAAATACACATCCACCAACTCAAAAAGCAAGCATCGGGAAGAGCGGGAAAAATAAGCCCGATGGCTTTTGGTTCATTTGGGACACGCGGGACGCGAAAGAGTGATTCGGCCGATGTGGGTAATGCAGGGACAGAATGCACAAATTCTTTCGGGACATGAGGGACCAAAGTACGTGAAGTGCGTGATGCGGCTGACATGGGCGATAGGTGAACAGCGAGCCCGAGCAAACTTGGGACATTTGGAACAAAAAGTTCCGATGGGCCCACAAGAAAACAGATTTCGGATAAAGCGGCCGATCGGCGAACAGGGAGCCCAAATGAACTTGGGACACATGGGACAAAAATGTCCGACAGACCCGCAAATCACACAAATGACTCCAAAAACGTATATTTTTCACATTCTTGACTTTTCCCTTTACCGAACAATAGAAAAAGGCGTTAACTCAAAAATTTCAATTTTAAACTTTTTCAAAAGAGGGAAATTTTGAGAGGACAACAAGTACTAACATCATCAACTTTAGAATTCAATAGTCTAATAGTAGAAGATATATCTCCTTTCTTATGGAGTTCTATGGCTTTTAATGTTTTCTACATTTCTGCTAAAATAGACTCTTGAGATTGCAGACGATCATGTACAAACTTGATGGCTTTATTAGTCCAATTTAACATTTTTGAGGACTTAGAAGGGTCTACATGTCTATCTACAGTTTTTTGGTACCAAAAGATAGTTTTTGGTTTTCATCAGGTGACAAAACTTCACTACTATCAAGGGACTAAAAGATGTGGAAATATTGGTTTCTTTAGAAGTCATACTAATTAGAAGGGACATATTTTTGTTTTATGATCTGCTCACAATCTTTACACCAAAGGTAATTTGTATTTGGATCATGAATCAAACTATTATGGCTACAGATATAAGTTTGTTCTTTCAGAGAATTTCTCGAAGGTTCAGCTAGTAGAGAAAATAGAAGTATCTGATCTAAATGAACTAGATCTGGACATATCAGACATGGGTTTCTTAGATCTGAAAGACAAAGTTACATTTGACTTAGACTCATTTACAGCTATAGCATTTTCTAACTTAGGCTAATTTTTCTCAAGAAACTTTTTGGATAAGGTCCATTCTTTTGGAACTCTAATATGGGACCAAGATATAAGCTTAGGTTCTATTTTTTGACTTTCTAAACTAGTATGACTCACCATGCTGCTGCCTTTAGAAATACCATGCTTGACTGCAGGATGCATTGTATTGACAAGACGATAGATAATCTTGTAATGAATAGCTAAGGGACAAGCACCAGGTTTCATATGCAGACCTGTAGTAGCAAGATGTAGACGCAAAACTTGTTTTAACAAATCTTCTTTTTGTAGGCTAACATGATAGTTTGGATAGACCTCAAAGGATATGGGGCCATTATGAAGACCAGTTTGGATAGCAGCCAATCAAGAATCTTTAAAGCTTTCAAAACACAGATCCATGAGACAACATAATACAAATGCATTTAAACCACGATGGAAAAGTGGAGTAATACCTATCTGTACACAACCTATATGAGAAAACTTAAATGTCTTTTTCTTCTTAAGGGACCGGATATCCGAAGATCTATCAAGGGAATATCATACTCATGACTAGAAGTCTGAGAAACTTGTATAATAGACTCAAGGGTCTTTAATGTAGTAGCAGCAATCAAATGAAAATCAATCAATTTATCATACACTTGGTTATATGGGATCTTAGGCAATTTCCATGCCGTAACGGATCTGATTGTGGTTGTATATCTATTGCAGAACTAATAGGAAAAACATCAGATAGACTTATAAGATCTTGATCTTCATGTTCTCCTTGAATACTAGTATGATCTCCAAACTCCATTACTATTACTGATAAGCAACTCTTCAACAGGGCTTACGGTATCGACCTTCAACCTAAAACTGTGCACATCTATGGCGACTTACAAAGCAGGAGGCTTGCCTCTTTTCCTTACTTACGAGGTATAAACTTATTTCGCAGATGAAGAAACACAGATCATACACCGATATCAAGATAGAAACACACAAAGAAATGAGAATCTTACAAACTTTATTTATCATGAAACTCTAATACATAGAGAACCAACTCGATACCACTTCTAACCAAGATTTTACAAAACTCCAACTTCTAACCAAGCTATTACAACTATCACAAACTCCAAACCAAATTCTAACCAAGCTATTACAACTATTACAAACTTCAAATCCCCAAGAAATATTCATTCGTAACCATCATTCCTCTACCAAAGCAAAAGAAAGAATCCAATCATGAATGGATTCATAAATCAATAGCCTTATGTAAAGGTAATATTGATGAAATTGTTGCAAAGATCAAGAGAGATCTTTGATCGATAATCCTCATTATTTTATTAATAGAACAAAGCATTACTGTTCACTAGATTTGCAGTTTCAGAAAGATGATAAAGGGAATGATATCATTCCTAAATTCAAAGCACATCACAAAGGCATGATTCTTTATGAGAGAAAGGAATGCCATGAAGAAAGTAAAAGGCTAACCCAAGGTGGTTTTATCAAAGAATCTAACTCTCTGTGGGCATGTGCACTTTTTATGTGAATAAGAGAAGTGAACAGATTCGCCAAAAGAAAAACTTGTTGTTGATTACAAGCCTTTGAACAAGTTTTTGAAAGTCATCCAACATCCTATTCATGTTAAGGATGATTTGCTATCCGTAATCAAAGGATCAAAATTATACAACAAGTTTGATTTGAAAAGTGGCTTTTGGCAAATATTCTTGAAACTGAGAGGGCACCTACAAAAAACTTTTGTAGTTCTGGAGGACAATATGAGTGGAAAGTTATTCCATTTGGATTGAAGACTTGCTCCATCCATCTTTCAAGAAAATAGATTCTATCTTTGGTGAGTCATCCGATTTTCTTATAGTCTACATTGATGACATATTAATATTCTCCAAATCTCCAAAAGAAGACATTGATCATCTAGAGAAATTCTATAATATAGTCTACAAGAATGGTTTATGTTTATCTCCAACAAAATGGAGATTTTCAAAGATGAAATGAATTTCCTAGGGATTAGAATTAAAGATGGATCCATTGAAATGCAATCTCACATCAGTATCAATAATTCAAGAATTCCCATACCAAATCTCGTAGAAGATTTAGTTACAAATATTTTTTGGTGTATAAATTATGTTGCTAGTTTTTATAAAAAAATTGTCAGCGTAGATAGAATTTTGCTTAATAAAAGATTGAAGAAGAATGCTCCTAGCTGGTCAAGAAATGACTTAGGGTCATGAAGAATAAAAACACAAGTTCAAAAGCATCTCGCTATGTCCTTGCCTGACAAGGATTAAAGATCATAGAAAGATGCTAGTGAAAATTATTGGGGAGCTATGTTAAAAGAAAAAATAGATAATGGAAAAGAAAAGATATGCAAATATACATCTGGATCTTTTCAAGGATCAGAGCTGAAATATCATTCGCCCATAAAGAAATTTTAGCTGCTAAGAAAGCCATAAAAGCTTTCTTATTTTTATACAGAATGAGCATTTTGTTCTACGCTCTGATTTAAAGGATTTTAAAGCTAGACTTAATAATGGAGATCCTGCAAACAAAATTGCATTCAATAGGCTTCAAAGATGGGGAATGTGGTTTGACAATTTCAGTTTTGAAATTGAGCATATCAAAGGAAAAGATAATTCTCTAGCTGATTTTGCCAGTAGAGAATTAAATTATTCAAAGAATGTAAATGTTACACAGGTGATCCATGAATTTGTTGAATCCATCTAGAAATCTTCTACTTGTCACAACTACCTTGAATCTCTAAAAAGGAATGACAATGAGATGTCATATGAAGCACAACATCTCAAGTACTCTCAGAGGAATTATTTCGATATCTCCAATATGATATGAGAGGTGGCATCTAGATTTGTTGATCCCAAATTCCTACCATAGAATTCCATACCAGGCAATAACCTATGGTTTTTACACTTTATAGTGGCAATGGAGACATTCAAGGTACGTGGAACCTCCTCCTGATGATATTCCAATAGAAGGAATTTAACTAAGACAATTGGTCTCAAGACCAAAAACATTGTGGAGGTTTGAATTCTCTAAGATTTGGCCTGAAGATCATCTAATGGAAAATGATGCATGGAATAGGCAAGCACTCAGGGAGACATGTAGTATATTACTAATCATTTTAAGCATTTTTTCAAAATATCTCCTACTAAGATTTTTGACATTCCTTTGCTCAATGTCGAACTCCGACACATTTGTTAGAAATATTTTAATCAATTGTAAAATTCTTTGGTATGTAAAAATATCCTATTATGTTAGGACTAATCCTCTACAGGGACATCATGCTAATCCAAATGGACAACTATGGAGAAGAATCTATCTCCATCATACAATGAATGTCCATCCTCCTGCACCTGGTCACTTCCTTCGTATTCCAGATCATTATCTCTTTCCATCCAGAAGGCATCTAGCTCCAGACAATGATGGAATATCCTCGCAGTATCCAAAATTTGGTACGAGAGGAACACTCATGACCTCTACTTTGCTGAAAGGAGAGATTGGGAAGAATCTTCCAGCTCATCAGATAATGATAATAGTCCTAGAGTCCATTTCAGTCCATAAAGCTATGATGACAGGCTTGTTGTCATCATCTAATAAAGATTTGAGGTGACTCCACTTTAGTCATTTCGAAAGCATGGTGGACCTCCCCACTATCTAAAGGTGTCATGTTGAGTGGCATGTACTCAATCGTCTTTTCCCACTTTTTCCTTAGTGGGAATCTTCTTGTTTACCTAGGTTACCGGTTTCCGGTTTCTAGGTTGCCTATCTATTCGGTGAAAAGCCTCTCTCATTCCTATATAAAGGGATGCTAAGACTCATTCACTACATCGAGAAGATCGAGAATTAAGAGTGTACCTTGAGTTTGTAATAGCTATAATAGCTTAAAAGTTGGTTTGGATTTTGTAATAGTTGTAATAGCTTGGTTAGAAGTTGGAGTTTTGTAAAAGCTTGGTTAGAAGTAGTATCGTAGCTAGTTCTCTATGTATTAGAGTTTCATGATCAATAAAGTTTGCAAGATTTTGTTTTGTTGTGTTTCTATCTTAATATCTGGTGTATGATCCGTGTTTCTTCATTTGCGAAATAAGTTTATACCTCATAAGTCGGAAAAGTGGTGAGTCTCCGCTTTGTAAGTCACCGTAGATAGATGCGTAGTTTTAGGTTGAAGGCCATACCGTAAGCCCTATCAAGAGTTGCTTATCAAGAATGCTGAATGGAGTTTGGAGATCACGCCAGTATTCAAGGAGAACATGAAGATCAAGATCTTGTAAGTCCTGTCTGATGTTTCTCTTGTTAATTCGCAATAGATATACAACCGAATCAGTTCCGCATCGGCATGGAAATTGTCTAAGATCCCATATAACCAAGTGTATGATAAATTGACTTTTCATTTGATTGTTGCTACTACATTAAAGACACGTGAGTCTCATTATACAAGTTTTTCAAACTTCCAAATATGAGTATGATATTCCCTTGATAGATCCTACCGATATCCAAATCCTTAAGAAGTAAAAAACATTTAAGTTTGCTCATATAGGTTGTGTACGATAGGTATTACTCCAATTTTCCATCGTGGTTTAAATGCATCTCATTATGTTGTCTCATGGATCTCGTGTTTTGAAAGCCTTAAAGATTCTTTATTGGCAGCTATCCAAACCGGCCTTCATAATGGCCCCATATCCTTTGAGGTCTATCCAAACTATCCTGTTAGCTCGCAAAAAGAATACTTGTTAAAACAAGTTTTGCCTCTGTATCTTGCTATTACAGTCTACATATGAAACCTGGTGCTTGTCCCTTAGCTATTCATTACAAGATTATCTATCATCTTGTCAATACAATGCATCCTGCAATCAAGCATGGTATTTCTAAAGGCAGTAGCGTGGTGAGTCATACTAGTATAGAAAGTCAAAAAATAGAACCTGAGCTTATATCTTGGTCCCAGATTAGAGTTCCAAAAGAATGGACCTTATCCAAAAAGTTTCTTGAGAAAAATCAGCCTAAGTTAGAAAATGCTACAGCTGTAAATGAGTCTAAGTCAAATGTAACTTTGTCTTTCGATCTAAGACTAGTGTCCGATATGTCCAATCTAGTTCTTTTAGATCAGATACTTCTATTTTCTCTACTGTTGAACCTTCAAGAAAGTCTCTAAAAGAACAAACTTATATCTGTAGCCATAATAGTTTGATTCATGATCCAAATACAGATTACCTTTGGTGTAAAGATTGTGAGCAGATCATAAAACAAAAATATGTCCCTTCTAATGGTCCTAATATTAGTATAGCTTCTAAAGAAACCAATATTTATGCATCTTTTTGTCCCTTGTGACAGTAGTGAAGTTCTCACACTTGATGAAAACCAAAAGCTATCTTTTGGTACCAAAGAACCAGTAGATGACATGTAGACCCTTCCGAGTCCTCAAAATTTTTAAACCGGACTAATAAATCCATCAAGTCTGTACATGATCATCTGCAATCTCAAGAGTCTATTTTAGCATAAATGGAGAAAACATTAAAAGCCATAGAACTCCATCAGAAAGGAGATATATCTTCTTCTCTTAGACTATTAAATTCTAAAGTTGATGATGTTAGTACCCATATGAAAAAGTTGATAAAAGTCTTGAGAATACTACTAGATATGTATCTACCTTGTCCTGATATTCCCAATATTGTGTCCAGAGAGAAGTCATTGATGTTGTTCAACCCCTCATTAGTCAATCTGAGGATACTAAAAAGATATTGCTTCTAAATTAGGCACTACCCACAAAATTGTACAAAATAGTTTGCATCACTACATGAGTCCACTGTTGAGTTGAGTCATAAGATTGATCAAGTTCAAGAATCTATCACCCTATTCCCAAATAGTTCCCCAAATAGACAAAATTCTGGAAAACACAAAAAAGCTGAAGAAGTAGACCCAGATTGGTCCTAGAAAGTGTTATGGAAAGAAGTTGTTTATCTTTCGGATCTTTGATCCGCCATAAGAATGTTCTATCTCGAACATACTCCTTTGTCATCACACATAAAAAGAATCCAGATAAAGGATCAATCAGTATGGCTAAGCTTCTTCCGTAAGAAACCGAGAGTATGAGTGGAAAGTTCTTCCATTTGGATTAAAGACTGCTCCATCCATCTTTAGAAGAAAATGGATTTTATCTTTGGTGAGTCGTCGATTTTCTCGATAGTCAACGTTGATGACATAATAATATTGTCCAAATCTCCCAAAGAACACATTGATCATCTAGAGAAATTCTATAATATAGTCTACAAGAATGGTTTATGTTTATCTCCAACAAAAATGGATATTTTCAAAGACGAAATGGATTTCCAAGGGATTAGAATTAAAGATGGATCCATTGAAATGTAATCTCATATTGTATCAAAAATTCAAGAATTCCCAGCACCAAATCTCAAAGAAGAATCGATTCTAAGGATTTCTGGTTGTATAAATTATGTTGCTAATTTTTATAAAAATATTGCATGCAGATAGAATTCCGTCAATAAAAGATTGAAGAAGAATGCTCCCACCGGTCGGAAGAAATGACTCGGGTTGTGCAAAGAATAAAAACACAAGTTCAAAAAATTTTCTGCTATGTCCTTGCCGGACAAGGATTAAAGATCATAGAAACAGATGCTAGTGAAAATTATTGGGGAGCTGTGTTGAAAGAAAAAAAATAGATAATGGAAAAGAAAAGATTTGCAGATATACATCTGGATCTTTTCAAGGATCAGAGCTGAAATATCATTCTGCCCATAAATAAATTTTAGCCGCTAAGAAAGCTATAAAAGCTTTCTTATTTTTTATACAGAATGAGCATTTTGTTCTACGCTCTGACTTAAAGGATTTTAAAGCCAGACTTAATAATGGAGATCCTGCAAACAAAACTGCATTCAACAGGGTTCAAAGATGGGGAATATGGTTTGACAATTTCAGTTTTGAAATTGAGCATATCAAAGGAAAAGATAATTCTCTAGCTGATTTTGCCAGTAGAGAATTAAATTATTCAAAGAATGTAAATGTTACATAGGTGATCCATGAATTTGTTGAATCCATATGGCAATCTTCTAATTGTCACAACTACCTTGAATATCTTAGGAGGAATGACAATGAGATGTCATATGAAGCACAACATTTGTTACTCTCCAGAGAAATTATTTCAGTATCTCCTTACAATATGATAGAGGTGGCATCCAAATTTGTTGATCCTGAAATTCCTACCATAGAATTCCATACCAGGCAAGAACCTATAGTTTTTTGCACTTTACAGTGGCAATGGAGACATTCAAGGTACGTGGAACCTCCTCCTGATGATATTCCAATAGAAGGGATTTGACTAAGATAATTGGTCTCAAGACCATAACATTATGGAGGTTTGAATTCTCTAAGCTTTGGTCCGAAGTTCATCCAATGGAAAATGATGCATGGAACAAGCCAAGCACTCCAGGAGATAGGCAGTATATTGTTAATCATTTTAAGCATTTGTTTTCAAAATATCTACCTACTAAGATTTCTGAAATCCTTTGCTCAATGTCGACGACCTTTACACTGTTAGAAATATTTTAATCAATTGTAAATTCCTTGGTATGTAAAAATATCCTATTATGTTAGGACTAATCCTCTACAGGGACATCATGCTCATCCAAATGGACAATTATGGCGAAGAATCTATCTCCATCATACAATGAATGTCCATCCTCCTACACCTGGTCACTTCCTTCAGATTCCAGATCATTACCTCTTTCCATCCGTAAGGCATCTAGCTCCGCAAAATGATGGAACATCCCCGATATCCAAACTTTGGTACGAGAGGAACACTCGTGACCTCTACTTTGCTGAAAGGAGAGATTGGGAAGAATCTTCCAGCTCATCGGATAATGACAATAGTCCTAGAGTCCATTTCAGTCCATAAAGCTATGATGACAGGCTTGTTGTCATCCATCTAATAAAGCTTTGAGGTGACTCCACTTTAGTCATTTCGAAAGCATGGTGGACCTCCCCACTATCGAAAAGTGTCATGTTGAGTGACATTTACTCAATCGTCTTTTCCCACTTTTTCCTTAGTGGGAATCTTCTTATTTACCACAATTAATACACAAATTAATGTAATACGCCCACAAACACAAATGAATGTAGGTGTAGCCCTCTTAACTTAGGTGGCCTCGTGTTCACTTAGATTTGAAAATCGGTGTTGTTTGCTTAGCATAACGAGAATTTAATGGCTAAGCTAACCGAACAAGTTTGAATGTGAAGTTCATATATCGTTTTCTTATTCTAACATTTTGTCCTCGGCAACACGCACTTCCATTTTTTTACACAGCCGTACAAATGTCAAGAGAGAAAATCAGCACGCACAAAACGAATCTTATAAGATTTTTGAGATTGACAAACTTATTAAATTCGTTTGTCGTATAGAAAAACAGCTTTCTATTTATCTAAATACAATAAGAAAAGTGAACTCGTCTTGGCTTAGTTACAACATAAACAATACCATATTAATTTAATGGATTCCTCTCCTTCAAATCTTCCACAAACAAGTCTAAATTCTTCTGAGATGACCCTCCATTCGTCACCGTTTTCTTCATAACCTCCCTCGCACTCTCAATCTTAATTCTAATTTCTGTCCCCTCTTCTCCGTCAAGATCCATAAATTTCTGTATGGTCTCTGTTATCTCCACCCTCTTCACCAGATTAGATCTCATGTTGTTTTTACTTCTAGAACACTCACCCAACCTCATCGCCACACCCCATTCCTCCACAATCAACCTGCAATTCGTATACTGATCAGTTAACAGAGGAAATCCCAACATGGGAACTCCCAGCCACAAGCTCTCCAGGATTGAATTCCACCCGCAGTGAGTGAGGAATCCGCCCACAGAAGGATGAGACAACACATCCAGTTGAGACAACCACTCAACAATGATGCCCTGCTCTTTGCTCGCTTCCAAAAACCCCTTCGGGAAGTATGTCTTGCACGTTCGAGGCAACGATGTCTGGACGGAGCACCCAAATAAATGGCTGTTTGCTGTGCAGCAATCCCATGGCCATTTCATGAATTTGGGGCTTGGAAACATGGGCATAACTGCCGAAGGAGACATAGATAACGGAACGTTTGGCCTTTCCGTCGAGCCAACTGGTGCAGTCGGACTCAACCCACATGCTACTCCCCATCTCATCATCCTTACTCATGCCGTCTTCAACCAAAGACGAAGGAAGCAAAGGACCCACAGAAAAAAACGGTATTCCCGACTGCAGTTGCAGCTCTTGGATTGTTCGGCTCTCCAGCTCGTCAACTGTGTTGGAAACAATCCAATCTGCAGCGCGGGCGGATTGAAAAGCTTCGTATACATATGTGTTGTCCAACTTTGATACATCGGACTCTTGCAAATATGAGGGAAGATCTGTTAACTTCAGAGCGGGAGCCCCAGGAATATAGTTTATAAGCTCGCCCTCTGCAACAGAAACCTTATTTTAAAAATAAAATTAAGGAGAAAGAAAAACAATTCTGCAAATTGAATAAATAAGTATTACCGTTGCCTGTGAAGGGATGATGGCCGTTCTTGATGAGAAGGTCCCAGTTATAATATATGGCGAACACCATGACCGGTTCTGTCCAGAAGGAAACGTAGGGGATACCAAATTTCTTGGCTACGCGGAGGGCCAAACATAATATGTATCGGCGATGATGCAGGAAATGGGGGCTCCTTTGTTTGGAGATCCCTCATGAATTCCTCGACGTGGGACTGCATATTATACATCATGGAGCTTACGAATTCTTGGTCATTGAGAGATCTGTCGAAGTCGACTGGCAAACCATCCGATACAAGTGCAGAACGGATATCTAAGCCGAGCCTCTTTGCGTTGTCGGCGAATGGGTCACGGCCGTTGTAAGCTTTGGTGATGCGCGCATAGCAACCCTCTGTGCAGACTAAGGTAACGACAACTCCCTTGGCCGCGAGCTTCTTGGCGAGATTAAAAGTGGGAATAATGTGGCCCTGCAGTGGAAACATAAACATAACCACATGGAGAGTGCCATCATTGCCATTGCCTTCCAACACAAAACTCATCCTTTTGATTTTTCAAGATCGACCGTCTGACCGATCGACGGCTCAAGTGGGCATTATATAGAGGAATGTCCCACTCGCACTGAACTATGTTTGGTTGGATCAATAATTGAGAGGAAATTGTGAAGAAGAAGAGGTCCTCCTGCTGAAGAGCTTTGTCGTTTTGTTTCTGTCTCAGGGAAGAGTCAAAAGACTGATCCAATTGCCGTGATAGGTGTAAAAGTGTCTGCCGTAAGAACTTATCTCTAATGGCTTCGCTGGTGGAGGAATTTTTAGAATTCTAGAAGCATTTTCAAGATACATGGAGCCGGTGTATCGCCCTTCAATAATACGGCATTGACTCGATGGATTTTGACAGGTCGTTTGTAAAATTATAAGTTTGTTTTAGTATTGATAGCTTTAAATCAACCATGGCAACGTTTTGATGAAAATGATCTTATATAAAATTAAAAGAAACATGATACAAGATTCTCTCAACAAAAAATGTGGGTGGTATGAGAGCACGCCCCAAAGCCACAAACACACTAGGCCATGCCTAGGAAAGCAACAAAAATTACAAACAGTTAAAAACAAAACCATTCGAAGGAACATAAGGACCAGGAGAACCGAAGGACCCCTGAGAGGTAGGAGCAACAAAGCGCCCCTTCTTCTCCTTATATTTTGTGACAACAGTCCACGAAGCTTGCGGAGGAGCCATGCAAGCACAGGGACTATACGACGGCTATCCGGACTCGGGTCAGAACTAGAAGACTCAGAGACATGCGATCGCTTGGTACCACCGCCAGTGGGAGGAATCTCAACACTCATATTTTCAGAATGTTTGGGGGGAATCACTGATTTTTGAATTTCTCCCCCGAACCATGGCAACATTTGAATTATAATAGTATTTAAATTGCTAATAAGTTTTGATTTGATTTGGCTAACCATATGATTCTATTAGTTTATATTTTTAATAAATCTCTAATACAAGAATTTTGGTAGTTTATATCGCTAATAAGAATTAATTTAGTCCGTATGTGGTTCCATTTTAATCTCAAGAATTACATGATTTATATTATTAATAAATTTTAATATAGGTGTGGTCTAATTTTAATCATGATAATTTGTTCGTTTATGTTATTATTAATAACATTTAATTTATATGAGACTTTATCTCGAGAATGTTGAAGATATTAGTTAGCATGTGAATCTATTAATTTATAAAACAAATAATTATGTATATAGTGAGGTGTATATGTTACATAAACAATTTATTAAATAGGTTTATATAGAGAAATAATAGGGATTATACCTTACATATTTTCCTGTAGACAATTGAGAACTCCTTACTACTTTACAACATTATAAGTGCCCATTTGAAGTGTAGGAAGTTGAAAGTTCTTTGCTCTATGATGGGGTGAGACTCATCCCCATAATGACATTTTGCCAACAAACTTAATCAATCTCGCTCAAATAATGTCAAACCATTCACATAATCGAGATGTAATTATTTAGGTGGAGGTTAACCATCATTATATCATCAAGGGTTCTAATCTACTCTACTAAAGGCAATGCAAAATAAATCCAAATGCTAATGTACAACACATATTTATCATTAACACGACCCATTAGGCGTGTATTGTTGATCCAACATTCTCATTATTAGTAACACACATTTTGTTCAATCGATATGCACATTTTACATTCTTTTCTATCTTACTATCAATTATCAATAGTAAAAATGAACGATAATAGTCGGTGAACAACAACAACTTTATCTCTCGGTATCTTGGCCCTATTTCTTGATTTCTTAGGGATATATTCAAATTTGAAGGCTTTCTCACTCAATTTTTGGGTGAGAACCATTACTTACAAAGGATGCAACCATAAGGATTTATTGCACTATTATAGGGGACTAACTTTAGGGCTCCAACCAAAGATGATGTCTTCCGCGATTTTAACTTGCAAAATCCTAACACCATTAGGAAATTGTTATCGAGTTGTCCATGCATCACTTCCTCCCCTTCCGTCCTTTTTGTCACGTGTTGATCTTGCTAGCCATCCCTTTGCTCCATCCTTATGTATGTTTGGCCCTTAGCCCAACATTCAAGGGTCAACATTCCCCCTAACTTATAACTTGCTTGACATTCCTATATTGAGCCTCCATTTCTATCCTTGATTGTCATTGCATATGTTGGACTTGCTATACTAAACACGAGCAATTTAAGTTGAAATTAAACAGCTTGCATGTTATCCAATAGATCACCCTGTTGCAAGCAACTCGATACCAACCCCTAGCTACAAGGAAGACGATATTAGCTCCATCACTTATATACTTGATCGAGATAGGGTTTCACGTCCAAATGGACAAGACTATATTTATAACAAAACTAATGCATCAAACCAAGGTGACAAATCTATTTTATTTTGCATTTTAGGCAAATTCAATTATGTAATGACCAACTATTTAAAAGGAATGTCCATTTTAATGATAATATTTATGGAATGAATTCTCCTTAAACTCTTGCAAGATAGCCACTATCATGCAATAAATTGGTATATCTTGTAGAATGTATAAAGGTGCATAAGAAAATTATAACGAGAAATACGTTAGCATTAAAACGGCAACATGTTGATTCTAACCCCTTGTTTTGTATTAATGCAAATCGGAAATTTGTTTCCTAGCTGTCAAGTTTTGGTCTTGGCAAAGTATGCGTTGTTTATTAGGGTAAGACATGTTTAGAGGATAAATTGTGGGAATGCATTGCTATTTTAAAATCTTATCACTTCAAATGAAATATGTGGAAATCTACGCTCAGATTTGAAAGGTTAGTCTGAGTTATACATTCAAAGAACCTGAATAATCAAAACGCTCTTCTTGTCACATCCCTCTTCCTTACAAAACTGAGACTCATTATTATGGTCATAGGTTTATTGGATTTTCTCCATTTAATATCTCCCCAAAGCGACTGGAGTGAGCTGGACGTCATAACCAGGAAAGGAAACAACACAAAACGACAAAACCGCGATTTTCCATGGCATCTTTCCTTTCCTTTCAATTTCATAAATGGTAGGGAGGAATACCATACTGGTAAAAGCAGGCGGCGTAGCACAACCCTTGTGAGAAACGAGGATGAGTTCTGAACACGCGGTGGTGTTTATGTATCCACTGCAGGGCCACATTATTCCCACTTTCAATCTTGCAAAGAAACTCGCGGCCAAGGGAGTTGTTGTTACCCTCGTCTGCACACACAGCTGCCATGCGCGCATCATCAAATCCAATAACGGCCGTGACCCTTCGCCGACTACGCCACCAGGGCTGGCTTAGATATTCGTTCTGCACTCGTATCCGACGGATTGCCTCTCCACTTCGACAGATCTCTCAACGACCACGAGTTCATCAACTCCCTCCTCTATAATATGGAATCCCATGTCCAAGAATTCCTACGCGATCTCCAACCAAAGGAGCCTCCCATTTCCTGCATCGTCGCCGACACTTTCTTTGTTTGGCCACGCCGCATAGCTAACAAATTTGAGATCCCCTACGTTTCCTTCTGGACAGAGTCGGTCATGGTGTTTTTGATCAATTATAACTGGGACCTCCTCATCAAGAACGGGCATCATCCTTTTACAGGCAACGGTAACAGTACTACTCCATGGTTATTTCCTTTATTAATTCCTTTTTTAAAATAACATCTAGGACAACTTTGTGTTGCAGAGGGCGAGCTAATAAACTATATTCTGGGGCTCCCGCTTTGAAGCTAACAGACCTTCCCTCGTATCTGCAAGAGTCCGATGTCTCAACGTCGCTACACACGCTTATACGTCAGGCTTTTCAATCGGCCCGCACCGCAGATTGATTGTTTCCAACACAGTCGACGAGCTGGAGAGCCGAACAGTCGAAGAACTGCAACTGCAGTCGGGAATACCGTTTTTGTCTGTGGGCCCTTTGCTTCCTTCCTCTTTTCTTGAAAACGGCAACAGGGATAATGAGATGGGAAGTAGCATGTGGGCCGAGTCCGACTGCAGGAGTTGGCTCGACGGCAAGGCCGAACACTCCGTTATCTATGTTTCCTTCGGCAGCTTTGCCCATGTTTCCAAGGCACAAATTCATGAAATGGCCATGGGATTGCTGCGCAGCAAACGGCCATTTATTTGGGTGCTCCGTCCAGACATCGTTGCCTCCAACGTGCAAGACATACTCCCCGGGGTTTTTGGAGGAGATGAAAGAACAGGGTTTGGTGGTCGAGTGGTTGTCGCAGTTGGATGTGTTGTCTCATTCTTCCGTAGGCGGATTTCTCACTCACTGTGGGTGGAATTCAATCGTGGAGAGCTTATGGTTGGGACTCCCCATGTTGGCGTTTCCTCTGACTGCAGATCAGTATACAAATTGCAGGCTGATTGTGGAGGAATGGGGTGTCGCGATGAGGTTGGGTGAGAGTTCGAGAAGTTTGAATAACATGAGATCGACACTTGTGCAGAGCGAGGAGATTACAGCGAGTATAATGCATTTTATGGATATAGACAGAGAAGAGAGGACAAAAATTAGACTTAATGCTGAGAGGGTGGGGAGGTTATGAAGAAAGCAATGTTAAATGGAGGTTCATCTCTCCAGAATTTAGACTTGTTTGTGGAACAATTGAAGGCCAGGGATCGATGCACACCGTGACAAGGTTGCAAATATTCAACTGCTACGTTTTAAGGCATGATCATATTCAATTTGCAAGTATTTCTTTGATGCAGGAGCATCAAGGACCAAGGCATAATAAGGTCATACAAGACCATGATACATGTTGTCTATAGGTGTGTTAGAGTTAAATATGTTGTAAAAATGAATATATGCTTGTAAGAAGTTGATAGGGTGACTTGACTTGGCATTTACTTCAAATGCCATTTCATCATGTTTGTTGGTCCATGCACGAGTTGGAAGAAGTATTGGATTGATATCCATTAATATTCTAGGATTAGAATATTGATTAAGTCTTGTTAGGGTATTGTGGAGTCAGTTTAGGGGCTGTTAGAGTCTATTCTTAGCTAATGAATACCTATTTCATAGGTGATTCGATGGAGATGAAGTAGAACAGGGGTTCTCAAGGTTTTTAGAAGGTGGAACAGTGAATAACAACATGTGTAGGATGTTTGAAAGAAGAATTATACTCTGGTTTGCATGAAATAGCTTGTTTCAATGGACTGTGCACAAGAACCCTGGCAGGACAGCAAGATAGAAACCCTCCATGACCTTCAAATGATGTAAATCTCTTGATTGTTAGCATGGAAAGATTCTACAGGTGATGTGGATCACATTGGTAATTTTTGTATGTTTTGAAAATGCATAGTTTGGATTTTATGGCAAATTGTTGCCTCTCGGGCCTGAACTAGGGCTTCGTATATCTTTTTATTCCATGGATAGAATTACTTGAAACTTTTACAATATCTCTGCATTGATATGATCTAAAGATCATCCAAATTTGGTGAAGAATGATCTTGTGCCGCTCAAGCTATAGGTGACTGTGTATTCGAGATACAACAAGTGATGCATAGTTCACATCAAATAAAGAACATACACGCTTTTGCATTATAACATGACTAATGATGATGATAGATTGATATGATGGACAAAATAGGGGTATATTGGATGTATTTGCATGATCTCGGTCTGAATGCATGAAGCTATTACCTTGTTAGCATATAAAAGATGATTGCACAGACTTAGGACTGTATTTGGCAAGAAAGGAGGACTGCAAACATGAAGGAGATGGACACAATATGATGAAAATCCACTAATAAGGTATGGGAGGGAACCTATCCAAGTATATTTGTTGAATATGAATGACATTGGGCATATAGGTACAAGGGAAATTCCTTCCCTCTAGTTATAATCAGACTGTACAGTGGTCTAGGACTGTGTTAGTCCGCAATAAGATGTTCAAAGGGATAATTTCAAGGAGAAGTAGAGTTAAGTACCTGTGCATGGATGTTGGAGGATGACTATCCTAGTACTATTAATGTGTTCCATGATTCTAGAGAGAAATCTACCAGTGATTTGGAGTAAATGTTGACTGTGTAGGGGTTCTAGGACTGTATAAGTCACTTCAAAAACATACAAGCGAGGTGATAAAGGAAAAACCTAGATCTAGGACAGTATATGGAGGTCATGAATACCTCAACCATTGTGAAGGAAGGTCTGTTGAGCTATTGGTATGCCCTGAGAACCAACTAATTATGTATTAAGAGTTTGAGTTGGATGCTTTTAGACTAAGTTCAGTCTTGAGGGCAGAGTGTTGAGATTGCACACTAGTAGAGAGATGCTTGAGCATTCATAAGGGAACTTGATGCATTGGGTTGTTGCCTTGGTCATGTCCAAAGAAGAAGAAAAGAGCTTGTGACTATATTCTAAGAAGAGCTCCATTTGGAGGCAAAGGTGTATGGTAAGAGAACTCAAGAAGGTATGAATGCTAGAGGCTTTATGAATGGATTTTGTAGCTTGGGACAGTCATGTAGATTAATATAGAAGTTCTTTACATCTATTATATATTGTTTCAGTGATCACAAGGTGATCACCTTTGCTCATCAAGTTAACCCTCCTCCAGTTGTTGTCTTCAAGAATTAGAGGGTACTAGGTCTCATTGGATCTCAAGGAGATAAGAACAAACAGATGATGTTGCATGAACATCAATTGATGATCCTCTAGTAGGGGTGGATGGAGTAATAGAGAAAGTTCAAGCTCTTGAGTATTGTAGGGAGTTGATAGATCTAAATGACCCCTGCATCATTCTTCATTGAATAAAAGCAAGGACAAGTATCAAATATTTTTGTATCCCCAAAAAATCTGCTATGATTTCTATTCACTATTCTTATTATAACACACTACTTTATCAATTCAATTACTCATTAAATAGTGTTTAGTCTTTATGTACACTTGTATTTATTATAAATCAAATTTTAAATATAAGGCACTCTTTATTCATATAAGAGTCTTCAATCCACACTAATTATCTACATAACAATAAATGACATTGTGGTAAGACTCGCTTTTCATAGTGTTTAAAAACTCATTACCATGTGAGCAAACAATTATGTAATCAACTTAGTTATGCAACACTAATTTATTCAAAAAATTATAGAAATAACCAAATAAAATACTATCCATTGGATTTAATCCCAAATAAATCCAAGCCATTTGATTGAACTTCCTTATTAGATCCATGCCATAATATCAACCAATCAAAATTCATGATCATAGAATGAAATTTGATTGACAAATTACAATTCCAATGGTTCCTACGATTTTCATCTTTCACAGTAGAAGAAGTGATGAACAACTCAAGTAAAAAGATAATGTTTAAACTGTAACATAAGTTTTACAACTTTATTCTATTATTCCAAAGTGAAAATAGTATTTCTTCTTGTAGTTCATGTATTTTTTCTTACAATTAATAGATTATTTGAGTTTGGTTGATAAAAAAATATTCAAATAAATAAGTGTTGTATACTACATTTTAGAATTCACTATATTATTATTATTTTCTAGATATCTCATTCTTTTTCATAGCCATAACTTATCATAAGACTACCCTTTATGACGTCCCTTTAATATGAACACATTACTATTTCTTATTTCCTTCCTAAACAATAATTTGAGCTTTCACTTTAGCCTGACATTCAGATTTATTCCTAAGAATACCATTTTAAGTGAATGGAGAAGGGGGTATAGCCTTTATCAAGTCTTTTAGTGTCTCCATCTTATTCTTTACCACATTCCCAATATGGGATATGTGAGAAACAACTTTTAAAGTTGTGCTATTGTTTTCTGGGTTCTTGATCATCTCTTATAAAGAGTTTACTACAAGACCACCATTTTTTTAATATTGTCATCAATCTCCCACTCCATACAATCAACGTTTTCCATAACAGTGTGAATGTAGGTGACCATACAACCTTAACATCATTTAATTTCTTTGATGCATTCTCTTCTTGACTGACCACTTTCCTTGTTAGTTTGATTGAATTCCAAACAGATTCAGAAAGAGTTTCTATCTCTTCAATGTGAGGCATTTAGAAATCCAACATCATTTTCTTGAAGTCAGCTTTCAAGGCTTTTTTCACTTGCTTAAAAGCCTCATTTTCAACATGAACTTCTTCAACCTTCTTCTCGCTTATCATTAATTGTTTAGGCAATTTTCTTGTCGTCGAGTGCATAGATGCAACACTCTATGTAATAATAGAGGGAGAAGGGGAAACACCTAATGTGGGGAAAAAAAGAGTTGTGATCAAAATTCGTTGCATTCCGTAAATCGTCTCGCTTGAATTTCCATTACCACTCACCCTTTTGTCCATTTTTCCCTCAAATACATGTTCAATTTTTTAATTTAATAGCTGAGTACAATGCAAACCAAAGCTAAACAGGGCACAACGATTCCTCAATATCAAGTTGTAGATATTTTTTAGATCATGTCCTCAATTTAATAATTGAGTAGAAGAAAGTTACAATCATCATGTCTTGATAGATGTTTAATTTTAATGGTGAACCATTATATTATGAGTGTAATCAAGTAAAAAATATCAACATAATTTAGACTAAAATAGCTGATAATTTAATTTATATTTGAATCAACTTATATCCATTCAAATGTTTAATGATGTCACTTTAAGCATTTTTATTTATTACTTTTAAGCTTACACACAACACAATTTAAAGAAGATTTTTGGGAAAGAAACTTGGTGTAAAATAAAAAAGAATATTGTTGTTTCATATCTCATTTGATACCCATCATTAAGATCATAATTATGTTAACGATGAACCTCAAAAGAGACCTGAAGCATCAACATTTTTTTTAATTTTTACAATTTCTTTTCCAACAATCATCTTTATTTCAACAATTGTTCTTTTCTAGTCCTATTCCATACTTCAAGTTATCTAAATTCAAACATACAACACATTAGTTAGGTTTTCATAGCATTATTTGTATATATAAAAATTAGAATTGAGTTGATAATCATGTGCTTTTGTTTTGTATGTCATGTTGTGAAACAAGTATTTCATTTAAGTCATGACAAGAGGTGGCATTGCTAGAAGGTCAAGGAGGCCCAAAGTGAGAGGTGCATAATTATCACATAATGTCATTGATGAAGAGGATAATTTTGTACCAATTGGTAATGAACCAGAATGTAGAAACCCACCCATTGTCTCGGTTTAGAGAACATCTCGCAAAAAAGAAGCTTAGCCTCATTTGAGGTTGGATAAAAGAAGATATGGAAACGACAATAGATGATGTTGAGTTCAATGGGTTCTTAGTTAGAGCGTCACAAATAATTATTCCATTCCACCCACATCATTACACTATTGGCTAAATGGTCTCACGCCACCTGCACTGTCAAATTAGTGTAACATGCTCAATGCAAATAAACATTGGCACGACATTTGCTTATGACTAATTTATGTTCACATATACATAAATTTTCAATTTACAATGAATTCACACACTTGTACGAAAAATAGAGGCAGGAAAACAAATGTAGATTCATTTTGCTTCCAAGCCAAAGAGAGATAGAGTGAGAAGAGAGATAAAAATACCATATTTCCCACCAATAATTTTCACAAAACAAGTGACATGAAGGAGTTCTATACCATCATGTGATAGTGTCTATAGGTTTCCCAATAATTATTGGGCTAGATAAGGTCCCATGACAATTTTCTCGTTATGGCTACAAGTTAATAAGAATGACTAATTTAGCCAAAGTGACCCAAAAACTAAGTTTGAAATCCATTTTCTGAGACTCAAACACACCATTTGTAAATTTCCATCAACTCTCCTATCCACATGGGACCCCTTGAAGTTGGCAGAACTCAAATTTAGCAACCAAGGCTCAAATGGTGACAACCTTTCTGAGCCACTTATCATAATTGCGCCAGTTTGACCTTGTCATCGATGACTAGAGGCCTAAAAACCCCTTGCAAAACTATATTCCAAGATGAATCTCTCAAAACTAATAATGTATTATGATTTTCCTGAAAAATACTTGATGTATGAAGCAACAAAATTTTGTTTCCTAATACAAGGGCCAAAACCATAGGCCAAAACCAAATTGAGTTTTTCACTTTTTGTAGCTGTCCAACGCTACAAATTGGCCAATTGGGCTCCTAAAGACGTAATAAAAATGGTCCATGATCATCTTCATCATTCTTTAGGATAATGGGGCATCCCACATCATCACGAACATGATCAAATCACACTTTTCCCACCATGGGGTTCGAATGGTGTTTTGCACGTCTTTGAAAAACATGTTTCAACTTTTGCAAAGTGTAAAAATAGAAATTTATCACTAAATATCTCGAGTTCAAACTTGTCATTTTGGAGGATTTCCATTATCCTATCTCATCATCTAAGTTTTCCATTGTTACGGGACAAAGTTTGGGGCAAGAATAACACTAAAAATCATCCTTTTTATTGTGCAACAAGTAAGACAACTTATAACGTTTATGCTACAAGTAATTTTAATTTATCAAAAACAACACTCTTCTTAAATTTGATTTTTTGTGGTCACTCAGAGAGAAAAAAAAATGTAAATGCGTAAAAATAATGCTAGATATAGGTTAAAATACCATGCATGATAATAATCGAAATGGGGTATATGGGGCTCATTGTGGTCCGCACGCTCTCCAATTGCACTTGCTTAAAAGTTTCGAGATCCTTTTAGAAGACCAGTTTTGTGCATACCCCGGTAGTCATCGCTACTGCGAAAACCACATTTTGCTAAGTCAATTAGTCAAACCGCTCTCATGCCTTTGGTAAGTTTCCACTTTTTAACAAATAATGATTTGTTGTTTGTAATCACTCTTCATATCATTTGAGCCTCACCTCACATACCCACTTTTGCATAAATGTTTGAGAGATGAACATAAGTTGTATTATCTTTAGGATCCAAATCAAAATGCATTGTGTGTGTAATATTCATATGTGATCTGCAGCACCAATAAAACACTTCCACATAACCACCATATGTTTAACTGACATCTTAATAATAAAGATTAGGATGTCCTCAAAATAGCCAAACCGAAAATAAGGTCAGCCATACACACACACATAATGACCTGTTAGAGGTGTACTGCAGTAAGGGTTACATATGTGTTTATTTATATCCCTCATCCACTAAGCCTGCAGGCTGCACACACATAGAACGCAAACAAAGGTTGTGGAACTTGGCTTTCAAATGTCACTCGAGTTTTATTGAAAGTTTTTAAAGCCTTTTCAACAAATCCATTTTTAGCGTAGCCTGAAATCACTGTTTCCCATGAGAAAACATCTCTTTGCGCTGTTGTGGCAATCAATTACTATACCTTGTCTATGCTTCCACATTTTGCATTCGCATCCATCAGGGCCCGGGAAAACTAAAATAATATTCCTCTCATTTATGCGTATACCTATCCCAAATAATCCCATTGAAGCACAAGATGGAAGGATATTGGAAAATGCGTGGAGTTTGCTGGATTGCCAACCTCCAAGATCCTCAGACAAAACCTATCCGCACACCATTCTAAAGCTTCCATTATGACACGTAGAGAAAATGGTTCTAATCCGCAACGTATATATTAATTTCACAAGCCCAAAACCCTCGTTTTTAACTGATTAAAAAGGCATAAACAACTTTTGAATTACTGCTCTGAAATTTCACTGTAGAATAGAATAAATCAACAGTTATTTACAATTTCCATCCTACTAAGAGCAAAGTCCCCTATTTCAGACAGATTGAACGGGAAATCACCGTTAAATTTCAGGTTTTGGCAAGCTTTATGGCGAAATCCTAAACTTCTTCGACATAAATAATATCAAACAACATTTGAGAGAGAAGTAAAGAATCCATTAAATATTGGTGGAATATTGCCCAAATCATGCAATGGAAGCTTAAATTTGACGACCACCAATGCCTGGAAAACATTTTTCCGGCGACGGTATTACCGCTCTTCAAAAATACAAAACAAATGTTATTTATAATATTTATTTTATTATTTTAAATATATATTTGTATGTTTTTTATCATGTGTGTATATAATGGTCTACTTTTAAATATGCGAGTTACATGTGATGGTTATCGCAAATATTTACAAGTATTTTAAGGCTGAAATTGCAAAACACATCTAAACAACCATCAAATTTAACTTGTGCATGCAATTTTGGTTAGTTGGAAAACGTTATTTACACGCAAGGCATTGGAACTGCGAAGGAAGAACTTTTCATTACATGCTAGTTAGACAAACTACATAGTCTCAACAACAAATAAGGTATAGCATAGAAGGAAAACATTTTTCACATCGGTGATTTATTGCCGCATTAATGTCTTGTTTATGAGCAACAATTGTCTCGCAACAAAATAATAAACAAAGATTGACTAAGGAGTCGACAAGGATGAAAGTTTATTTGGAGTGGTTATTACCTCTTATGCAGAGATTAGTTGCATGTTGTACATCTGCTACATAAGAATATCTATATGTAAAACCAAATGACCAAGTGAAAATGATGTTTGGGTTTTGATTTTGGCATCTTCTTCAAATATAAAATTTCCAAACATTGTTTATATATTTATTTATTAAGCCGAAAGGTGTTTCTTACAATGGGAAAGGCGAGGGGGCTCTGGAGAAAACGTGTTGATCGACGACCCATAATTTCAAGTACTTCGACGTCCTCCATGGCTCGACATCCGACCATCGATTTGCGGTGAATAAAGATAGTGACGGAAAATCATCTTTACGGAGAAATAGTTTAGGTTGACATGAACATACCACATATTATGCTCCCTACTTCACTCCATGCTTCTAAACAAATAAGGCAGTTCAAAGAGTCGATCATTTCATAAACCTTCAAAATGTATCGCCTTTTTCTATAAACTTTTGCATTCACCGGTGTATACTTAACGTTGTTCTTAAGATCGAAATCACTTGTTTGGTGCAATACTTGCTTCAAAGCGGGAAACACAACCAGGCCTTTCAGTGCACTTTTGAGATGGTCAATTTGATTGTAATACTCTAATTGATGTTGGTATATTTTAGGTCTTTTGTTATTTTTTCTTTCTCCTTGCATATTTGATTATTGATCTCATTAGCACACTTCAAGGCTTGTTCCAACCCAACATATTTATTGGTTAAAAGAGTCTCTAACATACTATAAGTATTGGGAAATATCTTCTTTCTCCTTATATAATCAATTATTATTTTCAACAAGAAATCTCAAATCTTATGTCAATGCAACTAATAAACTATCGTTGTCTTCCTTAAGCACATATGGAATCTTATTTTAATGCGAAAATGATGTCTGCATCTCTTCTAGGGCCTTAGATTTTTTTCTTATAAAATTCGACCTCCTCTCTCATCTTCACCAAGTCATCTTATTTTGATTTTTTCTCACCAATTGTTTTGTTTCTACTATATTTATAACACATTGAACTCGCAATTTATCAAACAACTCTCTCGGGCCTTATAATATTCTAAACCATGGGACGCACATTCCAAATCTTGTTGCAATGCGAATGTTGTGTCTACATTGCTTCTAATTGGTTACATTTTTGTTCAATTTTTTTAGTATAAGATTTCACTTCCTTCTCTGTGTTCTGCAGATCATCTGCTATTTTTTTGTTCATCTCGCCAATTGTTTTGTTCCTTATTTGGTTGTAACAAATTTAGCTTCCCAAGCCTTGTAGTATTGTAGATCTTGTTCATTTTTCTGCATGTAAGATTCTAGATCTTCACTTTGTTTCCGTAAATAATTTGTTATTTTCTCAACCAACGTCTCTATATTTTATTTGACTCTAACAAATTGAGCTTATATCTCGTCAAACTCCTTACGATGTTGTTCATCATCAAATTTGAAAATGTGCTCCATTGTAGCATGTTTTTTCATGTAAGATTTTACTTGTCGTTTGGTTTTTTGTAGGTCACCGGTTAATTTCTTGTTTTTATCAGTGAATTGTTATTTTCCTGTAGGCTCAGACTTACGTTTATGATTTCTGGAAATGAAATCATGGTTCATACATGTTGTGTTTCTATTTCTTGATTGTGGTTACTTTTTCCATACCTGTTGGTTTTCTTCTTTATTAGAGTTGTTGTGATCTTCTTCCTCATCTAAAGAAAATGCCCTGTGAATGGAAAATGATGGATGGAAAGTGCAGTACATGACCACATATCCTTGTTTCTAAATTAATCCTTGAAACACATATGTGAATTCCCAGCATTTATTTTTGTTCCAAGTACATATAGAGTGCAAGAGCTCAAATTACAACCAACAACTATTAACATCAGCAATACTGATTGATCACTCTTTTTTAGATATCTCCAAAATATGTTTCCTTCATCTCTTGCACACCATATGCACTTTTTTATTTCAAACAATTGACACACTAAATGTTGTGTAGTCAAAAAACCTTTACACCATAAAATACGTAAAATGACAAAATAACACAATTTTCTTGTCAGATAACATCTTCTTTTACCCCGTACGTCCATTCCCCATAAGGGATCAATTATCAATGATTTTTCCTGCATCGCCTACTTCACTATAATTTCTCGAGCTTAAAACTGCAAAAAAAATGCCTGCAAAGTGTTGCAAAAACAAGTTGTGCGTATGGGTTTTGAATTGGGACCATTGTGAATTCTCGTAAATTTTTATTTTGGCCCCTTTAAACTCACATTGCACTCATGTGAATAAATCACATGAGATTATGACAATTAAGTGGAGCACATATAGTAGATATTATTTAGGAAGAAACAATCGCTTCATGGAATAGGTGTGGGGCATGTAGGTATTTAATTTCCCACCTTTTAATTTATAACAATCCATTCATATCTACATCTTACCTATCCAATTAAATTTTGTCCAATCGAAAAGGCTTGATGTCATAAAATAAAAAACAAACTTGGTTAACAGATAAAAGATACATTTCACTAATATATCTGATTGCTCCCACGACTCAATTAGTGGTGTTTATTTGTGCACCATCTATTTTCCTACACTTACTTGAGTTTACAACCTGAAAGTGACAATACAAATTTCTACAGAATGCATTTATTTATCCTGGGTTTCAACCCTAAAACTTTCCAAGTTTCCCCAAATTTTATTGTGTCATGTTTTTCAGATTGAAATGCTTAAGTGGAGCACACAAAATAGATAATATTTGGATATGAACAATATGATCCATAGAAAATGTTTGGGTCATGAAATCCAAAACCTTGATCTAACTTTGACTCGTATGACCAATCGTTGGAAAGTGTCAATTATCGACACATGTCTGTGCATCTACTTCCTGTATTTAATTGACCTCACAACTGAAAAATGAGGCCTATAAAAATCTGCAGTAAGTAGTCATTACAGTCTAGTTCCACACTTCAAACATGTTATATTTTCCACACTTCAAACTTCATATGACTCACAATCTTTTCTCCCTAATGACAGGTCTAGTTTTTTGACCTGAAAAGTCATATTTTTAAAATTACTGCACATTACTCCAAATAACTCTCTCAACTATGAACTATGAAAATCTCATAAATTTAATGTTAGATTTTCTCTTTTTATTTTTCCCCTTTAGACGAATATTGCACTCACGCAAATATTGCAGTACCCAAATTGTTAACCTGATATTTGGAGAAAAAAACCAATCTAAATTTTGCATGATATCGCTACCTTAAGTTTCTAAGTACACTTCACGTCTTTTTGACCCTGACATGTCCCATAAAAAATACATTCAAATTCCCCTTACATTTACATTTTTTCTAACTACCCAATAATGTCAAGAACTGAAAATTCAAACAAGTTTTTTCCTTAGCAACATTTTCCATTTGTTACTTTCATTTTTTGATATCTCCCTCAACAACTCCGTCTACGTAGATCCTGCAACACGCATTTCCTTCTTACAAATGTGAAATATGTCATAAACTTATTAGAGGGTGTGTTTTCACATTGGCTCCTCGATTCCTCTTTTATTTTCCATGCACTTCTCTACCCTACCTTTGCTTTGCATCCCCTTCCTCTCCCTTTCTTTCTCCTCATCCGGTTTCACTTCTTCATTAGATCCCTTTCGGCGTTCACATCGTACACTTCACATACAATTGCTAGTTACCTAACCCCAAACCAACAAAACCTAAAGAAATAAAACAACATAGAAACCCTAGTCTCTTTGTCTTTATTTGTTTTATTTTATTTTCTCTAAATTTATTTCCATTAATAATTTTTGTCTTATTTTTTTAAACTACGTAAGGTATCGCGATGGGATCCCCACTCTCTCCTATTATTGCTAACTTATTCATGGAAAATTTTGAAAAGAAAGCTATTGAGTCTTCCCTTTGAAACCAAAATGGTGGAAACGGTTTGTAGATGATACTAATGTTTATTGGGTTCATGGCATAGATAAACTCAATGATTTTCTTTCTCACCTTAATAGCATTTCTTCACATATTCAATTCACCATGGAAACTAAGATCAATGAAACTATTCCTTTCCTTGATATCTTGCTTAAAAGAAAAGAAAATGGAACTCTCGCCCATAGTGTTTTTAGAAAGAAAACACACACAGATTGTTACCTTAGGGCTGAATCACACCATCACCCATCTCAAAAAGTTGGTGTGTTAAAAACACTTGCTTCTAGATATTTGTGTATTTTTGATAGTGAACACCTTAATATTGAACTCTCCCACCTTTCTAATGTTTTTAAAAATAATGGTTATAATGATTATGTGATTGCTAATACAATTAAAAATGTATGTAATCGTCCTGCTTTCTAATATTATTTTTCTTGATTTTAATAATAGAAAAGCCTTCCTGCCCTTTATTAAGAACACCACTAATAAAATTGCTAAAATTCTGAACAAAAAGGCATTGTAACGTCATTCCTTCCTATCAACACCTTAAAAATGAACCTTAATTCTCTAAAAGATAAAATTGATAACAACCTCAATAGTGGTGTTTATATGATTAAATGTTCGTGTGGAAAGCCTTACATTGGTGAAACTGGGTGGTCGATTAAAACTCGTATCAATGAACATGATAAAGACATTAAATATGATCGTATTGAGCGTTCTGCTTTAGCAGAACATTCCCTCAATATAAGCACACCATATGTATGGATGTTGTTACGCTTATCACCGCAGAAGGAAACTTTTTAAAAGACATCTTCACAAAGCCATTGAAATTATGCACCGTGATAATAACATTAACATGGATAAAGGTTGGTTTTTAAGAAATACTTGGAAACCGGTGGTTGTGGGCCTCCTTAAATAGTTAGTTTCTTTAAGTTATTATTCTTTAAGTTATTTGTAAAAATTAAAGTAAAAATATATTTATTTTTTTGGGGCTCCTTTCTTATCTCTCTATCCCTCATGTTGCTTCTTTTGTTGTGTCTTTATTTTCTTCTCTTTTTACTTTATAATGTGCATCCTCATTCTTTTTTTAGCACCCCCTTTTCATAATAAGTGAAAAAATAATCTAAATTAAATTTACCTTTTTCTCTCCTTAATTTTTTCCTTTTTCATAGTTTGGTTTTGCCTTTGTTTAGCCGACTATATTTATTTTCCCTTTCTATCATTATTAATTAAAAAAATATCCTCGACAATCTTATCTTATTATTCTGTTTGTCCCTAATGATGGGTTCAGATTGGTGATCTGAAATGTTGGACTTAATAAATTCTTACACAGTTCTCCAAATATAATCTAGACTATGTCATATTGTGGAAAACTCATAAAATGAAAGGTTTATTATTTTTAGAACCCCATTTTATGGATTTGAGAAAATTAGAAAATATTCAAAATCACATGCGTGTGTATATATACATACATACATACATACATATACACACACATACACGTATGTATGTATGTATGTATATATATACACATATATACACACACACATATATGTATGTATATATGTATATATACATATATATATATATATGTGTATATATATATACACACATATGTATATATGTGTGTGTGTGTAATATATATATATATATATATATATATATATATATACAGGGGTTCATTTTAAGACACCCCTATAAAATTGAAGGTGGAAAATACCTGGTGAATATCCCCGTAACCAGTTTCAGCGAAAGGCGAATTTGACAGTATTCAAAAACAAAATTTTCACCTGGTTTTTCATGGCTCCATCAGTGACGTGCGACAACAAGACGTCAATAACCACTCCTGACACGCGTCAATGGAACGTCAATAGTCTAGACTGACGCGCGTCACTGGCGCGACACTGGTTCGTAATGACGCACGACGCCGGCTCCCAATGACGCACGACACTGGCTCGTAATGACGCGCGACATTGTCTCCTACTGTCGCGCGTCAGTGTCTGGTAATGACGCGCGACGACGACACTTCCTATCGCCGCGCGTCATCGCCCCTAATGATGTGCATCATTTGCTCCTCTTACGACGCGCCGCGGCTCCTATTGACGCGCACCTAGATCGCTGTTTCGCGCGTCAGCTAAGACCTTTGACGCGCGACACTGGCATCTATTGACGCGCGACACTGTACACTAATGACGCGCGTCTCTGTCTTCTATTGATGCGCGTCACCGGAACCTGTTGACGCGCGTCAAAGGTCTTAGCTGACGCGCGACAATAGGGGGAAGTGACGCGCGCGCGTCGAGGGGGGGACATGTCATGCGTCACTAGGAGCCGGTGTTGCGCATCACTAGGAGCCAGTGTCGCGCGTCAAAGGTCTTAGCTGACGCGCGACAACAATCCTAACTGACGCGTGTCAATAGTAGCCAGTGACGCACGTCAGTAGGAGCAAATGACGCGCATCAATAGGGGCCAGTGACGCCCTATTTAGCTTATAAATACCCTTCTGCCGCTCATTTTCTCATTTTCGTTTTCCCATTCTTGAATTTTTGCAGGTCTAAATCGTTGTCAAAGACGCAATTACAGCTATAATGTCGACTTCACATGCTTCCCAATTGCAAGTTCAGCAAGAAAATCAAGAGAATCCAACTCAATCGATTTCCAAGATCAACTACAGGAATCCCTTATGCCCTCACATCCATACGGCTTTAAAGATGTCTTCAGAATATCAAGATTTGATGGAAGAGTGTGAATTTACAGGGCTCGTTAATATGCCCCATTTCGAAACAGATCCGGATATTTTGAATTACCTTCTGTCATGCTACAATTCAGAGGACGGTATTTTTTATGTGACTCTGAACGATGGCCAAATGTTCCAATTCACTATTGAAGCAAATGACATCCATCGGTTTACGGGCCTTCCTTTCAGAAATTTACCAATTGTTACAACCAAGGCAACACTCCTGGAAGAAGACAAGAAATTTCTCGAATCAACGTACGGTTTCCATGTTGATTGTAAGTATAATTCGTTTTAATTCATATTTTTTATTCTGTTTTTTATTCTGATACAATTTGTTGTTATAAATTTATAGTAATTTTCATTGTTTCACATTTGCAGCCCATGTCAATAAATCCAGGCGTGGTGTAGATACACAATCAATTGCACACCACTTTCTTGCTGCACTTATTTCATTTTTTCAAGCCAGAATTGTTTTGCAGGGTCGCCAAACAGATATACCAAATTGGGCCATTGCATACATTTGTGCCACTATCTCAAAACGAAAATTCGATTGGTGCACATATCTATCCAAAAAATAAAACTGACATAATAAATTCAAAACTCTCAGATAAACCTTTCATTTATTCAACAAACTATCTCCTCGGCTTCTACTATGAGGCAATTTTAAATTTAAAAGATAAACAAATTCCTACTTGCTCTGATGAGGCTTTGAAGAAATTCTCAATTCCATTTGAAGAACAACAGGTATAAACTATTTAGTTTGTAATTGTATTTCAATTTTCGACATTACAGTGCACAGTTATTAAAACTTAAATTTTAATGTTTTGCAGAGAAGATATCTTGAAGCCCTTCCCCGAAAAAAGAAGTTATCGAGAGGAAGAGGCCAACAACACGCGGAGGCTTCGGGGGACTCCCAATCTGAAATGGAAGCTCACTCCTCTCCAAACCCTCAACAGTTTGAACTCGTTAAACGCCAGAGAAGTAATACATTCTCATATATTATTTACAAATTCCAAAGTTGCATATTTATTTTTCAATTTAAATTTTAACCAAATGAATTGACATTATTTAATATTGATGAATTGCAGGGACTTTGGAACCTTCTTCCCCAACTCACTCCATACAGTCACATGCATTCATATCTTCTGAATAGCCACTGAGTACAACTCCTACAAGGCCACCCGTAGCACCAAGAAAAACAACCCCTCGACAACAAGGTACAACTTTTCTATAGTACGTTTAATTTCGTAGTTTTGACTTTATGAATTGTTTTAATATTTTTCATTTTTTTCTTGTACTTTTCAGCATATGTCACCATGATCAAACCACAAAGACCGACACCTACTCAACCATTAATTTTTAAAATGCCAACCAGAGGAACAGTGAAAAAGAACATTGGTAAACGCATGCCTTTTGCTCCGGCCCCTAGTGGGACACTAAACCTTGCCTCCTCGTTTCGAATTCCAACTCTATCACTTGGTGGCTTGCCCAGTGCAACGGGCATATCTGTTTTGAACAATATAAATTTAGATGAAGATTATTTGGGCATTGATAGCAATGACCCAACTGGTTTTTTCGATACCATGAGATGATTCAAGGCGGTAGGTATACTTCAAATTTCAATTTTAATATGCTTTACAATTTTTAATTACATTCTGATTTAAATTTATTTATCTAAATCTTGATTAATTTTTTTCAAAAACAGGATCAGCCCACCCAAAGGCATAAACAAGGAGCAGTTGATCTTGGTGAAAGCCCCATTCTTCTCCAAAGAAGATCGTCACGTCGATTCGAGATAGTGAATAATTGCCACGTTTTCCTTTGGAGAACTTAATTGGTAATGATTGTCAATCCCATGTCAGTGAGTTTATTATTCCTCATATCCAATAGCTTATAGAATGGGAGAGAAGGGCTAAAGTTCTTATCAATGAGATTATTAGTCGTTATGAAAATTATTGGCAACGGGATAGTTTATACGCTGCAGTCCAGAATCAACCTGCGAAGATGGATTCCTTACTTACCCAAGTAAGATGTGGGACTGTCACGTTTAACAACAACTATAAAGACGACATTTTAGATAAGGCACTAAACAAATTGGAAAATATTAGTGCCGAGGCCTAGGCATATTTTAACAAATGGTCCAAGGACAAGGATTTGGTATCAATCGCAAATGCCGAAAGAGATAGAGCGGTTGTAAGTACTATTACATTTAAACAATCATTCTTGTTAATTTGAAATTTTGAATTTACATTAATATTTTGAATTGACATTACTCTTTTTGTGCAGTTGAAATATGAAAATTTGAAGAGTCAGGCGAAGGTTTTGCAAGTTCACTTGGAAACAGCAAAGAACAACTTATCCACAACAAAAAATTTGAAGCAAAATATTGTTTTGGTTAACAAACAAAACAATACACTAAAGCGGATAATTAAAGAGCATGGTCTCGACCCTGACATATTATTCAAAGCCAAAGCAGCTGCTGATCCAAATTTGTTGTCGCATGGAGATGCAACAAATCAAGAAGAAAGAATTTTAAAAAATCTGGACAGGTCTTTGAAGATCTTATAAGTTCAGGGGTTATTTCTGGTGTTGGGGAAAGAGGTACAGCCACAATGGAAGAAGCCGTTGGGGAAGAGAGCAGAGTAGAATTGTATAAAGAAAAAGAGGGTTTTGAAAATTAGAAACTTTTATTATTGAGGAAACTTTAAATATTGAATTTGAAAACTTCTACTATTGAGTATGTACTATGGTATTTGAATTTAATTATATGGATTTATATAAAGTCTTTAATTTTAATTGCATTAGATGGTGATTATCATGAATTATATGTATGTTTCTTGTTTACTTGCATTGTCATGAATTGTATGTGGACGTAGATGATGAATGATGATAATTGATAATTAATGATAGATGATGATGAAAGACGATGATCAATTTAATGTGTATAATGTAAAATGTAGTGCCTAAATATCTTGTGGGACTTTAATTATCTTGAAAATTATGTTTTTGGGAAAAAATAGCAACTAAGATTTGAAACAGATCTTTAGGATTTCTCCTTAATAGACTTATGGTGTAGGAAAATTCTATTTTAAAGAGATTCACCTCTATATAAGTGCATAATCTCTCATTAGAGAGGTTGTTTGACATCCAAAATAGTCAAGACCATTTGTCAGAAAATAACGTTTTGCTGGAAACAATCATTGATGTGGAGGCTAGATTAGCCAATTATGAAATAGTTAAATTCCAAGCCATAAGAATTAGAGCTTGGGAAATAATCAAGACCATGGTTTAAAAGATATGGTTTTGTTATCATGGATATTGTTTTGTGTAGAGTAGATTGACAAGTTGTTGTAAATAGTCAAGGTTATGGAGGCTAGATTAACCAAAGTTGGAATAACCATGTGATTAAAAGATAGGTCAAGCTCGATATAGAACTTTGAAGTTTAATGTAAAACATATAAGGTTCTTATCATGAAGATTAGTCTGTATAGATCAAGTTCATAGGTTGAAGAATCCTATCATTTTTTAATATTTGATAAGGGTGAAGAATAATTGTGGATTAGAACTGGGAGGCTATAAGTTGGAATAATTTTGAGTGTGTAAGAAAATATTGAAGGTTGTAAACTAGATCATAGCAAACTATGTGTGTAAGTATTTATGTAGAGCCTTGAAGAAGGCACACTACATTTGTAGGATAGTTTGAAGAAGGCACACTACAATGTTCTAGTCAGTTTTATTACTAGAAAGGATTTTTATTAGATAAAGACTCACTGTCGAAGTTGATTTAAATAGTTGTGATTAGTGTAGATTTGGGTGGGTGACTATAGGATATGGAAGATAGCATTAGAATTGAGTTTGAATAACTTCGTGTTAGAGGATGATCATTATAAGTCTAAAAATAGATCTATTTCTTCATGGAGAAATCTGAAGAAGTGATGGATCTATGACAAAGCAGGGAATTTTAGGAAGAGTGTCAGGACTTATATTTATAATAGTATAATGTATTGTTTAATAGTTTATCCTGCATTAAAAAAATATATCAAAGGATTTTCCACATATAAAAAATAAATTAAATATAATTCTAAGAAATCAAGAAAGAATCATCACTGGTAAGAAATTAAACATAATTACAAATATGATAGGGTTTAGCTTACCTCTTACGTATTAGATTGCTGTGAAATCATCATGGGTAACGTGCTAGATCTTTGTTTTACCTGATATTGTAGATAGAGGGGTGAGTTGCCTGACATTGTCAGTCCTGAGAAGTGCCAGAACATCTTTAAATATATAGACCAACAATATCTTTAAATAAATGATAACAAGAGCTGAAAAAATGTAAAGTAACAAACAATAAGATGATGTTGAAGAAGATACCTATTTAAAATTGAAATCATCCCCGTAATGTGCTAGATCTTTGTCTTAATAAAATTCAACACAAAAAATGGATTAGTAGATAGATGGGTGAGTTGCCTGACATTGTCGATCAGGAAGTAATAATTTCCTGGACGGATGTCAACCCACGTTTTCAAAAAATAAAATATTGTATTTAACTAAATGTAAATACATAGACATCTTTAATGATAACCAGAGCTGAAAAAAATGAATAGTAACAAACAATAAGATTAAGGGGAAAAAGATACCTCCTTAAAGTTGAAATCATCACTGCCACTGGTAATGAGCTATATCTGTGTTTCAAAAAAACCCAACACGAGAAATGGATTAGTAGATAGATGGGTGAATTGCCTGACATTTTTAGTATATAGAAATGTAACATCTTTAATGAAAACCAAAGCTGAAAAAATGAATAGTAATAAATAATAAGATTAAGGGGAAAAAGATACCTGCTTAAAGTTGAAATCATCACTGCCACTGGTAATGAGCTAGATCTGTGTTTTAAAAAAACCCAACACGAGAAATGGATTAGTAGATAGATGGGTGAATTGCCTGACATTTTTAGTATATAGACCTGTAACATCTTTAGGAAAACCCATGGTTAACCAAAACATGAAATGTGTATAGGAGTGTCTTTTAGTGCTTCATGCCAAATTTAATTAGATTTTGAAATGAGTATTTAAACTTATTCAAGTTTTTATAAAACTCGATCGCTTAGAAATGCAGACTAAACAACCTGTATTCTTAGCATCCAAGAAAAAATACAGTGCCTTCTTCAGATAAATCATAGAAGTTAATTTTGTATAGGATTCACATCTTGAGATATTGTAAAATGTTTTGGGGAAAATGGATCAGTATCAAAATATGTTGTATAGGATTCACATCTTGAGATTCTCTCTTCAGGACTGCTTCTTGGAGTGGTTGAATTAAAATATGTCTCTTTTTTTCAAATTTTTAAGGTGGTGCATATGATCATAGCTCAATAAGGTTGTTTACATATCATATTAGTTACAAGAATGAGGTTTGAAAGATACAATAAGGGTAAAGTGATCAAAATTGTTGTGTAACGGAAAGTTGTTTTTACTTTCTTCTAATTATCATTGTTGAGCTGATGAAATACTTGGTTGACCATTGCAATGAGTATCAAAGTATAAAATTCTTGCTACCACCTTGTTTTGTTTTCCTTTGCTAAAGATACAATGTTCAAGTGTATGTTTGAAGACAATTTTCTTGAAGATCCCCCATTTCTATGCCTTGAATTGATTAATCATGATCTTCTTGAAGTACAATTGATAAAATCAAGTGTCTCAAATATTGAAAAAAATTTACAGCTCAACATAAAGTTCTCTGTGCAAGGTTGGATCATCTTAAAAAGGTAACATTGTGTAAATTTTGTCAAGAGTGCCTTACTGGTACCTCATCTCAAACTCAGTCTTAGCATATATCATGAAGTTTCTTTTTGAACTTATCAAACAAGACCCTATATCATCATCAAGTACACACCAAACATTGTTTCTTTGGTCTGGGGATAAATTTGAAGGCTTCATCTCAATTGGCTGCATTGCAAACATGAAGGGAATTTCCTCTAGAGCAAAAGAGGTGAAAACTTCGAATTCCATTAAATTTTGGATAAGAAATCAATTATTTGGTAGTCTCAGGCTTTCTCTGTGCATAAAGAGATCCATCTAGTCACTCATCACTCCTGACGCGCGTCAATGGAACGTCAATGGTCTTGACCGAGCGTGACACTCCCCGCTATTGACGCACGTCACTGGCACCTAATGATGCACGTCACTGGCTCTTTTTGACGCGCATCACTGGCTCTTTTTGACACACGTCCATCGGCTCCTACCGACGCGCGCGTCTCTCCTATTGACGCGCGTCACTGTCTCTTTTTGACGCACGCCATCGGATCCTATCGATGCGCGCCGCTGACTCCTATTGACGCGCGTCACTGGATTCTATTGACGCGCGTCACTTTCTCCTATTGACGCGCGTCGCTCACTCCTATTGTCGCGCATCACTGGATCTTATTGACGCGCGTCACTTGCTCTTATTGACGTGCGTCGCTGGATCCATTGACGCGCGTCAGCTAGGACTATTGTCGCGTGTCAGCTAGAACCTTTGACGCGCGTCAAGTGAAGCCATTGACGCCTGATTTAGCCTATAAATACCCTTCAACCGGTCATTTTCTCGTTTTCACCTTCCAGCTCTTGATTTTTTACAGGTCTCGATGCTTCCCAACTGCAAGTTCAGTAACAAAAATCAAGAGAATCCAATTCAATCGATGTATCTTATGCCCTCACATCCATACTGTTTTAAAGATGTCTTCAGAATATAAAGATTTAATGGATGCGTGTGAATTTACAGGGCTCGTTAATATGCCCCATTTCGAAACAGATCCGGATATTTTGAATTACTTTCTGTCATCCTACAATTCAGAGGACGGCATTTTTTATGTGACTCTGAACGATGGCCGAATTTTTCAATTCAGTATCGAAGCAAATGACATCCATCGGTTTACGGGCCTTTCGTTCAAAAATTTACCAATTGTTACAACCAAGGCAACACTCGTGGAAGAAAAGAATTTTCTCGAATCAACGTTCGGTTTCCATGTTGATTGTAAGTATAATTCGTTTTAATTCATATTTTTATTCTGATACAATTTGCTGTTATAAATTTATAGTAATTTTCACTGTTTCACATTTACACCCATGTCAATAAATAAAGGCGTGGTGTCTAATATGTAGCATTTCTGAGTACATGTAATTTTTGCAATGCTAGTGTCTAAGATGAGCTTTGTAACTTTGATTGACCTGATGAGTGCAGTGGAAAAGTTTAAACAAAAAAAAGATCTTAAGAAAACTGATGGAACCAAGAAGGGGAAATTAATTGATGTTCCCAAACTTGATGATGCAAATCAATCAAGGGGGAAGAATTCTGATCAATGTACTTTAATATTAACAGAGGGTGACTCAGCCAAGGCTCTTGCTGTAAGTGTTTGTGCCTTGAATCAGGGAAATGTGAATACTGAATTTGGTAGTATTGTGACATGTTTCGACATCACTTTCCAATTTAATTTTTTGTTATTTTAGTTATCTTTATCCTATCAGGTGGCAGGAATATCTATTGTTGGTCAATATTATTATGGCGTGTTTCCTCTCAGAGGTAAGTTGCTCAATGTCAGGGAAGCTACCACTCACCAACAAATGGAGAATAAAGAGATAGTAAATATAAAAAAAATCCTTGGTCTACAGGAAGATAAAATATATGACAGCATTAAATCTTTAAGATATGGCCATCTGATGATAATGACAGACCAGGTACATGATCTTTGTATAGCGTTGTTTAGTTTCTGCTTAATTCTGACACATCCTTTCTAGTGAGATCCTTTTTGACTTGTCCTTTGTCTCTTAAAGGACCATGATGGTTCCCACATCAAAGGATTGCTGATCAATTTCATACACCATACCTGGCCATCACTGCTTAAAATTCCTTCATTTGTTGTGGAATTTATCACTCCTATTGTCAGGGTAACTGTTCCCCCTGTATATTTGGTTGAGTGTATTGAGACTCTTTATATTTGTTTTTAAGCCTCCAGATGTTATGTATCTCCATGTCTAATTTTGGCACATGTTGATGTAGGCAACTCACAAAAATGGAAATGTGTTATCTTTTTACACAATTCCTGAGTATGAAGCTTGGAGAGAATCATTGAGTGGATCGATAACTGGCTGGACCATATAGTACTACAAAGTAATGCTAGTTTGTTTTCTCTTTATATGTTTTCAAGTTCTGGTTTTGTTCACTTGTTGATTAGGTATCACTTGTTGCTTGGACCATACAGGGTTTTGGCACAAGTACTTCTAAAGAGGGCAAGGAGTATTTCATACAACTGGACAAGCACAAAAAGATTTTGTGTGGGTTGATGAGAAAGATGGAGATGCTTCCTCATATCAATCAGCTTATAGAATGGGACAGAAGGGCTAAGGTTCTTATCAATGAGATTATTAGTCGTTATGAAAATTATTGGCAACAGGATAGTTTATACACTGCAGCTGATCCAAATTTGTTGTCGCATGGAGATTTCTGTTTTGGGGAAAGAGGTACAGCCACAGTGGAAGAAGCCGTTGGGGAAGAGTGCAGAGTAGAATTGGATAAAGAAAGAGAGGGTTTTGAAAACTAGAAACTTTTATTATTGAGGAAACTTTAAATATTGAATTTGAAAACTTCTACTATTGAGTATGTACTATGGTTTTTGAATTTAATTATATGGATTTATATACAATCTTTAATTTTAATTGCATTAGATGGTGATTATCATGAATTATATGTATGTTTCTTGTTTACTTGCATTGTCATGAATTGTATGTGGACGTAGATGATGAATGATGATAATTGATAATTAATGATAGATGATGATGAAAGACGATGATCAATTTAATGTGGACGTAGATTTATCATCAAGCACAATAATTCTTCTTCTCTAGACTTTTGAACTTGTTTTAAGATAATTATTCTCTACACTTGTAACGATATGATCATAATGTCATTAGAATGGATATAGATGATAAATAAATGGAATGTGTTATAATGGATATAGATGACATTAATGATTAGAATGGATATAGATGACATTAGAACGAATAGAATTGTAATGATATGATTATGAATTATTTTTAAAAATGAAATTGTTTTAATAAATTTAAAATTAGATAAATAATTGTATTAATAATAATTGTAGTGTCGGGACTCGGGATATGATAATGATATGGTGATGATATGATATATATGGATGATGAGGAATTTTATGTGACTTATATTTAAAATGATAATGTATTGTTTATCCCGAATTTTATGTGAATTTTATGAGGAATTTTATGTGGACTTATATTTAAAAATAAATTAAATATAATTACGAGAAATCAAGAAAGAATCATCACTGTAAGAAATTAAACATAATTGTAAATATGCTAGGGTTTAGCTTACCTCTTGCGTATTAGATTGTTGTGAAATCATCAAGGGTAACGTGCTAGATCTTTGTTTTACATGACATTGTAGATAGAGGGGTGAGTTGCACGACATTGTCGACCCCGACTCTGAGAAGTGCCAAAGAACATCTTTAAATATATAGACCAACAATATCTTTAAATAAATGTAAATATATAGAATTAGACACCGTAACATCTTTAATGATAACAAGAGCTGAAAAAATGTAAAGTAACAAACAATAAGATTATGTTGAAGAAGATACCTATTTAAAATTGAAATCATCACCGGTAATGTGCTAGATCTTTGTCTTAAAAAAATTCAACACAAAAATGGATTAGTAGATAGATGGGTGAGTTTCTGACATTGTCGATCCAGAAGTAATGTGACTTCCTCAACGGATGTCAACCCACGTTTTCAAAAGTAAAAATATTGTATTTAACTAAATGTAAATACATACACCTGTAACATCTTTAATGATAACCAGAGCTAAAAAAATTAATAGTAACAAACAATAAGATTAAGGGGAAAAAGATACCTCCTTAAAGTTGAAATCATCATTGCCACTGGTAATGAGCTAGATCTGTGTTTTAAAAAAACCCAACACGAGAAATGTATTAGTAGATAGATGGGTGAATTGCCTGACATTTTTAGTATATAGACCTGTAACATCTTTAATGATAAAGATAAAAGATAGATAAAGAAGATACCTATTTAAAGTTGAAACAATCCATTATCAATAGCTTCATCAAAGTCGATGTTGTCTTCTATAGAATGTGACGAAGAGCCAATTACACTCTCAAGGTTGGGAATATTTGTACTTGTAGCTGTATTATTCACACCTCTTCTTTCGCAAAGGGAATTCCAGTGTGTAATTGCTCTGTCGAACGGAAAGGTTTCGATGGAGTAGCGAGAAACATAACACCTCATGCACTTTCCGATTTTTATCCAACTTTGTTTCTCAATTTTGATTTTATAAATGACAATGCACTTTGAAAACCCTTTCATCCTCCACACCCCAAAATCATTGTTTGGCATAACTCATATAATCTGAAATATTCACTGATATCTTCTTGTAAAATAGAACTTTGATAGATTCCTCGCCACACTGACCTTGTAATAGCACCACTTTCGAAGGTTGATCTAAATTCTTATATTGGTTCCTCATTGTTGTTGCAAAATTTGTTGATCAAACTTTAATAAATCGGCATTCAGTATACCTTTGATTTCCACACCCTTGAGCTCGACGTCTTTGTAAATTGTTCCATTATTGTACCCATTGATTTATGGAAATGCTTTCTGACAAAGTCTGCACGGCCACCTTCAGTATTCCAAAAATTAGGATTCATCACACCCATGGCTTCCATAATTTTATCTTTACAGAAACGTTCCCTAATTTCTGATGACAAGGTTTCTGAAATTTTTTTAAGCTTTATTCTTGTTTCAACTATAACAGACTCAAACAAATTACGTGTCACGGGAACATCTTCTCGTTCCGATCCTGTAATAGCTTGACGTTTTTGCAAAATGTGCACAGGTATTTCCCTCCCATTAACAGTGATGCAGAGGTGATCGTGGATATTAAATCTCAAAAAGGTGTTAGGATTTTTAAGATCTAATAAATCTCTCCAATTTTCAAAAACAGGTGCATCAAAACTATCATTGGAACAAGATCTGATATATCAAGACTTTGACATACCATTTTCCTCATCCGTATAAAATCCACAATATAGATTAATCTACCCTGTGCATGCTTCATCAGTGTATTGATCTCCTTTAACATTGGAAGAATACCAACCAATGTAAGCAATGTCTCCAAATCAATTAAACGGAACAACAAGTCCTTGCCCTATCAAATTCATGACGGTATTTGTGCATGAAACCAACCAATGAAGGATACTCCTCACGAACTCTGCATGCAGGTTCATACAAAGAGATCCATCTAGTCTCCACATCCTTTAGAATTTTTTTGCCATCTGTAATTCCAATTGCAAATTTTTTGAACTCGAGAAAACGCTTTGGGCTGCTTGACATATAGGCATGAAGTTCTCTTATAAGGTCTTCTAATTTAGCAACATTTTCGTGGTTGCTTACCATTTTATACGCTAAATTCATTATGTGAGCCATACAGTGAATTGGTAGCATATATGGGGCCACTGTTGTTTGTAATCTAACACAGAGCCTGTTTCGGTGACCCTACATGACAGATGCACCATCTGCTCCAACGCATACCAACTTCGTGTAGCAATTTCATCGGTCATACCAAAGAACATCTTTCAAATGAGAAACAACTATTTTATTTAGGTTTTCGACATTGCGATTTTCAACATTTTCATAACACCCAATAGATGAGGTGTCCTTATATGATTTTATAAAGTATAGATGTGGATACATACCCATGCGGTGTTGTCGACTGCTGTCACTTCATCAATTGAAAGAGAGATAAAGTTTGCTTTTTTTACATTCTCTTTCAAATCTTCCTTCTCTATCATCGAGAGGCATTTTTCCATTTCCCATCCACTACTCTCAGACCAATGAGACTGAGGTACATTCAACATTCTGTTAAATTGATACAAAACTTTGAAATTGAGGAAATCAAATCGCTCTTCCTTTTTAAGTATTCGAAAAAGAGTAGAGAATTGTATGAATTTTGCATGTAGATTTGTTTCTTTCATCTTACCAATATGTGATGTGATCGTTCCTCCCTTTTCCAACAGATGTCTGTGTTTTTTCTACTCTACCTCATATTCTGCTGCATATCTAACATGCATGCATTCTTTTTCAGTTTTCCACCTATGTGTTTTGATTTTCTGCCGTCCGCCCTTTATTCTTTTTAAATATTGTTTTCCACAATGTTTTTCTATAGTGTCCAAATTGATTGCATTTTTGTTGCTTTCCCAATTTCCACGTACATATTGTACATGTACATTCAGATGGGATTTCTTCATAATTAGATGATTGTACAGGTTCAATAAACGGAAATTTAGCTACCCAATCAAACTTGTATGTCCTGCCAATGGTCCACATATTCTTGTTCGTTTTCAATGCTTTACTTTTTTGAGTAGAATTTTGAGCAATATCACAATCACCTAGTTTCCTCTTTCTTGGACCGGAGTTTGATTTTGATTTCTGTCTTCCATTTTGCTGAGTGTTTGTATCTGTGATATCTAGCTGCACTTCTGGTTGCACCCCAACAGGAACAATATCTTCAAGATCTGGCATATTATCGTAGGTTTCATTTGTTTGACTTTGATACTGTGCAGAATGCATGTCCACCTCAATAATACCTTCCACACGCGTATTCGATTCTCTGTGGTAGCATCTATATGATTGGTATTTACAATATCTCGTATCCATGAAAGTTTCCAAAATACTTGAAGAGTGATTTCTGAGATTTCTTACTTACTTTTAGGTTATTCGTATTCTTTGAGCTGGCACCTTCCATTATTCTGAAAAGAGTCCTGCGTCAGCAAAAGAACCAAGTAGCGACTCTGTCCATTGTCAGAGGTCTTGTCGCGCGTCCACTGTCTGAGGTCGTGCGTCCATTGTCTTAATATACTGTCGCGCGTCAACACTGCCCAAGTCACGCGTCAACACTTCCTCTGTCGCGCGTCACTTCTTTGCCCAAGTCACGCGTCAACACTTCCTTTGTCGCGCGTAACACCTTTTTCGTGTCAAGTATAGCTCTTGTCAAGGCGCGCGTCGATCTGACTCTTATCGTGCGTCATGGCTCTTGTCGCGCGTCAACAATGCCCTTGTCACGCGTTAACACTGCATTTCTCGCGCATCAACAATCATAGGCTAACAATAATATGAATCTCTGGTGCTCAAGGGTATGCGAGTTCAAATTTCACAAAGATTGGTAATTTGGTAAGATACTTGAGGTATACTACCCGGCGAATCACCTAGGTTTTTATAGGAGATGTTTTCAAATGAAGGCGAAGCCAACCCCCAAAAAAATATACTATATATTTTAGGAACAGACACCGACCCACTCCAATAATTCACCTTTTCAAATTTTCCTAAAATGAAATTTTCGCCATATTACGAATATTCACCGCTAAAATTATCCTCGTATATATATATATATATATATATATATATATATATATATATATATATATATATGAATATGAATCTCAAAGTTCTTATCCCGATTTCATGTTCGTGGATGTTAAAAGTTCTTCTTCTTCTTCTTCTTTTAAGTGTGAGATATACAAAAGTCCTCACAACTATCATGGTGTGGAAAGAAACTTCAAGCCACATTGTAGGAGTGCTCTCCAATAAAACCATCAAACTACACCTTATAATGTCCACGTAAATACCAAAGAGTGCAAAATCACTCACAAGTGACAATGACCCCATAAAATATGATATATCGTTGATACGGTAAGGAGAGGATCCACGTGCAACTTATACATTTTCATCAGGGGTTAAATTTGATGCCCGTTTAGATGTTTTTTCACTTTTTAACCGTAAAAATGACTAATTTTACTTTTATCCCATACCGAAGGATGGGCAAATATTTTGGTAAACTGTCACATTAACGTGCACTTAATAAAATCAATTGTTTCCAAATTTTAAAATATAAACTTATAATGGTCGACTTGCACAATTGGTTGTCTCGTCTCAAACCCCGCACATGTCTTATAACAACGGCCTTCCTAGCCCGCCACAGGCTGACATCACATGGACACTGCCTCCGGGGATGCGCACATGCAATCTCATGAATGTTTACCTAATGTTTACCTAATATATAACTTCGTTGCTTTTTTAAAAAATATTGACTTCGGACCATTTTTTAGCGCCAATTTTAGAAGGTTCATTTTAGCGCCAATTTTACAAGGCTTCCAAACTAAAGCTGCTGGAAATTAATATTTAATACTTGTATCACACTAAATCTGTATTTTTCCTGCACTGCTCTGCAACTGTATTTGCTGTGAAGGAGAACACAGGTAACTTTAAAATATTTAAAATTAAAATTATCAAATAATAAATCATTTGTTTATTATCTATATATTTGTTTTTAATCCCAGTTTTCATATTGTAATCATTTGAAACCAAATAATCCATCATTCTTATTGTTTTTAATCTGTATAATGTCATAAATACTGAAATTTTTTGACTTCTTACTTAGTAAATTTATAGAAAAACTGTGATTTTTACTGCTGAAATGGAAGGTTGAATGACTATAATTCAAATTAATGTTTTCTTGAGGACTTACTCTTTGATTTATTGACAATTTTAAACGATTTTTTTTTAATATTATTTATATACAATTTTATTTTTAAAAAGATTCTTCAATTTTGTGAATTTCATAGATTTAAAAAAACTTGAAATTTGTTTGTGTTCATTCTTTTCCTCATACCAGGCCTGCTTGTTGGTAGATGGATCCATTTTCAAGAAGACGTTCAAGTTTATTTTCACCCTGTCAATCACAAGGGTTACAATCTACTTCAAGAAGCTTTCAAGACTCTGCAGGGTTTTCATACCAAGATGGAAATTATTTTCCCCACTCACAAGAAACAAACAAAGATGCAATGCAATATGGTAAATCTGTTGCGAGTCAGTCGCAAGTCAACATAAATGTAACACCTCATGATGTTTATGATGTGGAGGACAATCACAGTGTGTTTACTCGATGATATTGACTTAAACCATGGGCCTAATAATTTTATGGAAGAAGATTTTGAAGTTGTGGAAATTGTCCCTGCAACTCAAACATTTGACAATGATATTAATTGCAACCAAGATACAACCAAGCAGCAAAAGGAGGAGCTTTGGCCAAAATTTGTTGTGCAAGCTTTGATTCTAAAATATGAAGAAGTGTATACAGATTTAAACCAAGGAAATCTTGGTAAAAAACATTGGGATAAAATAGCGGAAGATATAAACAAACAGTGTGGAACAAATTTTATGGGCATTCAATGTAAGTATAAGTGGAATAGATTGAAAAAGACATTCAAGAAAGAGAAACAATTGCAAAATACCACAGAGCAAAACCATCTTCTTGGAGTTTATATGACGATATGGATCGCATAATAGGGAATACTCCAAAAGTAATTGGACTTATGAATGGTTTTAATGGAAGTGAATGGGTCAATAGTACTTCTACTATACCCAAAAATGACATGAAAGAGAAATCACTTGAAGAAAATCCATCCATAAATATTGACAATGTTGAAGAAAAAAGATCAAACGAAGAAATCAATTTGAACAAGATTGGAATTGAAGGCAAACGTGCAAAAAGAAAAAGAGCCTCTCATGAAGACGTTGGAGAGAAGATGGAAAAAAGTTTGTTGCATTTTACTCAAACAATGAAGGAAATTGAACTTGCAAGAATGGAACAAGAGAACAAACGGATGGACAAAATATTAGATGTGCAGCTCCAAATTGCAAAACTTTTTTCTCAGGTAAAACCTCATATTTATCTTTGTATGAAAAAGTACATGTGCATATATCATTAACACCAAAATATTTGTCATTTTATGGATTGAAAATCATATCAATTCCCCACACTAGCTCTATGTTGTCTATCCCATTCACGGAGCATAATATCTCTTTGTGCCTTACCTTGATCTCTTTCGATAGCTTGATTACGAATCTCAACTTCAGAATTAGGATGTGGATCTACTTGGATCTCTGGTTCATCTTCATTATTCATTTGTAAGAAATTATGCAGTATGCAACATGCCACAATAATTTTTGGCACTTTTTCCAATTCCACACCCACATCGCGAAGAAATCTCCATCTTTTTTTGAGTAAGCCAAATGCATTCTCAATTTTTACACGACCTCTAGACAAGTATTTGTCAAACAATGTATGCGATGGAGAGATATTTCCTTTAAATGGCTTCAACAGGTATGGCGATATTGGGTAGGCAGAATCTCCAATTATTTGTGGATAGATAATGTTTCCTTCAATCTGAAATGTTGGAGATGCTAATACCTCTCTCTTTTGCATGCTTTTTTAATTGCAGAACAGTTCCAGTGATCAACATCATGAGCACCGCCAGGAGCATTGACGCAGACATCCCAAAATATTTTTTGAGCATCACATATTCCTTGTAGCAAAACACTTGTAGAAATGATGTCTATTTACATAGTTCATAGGAGTATAATGTTTTTGTGGACAATATGACAACTTAATATGAGTGCCATCAACTGCACCGCATATGGTAGGAAGTAGAGTCAAAGTCTGAAAATCACTTAGTATCTTCTGCAATCTGCTGCCTGATGGAACAGTTAAATATTGATTTTGTAACTTTTGGATGATAATATTAACAATGACCATAGTGAATTTTCTCACAGTTGATTCGCCCACACAATACAATTCTGCAATTGTATATGTAGGTGTCCCTTGTGCAAGACGGTGTAAAACCAAACATAATGCTTTTCTGGGTGGTATTGGATCTCTAACAAATTGAACTGTGTAGAAGCTTGGCATATGTGGTTGTAATTTTGACAAGAGTGAATTGAAAAGAGGAAAAGACATTCTATAATGGCGACGGTATAAAACATCACAATAATGTGGTTGTTGCTCCCATATTTCTTGTTGAATTAAATTCCAAAATGTGCTCTGCCTTGGAAACATCCACCATTCTCTATATGATTCCATTGACAATGATTCTCTTTCTTCATATATCAACATCATTTGCATAAAATAATTGAAAAACATGTGTGATATACTTGTGGAAGAAGAGTGTGTCAATGCATCTCTAATCAAATCTTGCCAAAAAATGATAAATTTAGGATCCATGCCTATTGATCACTCCTGTTACCTGCAATAAGAATGTAATGTTTCTTGTTATTGATCATTGTATATCAGGAACTTGAAATTTGATTCCAGAAAAAATACATACAAACCTCTTAAATTATTTAAGTAAATGCACTGAATACGAGCAAACTTAGGAGATTTCATACCTTATTCTTTAGTGGCAAATCCTGTATTTAGCACCCACGAAATCGTCCCTTATTCATACATTTAAAACATACCTGTAAATTGTTTTTCACTGCTCCATCGTTCAGCTCTGTTCTGGGCACGGTTGTTTGGGGGTATTTATTAAATTTTAATTGTTTAATTTTTTTTTGAACAAACCCCATTCCCTCCAATTGTTGGCGCGCAATAGCATATTCATTGTCAGGAAACATACAGAGCATGTGGGCAGCCTAGGCAGTAGGAGGGACGGCTGCATGGTGCGTACGGACGCGCTCCAGCTGCCCTCGAGCGCGCTGCGGAGGCGGTTTTGCTATCCATGTGCGGTGGTCTTCAATTATCCCCGATCTCGAGTCACGTCTCGGTCCTAGTACTTGTAAAAACATATTTAAAATTTTATATAGTCTTATCAACTTTGAGCCATAATCACAGTCTCCATGGTCTTATCAACATGATAGAGATGGGTGGATTATCTACTAATACCTAAGTGACCCTACTTTGCCATTTTGCATAAATGATATTTTGAATTCGTAATGCTCATTAAAAAATGTGAAAAAGTGATATACATAGCCTGCAATATAAATAAATGTGGATAATATAAATCCTTTTTGGAAAGATGGATACCGATTTGTGCATTTTTTTATTAAAAATTTGTTGTTTACTAAGATTTGAAAATCTTTTAAAGTCTTCGAATTTAATTCATTTAGTTGTGCCATATTTAATGTCCAACGGATTCGTAAGACATTGAACCCGATCTCCCAATTCATCGAATCCAACAGCAACGAATATATGTAGATACCACTTTGCCAAGAAATATCTGAACTCCCAACCTGCCAAAAATGGGAGTTTTGAAACAGAGCATGGACGAATGTCAAAGCATAATGGAAAGGTGATTTATGTATTTTTTTGATGAGGTTATTTTTAATATCTAGTCAAGGGGAAGCCATTATAACATGCTAAATTGTTGCATTACGTGTGGTCGTGTGAGGATTCGTTGATTCGAGAGTTTGGAAGATTAAGTTTCAATGTTGAGATCAAATACACCCAACACCTAGAGAATTTATAGAGCTACACAGATTTGAAAAAAGCCTTCATTCGATTCCTTCTTCAATCTTTATCTATCTGGTAAGAATTTGTGTTTAATTTTTTGTTTGCCCCTATTTTATTAACTTGTTCCTTCTTCAAATTTAGATTAATGTATTAGTTTCTTTATTTTTCCTTTCTTATCATATATGACTACAATATTTTCCTCTGATAGAATTGCACCATTGCAATTTAGATACAAAAAATAAGGGTATTATTGAAAAATTATACAAATATTATTTTATGAAAATAACAAAAATATGTTCCCTCTTCAATTTTTAAGATCTTTTCCTTTTTATTGGTTTACATATTTTGTACAAAATATATCAATAATACAATTAAAACATTTAATCTTATTAAAATGTTTGCCTACTTTAAAATACATATATGAAGCTATACCTCCATATCTCTAGTGGATAGCATAATTTTTTTATTTTGTTGATATATTAACACATATTTAGAATAGAATAGGATTTCATTTATGTCAAGAATATACTATGGTATATGGTTTTATTATATGAATTTTTACTTTTTGCATTTATGTAAAAATCATAAAAATGAAAAATGAAAAATGAAAAATAAATGTTATGTACAAGGTGATATTTATTCAAAAACCGTCACAAAAAAATCTTGACGGGTAAGAGTGACCGTCAAATTTAACATTGATTTCCGGCATAACAAAAAACAAACTTGGCCAACGGTGACCCAATCAAGTTTGAATTTTAAATTCATATATGCAAAGATCCGCTATCCCCACTATTGATTTGTCGTTGGCAAGACGCACTTCCATTTTTTACACAGCGGTACAAACATAAAAAGATAAAAATGAGCATGCGGAAAACGAATTTTATAAGAGTTTTGAGATCGATGCACTCCTGATATTCATTTTCCAATTAACTTATCATATTCATTTCTCATACGGACGAATACACAGGGAAATGCAGCTTTCTATTAAAAATTATACAACCCATATGCACAAATATGCCAGGAAATATGCTTTCTATTTAAAATTATAGAAACAAGAGGAACTGGGACACCATCTCAATCAGAAATTAAATATCTCAAATTTATCTAAATAAAATTAGAAAAGTGAACTCAAGTTGGCTTAGTTATAATATAAACAATACCATATTAATTTAATGGATTCCTCTCCTTCAAATCTTCCACAAACAAGTCTAAATTCTTATGAGATGACCCTCCATTCGTCACCGTTTTTTTCATAACCTCCCTCGCACTCTCAATCTTAATTCTAATTTCTGTCTCCTCTTCTCCGTCAAGATCCATAAATTTCTCTATGGTCTCTGTTATCTCCCCCTCTTCACCAGATTAGATCTCATGTTGTTTTTACTTCTAGAACACTCACCCAACCTCATCGCCACACCCCATTCCTCCACAATCAACCTCAATTCGTATACTGATCAGTTAACAGAGGAAATGCCAACATGGGAACTCCCAACCACAAGCTCTCCATGATTGAATTCCACCCGCAGTGAGTGAGGAATCCGCCCTCAGAAGAATGAGACAACACATCCAGTTGAGACAACCACTCAACAACAATGCCCTGTTCTTTGCTGGCCTCCAAAAACCCTTCAGGAAGTATGTCTTGCACGTTCGAGGCAACGATGTCTGGACGGAGCACCCAAATAAATGGCTGTTTGCTGTGCAGCAATCCCATGGCCATTTCATGAATTTGGGGCTTGGAAACATGGGCATAACTGCCGAAGGAGACATAGATAACGGAACGTTTGGCCTTTCCGTCGAGCCAACTGGTGCAGTCGGACTCAACCCACATGCTACTCCCCATCTCATCATCCTTACTTACGCCGTCTTCAACCAAAGAAGAAGGAAGCAAAGGACCCACAGAAAAAACGGTATTCCCGACTGCATCCGCAGCTCTTGGATTGTTCGGCTCTCCAGCTCGTCAACTGTGTTGGAAACAATCCAATCTGCGGCGCGCGCCGATTGAAAAACTTGGTATAAATATGCGTACTCCAACTCTGAAAAATCCGACTCTTGCAGATGCGAGGAAGGTCGGTTAACTTCAAAGCGGGAGCCCCAGGAATATAGTTTATTAGCTCGCCCTCTGCAACACAGACGTTATTTTTAAAATAAAATTAAGGGGAAAAAGGCAATTTTACAAATGTTGTGTATTACCGTTGCCTGTAAAGGGATAATGGCCATTTTTATGAGGAGGTCCCAGTTATAATAGATGGCGAACACCATGACCGACTCTGTCCAGAAGGAAACGAAGGGTATTCCAAATTTCTTGGCTATGCGGTCTGGCCAAGCAAAGTATGTATCGGCGATGATGCAGGAAATGGGAGGTTCCTTTGCTTGGAGATCCCTCATGAATCCCTCGAAGTGGAACGGCATATTTAACATCACGGAGCTCATGAATTCATGGGCGTTGAGAGATCTGTCGAAGTCGAGAGGCAAACCGTCCGATACAAGTGCACAACGGATATCTAAGCCGAGCCTCTTTGCGTTGTCGGCGAATGGGTCCCTGCCGTCATAAGCTTTGGTGATGCGCGCATAGCAATCCTCTGTGCAGACTAAGGTGACGACAACTCCTTGGCCGCGAGCTTCTTGGCGAGATTAAAAGTGGGAATAATATGGCCCTGCAGCGGAAACATCAACACCACCGCATGGAGAGTGCTGCCATTGCCATTGCCATAGCCATTGCCATCATTGCCATTGCCTTCCAACACAAAACTCATCCTTTCGATTTTTCAAGATCGACCGACTGACCGATCTACGGCTCAAGTGGGCATTATATAGAGGAATGTCCCACTCGCAATGAACTGAACTATGTTTAGTTGGATAAATAATTGCGAGGAATTTGTGAAGAAGAAGAAGAAGAGGCCATCGTCCTGCCGCCGTAGATAATTAAGAGCATTGTCGTTTTGTTTCCGTCTCAGTCAAGAGTCAATAGACTGATCCATTTGCCGTGACAGGTGAAGAACTTTTCTCAAATGGCTTCTGGTTGATTTTTTTTTTTAAATAGAAGCAATTTGTAGATACAATGCACCGACGTATTCCACTTGGGTAATAAGACATTGATCGCATTTTCACACGTAGTCTCCATAATTAACAAGGCCATGATATGGCAAATCCTGCCGATGCCAATGTAACTTCTTGTTTGGCCGATGTACTTGTATGGTGTCTGGGTATGTTGTTTGGATAGGAGCTTTTCTGTTGGTCGTGCTGTTGTGTAATCAAGTGGACGAGCATGTTATACGAGTTGGATGCGGTGAAGTAGGCAAGTTGTTCATTTGTTGTTGTGCGCAAGCGCACTTTGGTGTTGTATTTTGGTTGGTTGAGGTTAGTTGGGGCAATGGACATTGTTTGACTAAAACAATAAGCGAAACATGTGTTGGGCAAAGATATGTAATGGCTAGAACAAATGTACTGTGCTTGAATATGGCGAAGTAATAGTTGCTCGGTTTACTTTGATTGGATCTATCATAAATTTTAGTTTGCATGGATTGAATTATGCGTGGCCATTGGTTTTGCAATGCAATGAAGCTGTATTGGGTAAAAGAAGAGGAAATTGCAGAAGGTCGATCAAACTATTGTAATCGAAGAAGAGGTATTGTATGTGCGAGTATCCTCAGTAGTGCAATAGTTCACGTTCTTTTGTTCGGGATGTTGTCTTACTTATGTACGTGCTTGTGTTCTGTAGTCAATGGAAGGTGTGATCTTGAAGTCGTCTCATAATGTATTCGAGGCAATGGTCAAGTAGCGTGCTTGTTGAATTATTTATTGCTTGTAGATTTAGGCTTCAACTTTGATGCACCTTTGTAGTTGTTGAAGGCGCTACATAAACCTACTATGCAGGTCAGGAGAACTATTAACATTTAATTATGGTTATTGTGGTAGGCGATTTGTTTTTTTAAATGAAACATATTCTTAATATGCTGAGACATTCATGAAAGTTGATAAACTTTGTTTATTTAAAGTAATTTATACATAGTGTAATACAATTGCAGTTAAGTATTGCATGGCAGCATGATATGGTGTATGCAGTGTGTCAATTTTGTAGATTGACATTTGGCATGAAATGGAGTGGATTGAAAATTAATTTGTTTTGGAAGACATTGCTAGACAGAGTTCGACCAAAGTTTCATATACGATGTGATTTCTGATTTTGTTGCTACAGGAGCTTGCAGGAGCGGTAGCCAGTAAGAGGCCAATCTGCTGTGTTTTAGTGCTTACAAGCCGTATGAAAGGCAAGGACTGATTCTGGCAGTGTGTGCATTTGGAATTACCAGTCACAGGTAATAAACATTTCCAGCATGGATTAATTGTGGATGCAGATTCTTTGTATTCCTCCTTGGATGTGCATTTCACTGTTCTTCTCACTTATTTGTTTCTTATCCCGTTTTCAACTAAATTTAACTCAATTAAAAAAGGCACTCTGTTCTGATTATTGACCAATTTGATTCGTTCATTGTTACTGTACTTAGAAACTTGTCTGTATTGAAACTTATCGAAAAAATCATAGTCACATGCATCCATATTTCAGCTGCACTGGGTATGCACATGCACTGTCTCTTGGGATGCACCCAATCATATCATGGGTGTATCTGAGGTGTTCTTCTCATGTCTGAATTGAATGTAACCTATGAACCCTATGCAATAAAAAATAATTTATAGTACAGTCTGAAAGTAAAATTGAGTATTATATGAGAGTTTTCAAACCGTAGCAAAGTTATGTTGTAGCTTACATGTAGTCTGACCTTTGATAAATCATATATGTAAGTTGAAGTTTGAGCATTGATAAATCTATAGACGTATTTTGATGTTATATAATTTTGCGCTTTAAATGTTCATTGTCATTGCTTTTTTTTTTTTTAATAAATTTTTTGAGTGCACATATATAGTTTATTATAATTCTTACACAGCTACACCCCTGAACCTGTTTACCCAAGTTTTGTGCATCTGTACAAGGTGCTCTGCACCTGTACCCTGCATACCACCGCACTTGCGTACCCATGCAACCTTGAAAAAAATATATACGTGAAAACACGTATGCTAGGTCTCCATCACGTATTTCAAGTATTTTAAATTAATGAAATCTGAGGAATATTAGTGTTTAAAAATGTAAAATATCAGTGGTATTCAAACGAAATTGTCACTTATACACCTGTAAACATCTTAACCATGAGCATTCCTGAGCATTACTATTACTAATATCACTCAAGTTAAAAAAAACCAAAAAAAACATGATGTATATTTCTTCAGGAGAAAGACTAGGATCGGGGGCCTCTCAAAGTTGTAGCTTGAACCAGTTTTGGTGCGGTTAAACCTCCCATCCAGATAATGGTTTCTAAACAGGAACATCACTTTCTGTTCAACCTCTGTGGATCCAGATAATGGAATCGGAACAGGCACAGCAATTTCTGTTCTACCTCTGCTTTTAATAATGGACCTGTCTCTGGTAGGCGTATTGTGAGTCTGAAAATTGTTAATAAAACATCTTACTCTTCTTGTTTAGTAATCTCTTTGACACCATAAGAGGTCCCACATCGGGTCAGTAATTAATTCCAGCTGAACAGCAATCTGCACAATAATAAGCTGGCACTTGATTTCATGAATGAAGCCAGTTAGGGCCTTTGATTGCCCCTAAATATTCTATTCTTCCAATGTTGCCAAGTCATTCGACAGTCAAAACATGCTATAATCTCAAAAGAAATTAATAACTTATGTCTTGCAAATTTGTAATCCAAATATCTTATAAATGTATGCCTCTACCAATCAGATTTTGAAAATAATAGTGCTATCTTTAGAAAGTAAATGTGAACCTACAGACAAAAGCGACATTCTCTGAAATCATGGCACTCCTTGAGATCACATCTCTTCGAGGCATTCTATCAAACAGTTCACGTGCATTTTCAACAAATTCATATTGTGCATATCCTGCAATCATGGCATTCCAGGAACCCACATTTCTTTGAGGCATTTTATCAAACAGTTCACGTTCCTTGTCTATGCTTCCACATTTTGCATACATGTCACACTGTTATCAGACAGTTTCTCATGGAATACAATTATTGCAGCATACAGAAGACATGGTTATCCTCACAAGGCAGTCACACTGTTTCACCATATGCAACAAACAGGTCTTCAACCCGACCAGTTTACATTTGCCAACATACTCCCAGCCTGTGCCAAAATGGGAACTTTGGAACGGGGTATGGACATCCATCAAACCATATGTGGGCAAAACTAACAGCGAACCCAAAAACAAGATTATATCGGCAACAACCCGATTTCGTCAAGATGCCCTTCAAAAGTATACAGCGGCCTTTGAAACATCATCCTTCCAACTTCTTTGAGACACTTCTCAATTTCTCCAAACAGACCTCTGTAACCAGAGTACACAGCAATTGTCAAGAATGCAACTTTCACCTCCCAATTCTTGCTCTCGCTTAATCCAAAGTGTAGATCCAGACCCCAGATCTGCATCCAGGTAATACAAATCATATTTTATGTCAGAGGTATTTAATTTTATTAAAGAAAATAGTCACAAACAGAAACCAGTGGCTCTGCCATGGCCGTCAACGTCTATTTCAGTACCAATGACGGCATCCACTCCAATGTATTCCGTCGCAAACGGTTCGACCAACACCCGAGGAACCGCCATGACAACGATTTTCCTCCCAAACGACGAAAAAACTCTCCAAACCTCGTCATTCAGATCCTCCGCAAAAAAATTAGGCAAAACAGTTGTGGTCACACCGCCTATCTCAGAAACCCTCACACCTCTCATGGATATATAAATCATCCATTGCATAGGCAGCGGAAACGAAGGTGTACAGAAACCACACAAGAGGGGCAGCAAACAACAGGAAGAGGGATCGAGTCAGGCTGGATTGCTCATGAAACAAGAATGCAGTGCCCTGAGCAAGGACATGCCGAAAATGGTTGTCTTCTTACAAAGAGTGAACGGGCTATGGGCCTGGATGAAGAATCCTTCTGCTTGCCTCCCGTGTGGAGCCGTCTTAAGATCAGTACAATTATGGGTTAAATCAGGCCTGCACACGGACATAAATCTTCAACCCTAATATCTCCTCATTTTACAATACAAAAATAATAATAATTTCAGAAAACGTGGAGTAATGCCAATATGCTGCCACTTTTACTGTATCTGAAGCGGGTTCAATTGTCTCTGAGAGGAAACTACTGCCAGCTGCCCGGATGGAGATGAACTGACACTTGATTTAATGAACTGGAAATTATTTAATGATGTACTTGCAACATTTATTATAATGTGTCAGTATTCCATTATTATAATGTTTCAACTATAGTATAGGAAATATTTGAAAATTCCTCTTTTATTTAATAGAAAATTGTTGAGATGGTTATAATTTTTTTCAGCCAATCAGAATTATCAAAACAGTTTCTTTTAAAAATCAAATAAATATATAATTTTGAAAAACTATATACAAATGAAATCAAATGTCACAAGCATCATTGTGATTGGTCAGACAAAAAAGTGATATTAGTTTTATTGAAGCCTATATACACCTGCCTACGGCAGGATAATAACTTTATCCTTGTCCAAAATTTCTGAGTAGTTTAAAGCAAATGTAGTCATATTTTAAATTAGTAGGTAACACATATACTTAAAAACTTATTTCTAATGGCTTCGTCGGTGGAAGAATTTTCAGAATTCTTAAAGCATTTTCAAGATACAATGAGCCGTGTATCCCCTTGAATAATACAGGGGATTGACTTGATTTTGATAGTGTATCTAGTCAATGTCATATTATTGTATCCCCTAAAATAAAATATCATACGTTCAATAAACTTGATGTTATTAAAATAATATATATTCGTTGTAAAACATTATTTACATAAAATAATGTTTTAGAAGTTCAATACTTATACTCTTGAATATGAAAAAATAACTAATTTTTCATGTACAATACAATAAATTAAATTCAACTTATAATTTATATAAAAACTACTACTTATTTTGAAGTGACTAAATCATCTGCTTATCCCCACCATCAATTAAGAGATCATTATCATCATTATTCTATGAAGCATTTGCTAGCCTCACTCAATATTCAACACCACTTCTCGGTTAAGCCACTTGCAATAAATTACAAGGTTACAATCACTAAGAATCGATCGGAGGGCATGCGAATCCAAAGATGAATGAACAATGAACACAAAAATGTTTCTCTTTTTCCTCATTATTTTGATAAATTTCAAGTTACAAGATATTTATCTCTCGGGAGAAAGATTTAGTATGACTAGTTGTTTTTGGAATTTATTCTCCTTCTTGGTTGTTGTAATAGTCTAGTATTTTATTTCTCTGTCTTGCCTTTCTTACCTTTGTTATAGTGATGCTTGTGACTTGATTATGAAATGTTCTATTGTAATGTTTTAATCTCCATATATTTGAACCTTTGCATCCCCAAACCACCCACACACCCACCAAAAAAGCATATGTATACCTCTGCACATTGGAATTTTGTCATCATCAATTTTGGCATACATTGTCTTTTCATAACAAATGACAAAGGTCATTTGTTGTGTTGATTTCAACCACCTATCATGTGACGAATAGTAAGTTTGAGTATGTGTCTTTGGAATACCCCGAAGGTTTGCCAATAGAAATTGTGTTTTACCGATAATGTAAGCCACCAATTTGACTAGCAAAACATAATTTCCTCAAGTTGATCAAGTGTCCAAAAGTCCCTTACTAGTATTCATTTGGATTAGGAAGCCCAAATATACAATTGGTAGCATTCCTTCAAGGCGGGAAAATTTAAGGAATGCCCCGAAAAAAACTTACAGAAATCGTGGCAAATATACCTATAATCAGTTTCGTGGTTTTGGTGAATATATCTCGTAACTTGACTTCGTGGTTTTGGCGAATATCCACCGTAACATGTTTCGTTCTTTCGCGAAAATGGTAAAATGTATTAAAAATAGTTGAAAATCGAATGGCAAATCTCCTGTAATTTGTTTGGCGAATACCCTAAGTCGAATTTGACTGTAATGAGGCCCAAAAATTTTCATTTCTTTTGCATGCCTTACCTTTACACTCAAGTGCCTAGAATGTGTGACACTTGGCCACTCAAGGAACAGGAAAATGACACGTGGTATCTTGTGATTGCTCACTGCTACTCTACCTTGCCTCACCAACACCACAAACCCGAAACTTTATTGAATCGGTTCATTCCGCGGGCTTGGATTCTGGAGAATGCCTTTGACTTTGGGAGACCTGGATTCCTGCCATGTGTCTGTTTGATGGGCAGGGAAGGATTGAAAACTTTAATAATAAGGCATAAATAACTTATATTTAATAATCAAGGATACACCATTGCCAGTTGGTTGCTATTAATTTTTTTATGTCTGGTATGTGCAATAGTAAGAATGTATTTTTTTAATAACAAGCAGGGGGTAAATGTAACGATGCAGAGAAGTAGTGCTTGCAACATGTGAAGTAGATTTATACACTGGTATCTATACATGTGTGTGCTGAGAAACATGATCAAGATTTTGAATTTTGAAACTTAAGTTTAATTCAAGTCCAAGAAGATGAATTTATTTCAAAGGAACACATTGGCAATTTGCGATCTCACAGGAAATAACATGTAGTAGAGGAAAATTTATCATGTCTTAGGCTCATGTAATTTAAAGTTTGTGATTGATTATTTCTCTGGTGTTATTCCCATAGTTGATTGCAGGTTCTTCTACTTAAAAAAATAGATAATTCAATTATTACTCTTGCTTATAAGCTTTGGCAAAGACAAATAGAAAGCTCGATATATATTTACAAATATACATACATACATACATACATATAATAGGAGCCAAGTAGTTGTCTCAAATCAATTTGGGCTCAAAGGTGATGCCATTGTTATAACCATTTTACGATTATTGCTCACATTTTAATAAGGACCGATGAGGAGGATTCTAAGCATTATGATGATTAAATATTGTTAGCAATTGATTTGTGGGTAGCTCAATATCCCTCTTTCTTCTAGTTTCTCATCTTCTCTCGTGCACTTTCTTTCTATTTTACTCTATTTTTCAATCGCCAATTGAGTTTCTCTATCACCCCATCGACACTCAAGGGGGTATCCTTCATCCTTCATCATCCCATTAATTATTCTCTACCCCTTTAAAAATTTTCTAATTAAATAGGTTATAATAACCTCTTCTTGGCTAATATTCTCTTCTTTACCACCTCCTTATTAGCTCCTCTCTAGAGTATCAATCCACTTCATTGGATTGATTAAGTCTTTCATAACCTCTTCGGCTAAAACCTAATTTCTCTCTAAATAGATTAATTATCCTCTAAACATGGTTAATTAAATATTAACCATGGTCAATCTCTTCTTCTAAACACAAATCAAACCTCACTTTGACTTGCTAAAAGTGCTTTTTGGACTTTTGCATTTGTCCCACATGCACCCAAATCTCCCACTTTCCCAAATGGAAAACTATAAATAGGGCTAGACCCCCTCCTCATTTCTAAGAATTATCTCTTCTTCCTAAAGACAAATTATAGTATTTTGTTTAGGCTTTAGATTGTATTTCATTTTCTTCCATTGAGCTATTAACATTTGCTTTTGTATTTTATAGCACAAATATGGAGTAAAAGGGAAGAACCATTGGCCTTGAAGCCATTAATGGGGAGATCTCTTTCTCTTAAACACAAACTAAATGCTTAGATCCTCTTAGGTTCATTATTTCAAGCTTTCAAAGAATAGAGGTTAGTTTCATTTGCTTAGTTTGCTTGTTTACTTCAAATTAATGTATGCAAAGAAGAAACCCTTGCTCATTTCTTATCAGATGGTCCATTGATCAACTTGTTCAAAGCCTTTGGGGTTTCTTTAGAGATTCTTACCCCAATTCCATGGCTTTTATAACTTTTCATCGAACACATTTGGCACGCCTGATGGGACACTTATGTCCATCCTCCATTAATGGAGGTCTTTTGAGTTCTTCAAAGTTCATTTTCAAGTTTTTTTGGATCAAATCACTTGTTATTTCCTCATTTTTGTTTCTAACACTAGATAAATGACCTTCATTTGCATGTATTTTGTGGGTTTGATATAGAAATAGGACACTTTGACTAACAACTAACCTGTTTGCTTTTGAAATTTTGAAAATCCGTGAGTTTTGCAGTTTTTCATAGGGTACGTGTAGGTGTTAAGAAGGGGCACGTACACGTTGAAACCCCAATCCCTGTCAGAACAAGAGCATACATGTCTAGTTATCCTCATCATTAGAAAATTTTATCTCTACAGGGACACACACTCGTCTCTCTCGGTCTCACCGGTCCGCGTCTCCGCCTCTCTAGCCACGTTTGCATAAATAGCTTGACTGTGTAAAAATTTGAAACTGCATGTTTTATGCTTGGGTGCGTCTCCATTGAAACCTAAGTATCCATGTTGAGTTGCAAGCATCTCTATCTTCTGGACGCATCTATGTGTTTTTAGTATACTGGATTTCACTAATTTTTGTTTTGCAGCATATCTTGAGTTAGGCACGTACCCATCGATTAGGGAGCACTGGTGTCAGTTTGGGAACACAGGTGTCTGTGTAAAGATTGAAAAAAATTCTATAATATGCAAAATATTTCTTTCTGATCTTTCTTGCAGAATTTCTAGACTAACAAGTTAAAAACAAAGTTTTTCTTTGGTATTTTAGTTTGCATAGTTAAGTGTTTTCGGTTCTTAGCTTAAAACTAGGTTTGTAAAAGTGTGTATGCTCTCTCCTCGCACCTTCAAAAGTGATCTTGGAGATCAGAAACACTTATACAAAACTTGTATCGAATGTTCAAAACACTTATTTTATAAAGGATAAAGTAAAATTTCATGTGATTTAGTAGGATTTTTCACATTGCGTATGCTCTTCCTTCATGCCTATTGGCGATCTTAGGAATCAAAAGCAAGGTGTAAAGTTCTCTTTCTTGACATCAATCTATGAACTGGAAAATTACTAAAACTTGTTGTCTATAGGACCCAACGCTTGTAGAAGAAAGACATCCAAAACACAAAACTTCTAATACACGTGTTTTATGCAGGTTTCCAAATGGTGTGCTACTTAAAACCACATTAAGTTAAGCAAGATAAAAACACACCACTTTCATCACACTATATTACAGGTTTCAAAAAGGGCACATCCCTATCCACTCAACTGGAACATAACCCTTTGGCATAACACCTTAAGCTACAACAATGGGGGTGGTTCTAGAACCCTAAAGTAATCCACCGCTGAGTAACCTCATGGATGAAACAGGAAGCGCTCCACTTACCCACTTGACTAGTATGCCTTGTGAGTTAGAGTTACTGGTTGTCCGTATGGCGACCCCAGGAGAGCACACGTGGATGCACTAATTTCCCTTTGTGCTCGAAGGGGGTAAAGTAAAGCCGAGATACTCCCAAGATAGTCAGGGTGACTATTTGGGTAAATCGCGCCGCTTTAAGCTTAAGACAACTTTGTAACACCTAGTTGAGAGAACTTATTAAGGAGGCCATTCTATCTTAGAGCCCACTTTACTAGTCCATTATTGCATCAAGCCATCACAAAGTGACAACTCATTTGGAATCTGAACCTTGTTTTTCGAACAAGGCAAAAGAACCCTTGTGAGTTTGATCTAAGTGTCTTTCATCACGAAACTAAACTACATCCCACTTTCACTTAGTTTTATTCTTGTCTTTGATGAGGTGAAACTCTGCCCAAGTGCGCTTGGTTTGTTTTCATCTTTTGATCTATACCCTTACATTCTCACCACCCATTTTTCGGGGTGAGAAAGGTGCATACCTTGCACGTTTTTATCAGAGATAGTGCTCACCACTTTTTGTCCATTTACGCCCATCCATGTTTCATGGTTGGGTTGTTAAACATCTAAAGTGTGCATAGTACATTTTTCATATCTTTGATAAAAGTCCTTCCATCTTGATTTCAAGATCATCTTCACCACTGTGAGTTTGGTTCATCTTTCGTCTCTTCTTGAGTTGATAGTTTTGTTCGCATTCTAGACGCACAATCTTGGTACTTACATCGTGTTCTCATTTTTATGAGAAAATGGTATAAGTCCCTTTATTGTGTGGTTACGCTTGCTCACACAATTAAAAACTCCTTGTTATACTTATCACTTGGTTTCGGTTTCGACGTCATCTAAGTCTTCTTGAAAAGTGTCGATAACACCTTATATATATCGTGATAAGGTTGTCATGATACTAACACCTTGCTTGCTCGGTTAATGTATCACGGTGACATTGTTACGCTATATCTAGTCATGACTTCCATTTTTCAAAGGTTTGGCTTTCATCGGCATTCAAACTAGTTTTAAGTATACCTTGTCGAGGGACTGCATCAACACCACGTCAATACTTAGGCCTTGTTAGAATTCTAACTTGACCTACATATTGATATGGTATTGTCACTATCTATTTTAGGGCATAGGCTTGGTAACAAAAAAATTGAGTGATCATTACATTTAGGTGTGCATATGAGTGTTCCTTGATAAAAATGACTACATAACACTACATCTAGGATACACTGTAGTATAGTTCAAACATCACCTTGAGTGGCTTGCAGAAACCATACACTTAGGGGTCACGCTAGCTACATATAAACGTCTGCTAGTAATGCCTAAAATCACAAAAATGGAAACCAAATCAAATGAGCATGACATAGGAGAAAACCCTTTCGAAACCTTCCCATTTAGCGGCAAAAATTTGGCACCTCTCTTTTCTCAAGTCAAAGATACGAAGCTATTAATTGATCATAGTGGAGAAGAGTCAGACTCTTCTGAGAACAACAGAGGTTAGACCTAAATAGATTTGATGAACTCCTATATTATAATAAAGATCAAGTACTTGCAAGAGTCTTAGAATTAGGAGCTAAACTTCCACAAGAGCGCGAAGAAGAAACAAAGGTCATTAACCCTAAACTAGGAGAGCGAAGATCTCTCTTAGACATAGATAATCCTTTTGATGTGGGATACGCTTCCACTTCTGGAAACATAAGGCCACCGTCAAGGAGACCCATCACGAAAACCTCACTATAAAGCTTCACGTAAAGTGAAAATTGAGCGTAAAGCTTCCCTCCTCCGAAATTTGATGAAGAAGAGGACCCTCTAAGGAGGAGATCCTCCAAAAACAGATCTTGAAGTTGAGCTAGAAGCTAGCAAAAACTTAGGCTCTTCAAGAAGAAACATATACAAAGACAAAGACAAAAATAAACTTAGTGAGTTTCAATTTGATCCACACACATGACTATACCTTTAAAGTGACTCAGGTACAAAGACCAATGTCACCTACTAAAGAGCAACTCATTCAGAAAGAGTTACAATCAATGAAAATATGCTTACTACATTACAAGAGGGAAATGTAGGCCAAAATAGAAAATATTCATATGAAGAACTATGCCCTTACCCCTTTGATAAGGACATGTTACAACAACCTTTCCCAAAACACTTTACCATTCCCAAGTTTGATAAGTATAAGTGCAAAAGTGATCCTCGTGATCATATAAAAGACTTTTACATGGCTTGCCAAGAGGTCACATATAGATAATTTCTTAATACGACTTTTTCCTCGCAACCTAGGAGCCATGGGATTGGAATGGTTCTATAGCATACCCAAGGGCTCCATTACAACGTGGCCACATTAGCGAAAAAATTTGTACAACATTACTCCTATAATATGGAAAGTGACATCACAATGAATGATTTATGCAATACAAAACAAAAACCCAATGAGACGTTTGTAGGATTTTTACAACGATGGCGTGGGTTAGCCAGTCATTTTCCTTGTGCATTACTACCGAAAAATAGTTAGTGAGCATATTTGTTCCTAACTTAAACCCAGAAATAGCCTTTCACTTACAAATGCATTGTGGCTCAAACTTCAAGAAGTCATAGAGAAAGGTGGTCAAATTGAGAAATCCCTCATTACAAAGGGAACGCTTAAGTCTGTCATTAAAAACAAACATGAAGCCAAATCCATAGACAAACCTAAATTCTTCAATAAGAATAAGCATGTTGTTGGTGATGGCATTACAGACTCCAAGAGAGTCCAAGCCATACAGACAGCCCACTTTTAAAGCTTTCACAAGGACCTCATCCCAAAGCACCTACAAAATGTACGTTTACATCCTTAACGGAGTCCTTATCTACCATCCTAAAACAATTAGATGATGCAAAAATGGTGGAATATCCAACTACGACGGTACCATACCCAGAGGATGCTCCAAAACCGGGTTGGTTCAAAGATCATGAATATTGTGACTTCCACCGTGTTAAAGGACACAAGATGGATAGGTGTTTGAGACTGCACATTACATACAAGACCTCATCGAGGAAGGAAAGATCACTGTGGATTCTCCCCCTGAGTCCTGAAAAGGTCCAAATGAGAAAATGGGTATCTACAAGGAACCTTTTCCTAATCATGCAGATAAAAAGAAAAGGAAACCAGATCATGGGAAAACCTCCAACGACTATAGAACTACTGCCTATGTTTACCCTACAAATGATAGTCCTTTTGATTCTCTCATAGGATGTATTAGCTCATCTAATGAATAGATCAACACCATCCGATTTTAGAAAAAGTTACACAGTAGGGACAAGACGTGCCCGCTTAGTCATACCAAATCCTATGTGCCTATCCCTCAGGAAGGTCAGTATAATTTAATAGAGCAGTTAGAGAAAACACCTACTAGGATATCTATTCTCGATCTCCTCAAAATCTCTAATGCCCATAAGAACATATTGTATAAGACATTGCAAAATTCAGGGGTTTTCAAGATATATGTAGACCCCACAAACCTTCAAGCCATGATTACATGCCTAGACTCCAATGATCATATTACTTTTGATCATACTACAATCCCGCATAACAACCTAGAACATAACTTACCCTTGTATCTCGAAGTGGTGGTTACCCATCACAAAATCAAGAGAGTACTTGTAGATGGGGATCTGGTCTAAATATTTGCACTTTAAGTTGGTTAAGCAGCTAGGCCATTCAAAAATAGATCTGGGAGCTAAGACTATCACAATCATGGCTTATGACAATGAAGAAAGAGAATCAACGGGTACTATAGTGGTTCCCATGGAAGTAGGCCCAATGTGTCATGACACAACGTTCCATGTCCTTGACTTGGACCTTCCATACAACATGCTCCTAGGGGCACCCATGGATCCATGCCATGCAAGCTATTCCATCAAATTTCCATCAATGCATCAAGTTATGTCATGAAGGTCAGTGGTTACCATTCTAGGTGACCCAAACCATTCACACATTGTAGGGCATTACATAGTTTTTCTCGTGCAACTTATGAGTGTCCTTCTCATGGATGTAGTTGTCCCCTACAAATAGAAGCTATGAAAAAATGGATAGATTCAAAGTCCCTCATGCCTTACAATCAAGACTTTCCTTCATTAGTCAACCCATTCTCTTCATGGGAGGCAACATTGGAAAAATATGGCCCAGGTGAGCCATTCACTCTTGAACAAGCTTTGTTAATATCGACTTATCAGTATCTCCTAGAACAAGGGGTAAGCCTTATTTTCAGTTCAAGAGCACTCGCGAGAAATGTCCTAAACCATTGGAAAAAATTTCCATAGTGGTCTCCTATCTGAGGAGAAAATGTTAGAGGATCCTACCAGTAGAGTGCCAGAAGGCACCATGGCTTCATGCCATCAAGCACCCCAGTACATCAAAGGTCACCGCATGATGTTTTTCATGGGCTATAGTGGGTTTGATGTGGCATTAATGCACAAGGCCACTAGAGCCTATTCCCATCCCTCATTTTAAGTCTGATAAACATGGCCTTGGGATAAGGCCTCATAACGCTCTACCCTCTGAGAATGATGCCACCTCTTCTAACATGAGGATGTTTCATCTCATTCTAATAGTGACGTAGATTCCCAATGTAGCCTCTACGAGGATCTTGCTTCCACTAACCTATTCCCAAATTCAGCAAGGTCCTTACCTTATCCGAATCCATCCCCTTAAACAAATATCAAGTAGCCCTTATATATCCTGAACTTATAGATTGGGATCAACAACTTCACGTGCCCCTAGATTTCTTTGAAAATGATGAGGCATTTACAGAGTTCATGGGACTCAAGGATTCTATTCCAGCTGGGGACCACAAGAAAGGATTTGCGATTCAACTAGACACCTGTGCATACTTTGGGGAAGAAGCAGAGATGTGTGGACATTTGAATAAGAAGACAATAAATAAAAGTACAACCACTTCTGAGAAACCTAGCAAAAAGGATAAACAAATCTCACAGTGACAAACTCTTTGAAAAAACTCATAGATAAACAAAACGAAGAGTCTAAAGATGAAGTGATTTATCCATTTAAAGATGATAATGAGCTACCACAGGAGGTCGATCTTACTCTTCCCCCTGATCCTACATGGATGGAAGATGCTTCTAAAATGCTTGTTGAGGAAACAATCAACGTCAACATTGGCTCAGAGGAGCAACCTAGAATGATAAAGTTGGGGCTTCACTCACTCAGGAACAAAAGATCTTTGTAGAGCTCTTAAAAGAATACATGGACATATTCACATGGACATATGCAGATATGCCTGGTTTGACCTCAGAGCTAGTTGTGCACAACCTCATTGTGCACCCAAATGCCAAACCAATCAAGCAAAAGTTGAGAAAGATGCATCCTAAGGTGGTGCTCCTGTCAAAGAAGAATTGAAAAGTTGTTAGTTAGCTATGATTTTATTAAACCTATTGACTATTCAAAATGGATCTCTAACATAGTCCCGTATAAAAAAGCTATGTTGGCATAAGAATCTGCACTGATTTCCGTGACATTAACAAGGCATGTCCTAAAGATGACTTTCCCCTACCTAACATTGACATGATAGTTGATTCCACTGCTGGTTATGAAATGTTGTCCTTAATGGATGGATTTTCAGGTTATAACCAGATACGGATTGCAGAAGAAGATCAACATAAAACAACATTCATCACCCCTTGGGAACATTTTTGCTACAAAGTCATGCCTTTCGGCTCAAGAATGCTCAGGGCTACTTATCAACGGGCCATGATAGTTATCTTCCATGATATGATAAGTGACATCATGGAAGACTATGTTGATGACATCCTAGTGAAATCCAAGAGTAGAAGAGAACACCCTAAGTACTGAGGCATATTTTTCAACGTCTACGAGACTATAAGGTTCGCTTGAACCCTAAGAAATGTGTCTTTGGTGTTTTATCAGGAAAGCTCCTAGGGTTCATTGTTTCACAAAGAGGGATTGAAGTGGACCCTGCAAAGGTTACGACTATCACAGAAATGCCACCACCTACCACTCTCAAGCAACTAAGGAGTCTACAAGGGAAAATTCAGGCAATCCATCGCTTTATTTCACAACTTGCAGATAAGTGCCACCCCTTTACCCATTTTCTCAAGAAAGATGTCACATTCAATTGGGGACCTGACTATCAGAAGGCCTTCACAGCTACTAAAATAGTACTTGGTCAACCCACCTATACTCATGCCACCTACCCCAAGTGAACCTCTCCTCTTATACATTTCTCACTACCTAGTTTTTATTGGTGCATTGCTTGCCCAATACAACTTAGACCATAAAGAGAGAGCAGTTTACTATCTCACCACACCTTGATCACATACGAGTTGAATTACCCCCAAATAGAAAAGGCCTGTGGCAGTTGTCTTCACATTCCAAAAGCTTCACCATTATCTCCTGAACAATAAAACCAAACTCATATCCAAAGTTGACCCTCTCAAGTACCTTTTATCCAAACCTCCCCTCACAGGCTGAATGGCTAATTCATTCTCCTGAGTGAATTTGATATCAATTTTGAATCATCAAGTCTTTAAAAGGACAGTATCTGGCTGATCAATTAGCAGTAGTGCCTCTCCCAGGATGGAACCTTTGTGCCTAGATCTTCCGATGCATCTATGATGTATATCAAGAATCTATAGAATGGAAGTCCATTTTGATGGATCTTTCACCTTCCATGGATCCGGAGAGTGAGTGGTCCTCATCACTCCAACAGGTGATGTCATACCAAGAGCATTCCGGTGGGATTCCCGCACACAAATAATATTGCAGTACGAGGCACTCATCATCTGGCCTCAAGCTAGCTATTACTTGGAACATCCGACAACTAAGAGTCATTGAGACTTCAACTTATCATTAAACAAGTTAATGATGAGTACAAAGTTAAAGATGAGAAGCTTATTCCATATAAAAAGATGGTTGAAACCTTGAAGGAATATTTCACACAGGTCATATTTGAGAAAAAACCAAGGTCACACAATAGATCCGTGATGCTATGGCTACTATTGGGTCTCTCATTATGCATTCCCCTCAGAAAGTAAGATGCCTTTCTTCATAGAGCATTTACAAATGCCAACATATGATATGCCAGAGTCGTGTTTAGCATGTGAAGTTGTTGGTCCCTTATCCCCTTGGTATGATCCAATCTTTCAATACCTACAAGATGGCACTTTTCCACCAGACATCACTCATTCTGAAAAGAAATCCCTTATCCACCGCATAGCCCGTTATACCCTCCTAGGAGGCACCCTTTATCATCATGGCTATGATGGGAATCTACTTCGCTATGTTTGATGTTGTTGATTCTATCCACGCCATTAAGGAAGTACATGGTGGTATTTGTGGAGCACACACCAATGGGGCATAGTCTTAGCTAAGAAGCTATTAAGAGTAGGCTATTATTGGCCTACCATGGAATCAGATTGCTGCAACTTTGTAAAGAAGTGTGAACTATGCCAAAAATATGGAAACTTGATACATGCGCCAAAGATAGCCTTATAAACCTATCAGCAATGCCTTGGCCATTCTCTAAATGGGGCCTAGATCTCATAGGGAAGCTCCATCCTTCTTCTTCAGATGGTCATACTCACATCATCACTTCCACCAAATATTTTACCAAATGGGTAGAGGTTGTCCTCTTACCTACCTATGTCACCAGTGCACAAATTTCAAAATTCATCATGAACCATCTCATATGTCGTTACGGGATCCCTTCAGCCATTTTCACTGATAATGGTAAATCCTTCAAAAAAAAATGGTTAAAACCTTGTGTCAACGCTTCCATATCCAACTCAAGTGGTCAACCCCCTATTACCCCCAAGGTAATGGACAGGAAGAAGCCACTAATAAAACCCTTATATGGATTATGGAGAAAATGGTCAGTAAAACCGGCCATAATTGGCACCTACAGATACATCCCGCCCTCTGGGCCTATCATACTTCCATCCGCACTCCTACTGGTGTGACCCCATATTCACTTGTCTATGGCACTGAAGCCATCATACCTCTGGAAGTGGAGCTTCCTTCCCTGAGAATATCTCTCAGAGACTATCTTGATAAAGACAAGGACTACAGAGTTGCTCGCCTGACAGAGTTAGAACTATTAGATGAAAAGTGTATTAGAGCACTCAATCACCTAAAAGTCTATCATAATAGAGTGTCCAGGGATACAAAAATGCATCATTCATCGGGAATTTGATGTAGAGATCTAGTTCTAAAATAAAATCAGAAGAACACCATCAAAGACAGAGAAGAAAGGAAAGTTTGAGGCTAACTGGCTAGGTCCTTATGTAGTAATTGCAAAATATGGATCAAGAGCCTATAAACTTGCATATTCAGATGGTGAAGAGCTTCCAAAACCTATGAATGCCATGCACCTCAAGCGGTTCTATGCTTAAGCATGATGAGAATATCATATAAGAACTAAAAAATAGAAAACAAAGAAAAAAAAGCAAAAAAATGGAAAATTGAGAAAATAGTAAAGAAAAAAGTAGGTCATCCACATGTGAAAACCACACAATTGTGGCACAATGGGCAGGTCTTTGAGTGAAAACTAGTTTTTGCACTCAAGGAAGATTCACCAGATGCAAGTTACTCTTACAACAGGATGGGTAACCCTCCCCACTTTCTAGATATGACTTCCTTTGCTAGGTCTAGAACCCTACTAAAGCCACCTTTGCCATACCATGATCTGGCTTATTTGCTCTTATATCTACATGAAGGACATTACCTTTGTATACTCCCATCTAATGCTGAGAGACACCTACATTGTCACCTTCTCATACATACACGCATGGCATTCTACCTTTTGTATATTCCCACATCACGCTGGGGCATCCACGCTTCTTTGTTCTTGTACATTGCTTTCAACATGACCTTAGAAAATACAAAAACATTTGGAAAAGGATACACAAAAACCTAAACATTTGGAAAATTTCCCTTTTTAGGGATAAAGCTACATTCGTTTCACAACGTTATCTTAGGGAAACCTAGACAACAATGAAAACATAGCCTTGAAAAATTTATCTTTTGAGATAACCCAAAAACATTAGAAAATATATCAATGTTGTCCCACAAAAACAAAGTAATATTTAATTTCTTTTAGTTGTTGGTTTGTATAGTCTTGATGTACTTAGTTTGAATACCTTTTCATTTGTTAATGGTTCATTTTCTTATCTTATATATCGATCTTGCTTGATTTGATTATGTATGGCATTTGATTCATTTAGAACTCTCATACTTGTAAAATATTATTAGGTTTCATTTTTGTTACTTGATTATTAAATTCATTTTACTTGCTTAGATTGGATACCACTTTAATCTCTTGTAGTTTGCATGTTGTTCATTTAGTTGTATTTTGTTGTGTTGTTTGAATGTGTATATTTGTTTAGTTTTGTTAACTTTTTCTTGTGTGTTTTTTTTGCATAGTTGTTTGTTATCACATCTATCATCTATCATTTCATCACATTTAAAACATCATTCACTACATCATATATACAAAAATGCTAAGTATTACATCATGCATGTATGCTAAGCTAATCATCACATATCGTATCATCAATGGGGGCAAGAGGGGTTGTGCATAATCACAAATCTATCCCCCCACACCAATATCATCTAGTATCATCCCAAGTGCTAGAATAAGAACTCAGAAACATCTCATAAATCTAAAAACATGTGGTGCTATCTACAAATATATCATCAATATGAAAGCATGAAACATACACATTTCTAAATCTAAGGTATGTCACATACATAAAGGAAAGAGAAATCATACATCATAATCAATGCTCATACAAAGCATAATCACAAATATGACAAAATCATCATCAAAATGTCCATATAATACATGTATAACTATCCAAGTCAATGCTCAAAATATACATCATCGATACAATATGCCATCTAAAAAGGGCATGCATCAAAAAAATACAAGCCTTCATCAAGAGGCATCATCAAAACAATGGTACATACAACTATACATCAAAATCAGCCTTCATAAGAGGCATATATACAATACATCTGTACAAAAGGAGAAGTAAAGAGCTCAACCACAGCTCTCGCCCTCACCGGCTCCCGGGTCCATGACCTAGTGGATGGAAGAGTGGTGGTTGTGATGGACCAGCACCAGGGGTACCACCCTACTGTCTAGCGGCTGGTTGTCCAACCCGCACTGCACTCTGCAATGGGCTACCAACTGATCTAACTAATGGCCTGATCACCATGACCTAGAGCCTATCGTACTCACATCTCGACTCGCTCAAAAAAGGAACAACTCATCGCTCTCGGACTGCCCTGAAGTAAGCAGTCCTATAATATAAGGCCTCACCGCCGATCTCATAGCATCATGTATCAGATCAACATCTCCAGAAGTGATAGCTTCCTATAAGGTGGCATCTCACTCACCTATCAACCTACACTATCAGCCTGAGCCTGTCTAGAAGCAAGCGGCCTCTCAATCTCTATCTGTAGTAATAACCTGCACCTGGGCTCATGCCTGATCTCTCTGTATAATATAACCCTGTGACTATGCCTGGGCGTGGTCCCTCTGAGCAACAACCATCTACACCTGAGTCTAAGACTGATGTAAAAGGCTCAATATTTGAGCCCCTGTGTGGCCATCTCACTAATCTGACTCGCCATAGGGTACTATCACTACCCTGGGTGGCCTGTGCTCTAGCCTGATCTCTCTCCACTGTCAAAATCTACACCTGAGCATGTGCCTGATCTCACTCTACTGTGAGGGCATGTACTTGTGCCCTGGCTGCATCTCTCTCTCCAGCCACCTATAACTAAACAACAATCACTACCTCAGTAATCGAATGATGAAAGGGAAGCCAATTTTCCACCATCACCGCCACCCTCTGGAGCATGAGGTGGCGGGCCCTACTCTGAAGTACCTACTGAGAGAGGGGTGTATATCCCACTGAATGCCTACTGGGGGAACTCTACATCAACTACCCTGAACACCTATCTCGGCCTAGGCCTGGGGCCCTGTCCCTGTGGCTGCTGTAATGCTGACCCTATCCCCTACCCCTCACATATTGGTGTGAGTCGGGCCCACCATCATCATCATCATCACTATCATCACCACCAATGACTCCACCCTCGCCACCACTAGAGGCCCCACTGAGGAGCTCTCACACCGACGTTATATACCACCCTGAAATAGTCAAACGGCATGGAAGCACACCATGATACCATGGCCCATACTCAGGTGTAGTGCCCGGATCTCTAATCTGTCTCAATGGCACCCACATAATAGGTACCACCTATCAAAAATGGCCAATGCTCTATCACGGAAATCTATGGACCCATATCAAAGTACTCTCGGGCCCGAGCATACCACCTATCTAGCCCAGAACATCCTGGTACTACCAAACTACCTCTGGCACCGATCCACCCTATATAACTCTCGCATATAGTTGTGGCTACCTAAGATAAAATGCTCTACTATGGCAAGATCTGAGCTCTAAACCATCCTCGAGCCACTGGAAATGTCTGTACGGCCTCCAAACCATGGAAGCCTATCATAACTCATCAAGCTCACAGCGATAGTGATATGCATCCCCCATATATGGCCACACATCATCCCCTGTCGAGACCCAACCCATCGTAGAAGGCTCCTCGGAGCCCGAACTCTCAAAACACCTAAGGGGCACCAATGGCAATGTGGTCCCACGCCCAAATCTGAAGCAAGCAGCTGGTCCTACCATCTTCTGATGGTAGTAGGTAATCAAATGAAGGTCCCAATGATAGATGTGCCAAAATACACTGACCCCAAAGAATAGGTCTCTCCCTCTACCAAACCACGTATCACTCCAAGGAGGCCGAGCGGAAATGAAGCACCGGTCTTGTCAGGGAGTAAGACTCCACTGATGAAGGCCATCATATAGACCACTACTCGGTCTAGCTCTAATCATCAATGCACCATGATAACCTAATGGTCATCCCACGCCATGGTATCATTGGGGACGCCAAACAACTCTACAATATATCATGAATATCAGCCCAAGGCTCAGTAGACTCGGATGAGCTGACCCCGATCGACCCGCATAATGCACCACATGTCCTCAAGAGTAATAGTAATCTCCCACGGTCCAAGAGCCAAAACACGACTCTGTCATGTGCCATCACTCTACTATAGCTATCAAAAGGCCATGATCTAATGTAATCTGCATGGCATCTCAGCCACATGAGCAATCCCATAACATATAAGAGGTTATCCAGGGTCACTCTATCATCATCATCAAACGGGCCTCTATCACCGCTAACTGACCATATCACTCACGAGTCTGAGAATGGGTAGTATACGCTATAAACATGAAAAACACATGTATCAAGCACTTATTATTTCTATCTATTTTTCTAAGGAAAATGCTTCTTTACAATCATCTAACTTACTAATTATTCTTTTCTCTCTAAACTAATCTAGTCTATATTCTTCTATACTTGGCTATTTTACTAGCAAGTTGTTTTTCCCCTTCTTCTAGCACTACATCCCTCTTTTGCACCTACACGCCATCCCAATGCATATGCACCTTTACCAACACGTACGCACCCCTCTCGATTCTCTCCATTTTTCGAAGGCCCACAAACACATACACACCTACATGTGATGACACCTACGCGCATGCCTTCACACGTGCGTGCGCACGTGCCTATCTTGTCCCATCGCCAATGCACGGATGCCCCCCTAACACCTAAGCCCCTGGTTTGACGCATGCACATGTGTTTCCACATTTCCCTTTTCTTCCAACGCATGCACATGCACATATCCATTCCACTCGACATGATGCGTGCACATGTACTACTGCTTTTTTGCATACGCATGCACGCATGTACGCATCACGCAACCGATGCATACGCCCATGTGCATACATCAAATTTCCTACCTAGCCTAAAAAACCCTAAAAATGCATTAAATGTGTAATTAACTAAAAGGGATAGGCCACTCACGTAGGGTCCATCCGCTGGGTCCCGCATGAACTCTCGATGTGATCTCGCGCGTCTCCTCCTACTCGGTATTCTCGCCATCTCACTCTAGGGCTATCTCTCTCACTCATGGTAAAAATTCACAAGAACTCTAGTAGAAATGAATTGGTCATGATTGATTTATCCCCCCTGGGGGTATATTAACCGTCATCACGATGCCCCTGGGGCATGTTTTCTCCGTGATCGTTCTAACCTTCTTCTATCCACCGTGATGATTATTTTTGTATTAAAATAATTATTTTTACTAATTTTCACACGCTGGGCACTTCGTGCCACCCTGCACGCTACTTCTTCATTCACACACTAAAATAATTTACACAATTTTAGTGCACCTTTTCCCATTTTCCTCTATTTTTCATCTATTTTCACCCATCAGATAATTATTTATTTTTATTTTAAATAAATTATTCCCACCCATCTTTTTCTTCAGTGGAATATTTTATGCTCTCGACACCTTTTCCTTCCCTTTTAGTAAGTTTCCCTCGTGCATATTTTAGAATATCTTTGATCTTTAAAATTCTTCTCGACCAATCAAAAATCTTTAAAAATCTAAAAAAAATTGTAAAACCATTTAAAAAAACCAAAACATTGAAATACTTTGAAATAGCTTAAAACTTGGTAAACCATGCTCATCTACAACTGAAATCTATGTCTATCGCATGGCACTCATCCCATATCTTGCTGAAATTTTCAAATATTTTGAAACAACGACTCACTGAATCATCTAAATCTTCAATCACCTACACAAGCTATGCTGCTTACTTCGTCTGTACTCTGGGGCACTATCAGTTGCCTGGTACTATTTTTGTCATGCACATTTGCTTTTTCACTGACCCAAGTGTCCTCCATCTTTTCCCTTGCATTATACACATTTCTTGGGGCATCATTCTTCACCCTTGTCATTTATCAGAACATTTGGGACTACATCTCGATAACAAAATATTTGTGCAACTATCTTGAACGTTGTTGGTTTAAGTGTGTGTGATTGTACTTATTTCCCTGTTAGGTGATATTGTTTATTTCTCATATTGCATTGCATTCATGTATGTTGCATGGAGTTGGTCATTTTTAACACAAGACGGTTATTTGTACCTTGGCTTTTCATGTCATTTTACGCTTCCATCGTATGCTCACATTTTAATAAGGACCGATGAGGAGGATTCTAAGCATTATGATGATTAAATATTGTTAGCAATTGATTTGTGGATAGCTCAATATCCCTCTTTCTTCTTGTTTCTCATCTTCTCTGTGCACTTTTCTTTCTATTTTACTCTCTTTTTTTGATCGTCGATCGAGTTTCTCCATCACCCCATCGACACTCGAGGGGGCATCCTTCATCCTTCATCCTATTAATTTTTCTTCTACCCCTTTAAAAAATTTCTACTCGTTTATGTTTGTCTACTTTCTTTGAAGTGACGTGGCTTACGCCACCCCAAAGAGGGGAAAATGTAGACACCTGTAGTTTGATCAATGCACTATTATTCTCTAATATTGCACTAATTATTCTTCCTCTTGCAAATTTACGACACACTCACGTTAGAGATCTATCTAACTCCCCTCTTACGACACTCTGTTGGTCATATTTCCTCTTGTAAACTAATTAAATAGGTTATAATAACCTCTTCTTGGCTAATATTCTCTTCTTTACCACCTCTATTAGCTCCCTGGAGTATCAATCCACTTCATTGGATTGATTAAGTCTTTCAAACCCTTCCAAACCTAATTTCTCTCTAAATAGGATTAATTATCCTCTAAACATGGTTAATTAAATATTAACCATGGTCAATCTCTTCTAAACCTAGTCAAATCTCACTTTGACTTGCTAAAAGTGCTTTTTGGACTTTTGCATTTGTCCCACATGCACCCAAATCTCCCACTTTCCCAAATGGAAAACTATAAATAGGGCTAGACCCCTCCCTCATTTCTAAGAATTCTCTCTTCTTCCTAGCATAAATTATAGTATTTTGTTTAGGCTTTAGATTGTAGTTCATTTTCTTCCATTGAGCTATTAGCATTTGCTTTTGTATTTTATAGCACAAATATGGAGTAAAAGGAAGAACCATTGGCCTTGAAGCCATTAATGGGGAGATCTCTTTCTCTTAAACACAAACTAAATGCTTAGATCCTCTTAGGTTCATTATTTCAAGCTTTCAAAGAATAGAGGTTAGTTTCATTTGCTTAGTTTGCTTGTTTACTTCAAATTAATGTATGCAAAGAAGAAACCCTTGCTCATTTCTTATCAGATGGTCCATTGATCAGCTTGTTCAAAGCCTTTGGGGTTTCTTTAGAGATTCTTAAAAAACAATGAAGTAAGCCCTCGATTTTGATAAATTTGTTTGCATTTTAGGTTTTTTTGTGATTTTCATGGATTTTTCAATTTTTGTTTATGTATACAATTTTTTTTTTTTTCGATTGTTCGTGAGCTCGTAATCCTACAAACCATCAAAGTATTCCTTGAAACCCTCCAAACAATCCTTAAAACCCTCCAAACATTCCTCAAAACCCTCCTCTAAACATAGATCCACCTCCTGTGGCTCCTTTTGTCCCCACGAAACCAACAGGAACACAAGCTGATATCATTGGAAGAATCTAACAAAATAAAATTGTCATTGAGAACCTTATTTAGACTATAAGACAAAATCATGCCACAAATCCGTCCCACATGACTTTAGCCAACACATTGCAAACATTGATTGGTGAAGTTGACTCCACAACCAACCAAATAGACAGATGGAATACCTTTAGAGGTGATTGTAGGTGGTGGTATGCAGATAAATTATCCCATGCAGCCGTAAAAGACAAAAAAATTAGAAAAGACCGCATTTGTGCATTATTTATTGACCCAAGAACCAATGCCCCGCAACTACTTGCAAACGGTTCCCAATCCATTGGTGCCACGATGACCGAATCAAGAATAATTTTTGGGACCGATGGTGGATGGTTTTTGATTATCCACCATGTAACAATGAGTTTCCTCTCTATTTTTTGAAGAAATTATATTGCGATTTCGTGCTTAATGAGGTCCCAAATTATTTTGACTTTTCTGATTTTTATGGGTGAGGAGGTGGCTCTACACAGAGTAGACTGGTGCACACACGTAGGTCAACCAAGGATCCCCCATGCCCCAAAACCCCCACTTGCCTTCAATTATCCCTCATATAGTGAATGAGGTTGTGGAGATTGACACACTACATGCATTGAGGGAGCTCACTGACACTCTGACTCAGCATACTGAGCAGATTGCATCTAGTGATGTTGGTGGAGGTGTCAGTTCTAGCGCACCACACCACTATGGATCATGTGGTGCCGTATGCACTGTGGGTGAGACATCATTTGCTAGATCACATGATTTATTTTCTCTAGATGAGATGATGGCGGATGTTTTTGGAACTGGTGCAAAGGATCTTGGTCTTTCATAGGTAAATGTCAAATAAATATTTAATATATATACAATAGTTTAATTCATGTTTGAGATTTTAATATATATGTATTTGATTGTATGTCATGTACATACATGTAAAAACTAATTTTTTATTTTATTTTAAATAGCAAGAGTTGGTGAAGGAAACATCCGAGCGTTGACATGCTAGCTACTGCAGCTAGGCATGTTACAAACGTAAGTTTCAAGTTGTACTTAAATTTCATTTGATTGTGCACTTTTATTATTATAATGTTTCACTTGTACATGTACATATTAATATATGTTTATCTTTTATACGTAGGAGCCTCACAGCGGGTCATCATCTGCTTTGGGAACTAAGGCTACTTTGGCACACCTCACGTGACTTTACGCAGGGTTAGTTTCTCTTTACACTTTGTTTCTAATTGTGGAAGTTCACATGGATTATGCTTTGGCTCTGTTATGTGGCAGTCATGTAGATTAATATTGATTTGTACATGTTTTTTGTATAGCTTATGACTTCTAGAGAGACTCCTCCATATATGCAGACTGTGGAGGCTGCTTGTAGATACTGCCATAGCATCTACAGATCCACTAACTGAGGTACAATTTTTCAAATTTGTTAAATTTATTTAGGAATTATTTCTTATTACTTAAATCTACAATATCAAATTTTGTACATGAAATATTTAATTTGAAATTTAATTATTTGTATGTAGCTTACCCCTCGTGAGTCTATTGTTGTCCCTACCACACGTCAATGACAAATTGATAGGGATCATGACATTGTGGTAAGATTTCACATGCATTTTAACTAAATTCTAAGTTTCTAAATTTTGAATGTATTTTAAAATATGGGTGTTAAAAACTTGTTGTTTATTAATGTGCGGAGTTAGGTTGCGGAGTGCTGCGTAGAGATGCCTAAGACCACACGGATGAAATCCGTAGTGGCATCTCCCTCCACTACATCCCAGTGTCGTGGACATGCTAGTTCGGCAGGCGAAGAGAGGGAATATGTTTCATTATTAGATTCATAGGACTGGATGTACATATATATATATATATATATATATATATATATATATATATATATATATATATATATATATATATATATATATATATATATATGGGCCATTGGCCCTAGTTCATGATTCTTCATAGGACATTATATATATAGCCTTATGCAACCGCATGTGGTCCTATATGTATGACACACTTAGTTCGAGATGTAAACATGTTGGGTAAGTGCAGGCAAGTTGGGGAGACAAAAAGGGGTCATAAGTGGACGTCATATTACAAATAACAACATAATATCAACTTATAGGGATTATTAGCAATACATACGCTCAAAATTAGAAAAACTTATATTAATATGAATCGTAGCATCTAGAATCTAGTTTCTAAAATACTATTTTTTAAAAAAATGGACAAGATTATCTATATTAAACTCTCAAAATTCAATGACTTGGTATTTATTTTTAAAAATGCCTGTAAGATTATAGTCCGTTTGCCCACGATTTGGATGACCAAAAATTGATATATATTTTTCTCCTTTAGTGAGAAGTTAGATACCACTATCTATCTTGGGATGAATTTTATTTTGTATTTTTTTGAGGAATATTTTATTTTTTATGATTTTTTCATGAAATTGGTATGAAAACATAAAGAAAACAAAGCACTTTCTGTTTGCCCGCCATAACTTCATCAAAAAATATTGAAATCAAATAAAAAAAATTTTGAACATGTATATAATTTCACCACGGTTGGGATGGTATAAGTTTTATCACATTCGATAAGTGACAAAAATTTACTGATCTTAAACGTAGACAAACATTGGTGGAAAAAGTGTCTTAAAGACCTACTATTAGTAAAAATTATAAAATGATATTTATCCTATTCTATTCACTTTAAAATTAGTATTTCTACAAAGCTAACAGTCTCCCCTATGCAATGATACCATTTTTATGACATATTTTTTACTTTTCGGCATGGTTCAAGTCCGTGGAAGACTAAATTTGATGTTTTGTTGTTTTTAATGTAAAATTCAGGATTTGATGTCCACTTAATTATCCCCCAACTTGGTGCACTTACCCCTGTTATGAACTTATATTTCCAGAGACGTGCATCTAGCACACTTATTTCGAGATGTACGCATGTTATGAACTTATATTTTCGAGACGTGTGTCTAGCACACTTGGTTTGATTGATATTATATATCCATGTGTTGGTTTTCATAACGATATTACTTCTATGTTTGATTTGATTTCATTGCACATGATATCCTTCTATGTATGTATATTCTATGTATATTAGTTCTATATGTATGTTTGATTTAAAATTAAAAAACTATGGTGCAACATATATGAATATAACGTTACTATGGTGCAACATTGCATGGTACAATTGTTAAGAAATTAAGGGAAGCATGTGTATTCCTCCATCAACATGGGCAACTTATCATTTTCCTCTTAAGTCATGAAAAATATTTCATACCTTGAATCTTGAAATAAGATGTCTTCCCTTGGGTCATTTGGTTTTTGAATTGTGTATTTAATTTAATTTATCAGAAGGATATTATTCATTTTACCATTGATGAGTATGGTGGTGTATGACCAATCCATCTTTATATCCCCACCAATATCGTGATAGAAAATTTGGCTCAACAATTTACCATACTTAGCTAGCATGTCTTCCACAAGTATTTCCATCTTGATTTTCTTGTCAGGGAAGTCTGTAAATTCTACTTGAGAATCTTTCACCGACCAAAAGAGGTAATTATTATTTTTTCATGTAGTAACAATAGCCAATATAGCGAAATGAGAGTAATGCTAATAGAGTTAGTTAATTTTATAAGCATGACATTGTCAGAGGCCCCGAGTCAATAATGCAATTATTCAATTTATACCTGTTAGCGCAAAATCACATCACCCCCAAATGAGTTATGAATATGCTTTTCTAAGGCAGGGTCATTTGGTGTGATTTACATAACATTGGATCATTCCCCAAGTTATGGGACTTGCAAATGGGAATGATCCTCCAGAGAAGGCTGGTTCCTCTTCCTAATATTAGTGTTAAACTACTTCTAAGGAAGGAAATGTGACTATCTACTCCTAATCTAACAATTCCAAGGGACCAAGGAGAGAGGGAGAGAGAGGGCATGAAAATAAAGAAATCCTACACTATAGAGGTGATAACACCAAGAAAAGGTAATTGTGATCATAAACCCAACTGCACGAAATGGAGAGAGGTGAGCAATGGAGAGGATGGACAGATGCATCACAGACCAAGGATAAAGTTCACACAGAACACCATTTCAAACCCATTAAACACAACTCCTAAAACCTACAATGGACATCGAGAGATATGCACAAGTATAGCTGCTGTAATGGTGAGAGGTGAGAAGAGACAACAAAATGAACAAATGATGGAAAAAACACATCACGAAACAAATTTTATTGCTCCAGGAGTTCACACAGTACACCATTAATGGGAAAGAGGCAACAAAATGCCATTACAAAGCCAAGGAGGAGGCTTAAACTCCTCATTCGACCCTGGAGAAGAAAGAGAGAGGGGGCATGGAAGAAGAATGAATAACAACCTTTTACAATGAATCATGCCCCTGTATTTATAGATTTGATCATAGAGAAGAAAGAAAGAGGGAAGTGGGAAAACTTCGTTAAATCTCAACCACCGTTGTTAATGCCCCCTGATGAAATCTCTCCCCAAATCTGTCTTTAGTGCATCAATCCTTGGTTCGATGCCTTGATGGATGTGTCTATTACTCTGAATTTCAACTCCAAGAATGGAGTCTTCTTGTGGACCTTCTTGAGTGGATGGTGTGGGAGAGATGGGGTCTTCGTTGTTTCCTTCCTCCTCCTGAGAAGAACATGGAAGATTAAGATCCTCCAACCTTGGTTCCTGAGGGTCATTATAAAATGTAGGCTACTACAATTGAATACTCTCTTCCATGACAACGAGTTCATATGCTTGGAAGGAAGATGAATGAGGAGAGGACAATAGAAACTCAACTGGTTCCTCTCCATCAAAATAGTCCTCCAAATCAAACAAATAAATTACCTCATTGTTGTTACTCTACAAATGTTCAACCTCTTCCATGGTGTCCTCTTGTCTCAGCAATCGACTCACCATGGACCCCTTCATCCTCAAACATGAAGTTTGAAATCTCAAACTCTTCTTCAACATTAGAGCTTGAAGGGGATGAAGTGGGAGGAAGAACTTAAGGTTCTTTTGTGGCCTGCTCCGCACTTGGAGTCTCTGAAACTGTATGGTCCTCCTCCATAGCCGAGATGTACTCCTCTTCTTTTGGAATTGGAGTAGCTCCTTCTTCCCCTGCTTGTGATGTAGCTGGTGCTTCCACCACTTGGGGCTTGACCTCAGCCTCCTCCATAGGTTTAACTAACAAGGGAACCTTTGAAAACTCAAATTTGGCAGCCTAACTCTTCAGATTTTCTATCATTTCTTCTCTGTTGGGTTCCTCTGCTTGATGTTCTCCTTGGCTAGTTTTTGGAGTCTCTTCCCAACATGGACTTGGGAAGGAAAGAGGAGTGGTGGGTGGGGTCTCCACTAGTTGTTTCCTTGTTTGTGGTGGAGGGGAAGGCATTTCTTTTGGCTCTTGTGGAGGGGATTTGGATTTGGAAGAGAAGAGGGTGGAAAAACTGAGATGGGATGGAAGACTAGGGGATGGAGGGATGGATTTCACACTTGGGGCAGTCGTATGTTGGGCTTAAAACTTGGTACTACTGCAATGATAAAGCTTGAGAGGGAGAAAAATAAAGACAAGGAGTTATTGAATGACTTACCCATTGACAAGGTTGATTCAGACTTTGCTCATATGCTTCTATCCCCTCAGTCCACTATGTAAGTTGGGGCAGCATTCCAATCATGAAGTCCAGCTTCTCTTGAGGGCTGTAATGTCTTGGAAAAGGGCCTTCTCATGGACAAGGTGCCCTATAACCAATTCTAAATGCCTTCATTCAAGTGTAGCTCCGGACCGAACCATGCCGGTCTCCATTTTTGAATTTTTTCAGTGAGAACAACATCTTCTCGCATAATTATCGCCATCATATACGTCCCCTTGTTCGTGATAAGCACCATGGAAAAACTGACTTTGACTCTTCTCATATGGGTAAGCATAATGGTCCTAGATCTGATCATAATGCTAATTTGGAGGAGTTGGGAAATGCATTGGAGGTGGACCGTATTGTTGTTGTTGTAAGTGTGAGTTCCATGAAGGGAATGAAGTCATGATTGCACAACCTCATGGAATGGGAGAAAATGAAAGAGATGGAAGAAGAAAATGGATGAAAATGATTGGAAATGGATGGAAAAGGTCTGCAACTCAGAGGATGGGTTGTTGACCAGATGGAGTTGCCAGATGTGCTTGAAAGTGCCTCCAAAGGCTGAAACCTTCACCAAGAGCACATCAAACCTGATGAAGTGAAGTGGTAAGGTGCTTCAGACCTATCCCACCAAGTGTGCCAAAATTGTTAGTGTGAAATCACAGCACCCCCAAATGAGTTATGGATCTACTTTTCTAAGGCATGGTCATTTGGTGTGATTTACATAACATTGGATCATTCCCCAAGCTGTGGGACTTGCAAATGGGAATGATCCTCCAGAGAAGGCTGGTTCCTCTTCCTAATCCTAGCGCTAAACTACTTCTAAGGAAGGAAATGTGACTATCTACTCCTAATCTAACAATTCTAAGGGACCAAGGAGAGAGAGAGAGAGAGAGAGCATGAAAATAAAGAAATCCTACACTACGGAGGTGATAGACTGAGAAAAGGTAATCATGATCACAAACCCAACTACCTGAAATGGAGAGATGTGAGTAATGGAGAGGATGGAAAGATGCATCACAGACCAAGGATAAATTTCACACAGAACACCATTTCAAACCCCTTAAACACAGCTCCCAAAACCTGCAATGGACATCAGAGATATGCATAGTATACCCTGCAATGGTGAGAGGCGAGAAGAGACAACAAAATGAGCAAAGGATGGAAAAAACACATCATGAAACATATTTTATTGCTCTAGGAGTTCACACAGTACACCATTAATGAGCAAGAGGTAAGAAAATGCCATTACAAAGCCAAGGGAGGAGGCTTAAACTCCTCATTCGACCCTAGAGAAGAAAGAGAGGGGGCAGGGAAGAAGAATAAACAACAACCTTTTACAATGATTCCAGCCCCTATATTTATAGATTTGATCAGAGAGAAGAAAGAAAGAGGGAAGCGAGAAAAGTGGGTTGAAGCTCAACCACCATTGTTAATGCCTCTGATGAAATCTCTCCCCAAATCCATCTTTAGTGCATCAATCCTTGGTTCGACGTCTTGAAGGAAGAGGAAACGACGTGAACACATTGAATCCAATCTAGTTGTTGAGACAGATGGATCCTGCATTAAAGGCCCGAAGAAGTTTCCTCAATTTTTCTTTACCTAACCTCGGCAAATTAAAGTCTCGACCTCCATGGTGTAGGTGAGGTTGAGATTTTTCCAATGGTGTTAGATTCGTGATATTTCGAGCCCTGAGTCGAAATATATGCCCCTTCAAAGTTTGTATCGGGTGCATGTACAGGAGGGTGGGAAAATAGTTTGAAAGATGGGTCCCCCTTTTGATATGGGACATGTGGCAACCAGATTAGAGCAAAAATCAGGCTCGCAGGTTAGCAATTTATCTCTTTGCCCTTTTGCGCAAAAAATGCAAAACTCAAAAACTCCCGCAGCCCCAAAGCTCCACCTGGACACGTGGCACCCTTTGATTGGTTGGGGATGCGCTTCCATCTTTATCTTTGTGCCTTTTGACAAAAGGAAAACTTCACCTTTTCCTCCGATTCCCCGCTTTCCTTTGACTTGGGCTCGAATGTTGACTTTTTCCTTCATATTTTCTTTGTACGGGGTTTGTTCTAACTAAATTTTCCAGAGGCAAATTTGGGATAGCATACCCATTGACAAACAAGGAAAGATAGAAAGGTTCTTATTTCCTAGAAGAGGAGGATTTGAAGGAAAGAAGGTTCTAGGAATGAGTGGTTTTAGGAGTGGGAAGTGATTCTTTAGTGTTGGTAGGATTCTTGGAACATGTATTTTTACTACTTCCTTTGATATAAACTAGAAAAGTTTATCAAAATGCTTGGGGTGTTTTTTTATGTACTCATATTCAGATATTTGAATTTTATCTTTCTTAAAATGGTCACTGATGTAAAAATATGAAGAAGTGGTAGGCACATTAGGAACTGTGGAATCCTTGACATGAGTAGGATTTTCATTCTTAGGAATAATAGAAATAGAAATCGATTTGACAAGAGGAGGTGCAAGAGACTTACTCAAAGAGGTAGATGGAGTCTTGGCTAAAGTAGTATTAGGATTCTTCTTAGATGACCCCATATAAGTAGTAAATGGCATTCCTCTTTTTTGTTTTTTTCTATCGATTCACCATTTGAGGATTAAAGTGTTTTTCTTGGGAAGTAGAAGAAGAGGCTTATTAATTTTTTTATGAGTGGGTGAACACTAAACAAGAGTAACTATTCATATCATCTATGGATTATTCAGGATCTTTGTTGGGTGAGTATTCACAATAACCAATAATTGCATAACCATCTTCTTCTTCTCTTTCAATTTCTGATTCAACAATTTCTTTTCCTTCATCTTCATAGGTTCCACATATTTCATTAACCGGTGGAGATTCTAAGGAAAGTATTTTAACCAGTACCAATTACAGGTTTTGTACCCCTAGATATAAGATATATATAGGTCGAGGCCTTATTGTGGTACCATGCAAGAAGAAATGTTTTTGCTTCCAGGCTACCTCGTTCGGGCGTAGTCCCTTAAGAGCCCTAAAATAGTGCAATTTGAGACAATGTAAGGATGTCAAACGGTATATTTTGCAAACGGTGGGTCATGGCACCGAACTGACTATGTCGACACATCCAGGTGGCTAGGTGAACACTAGAGGAGGCATTGTTTTGGTGTGCGACAACATCGTTTCTTCCGGCTACTTCGTTCGAGCATAGTCCCTTAAGAGCCCTAAGACCAAAAAATTATTCAACTTCGACGAGTGACTACGCACACTCCGTGGTACCTAGAGATGTCTCATCTGATTCTACACCTTGGTGTAGGGACCCTCTACAATATCCTGTCTCGGTTTTTTCCTTCTCCAATCGGTGCTCTCGCTGCCCTATTGTTTGCAAACACGCGGAATAGTGTAGTTTAAGCCAGTGTAAGGCTATCAAACGGTATATTTTGCAAACGGTGGATTGTGGCACCAAACCGACTACACTGTGAAACATCTCGAGTGGCCGGTTGAACACTAGAGGAGGCATCGTTTTGGTGTGCGACAACGTCATTGCTTCTTCGGCTACCTCGTTTGGGCGTAGTCCCTTAAGAGCCCTGAGACCAAAAAATTGTTCAACTTTGACGGGTGACTACGCGGACTCCGTGGCACCTAGATACATCTCATCTAATCCTACACCTCAGTGTAGGGACCCTCTACAATAGCCTATCTTGGTTTTTTCCTTCTCAATCGGTACTCGCTGCCCTTTATTGTTTTGCAAGCGCGGAATAGTGTAGTTTGAGCCAGGTGTAAGGTCACAAACAATATATTTTGCAAACGGTGGGTCGTGGCACCAAACCGACTACGCTGTTGAAACATCTAGGTGGTCAATTGAATGCTAGAGGAAGTTTTTTTGGTGCGGGACAACATCGTTGTTTCCGAAGCTACCCCCGTTCGGGAGTAGTCCCTTAAGAGCCCTGAGACAAAAAAATTGTTCAACTTCGACGGGTGACTTGTGCGTACTAAGTGTCACCTAGAGATGTCTTGTTTAATCCTACACCTTGATGTAGGGATCCTCTACAATATCCTATCTCGGTTTTTTCCTTCTCCAATCGGTGCTCTCGTTGCCCTATTATTTGTAAACATGCGAAATAGTGCAATTTGAGACAGTGTAAGGCTTTCAAACGGTATATTTTGCAAGCGGTAGGTTGTCACACCAAACCGATTACTCAGACATGTCCAGTGGTTAGGTGAATGCTAGAGGAGGTGTCGTTTTGGTGCGCGACAATATCGTTGCTTCGGCTACCTCATTCGGGCATAGTCCCTTAAGAGCCCTGAGACCAAAAAATCGTTCAACTTTGACGGGTGACTACGCAGACTCATGGCACCTAGAGATGTCTCGTTTGATCCTAAACCTTGGTGTAGGGACCCTCTACAATATCATATCTCAGTTTTTTCCTTCTCCAATCGGTGCTCTTGTTACCCTATTGTTTGCAAACGCGCCAAATAGTGCAGTTTGAGACAATGTAAGGCTGTCAAACAGTATATTTTACAAACGGTGGGTCATGGCACCGAACCAATTGCGCCAACACGTCTGGGTGTCCAGGTGAACACTACGGGAGCCATCATTTCATTACGTGTCAACGTCGTTTCTTCCAGCCACCTTGTTTGGGTGTAGTCCCTTAAGAGCCCTGAGACCAAAAAATCGTTCAACTTTGACGGGTGACTACGCGCACTCTGTGGCACCTAGAGACATCTCATCTAATCCTACACCTTGGCGTAGGGACCCTATACAATATTCTGTCTTGGTTTTTTCCTTCTCCAATTGGTACTCTTGCTGCCCTATTGTTTGCAAACGTACCAAATAGTACAGTTTGAGACAATGTAAGGTTGTCTAACGGTATATTTTGCAAACGGTGGGTCATGGCAATGAACCAACTGCCTCGACATGTCTAGGTGGCCAGGTGAACACTAGAGGAGGCATCATTTTAGTGTGCATCAACGTTGTTTCTATTGGACTACCTCATTCAGGCGTAGTCCCAATGCTGACCTTACCAAAAAAATTGTTCAACTTTGATGGGTGACTACGCACACTCCGTGGCACCTAGATATGTCTCGTCTAATCCTACACCTTGGTGTAGGGACCCTCTACAATAGTATGTCTCGGTTTTTCCTTCTCCAATCGGTGCTCTCGCTGCCCTATTGTTTGCAAATGTGCCAAATAGTGCAGTTTGAGACAGTGTAAGGTTGTCTCCAGTGGTATATTTTACAAACGGTGGGTCGTGGCACCCGAACCGACATTGCGCCGACACATCCGGAGTGTGGCTAGGTGAACGCTATAGGAGGCATCGTTTTGGTGCGTGACAACGTCGTTGCTTCCGAGCTACCTCGTTCGAGCGTAGTCCCTTAAGAGCCCTAAGACCAAAAAATCATTCAACTTCGACGGGTGACTACGTAGACTCCGTGGAACCTAGAGATGTCTAATCTAATTCTACACCTCGGTATAGGGAATCTCTCTGAATAGCCTATCTTGATTTTTTCCTTCCCCAATTGGTGCTCTCGCTGCCCTATTGTTTGCAAACACGCCAAATAGTGCAGTTTGAGACAGTGTAAGGCTATCAAACAGTATATTTTGCAAACAGTGGGTTGTGGCACCAAACCGACTTGACATGTCCGGGTGGCCAGGTGAATGCTAGAGGAGGCATCGTTTCAGTGCACAACAATGTTGTTGCTTCCGAGCTACCTCGTTCAGGTGTAGTCCCTTAAGAGCCCTGAGACCAAAAAATTGTTCAACTTCGACAGGTGACTACGTGCACTCTGTGGAACCTAGAGATGTCTCGTCTGATCCTACACCTCAGTATAGGGACCCTCTATAATATCTTGTCTCAGTTTTTTTCCTTCTCCAATCGGTGCTCTCGCTGCCCTATTATTTGCAAACGTGCCAAATAGTGCAGTTTGAGATAGTCTAAGGTTGTTAAATGGTGGGTCGTAGCACCGAACCGACTACGCTGACACATCTCAGTGGCTAGGTGAATGCTAGAGGAGGTGTCGTTTTGGTGCGCGTCAACGTTGTTGCTTCAGGGCTACCTCATTCGGGCGTAGTCCCTTAAGAGCCCCGAAACCAAAAAATCGTTCAACTTTGACGAGTGACTACGCGCACTCCGTGGCACCTAGAGACATCTCGTTTAATACTACAACTCGGCATAGGGACCCTCTACAATAGTTTGTCTTGGTTTTTCCTTCTCCAATCGGTGCTCTCGCTTCCCTATTGTTTGCAAACACACGAAATAGTGCAGTTTGGGCCAGTATAAGGTTGTTAAATGGTATATTTTACAAACGGTGGGTCGTGGCACCGAATCGACTGTGTACACGCGTAGGGATGGTCTTGTAAACACTTGGGAGGCATTGTTTTAGTTCTCTAAGCTCTAGGTCCTTCTGGGCTACCTCCTCTGGAGCTAAGAACCCCCTCCACAGGTACATAAATCATTGTTAATTGCTTCTCTTTTCTTGTAAAACAATGAAAGCTTCTCTTAGTTTCGAGAATTTATAATTCTCTACTAACAGTTCCAACCACGTGAAGGTGGAAGCTTTTCTGACACCACTAACTCTGCACATAAAAGTGTTAGTCAAAGAAATTTAAGTTTCAAATCAAAACCATACTAGATATATACAAAATACACAAATTTAATAAAATATATGAACTTAAATTTATCTAACTAAAAATTTATATATACCAAAGAAATTATATATACCAAACATGAGCATTGTAAATTCATTCAAATGAACCATCAGGATCGATCTACTCTGAATAGTAGACAAGATTGCTTCATGATCTGACTCTCGAACCTTCCAAAGAATCTTGTTATTAGGCCTTCCTCGATATCTATACAGATAAATATTTATTGCTAGAACTAGATGCGAATATAAGAGTATTTTAATGTGTGTCTCAAAGTCTTCAAACATCCAAACAGAGGAGTTTTTAATGGATATCGTCGAAGCCAAGTTCCAAGAATGCTACCACTTAACGACCTATAGGGTACTCAATATCTTCGTCATCTATAACAGGAGAAGTCAGATTCTTTCTTTCCTCGATGCAAAGACATAAGAAATAGTTCGGTCCTTCTTCATTATCTTCTGCCGCAATAACTCGTAAACACATGTCCTATAAAAAAACAAATTTTTCAACTTAAATTTAAATTGTACATATTAAAATTTTAATAGACATAACTCAATACAAAATTGTAAATAACCATAAATACCTTGTAGCACCAAAATTGAAATTTTGTCAAATTCCTTGGATGTTGCAACTTCATCTACAGAAATAAGTCATAATGCTTGTGGAGGTTGATAACCAGGAAGCGGAGTTAGAGGCCTACAAATGCATCCATCCACCCATTCTTATGAATCACACTCAACAATGACAAATTCGATACAAGATACACAAAAATATGTTAATTTTCTTGTCCATGTGGCCCACGAAGTAGCGTCTGAGCTACAAAATGAGTGCATATCACTTGGACCCAATGAGTGTCATACAATCCTCATAGTTAGCAATTTGTTGTTCCTCTATCAACCAAAAATATCTGCGAACTGTGGAATTTTCTTGAAAACCTCAAGCCATGTTGTCAATACATCATTCCACTATGCTCTTTGCATCTTTCAATTTAACACCATCTTTGTACTTCAACTCTTCTCTTGCAAGAGCTCTTTTCACACATGCCCTTGCACCGTCATGCTCTCCTTTTCCATATCCAGCCTCAATGAAACTCCAAATATGTTGCACACCCATCTTGACGTGCATCCTACTCATCCAATAAAACATTCATGCATTCTTAAACTGAGACGTGTAATTATCTGACCATATATAATGTTGTTTGAAGTGGATGTCCCTATCAGACAAGTTTCCTTAAAATAACTGGAAACACCCTTGCACAAATTTAGTAGAATGAGTATAATCATCACTGATATAAAAGTGGTACTCTCTTTAAAAAATTGATCATTCTCTGTACTATCCGGAGACTGTATTAATTATATATGCACAAAAATGGCAACTTGTATTGAGTTTTAATATTGTGATTGCAATGTGTAGTTCTCTGTAAAATCGACCACTGAAACAACAATACCAATAGGAAGTGTGTCTTTGCATATCTTGAACTGTTCATCCAACCATCGAGCTCTGTGTGTATGCCTAACATACTCATAAACAATTTCATCCTCAAATTTTCTCATAAATTGAAAAACATGCATATGTTACGTAGAACTAGCTCACACCGTTTAGAATCTTTTCCATTTTTCAACCGGTATGCAACTGATTTATATTTATCAAACTCAACTAAATTATGTCCTGTTACACCTTCAATTTGCTCATGGAATCAACTTTCTAATTTAGGTAATCCACCACATGTACCACAACTTCCATCTAAACAATCTTAACTATGAAAAAAATTCCAACTTCTTTTTCACAAAATATCGTAGGAATGAAATCCTTGGAAGATATTGGTGGAACTTGAACACCACATTCCGATCACATAGTTTCATAATGAAAAATAGAACGAATACGTAAATATTTAGCATAATGCATCACAAATTCAACATGTTGCCTACAACAAGTGGTTCAAACGTGGTTGATTTTCACATAGAATGGTTTCAACATTTCAAAAAAAACATTGACTAATTTTAATTTCCAGATGATCTTGTTCAAACTTACAAAAAAATTGAGTTTGAGTCATATCTAAGAAATGCTTTAGATGTGGTTCGCAATTAGTAGAACCAACTCTCTGTTTTACAACATCTCTTGTATTAGGTGAAACTCTAGTGTTATCATGTCAAAATTGAATAACAACTTCTCTTATAGCATCGAATATATATTTGTCCTTACACAGTGCTCTAGTATAAAATGCCCAAAAATCGGTGTTATTGATTGATTGAAGGATATTACGTCTTTCAATTGCTTTCATTAGAGTTTTTCGATTAACTTGCAACATTCAACTTGTTTGCGTAATCAAACATTGTTTTTTTATTGATTCACTTACAACACTAGTAAAAAGTACACGATGCACAATATTACTATCCCTAGTGTGTCTCTTGACACCAACAGTGTGATATGCATCATGAAGGTTTTCAACAATTGTAGAGGTTTGACCACGTATATTAGATGTTTTCAATCCTAAGGTGTTTAATGTAGGTCTCATTTTAATCAATTTCATCAAACTAACCAACAACTGACATATTTGGGAATCATTTAAAATTTTAAAATGATTATCCCAAATTCCAGTGGCTTTTCTTTTGATTTTCTGTTCAGAAAGTTTTTCAGACATTGGTTTCAAAATGTTTTCATCAATTTCAATAAAATAATTAGGTTTCTTACGAAAAATCCTAAAAGGTGTTTTTGTCAATTTTGCTTGTCTACGCTTTCAACTTTGAATTTCCTTATTCACATTTTCATTATCTCCTTCAATTTCAACATTTGCTACATCACGAGTATTTAATTCTTCTTCAACATTAACAATAAAAACATCTTCATCACGAGTATTTAATTCAACTTCAACATTGACGGTAGAAAACATTACCTAGTTCCTCATTACTTACAATAGTAGGGTTTGAAGATGTTGTTAGGAAATAAGGGATAAAATATGTGAAATAATCCCTCACAGAATCACAATAGTAGAAACTAATATGCAAAAATTATTACAGATCTCAAATAAAATTGCAAAATAAAATAACACAACACTAAGAGACAATATTTAACGTGGTTCACCCAATTTGGGCTACGTCCACCAAGAATCACTTGCTCAGATTTTATTACAAGCCACCGCTCTCTCAATACTTGATACCTGAGATCCGTTTGGAGCTATGCTCAACAAACTCTACAGAATTCACAGCCGAATTCAAAACACATCTGCAATACATTTGCTTTTCACTCTATCATATGCATAAGACCATATAAATAGACAACTGCTTAAGCAGTTTTACAAAACCGTGGGTATCAAAACCATGGGCAAAACCCGTCCCATAAACCTATGGGTCAAAAAACTTGCCCATATGAGAAAAGCACGTTTCCCGATATGTCGGGTGCATTTTTCGAGGCCAAAAAATTTTACGCCTAAAAAAAAATTCGGGCGTAGCCCCGAACCTCTACTACCAGTGGGCTACGCCCTGCCCGCCCAGAACCCCGATGAGGATACATGAAAAGTGTACAGTACTCTTAATGTACAGTCTTCAACACTTTCACACATGAAAATAGGCTCCACAACCTAACGAGATGAACCTCTTCTTGATTCATGAAAATTCCGCATTCGCTCAAAGATTTTGAAATTTGTTTGCCTCTAATTCGTTTGGTCTTTATTACTTAATGACTTCATTTTTGACTTCATTTCTTGACTCCCATGATGTTTTGCTTAGGTGATAAGAAAAATGTGCAAAAATAAAATAATTTCATAGTAATTCATACGGTAAAGTCAAATAGTAAAAATCACATGGTAATTAGAACATTGGGATGTGTGTAAATATGATTTACAAACCGCGATCACGCTTTATAAACCGCGCTCGTGGTTTATAAAGCGTGATCGCGGTTCTTGTTTTAAAACCCATGATCATGGTTTATAAACCGTGATCGCGGTTCTATCTCAGATCATCTAATCCGACCCTAAGGCTCGGAAAAAATTTTTACCCCAACCAAAGCTATGGAAGGTCATTATGAAGTGTAAAGGTCAAAAAACTTTAAATTTGCTCTTCCACAGACTTGAACCATGCTGAAAAACTGAAAAATTTCACAAAAATGGTGCCATCGTGTAGGGGAGACTGTTAGCTTTGTAGAAATATTGATTTTAAAGTGAATAGAATAAGATAAATATCATTTTATAATTTTTTACTAACAATAGGTCTTTAAGACATTTTTTCCCGCGAATGTTCATGTCTACGTTTAAGACTGCAACTTTTGTTTCACTTATCAAAATGTGATAAAACTTATACCATCCCAAGCATGGAGAAATTATATACACGTTAAAAATATATATATTTGATTTTAATATTTTTGATATAGTTATGGCGGGCAAACGAAAAGCGCTTTATTTTCTAAATCTTTTCAGACCACTTTCACAAAAAAATCATAAAAAAATATTGCTCGAAAAAATACAAAATAAAATTCATCCCAAGATAGATAACTACATCTAACTTTTCACCAAATGAAAAAAATAAACAAGATTTGGTCATCCAAATCGCGGGCAAACGGACTACAATCTTATAAGTTTTTTCAAAAAAAAAAAAAACCAAGTCATATAATTTTAAGTGTTTAATATAGCTAAACTTGTTCGTTTTAAAAAAAATTAGTATTTTAGAAACTAGATTCTGGATGCTATGATTCATATTTATATAATTTTTTCTAATTTTGAGTGTGCGTATTGCTAATAATCCCTACAAGTTGAGATTTCACTGTTTTTTGCAATATGACGTCCACTTATGACCCCTTTTTTGTCCACCAACTTGCTGCACTTACCTAGAATTAAGGGTATTCTTTAATACCCTTTGAACGCACGTGTTATACCATACTTTTACTAAGTGAACCCCGTGCTCACACCCAACACAGGTTCATATGACATTAAAAAGAAAAAATTGTTGTTGAAGACAATGGGTCCATAGAAGAAACAATTTCTCAATTGTGTCATAATCCTCCAAGTCCCCATAGAAGAATCATAAATTTCTATAGTACCATATCCTGCATTAACTCCAGATCTATTAGTGCCTATTTGAACCACTTTGTACCCCTTGTTGTCATCCGCCACCAGAATGCCCCATGCATAAATATAAAAGTGTCATCCATTAAGTTGAGCTGATAACATCTGAGGAAGCTTGAAGGAGGTTCCCAACTTCAGTGGATTACATACCCTTGAAACATGACTGTCACACAAACAAAATAAGATTATCCCTCGATGTGAATCTTCAAACTATACCCAATCAAAGCATGATAACCACGAAAAGTTGAGAATTTTCCATGTTCTACTATAAAAGTCATATCTCAGCCAATGATGACCATGATCATGATTTACAAGTATCCATGGATGTTTGTTCCTTATTTCACTGTAACGCCTGAAGAATTTGGTGGAAGTCATGAGTGCTTTCCATTCCTTAGAAACTAGAGAGAACTTGCATATGGATTCTAATGGAAGCCAAAGCAATACGTTTTCCCAAACATCTTGAGGTAGTGAATGATCCCACGAACACGATTTCCATGTTGCATTGGAAATAAACTAAAATGAATCAAAAGGGGCATCACTATAGCAATGCAAGAGTATCCACAAGAACAAGTGCTAGCAAGGAAAAATATATTTGTTGAAACATAAACAAGAGTATCCACAAGAGTATCTCATATATTTGTTGAAACATAAACATTACATTACATAAAAATTACATATCATAAACTATAAAATCTTGAAAAAAATGTTTTTTGTTTTTAACATAAACAAGAGTATCCAGTTTTGATTTCTTGTTTTTTCTATTTTTAAACTATAAAATCTTGAAAAATTTGGTGTTTGATATGGTGGATGGAAGAAAACGTAAAAAAGGTAAATTTCTCCAAATCCACCGTATTTGGTAACTGTGACATAGGCATACCAAAAAAGCTATAAGCCTATAACTATATTATAACATAAATATTACATATCATAATATATTTCTTAGTTCTTGTACTCGCTTTCCTAACTGCATCGATATCGATATTCTCCACTAGAGTGTCGGTCGGGTTAGTATCCCAACACATTCTTTATCAATGATAGCTCTACTGGTGTCTGTTAATTCTTTCCAGGTTTTAAGCACTTCAAAATCTCGTTGCAGCTTTGTAAGGATGGAAGACATCGTTTCGACATGATTGTCCATCTGAGGGGTCACCACCGGGGATTGATTCAGATTTCCATCAATTTCCATATCCACATTCTTTGTAGCGAGAATATGGAGAGTCCCTAGGTTCCAGTCCAAGGATTCTGGATAAAGAATAGAGAGTTCCCGTAATACTTCGAGAATTGGATGCTCAGACAGGGAATCCGGTTAGAGCTCTGCAGGAGAAGTTCCAAGAGAATGAAGGGAAATAGTGGCAGTAGATGACTTCCCAGAAGAGAAGGGGTGGAAACACCATCAAAAGGAGAACTAGAAGCAGAGAGGGCAAAGGATTTCCCAATAATAACCTGTTCGAGTCCGTATCAAAACTAGAAGAAACCACGACGTATTCATGGCTTGATACTAGTTTGATGCACTCAATTTGGTCCCCCATGATTTTGCAAAAGAAACTAAGTGTTGGAAAACAACCATGGGCCTTGAATTTATAATTTTCGAGCGAGTTCTTTGAATAGACCTTGAAACGTGTCCACCAAACCCGAGTATGTATTGATAGTTAATATTAAATGCAAATCATGGGTTATGGAAAAAAATTCACCTTTAAACCGACGTCACTATCCCACATGCCTCCACCTTTTAAAGTTAAATAAATGTCCTTTTATCATGATGAATAAAATATCATTAAGGATAGACATATCGATATTCGAGCAATATATTAAGGGAGAGGAGCTAATCATCGAGCATGGACCAATAAATTATAATGGTATTGGTGAGGGTAGATGTAAATACTAAAGATAGGGACTAGTACTTGCCAATTTATCACTTAAAATTTGATACAAAAGTAGTCGATAAAATGTTTCAAGTCGATAAAATGTTTCACATCGAAAATAATAACTCTAAAGATTGGCATGGCTTGGTTGAAATTATTTTTTCCTTTAAACTGACGCCACTATCCCACATGCCTCCACCTTTTAAAGTTAAATAAATGTCCTTTTATCATAATGAATAAAATATCATGAAGGATAGGCATATCGATATTCGAGCAATATATTAAGGAGAGGATCTAATCATCGAGCATGGACCAATAAATTGTAATGGTATTGGTGAGGGTAGATGTAAATACTAAAGATAGGGACTATTACTTGCCAATTTATCACTTAAAATTTGATACAAAATTAGTCGATAAAATGTGTCACATCAAAAATAATAGCTCGACTATTGGCATGGCTTCGTCAAAATTATTTCTCATGAAGGGAGGCACAAATTCAGCTTGCGCATTAATTGTGGCCAATGCCAACCTATATTTTAGATGGTTGTTGGCTTCCCTTTCCTCACTCTTCCTTCTTTTCGTTCCTGGGATGGCGCAATATGGTTTTCTTAGGTTTTCCATTCATCACTCTGCATGGTGAGTGGTGGGAAATGGATTTCTCTTCGGCTATTTCTGCAGGTGCCTCCAAGAATTTTTTTCATTATGCTTCATTACACGAGGTTGAAGCTATCAAGTATAGGCTAAGTGATGCCTATCTGCAGGAATCACATAGGGCACGCAGACCAATTCGAAAATAGCCACAATATTCGTCTCCAACTGTCTCCTGCTTCCTCCGATCACGACGAGATGTTGAGGCAATTGCAAAATACTTTATTTATCCGATCCACGAGAGGTGGATTGAGTGATAAATTGGTCGGGTGTTGTGAGAAGTTTCTTAATACATTGCACTTGCGACCATTCTATTGTTAGCATGTCTACCAGTGAGCACTTTGTCGTATCCTTAGATCATTCCTTCATTATTAGCCTCTTTCATCTCTCATTGTAATGATTTGGAATTATGTGGTCTACTATCATCTTCCCAAAGTAATGACCTTAAATATGGGCACCATGGCTCTGTCCATAGCATTTTCCTTATGGATAGGTTCTCCCTTCTCAATGAGAACTCCATGATCATTACATCCATCACCCTCTTATCTACCTATTGGAATCACGCTAAGGGTCAACAGAGTCTCTTGTATGTTCTTTATCCCCTCTAAGTGGTCTACCTAGCTATTCCCAACTCTTCCCCATGTTAAAATAAAATTTCATGGATGCTTTTATCAAAAATCAAAGTTATCAAAAACAAATTTCTCCCTCTAAGGACAATTGTTCATGTCAAAAACAAAATAATTATTATTATTAAGTCAAATTAATAAAATAGACCGATCCTTTGAAGTACGGCTATCATGTGTATCACTTTTTCCATCTATATCACATATGTATAAAGTATACCATACCCTCGAAGGATGGCTACTCTTTTGTATCATGGCATTGAAGGCTTCCCGCATTTATCAACCTTCTATTTTCTCAACATCCTAAGAAAGCTTCCCGCATTGATCAGTTTGCTCTTTCCCCTTCCCAGAGCTGGGGCATAGATTTAGGGAACACCACTTATGGAGAACCCTCTTCACATGTACAAGTCACATCAAAAACCCCTTTTTCGTGTCGACATTAGGTTTATGAGTTAATTTCATCCATGATTCTTTATGATCTTTGGTATAACTAACTATTATTGGTTATATGTTAACACATGTTCTGCTCATATGTGCATTACGTTACTTAGATCCCCCTCTTTTTACCTCGAATATGGTTGGAGGGATATTTTCATCGCGTGCCCCTTTGATAGGGTGTAACATCATTTGTACCCATAGGTCGTCAATCACCAAGTTGCATCCTATTCTAATTTTTGCATCTATCATCGTTATCTTTTTCCTACATCACATTTATCTCATCTAAATCATCTATATGTTATCTATCAAAATATCCCATTTGATTAGGTATCCTATCATCCATGTATAACATCTTTCCTTCCATCTTATTTTTGGTGTGTCACCCATAACACATTGTTCCCCATTGTTTCCAAATTTTATCATCACCTCTTATTTTTCCTTTTTCGGCCATTGTTGTGCCATTTTTTAGGGCACCATATTATCATCCATATCTCATCTCAAGTCCACTTTTGTGGCCATATTTGTGTTCCCTCTTAGGGCACCATACCTCATCTTTTTATATTTCGCCTCCTTGGCCATTATCATGTCCTTTATTAGGGTACCATTATTTCTCTCCTCATCCGTTTTGTGCTCTTTTTCTAGGGTGTCATCTCTTCATCTCATCTTGTCTAAATTCCACCTTTGTGGCCATGTTTATTTCCCCTTGGGGCATTTTATATCATCACTTTTTCATATTCGCCTCTTTGGCCATTTCCATGCCCTTTGTTAGGGCACCATTACTCCCATACTTGTCCTTTATGGACGCATACCTCTTTCCATCGATTCCTCATGTTCAAAGGATTTTGCATTATTTCACATTACGCTATACATATTTTTGATGTGTTCCTATCACCCATTGGTACCCACTGATCTCATAGCCATTTGAGTGGTTTCCCATTGGATTTCCTCCATTTCGCAGTGATTTTTGCCCAACCATAGGCTCGTAGGAAATTGTCATTATCTCTATTAAGACCGTCTTTTGTTTCCTATTGAAGTGATATTGGAATCACCGCCATAGGTTCTATTGTTTTTTAAATTATTCTTACTTGAGGAATCTTGCCTCACCTTATCATTTTACCCATCTATATTTTCCCACCTTCCCTTCACCATTTACCTATTTCAAACTCATCCTCGATTCCTCTTCCGTTATCGATCCCTCCTTTGAGGGGGATCTCATCATCAACATTATGTTAGTCTTCATCCTATTCTTCATCTCTCATTATTTTTGTCTCATGGCTTGCTTATGCAAACCACACGATAAAAAGGGGCAAATGTAGACACTAAAATTTGGTATCGCTACTCTCAATTTCCCATGTGCACATCTTTCACCATGGTCCTATCTAGACCCATTTTAATTTAATTCATTTATTTTATTTTAATTCCCATCCATTAGCCCATCACCCTTAATTATTAATTAATCTTCATTAATTAATATTATTTATCTAATTATTGATAATTAGCTTTATTTCTCCTTAATGAGATAATTACATTTAATTATCTTTCTTTAGGATGCTTTTATCCTTAACCACCTAGATCCCACATCCCTACACTTTTTCTAGCTTTTATCTTACCCATCTTTATCTCCTATCTACCCATGACACTTCCCTAAGAAACCCTTACCTGCCTACATGCTTTAAAGCACTTATCACAATCACTAAAAGCCTCATATATTGAACAAATCACTCAACCGCCTCATTGATGGAAGGTTATCCGTAGTCGATGGTGACCCGACCCAACTTTTCATTGACCCTATAAAATTACATTCACCCCCTCTTCCCGAGGCATGCATGCAAATATCCGAGCTTTCTTGTGACTTGCAAACTTTTTCTCATGCCTGAGCATCCTTGCAATAGTTACGAGACCTCTTGTATTTCATTTTGAATTGCTTGCATCACTCGTGAACATCCTTTGTGAGATTACCATCATTTTGTGTTGTTTTATTCATTTATTATCATATTATTGTTGTCTTGTTTGCATCTAACATTTTGTAGGACCAGATCATATCCACAAACCTCATTTAATCTTTCATTTTGATCCCTCGTACTTGCAGGTTAATTTTTCGGTCCACCGACTCTCGGCTAAACTCAGTCCATCTCAAGTCACTTTGTCGATCCTGTATCCATCCGCCTTCGTATCTCTTTTTCCAAATCCACAAATCCCTATGTCGTCATTTTTTTCCAAATTCATTCTTTCAGGTTCCCGGTTGTCATCGCCTTACCCGATTATCGACAACTAGACCTCTGTTTGTAGTATCATCCACTTAGATCCATGTTTCCTCACATCCTTTTGTTTATGTCAATCCTAGAACTTCTTTGTATGTTCCTACTAGTCGACCTGAGCTCCAGCATCCTTAGGTTTGCACTCAGAATATCTAGATCTGCATTTTACGGTTGTTTCATCCATCTGTCTCCTGGTTGCCGTCAACTCCTGTCCGATCTGGGTCGCCATCGACCTAGCCAAGTATAATTTATTTTATGTCAATCTAGATCAGATTTGTATGTGCCCTGCATTTCAAATTTACGTGTGCCTCAAATTATGCATATTTTCCTATTTATTATTATTTCTTTTATCATCTTTTATCAAACACGAGGGTTGACATCTGCTAAGGAAGTTAACACTTCTTGGAACCGACTTCGTCGGGCAACCCCTCATCTACCATCTAATCCATATTTCTTCTAGTTGTCTTTGTTGTATATATCCATCAAGCTTACAACAAGGAATCCACTTTAAGCGTCCCGTCTTTCTTTCTCCATCTTCTTTCAAGGTACCTTAAAACCTTGAATTTCTGAGTTATTTAATTTTCTTTAGTACTAGCTCATTAACTTGAACATAAACGAGAAATTTGATCAACAACAAACTAGGACTATGATGGATCTGGTGATGACGGAAATCAACTACATATTATATTTGTCATCTCATGTTTGGACCTATATCATGGATTAGCAATAGGAAATTTGTTGTTTCTCTCTCATTTATTGAGGAAGAGTATCGTGCCACACGAGAGCTGTGTGTGAAGTGATTTTATTACATCACATTTTGGTTGATATGGGCATTCTTGAAGAAAATCCACCCATTATTCATTATGACAATCAGGGTGTGTTGAATCTTGTGAAGAATCCAGTTTTGATGAGAGAACAAAGCGCATTGAGGTCGAATGTCACTACATTCGAGAAAAATCCTTGAACCACCATATCCAAATTCTAGTATTGCCCAAAAATTCTTAGATAGCATATATACTCACCAAGTCTCTTAGCAAGGTGAAATTTGAACTGCTTTTGAGGGTAAATTTGAAACAATGTTAAAGGGGGGAATGTTAGATTAATTTTGTTTATTACATTCTTTAAGCCAACCTTGTTGGTTATGCCTTTGTGGAATATATGTCCCTCCAACTGTTAGATGGTTCCTCTTGTTATAAAATTGTTTCTACTTGTATATATTAGCATGTTTCTCCTTAAATAAAACACTCTAATTTGTTCTCAAGTCATTAGGTATGTCTTCATTCTAGGGTGTTGGTTACTGGTTTTGGGTTTTTTCTAAGGTGATTATGCTATATAGTCATTAGCGGACATTGAGAGCATTTTCATGTTTCCATTGTCTAAATTGAAGTATACATAACGGTTTGTCATGTTTCATTTGACATCCTAGAATGTAGATGAGAACATAATTGATGAATACAACTTTTAATTTCCTCGTTCATGAATACAATTGATGAATGTAGATGTAGATGAGAACATAATTGATTAATACATCCTAGAATGTAGATGAGAACATAATTGATAAAAAAATCGGCAGCTTTTAAGTTCCTCATTCATTTACACATTTTATGTATAGTGAAAAATACCATAATATAGGTATGGAAGTTTAGAGTCAAACTTGAAAATCGAAGCAGAGATCAAATACATTAATATTTATAACCCAAATTGGTTGTTTCGATTAGGATGCTTCATACAACTAATCTAAGTCAAGCAGAGCCTTTTTCCCTCTGGAAAGTCCTCAAAATGCCAGTCACTGAAGATGTCTATACGAACAACATGACATCTTGTTAATCTAGGGGTATCAGCATCCTGGGTTTTAGGATTTCTACTCCAAAAGATGATGATGATGATGGCGGCACTGGAGCGACTTTTGTCTTCACTGTGATTTCCGTTGTAGCAGGATGAAGATGACCATGATGTTGTTGTGGGTTCTTCTTGTTATAAGAAGACCAACAACCACCTTCAGATCTTCCCCACTTCTCCTCATCTTGAGAGTGAAATGAGTAACTCCTTAGATCGGAGTGAGTTCTTGTTACATTTTGACAGGTCAAACATGCCAGACTCATGGTTGCGAGTATATGAGATGGTTCACCAAAGATTGTGCCTTCAAATTCTACAAAGCAAAAGACATGTACAAATCTTAATGGCATTAAGACAAGTGAATAGGAAACAAATCACCATTATAGATTGTTGTTCAATTCAGTTATATACACGATCAAATCTTGGCACAAAGAAAAGCAAAAAAATTACATCATGCAACAAAAGTCATGCATACCCACATCACAGATTGATGGCCTATGGCCTTCTAACAACAAAAAATGTTTGTAGCCTGCAAGGCCTACTACAAATATCCAATGTCTGCATTGCCAACCCAAAAGAAGCATGGAGAAAAAAACTTCATTGAATGAAAAGGGCTTAGATTTCAGCTAATAAAAAGGCCCAAAACGGGAAGAATCAACCTCTTTCTCTAGAATTCCACAATGCCACAAATAGGAGTCCAATTTTTCCTGCATACTCTTATAATAATTGGGCCTTTCATAGACATATTTCCCGCTTGACGCCACCCTATGCCCAATATGATATCTTTCCTTCACTGGAGTTTGACTATGCATATCTACAAGACTACAACTACAGAAGGAAATGATTTCTCTTATTACGAAGTCAAGAATGGCCAATAGGATTGAAGATCATATACAGTCCAAAAGTAGATAAACATTGTAGCCAAAAAAAAATAAAGTAGAACAATCAGATCTTAGATATTATTATAGGAAATATCTAAAATCTGTAGATATCTAAAATAGTAAATATTTAGGACTGTAGAAAAATATCTAAAATCCGGCAACCTGCAAAATTAACATATAGAATTTGACACTTTCCAACAAAGGCATCTTCAAAGGTGGACGCCTACCAGTAAATGAGTCATGTTGTTAATAATAGTATTTGTATATCAAATTATAAATATCTATATATTCAACAAAAATTTAAAATGTCCTACATACCACATTTCAATGCAAATGAAAGGTATTATCTATGAAAAACACCATTGACATCATCCTACGATAATATAAAATATATAAATAAGACTAAGATGAATCACACATAGAGTCATAAATATCCTAGCATTCCAAAAGAGAGTTTAAATGGTTTGACACTTGTTGTGGCATGTTGTGTTACGTTGTCTCTATTGTTTGCATGTGATACTTTTATGTATGATGTAAAATAGCATATTCTTATTCAATATGTAAAGCATTGTTGATTTTATTTGTTATATCCCCATTGCTTTAGTGGAAAATAATATTGAGGTATAAATGGTTTAAATCTATTTTGTTTGTGGTAATGTTTTAATTTGGAGGAACATTGAACAAGTAATAGAGATTTTATATTGGACAATGGAACTCTACTATTAATAAAGAGTATAACTAACAATTGCATGTGAGTTCTAAATAACGCCACAGAGGATAAAAATGTTATGTTTGTGGAGTTGTAATTTATAGGGAAGTGTATGCAAACTTAAAACTAAACATAAAAATGCACCATTGCATTTTTGGCCTAGAAAGAATGTTTAATCATGGGCGCAATGATGATTGCGAGAAACGCCAAAAATACGGGTTTGTTAAAACGGCCTTGGAAATTTTCAGGAAAATACAATCGGGGCGGTGTAAAGCTAGAGGCCACAACCTTGTCCAGCATCCTATCAACCTCTATTAAAATGGGAGATTTAAAACAGGGCATTTTTCATCCTCCTCTGTATGTGCTGTGAAATGCATGGTATCCTTTTATGTTGCTTCTTCAAGTATTAGTGACATCCCAGAAAGTTTTCTAAGAGCCGAAAAAAATTAAAAAACCCACAAACAATTGTATTTCGAGTATGATTTTGTGCATCTCCTGCAATCATTTCAGCCATTGAGACCAAATTTTTACGAGCATGTTGTCAAACACTTGACGTGCCTCTTGTATGCTTTCACATTTTGCAAAGACACCTAGAATTACAACAAACAATTATGGATACAACAATTAATGCCAAATTTAACCCCTTTCTAACACTGTCTGAGCTGAAATTTAGCCAGACGTACTAAATATTTATTTGCACAGGCACCCAACTATGTAGATAGCGATTAACTTCGATTTTTTTCACCTATTTTTCCTCCATACCCGAACTAAAAAAATATCTCGCACGAGGCATCCAATTTTGTATTTAACAAGTACCCTCAAATATTATCCAATTTTATCACAAATTTTGTGCTAAATTAATTATCTTGCCACACACCTAATTATGGATACAACATTAAATCTCAAGTTTTACCCTCTTTTTTAATTTAACTTACTATAAATTCGTCTTCTCTGCGTATTTTGTTCGGAGAAAACATTGGAACAACAACGAGATTTGCATTTTTTTAATTTATGATCACCGTGGCGAAGCCATTCGTGAATGTATGAAGTCCATATTTTGTCCTATGGAGGTGGCTTGCCATTCAAAGTCGTTCATTGGAGGCGATTCAAAGATATGTTGACAGACAACCTAAAACCATGATCTCATATCTGGATCTACATACTCTGCGCTAAGCCAAAATTGTGTCGTGTACTTTCCGGATGAATGATCTATGGTGGAGATGGGATTCCATCCATGTGATAGTTGTATTCCATGAGAAGTTGTCTCATTCTTTCATTTGGTCAAATGGTTTGAATCTATTGTGTTTGTGGAAATGTTTTAATTTGGAGTAACACTCTAGGTAATAGAGATTTTATATTGACAATAAAACTCTATACTAACAAGGCCATGATATGGCAAATCTTGCTAGAACATGAAGTTTTGTGGTGTGCAGGAGAGCTTTGTTATTTATTTATTGCATGGAATTTGTTGTTCCATTAGTAGTGTTGTTGTTTAATTGATTAGACAAACATGTTAAAAACATCCAGTTGAAATTTGAATGAGTGGAGTGCCTCTGGGGCACGCTTTTGTAATTAATTTAATTTATGATGTGGAAGTCATTTCAGTGTTTAAGTGTATGTGTATAGGGCCGAAAAAATAGTGTGTGAGTTGTCTCTTGCAGTGGTTTGAGTCTGTGTACTTGATTTTATATTTGGTCATTGTGAGGTTGGAATTTTTGTAATGGAGAAAACAAATGCGAGTAACAAAACATTTATTGTTTTTGTATTTCTTGGATTGTGTATTGCAACATTAAATAATGTGCGGTGTGTAATAACTAATGCAGGTCCTCACTAAAATGAAGTAGGCTTAGTCTGTGAATCCTCACGGAGCATTGCAGTCCCGCATGGGTTAATGGAGTGAAACCCTAACCCCATGTCAGATGGAGAAAAGTTCTATTTGCATATTAGTATGGACCGGTTTTATAGTCAACTAGTATAAAAACAGAAAGGACTTCAAAACAATGGATAGATAACATGGGTGTCTTCAAACATCTCCCATTTTTTCATTGCTGAAAATGTCAATATAGAACAATGGCGGGGCGTGAGTCACGTATGCAGGCTGAAAGATAATTGTACAACCACAGGTTCATCACTTTGGACAATTGGAGTGGTTTTAAACAAAAAAGCAAAAGGATTTCGCGAGTGGATGGATAAGCGTAAAAATCACTATGGGAAAAAAATCCTTCTGCGTATACATTTTTTTTTATTAAGGGCAAATAGTTTTGAAGGGACTATACCCTGTATACAAAAGGGCTCAAAAGCCAGATATCAGAAGTGAGAGAAACAACCCAAAGAAGGGCAAAACAACCAACCTCAGAGGGCTCATCAGCCAGATAAAACAACAAATTAGAAGAAAGGATCCAGACGTACAATGATCCAAAAATAGCAGAAGAGATCAAAAAGCAAACAATAGATATCTATCATAGAATATCTCCACCAAAAAACAGCTCCAGATCCGCCAATCATCAACAACTTCGTGAGCGTGCGATGGCAAGACACATGCTCCACGTTACTTGATAGCCCTGTCAATCTTGGTTTTGATCACTTGCAGTGAGACAAAGAAAGCAATGGTGTGGCCTGAGAAGAGTCTTTCAGATCCACCTGAGCAATTGCCATATCCCTTTTCTCTTTGGGGCCCCAAATGTCTTCATTAATCCCGCTTAGGCTGCATACACTATGAACATGTTGTTCAATGAAATTGTAAATACTTTTAAGAGCAGATAGGATGCAGTCATTACGACTTTTTGCATTTCCCATTCTGCCATCCAAAGACTGTAACTTCTTGAATACTTCAGCAATAACCCCCTCCTCATCATCATTTTGTAGTATTCCTTTTCCCTTAGCTTTTTCCATATTTTTGATAACCCTTTTGAGCTCTTGGATTTGAGGATCGACCATCAAATCCTCCTCCTTAGGCTCCTCCACCGGTTGGCTGATGTGCAGGAGGTTCTCAGCAAGCTCTAGGTCTTTGTGGCTTCTAAGAACCCTCTGAGAAGTAGGGATCTTAGTTTTCATGCCCTTTCTTTTCTTGCTAGACGCAGCAGTTTCAATCTTCCTTTCGAGCGGGGGAATGGAGGCGGTGTGAGCAGGGGGAGGAATGGAGGAAGAGGGTGGAGCAGGATTCACGTGGGGACAGTTTGAGCAGTGACGATGGATAAGAAGAATTAGCCCTTGATGCAGAGGGACTACCCTAGAATGGCTCTGCACTTCCCTAACGGATTTCTCCAGCGAGTTTATCAAGTAGTGAGGGAAGCTGATGGTTATATTTCTACGAAAGTGGTTAAGAAATATCAAATGCTTTTGAGGTATAGTAACAAATCTCCCTTCAAGAGTTACATACCTAACAACCATCCTGGGAGCTCAACAAAAGGCTCAGGAATCGAAGCCAACTTGATGTCGGCTGTCACAAACTCAAGATTTTCCCCATCGTCCAGGAATTTCTTTGTCTCCACCTCCCTGTCTACCTTCTTATTGAAGAATTTGGTGCCATCAAGACTGAGTCCCGTGATCTAGGCGATGAGCTCCTCCGTGATCTCAACCTCTATGTTGTTGTATTTAACAACCCGATTCTTCCATCCCTGTGCGAATTTAATAGAAATATCCTGATCAAAACCTTGAATCCTTTCTATCAAATTCGCAAGACCCCAATTTGAAGGTAGTTCCAGAGCACAGCATCCTCTTTCCACGCTGGATTGTGGGTGGGCTCTGTTTTGCATGGCGGACCCCCCATTTTTCCAGTGATTTTGCTCTCAACGGTAAAGATTTTAGCACTATGCGTAGCAGACTTAGCTTTGTTTTTGAATCTTTCCCTTCCGTGAAAGAAGATGTAATTATTAGACCATACTTTGTAATTAGTGACCCGCTCCTTGGCGTTCTCCCTATGACAAGAAATGATGGTTGTCCAGTTCGCACAAATCTCATCAATCACACAAATCTTATATGATGTCATCATTCTGTACTTAAGAATCCGCTCATTAGCATCAACATTACAGCCATTAGTGATGATTTTCTCGGCCATGTAGATCATTGATTATGTCTTTATTAACTTGAATGGGCAGAATGTCCCCCCTTAGCCAAGTTTGAAAAGTATTGGTAACTCCAAAGTTTGCCAAACCATCTGCGACCCTATTGCCTTCCCGATAGGTGTGAGTGATTTTAACATTTTCAAAACTCTTGCATATATCAGTAGCTTCAACAATGAAATCTCTAATTGACCAGCTGGGGTGTTGCTTTTTGTTTAAGAGATTGATGATGTTCAGAGAATCACCCTCAATTATAATATTCAGAATATTACAATCCCTGGCTAGCCTTATTCCCCATAGAGCAACAAGAGCTTCAGAGTAATGATTAGTTTGCCTACCCATTTTCCCAGAAAAAGCAGCAACAAAACAACCTCTTTGATCTCTGATGACTCCTCCACCTCCAGAGTCTCTGGATTGCCTTTTGAGGCCCCATCAAAATTTAACTTATGCCAAGCATTGGGAGGCTTAGTCCATCTGCGTATACATTGACAAGGGTTTGTATGTAGAGCACCCGCAAAAACTTCCGTTCGAAGAAAGTATCAAGCCTAGGTGAACTCCTGTTGCTATTTCCAGCTAGGAAAACAATCGTCTAAGAACCAATGAAAGATTATGGAATTAAAATTTGTAAAAAATTAGCCCTTGGAGTCTATTTTTGTTAAAGTAGACACAGAAAGGAATGCAAACTTTATATTGCATAATCGAACACGTGTCATGCAGATGGCAAGAGTATGTACATTTCGCCCTCTGTTTTTTCTGGAAGCGATTGGAGACCACATTTATAAACGAGAAAAATAGCTTTTGAAACTGGGGAAAATGTGAGAATATGGAGATTCGTTGCACTCGCCAAACATGGCTTTGCAAAACCCTCTCCAGCATCGCACTATTATATTAGACTTGCCCGGATTTCTATGCCATAGTACTTACATCTTGGTAAGGATGACAATGTGAACAGGTCGGGGAAAACTTCATGTGTTGTTGTTTCAGACGTTGTTATGTGTTTATGAAATTGTTCTGGTATTGCTTTAAAAATGATGGCAAATATGAGATTCAACGCAAAGTATTGAATCGAAGAACAAATTTTTCACATATTCTTTGCACGTGTTTGACAGACACAGTTGTATCTGTTTAACAAAATAAGAATGTATCTGAGATTTGTGCGATATATCACTTTAGAGTTGTATAGACTGACATCTAAAATCAGTGGAGTAGGGAAAGGAATAGAAACTGAAACAGATCAGGTATGAAAACATAAATAGTATGAAGAACAGAACCAAACAAAAATGGAATGAGTTTACATGCCAACTGTTAGATGAAATTCCTCAGCTAAATTACAATGTCAGAGCAACCAACAAAACCACATAATTCTATTTTGAAGTTTTTAATGATATATGGTTTGCATATGTTCTGGGAGACGGGCCATTTAGGTTTGGCACAAAGGCATGCAACAAAACATTTTTGGTCTGTCATTGTTCGATATGTTTAGTTTGGCGATGGTGATCATGAGAATGGCCATGAACAATAGTTACTTCACAAGGTCCCATGATCTTCACCATGCCGATGCTTTTACTGCAATTTTCACCACTTTTTTAGTGCAGGGCTACATGACCAATGGAAATGATTCCATTTTAAGGAAGAAGAAGTCGTGAGCTGAACTTGGTGTTTGGCTTTATTCTCCATTTATTCATTCCTAGCCAAGGCAGTATAGGTAGAAGGTAAGATCTTTATATTCAATTGCGGTTGTTAAAAGGAAGTTTTGTGTAGTGTTTCTTTCAGTATGTTTACATATTTTTAGCAGATGTCACAGAAAAATCTAAGGTGACTAAAACTATTGCGTAACAGTGGAATTGGCCGCGGAGATGAGAGATCCATCAAAAGGAATCAGGCTATGTCTGGGCACTTATGATACTGTAGAAGAGGATGGCAAGGCTTATGATATTGCATTTTTGCAAATCAAAGGTCCCTCTGCTCCTACAAACTTCCCTTGGAAAAATACTGTGGGTTTATGGAAGAAGAGGATCTGCAGCACACCCAACACAGCGATGAAAACAGTTGTGACAAGCACGTCTGCAAATGTCAATATTAAGCCCAACACGGTACAAAGCTGTTTGACATCATCTTCTACTTCTTTTTCTTGTATTTCAGCAGAAGCATCTGATGTAGAGTGGATCCCAAATCAATCTTCAGTTATGGAAGCCTTTGTCTCTGCCTCTGCCTCTGATTCATTACTTGATGATTTTGGTTCTGGAGATGTAGGGTGCTCTAGCCTTTTTGAGTGCAGAGCATCCTGTTGCTTCTCCTCGGATTTCTTAGCCGATTTTTTAAAAGATAATGCCTATCGAGGCTCTAGTGAAGAATTGTTGTTAGAATTAGACAATTGTAACGTTTTGGAAGACACTGTACTTGACATCAACATGCAGCAGCAACTCGACATAATGGAAGACAATCCTCCTCTTGTGGATTTTGTCATTCCACCTGTCGGTGAACAACGCTACATTGAGTTGGATTCTTCATTTGGTGCTTCGCGATAACATGTTTTGTATTTCTTGAATCAGCCTGGGAAAGTTTTTTGAGGTGGGTCATGCTAGCTCTACAATAGAAGTTCTGTTGCCAGGCTTTTTTGATCTTTTCGACGAAGAGCTGTTGGATGAAGAGAATAACATACCCAACCTTAATTTTGATGTGGCCTTTGAAGCCATGAATTAGATCAACGTCTGAAAAGAGACGTTGAAGAGAAATTCACATCCAGGTCAGGATGATTTTGTAGGAGTAGAGTTTTATAAATGAGTGTATTATAGAGCAATCGCTGAGCATCCTGCTTCTCGAAGTTTTACTTTGACATCATGTGAGGTGTATACTGACCAAGGTAACAATCCTTGGCTACGATGGTTGTTTATTTTCTAGTACTTTTATGTAGAGTATGAGTTTTGGTTAGGATGGTAATATATTTGATATAGTAGTAGGATAGTTGAGTGAGAATACATACAACATTTCATATATATTCTCTCTTGGGTTTTCTCATACTTTAGAGCCCTCCAAGTGATTAATTGTGTTTTCTTCTAAGATAAGGAGATCAAGACGTTGTGCCATTGGATTATGCTGAGTCCAAGGCCTGTTATCTAGTATTGTGTGCGGTAGTGAGTAGGCAATCCTTTATACTTTGTATCCATGGCCAAGTCAAATGACTATTTGCGAGCAATGAAAATTTTTTCTTGCCCATTAACAAATATATACAAAATGGATAACATATTATTAAGAGTTGAAATCGCTGCTCATTGCTTTGTTATCTGTAAATGTGCTTCTTCTTTTAGTTGCAGATTTAAATAATGCTTTTGGCATAGCAACTTTATTTAGATGGAATATCATTCTCGTGTTTTATAGGTAGGAATTCTTATGAAGCGAGATGTTAAACAATCCTTTTTCAATTGACAACTAAAAGATTCATTAGTTTATGATATTAAGTGCAAATGACATCTAAAAGATACCTTCAGTTAATGATATGAGTTGTTCTGTTTCTTTGCCGTGTAAGCATGCTAAGTGTCATTGGGCCACACGGCGCTTCATCGACAACACGCAAATGGTCATGCAATGGTTTGAAATGTTTATTGTGGGTATTGTCTCTCAACAAGAGTTACTATAAAGTATAAACACTTCAGGGATTTCCAATAAACTAAAAATAGAACAATAAACCTAATAAACACGGCAGGATAATAAAATACAATTTCACCTAAAAAAATCAAGTATAGTATGAGTAGTCATCACGGGTGGGGAAAAAAATATAAAATGCAAAGTACCAATGGTGGTAATGAACACCATAAAATTCTTAGCCGTGAAAAATAAAAATCCTAGGTTGATAAAAAGAAAAGAAACAAAAGAAAAGGATTGCACTTTTGACATAATGGTTGTTGTAATGGACGGCGACCAACATGGCATTCAGAGAAATCGAAGGCATCAACTACCAAAAAAATTATTCTGACGAAGATATTTTCAATTTCCTATATTTTTATACATATACACCTTGTAAATATATCGTACTAAAAAGCAAACGCAACCTTCTGTTTAAGGATTAAAAAGGATAATTTGGCATTATAATATAGGGGTGTACATCTATTAATTAAGCTTTGGGCCAAGGCGAATGAATAGATGAATGATCGCAGAACGCTTAGATTGTATTTTGCTTTACCTAAAGTCCTCAAGCACCGCTTTGCTTTCTTTTTGTGAGGGAAAATTATTGCTTTGAAGGAGGCGAAGTCTCGAGTTCGATTCCCCTAGGAAGCACAAGAATTTATTTTTATGTTATGATATTAAGTGCAAATGACATCTAAAATATACTTTCGAGCTTAATGATATTAGTTGTAAATATGAGTTGTTATGTTTCTCTGCCGTGCAGGCATGTTAAATGATTTCCTTTTAATACATGAATCCGTCAAAACAACAATGCTATAATACTAGATTTTGGTCTTTAAAAGATGAATCGATTGTAGTCGAGGTTGCTCTCAACATTGTTTTTTTGAAACTTCAATGCCATTCTATGTGCCTCAAGAAAAAACCTTGATTTTTTTATATTAATGGTCCTAAATTTTATTAACATCGATGTGTCTCATGAAAACTTCCTATTACTGTCAACTAGTATAATTACTGGACCTTGTGCTCTATAATTAGATCAAAAATTGTATTTTTTTTTCCTTATGAGGGCTTTAGTCTAAGCAAAATCCCCTTGTTGATAGCCTAAATGCTGAAACTTCCTCACATTGGAGTATTTCGAGGAACAACTAATTCCATTTCAGCATTGGCGTCAAATGTAATGCCCAGACTCAAACAATTAACCTCCTTCAGATCACATATGTTTGTAATATCCATTGACTACGGCTCAACAAACTGTTCAAGTGGGGTCGAATGATCCTTACCCAGATAAAAACTGGCATAATCTTTAGGCATAGTAGTATTCATCGACTGCGGAAGACTGAGATGGGGTTTACCCATTGTAAAACCCATTGGCTGCATATAAAATAAGGGCTGGAATTGGAACCGACTCGCTTGATATTGATATTTACGTATTTCCACTGCCAGCAAGGTAGCACCATAAGCGACTGCTTCATCTGGGTTTATACTTTTGCTCAACTCCTTTCCCTCAAAGAAATGTGTGAGCAATTTCTGGACCTTTGGTATTCGGGAGGATCCCCCTACTAAGACGACGTCTGTGACTTGTTGCTTGCTTATATTGGCATCTCGGAGGCATTGCTCCAGGATTTTCATGTTGGAAGAGGCCGTCAATGGCAATAACAGTCTTTGTGGCCGAGGACGAATCCTTTTCACTCTCTCGCATTCCGAATAGAGCCTCCACAGAGCTTTGGCACTTTTACTCGCATCCACCTTGTATTTGCTCTTGAACAGTTTAATGCAATGCTCTACCATCCTCTTGTTAAAATCTTCGCCTCCCAAATGCATGTCCCCTCTAACAGACTTTCCCGCAATAGAAACATAAAAGGCACCCCCACCAAGGTCAAAAATCACAATAACTCTTGCCAGACCTCGAGCCGCGTGAAACGTCCTAACCTACATCACACACAGTAACAACATTAAATGATGAAGAGGACATCCCCTTTTTCCTTCAACAGTGTCAAATAAAGGCAATGACCAATACAATCTTTGCCAAAAAAAAAATTGAACCATAAAACTATAGTTGAACCCACTTAAATACAAGTGGCACAATTTTATTGCACAAAATCAAAATAGCTAATTGTCAATGTGAAAACAATATCCATGCCTTTGCAAGTTAATAAAGAGTATATTGATAAAGTGAAGGCTCAAAATTGTTTAATTGCTATAAAATATGAGTTGTGGTTTTGTTTAGAGTGAATATCATTTTTACAAAAAGTTTTTGGAAGAGTCTATCTATCACATATATTTGCAAGGTTGAATGGTTAACCAATCCATAAGTCTATTACTACTTTTTTTGGAGTGATTTTTAGTAGTTGGTTGACCATTCAACCTTGTAAACATATACCATTTTTAAATCGCCATTGTTAAATAAAATTACTAAGTTTATTACGCTTAAAATTATAAGTCATGATGACATTTAAAATATTGAATGTATTGATTTTTTTGCGTGCATGGATAAAAATCAAACACCATGCATGGCTCCTACTCTAAAATTTAGTGGATCTCTATACGCATGATTGTGCATCCGAACAATAAAAATGTGGCTCTCTATATACGTTTGATACGAGATACCCATGAAATTGAAATGGTGTGAAGTCTCGAATTTGTGAAATGAAATCAGTTTAGAGAAACAACAACAAGTTTTTAATTTGTATGGCACATTCTTCACCTACATTAATTTGGACCTTATATCCAAGCAAAGAGGTTGTGTTTAATTTTTCTAAAAATCATGTCGAAGGTGTTTATTATAGGATTGAGCATTAAAAAACAATGGTGACGATCAAATAAATGTATTGTAGATTTATAAGCGTTGATGTAACAAACCTAAATCATTTTATATCATTTTCGACCCTAATAAACTTGTGCATGTATGTAGTCAATGAGAAGGAATGGTTTGAAAAAAAAAAGGATTTTAAATATACAAGTTGAATCGACTCATTGACCTATTAGCATCCACCTTACATAGAATCCAATCTCGCTTGAATGGGTTTGCATCGGTTTACCTAACTCAAAAATGGTTTGCCAATGATGCTTTAAATTAAAGTCAAGAAATTGTTTAAATGCTCCTCATTTCCAATATAGTCGTGATAATTTTATTAGTAAATTGGAGTCTTAAGTGAAGAATATCTCTGTCCATAAAGTGTGTTGTTTGATATTAGTATTCATAGTGGCGGTCGTAGTTGGGAGAAAGTTGATAAAGGCGGGGAGGAGTGAGGATCATTTCCCTCCGCCATGTTCGAAAACATATTGTGAGCATCCACGTCACCCGTCATGTCCACATCCACGTCGGCGTCCACGTCCACATAACATGGATCGTGATCATTTAGATTTGGATGTGGTGAGGGCGACGATAATGATACAACGGTTGCGAATGTGGCGACCTGAATGTCTTCGGGAGAGGAAGAGCGTGGAAGTGGCAATGAGGATACTTGAGTCGGGAAATTGAAATACGCACATGCTCCTCTAAGCGCTACCTAACTCAAAAATGGTTTGCCAATGATGCTTTAAATCTTAAAGTTAAGAAATTGTTTAAATGCTCCTCATTTCCAATATAGTCGTGATAATTTTATTAGTAAAATTGGAGTCTTAAGTGAAGAATATATTTGTCCATAAAGTGTGTTGTTTGATATTAGTATTTGTAGTCGCAGTCATAGTCGAGAGAAAGTTGATAGAGGCGAGGAGGATTGAGGATCATTTCCCTCCGCCATGTTCGACAACATATTGTGAGCATCCATGTCACCCGTCATGTCCACGTCCCACGTCGACGTCCACGTCCACGCCAACGTCCCACGTCCACATAACATGGATCGTCATTTAGAGTTGGTTGTGGTGAGGGTGACGGGAATGATATAACAAATGGAGTGCGGTGACCTAAATGTCTTAGGGAGAGGAAGAGCGTGGGAGTGGAAATGAGGATACTTGATTCGGGAAATTCAAATATGCACGTGCTCCTCTAAAGGCGACTACCGCCACATCATGTGCTCGGGCTGCCATCTCGGCCTCTGAAAGTCTGCCGAGCCTTATCCGGAATTCTTTTTAGGCTACCAAATTTGAGACACCCATTTGTCGTAACTCGGTCTCCTCCTCACACCTCTCGTAAACCGGATAACTCATCTCTACCCTCACTCATATCTTCTCACTCACTCACTTTTCCACTTGCTCACCATCATCACAAGGAGTTCTTAATTTCATATTCTTCACTTCGCTTGTAGTATCCATGATGAGAAGAGCAGTGTGCAGTGTTAGAAGAGTGAGTTTTATGACCAGCTTTATACACGACTTATCAAAGATAATTCATTTTTATGCATGCGAGACACTCTCACGCTTAAGTTCATTAGGTAATATTATTAAACTCGTCGAAAGTGACATCATCTTTAGCACAAATAACTTTATTGCAAAAGGCTAGTTTGGTTGATATGGGCATTCTTGAAGAAAATCCACCCATCATTCATTATGACAATCAGGGTGTGTTGAATCTTGTGAAGAATCCAACTTTCAATGAGAGAACAAATCACATTGAGGTCAAATGTCACTACATTTGAAAACAAGCCTTGAACCACCATATCCAGCTCCAATATTGCCCAATAGATTCTCATATAGCAGATATACTCACCAAGTCTCTTTGCAAGGTGGTATTTGAACTGTTTTGGGGGTACATTTGTAAAAACAATGTAAAAGTGGGGAATGCTAGATTAGTTTTATTTACTACATTCTTTAAGCCAATCTTGTTAGTTATGGCTTCGTGGCATATCCTTCCCTCCAACCGTTAGATGGTTCCTTACGCTATACAACTATTTCTCGCTTGTATATATTAGTATGTTTCTCCTTAAAAAAAAAAATTAATTTGTTCTCAAGTCATTAGGTATATCTTCATTCTAGGGTTCTAGTTCTAGTTTTTGGGTTTTTTCTAAGGTGATTATGCTATACAAATCATTATCGACATTGAGAGCATTTTGTATGTCTCCCTTGTCTAAATTGAAGTATACAAAACTCCCATTTGTCATGTTTCATCGACATCCTAGAATGTAGAGGATAACATAGTTGATGAATACAACTTTTGATGTAATTTTATGCTTGTTAAATCAATGAAATACGAAGGAGTTCTTTCTAGTTATTGCATAGAATTGGTCATTGAATAAATATTTTGTTGTAGTGTTACTTTACAATGTTTATTTAGTTTTAAAATCCTTTATGCAATATTACTTGAGGTGACTGCTTACAATCCTTGAGTGTATCTTGGGTGTTATGAATTGATGCAACAAACATTTTGTTGAAGATTTATGCATAAGTGTTTGTGTTAAAGATTTAGAGGTTATGTGGTAGTGTTTGCATGAATTTGGTATCAATGAATGCAAATGCCCCTTTGAAGGTTACTCTCTCTTGATTTTGTCTCTCTACATTATAGAAGCAACAGGTTAGAATGGCGAGCACCGATACTTCCCCCATCGATCCACTACCCTACTTCATTTAACTAAGTATTATCCTATCCTACCCTGCGCAGATCGATCGCATTACCTTTTCCTATTTTACATGTGTTTGCTTGTAAATTACACCTATCCTACATATTTCAAGTGTATTTGCCATGATGTATGAAATTTAGTATCCCAACATCATCATATCTAAGTTGTCAACAATCTCTTCAAAGATGATGTTTGTGATCACATTTTATCTATCTTTAGTGGTTTGTGTTTGATGTTTCAAATGTTTTTAATGCTTTTGTGACCATTCTTTTGAATGAACATTGCATTTTATGGTCGCATTTTATCTTAGATTGAGGTTCCAACCAAGCTGAGGGTTTTAAATATAATATTTGCCTCTCTTTTTCAAGCCACCCCTCAGGGCCTCTCACCTTAGTTCAAGCAGAGCCATACAGTAGTAGGACAATAACCACATCCTTAGTAATGTGTCTCCCTATCATTCACATAAGACATAGTCAAGGTGACAGATAGACCCATCCTTGCTACAAAATGAAACATCAAGAGGTCTATCTTTTCTCCTTTCCTCCCTCATCATTGCTTGCCTTGTTTGGGGTGATAGATTGGGAACCAACAGGGCCAATTTAAAACTAGCTCCCATTAGCTTCGGTATGAGACCGGTAGGAGGACAATGTCCAAGGAGGAGCGGGAAATGAGAATATACTTATTTTGTAACAAATGGAGGGGTGGAGATAAAATGGCATTACATCATGGAGTGTGCACCTATAGTGACATCCGTATCAAGTATGAAGACACCCTAAGAGTTGACAAATTAACTGATTTGTTTGAGGAGGTAAGGCTTGAAAAGTCGGCCATTTTTGTTTGATCAAGATACATAGTAGAAGATCCAACATGAAAAAAAAGGTTGGAAAGTCTATAAGATTGATAAGACAACCCTTATATCTAATTATTATGTTAGAGTAAAACCCTTGGTCCCATAGACGTTTCGGTGTCATAAACATTATTAACATCTTTCATTCATAACTTTGTAAGACCCCAAAAATAAAATAAATAATAAATTGAACTCTTGTTAAGTCAAAATTTGTCCAAATGCTTGAGCAACAAATAATTTCCCAATTTCATACGTTTCTTTGTTGTCACGACGGCGGCTTCTCTGTAGCAGACACAAGAATAACGGGTCAGCTTACTTTTCTTTGATGTGAAGACGGCGGCTAGACGGGTCAACTTACACCTTTGAACGAAACACTTCACAACTTTGGACCACACAAAACGACAAAGACTCACCATCTTTTCCTTTCCAAAAGGAAAGACTCGCCATCTTATCCTTTCCAATTCGAACCCTTAAAAGAAAAGGAAACACTGTGCTGTGGCCTGTGAGAAATCAGAATGAGTGGTGTGGGCAGTGTGAAAATGCATGCAGTGGTGTTTGCGTTTCCAATGCAGGGCCATATCATTCCCACTTTTAACCTTGCTAAGAAGCTCGCGGCGAAGGGCGTTGTGGTCACCATAGTGTATACACACAGTTGCCATGCGCGCATCATCAAATCCAATGACGGCCGTGACCCCTTCGCCGACTACGCCACCAGGGCTGGCTTAGATATTCGTTCTGCACTCGTATCCGACGGTTTGCCTCTCCACTTCGACAGAACTCTCAACGGGTTTGAACTCACCAACTCCCTCATTTATAACATGGAATCCCATGTCGAAGAATTCCTTCGCGATCTCCAATCAAAGGAGCCTCCCATTTCCTGCATCATCGCCGACACTTTCTTTGTTTGGCCACGCCGCATAGCCAACAAATTTGGGATCCCCTTTGTTTCCTTCTGGACAGAGTCGGTCATGGTGTTCTGCATATTTTATAACTGGGATCTCCTCATCAAGAACGGCCATCATCCCTTTACAGGAAACGGTAATTTACTACTCTATTCTATTTGCAGAAATGTTTCTTCCCGCTCGGTTTCATTTTTGAAATAACGTCGATGTGAAACTTTGTGTTGCAGAGGGCGAGATAATAAAATATATTCCTGGGGCTCCGTCTTTGAAGTTGACAGACCTTCCCTCATATCTGCAAGAGTATGATGTCTCAACGCCGGCGCACACGCTCATTTTCCAAGCTTTTCAATCGGCCCGCGCCGCAGATTACATTATATCCAACACAGTCGACGAACTGGAGAGCCGAAGAATACAAGAGCTGCAACTGCAGTCGGGAATACCGTTTTTGTCGGTGGGTCCTTTGCTTCCTTCGTCTTTGCTTGAAGACGGCATGAGTAAGGACGATGAGATGGGGAGTAGCATGTGGGCCGAGTCCGACTGCACCAGTTGGCTCGACGGCAAGCCCAAACACTCCGTTATCTATGTTTCCTTCGGCAGTTATGCCAATGTTTCCAAAGCTCAAATTCATGAAATGGCCATGGGATTGCTGCACAGCAAACGGCCGTTTATTTGGGTTCTCCGTCGAGACATCGTTGGCTCAGACGTGCATGAAGACATACTTCCGGAGGGATTTTTGGAGGAGAGCAAAGAGCAGGGTTTGGTGGTTGAGTGGCTGTCTCAGCTGGACGTGTTGTCTCACTCTTCTGTGGGCGGGTTCCTCACTCACTGCGGGTGGAATTCAATCATGGAGAGCTTATGGTTTGGAGTTCCAATGTTGGCGTTTCCTCTTGTGGCAGATCAGAACACGAATTGCAGGCTGATTGTGGAAGAGTGGGGAGTGGGGATGAGGTTGGGTAAGTGTTCCAGAATTTTGAATAACATGAGATCGACATTGGTGGAGGAGGAGATAGCCGCCACCATTAAGCAATTTATGGATATGGACGGAGGAGTGGGGACAAAAATTAGACGTAAGGTTGAGTGTGTGAGAGAGGTTATGAAGAAAGCAGTGACAAACGGAGGGTCGTCTCACAAGAATTTGGACTTGTTTGTGGAACAGTTCAAGGGCAGCGATCCTTTCCTTTTCAATCTAATCAATAGCTTATTGTTAAGATTAAAACATTAAGTGTAATCAATAGTTTATTTGTGTTTTGTATTTTTACACCACAACATTGGACCTATAGGCCTCTCAAAAATACTAATGAGTCATGTTGTTAATAATAGTATTCTTCTATCGAATTATAAATATTTATATATCCAACAAAATAAAAATGTCTTGCATACCACATTTCAATGCAAATGATTGGTCTTATCTATGATATGATAAATACCATTGACATCATCATAAGATAATATAAAATATATAAATTAGACAAAAATGAGTCACACATAGAGTCATAAATATCCTAGCATTCCAAAAAAAGGTTTAAATGGTTTGACACTTGTTGTGGCATGTTATGTTAAGTTATCTCTATTGTTTGCATGTGATACTTCTCTGTATGATGTAAAATAGCAAATTCTTATTCAATATATCTATTGTGTTTGTGGTAATGTTTTAATTTGGAGGAACATTGTACAGGTAATAGAGATTTTATATTAGACAATAGAACTATGTTATTTTTTTTGGATAGAGAGTAAAATGAGGGTTTTAGAAGGTCCCACAACCTTGTACAATGAGCCCAATGGCTAGATTAAACTTTTCATGTTTACAAAGAGAGAAAAAACCTGGGAATCCAAAAAAAAAAAAGGCAAAAAAGCAAAACCCGAAGCAAAAAACAACATTAGATGAACTTCTTAAGCTCATTTACGGTATTCCTGGCCTGGAGAGCCCGATTCATCAGCGAGCTGATCCGCCAACATTATCAGCTCGGTGCAATCTTTAGTGATGGCCTTCTTGGTATAACTAGCAATTGCACATCGCTTGTAAATTATGTCGAGAGGATAAAAATGTTAAGTTTGTTGGAGTTGTAATTTACAAGGAAGTGTATGCAAACTTAAAACTAAACATAAAAATAGACCATTGCATTTTTTCGCGGAGACAGAATGCGCAATCATGAACGCAATGATTGCGAGATACACCAGAAAAATGGGTTTGTTAAAATGGCCTTCGAAATTTTCAAGCAAATACAATCCGGACAGTGTAAAGCCAAAGGCCACAACCTTGTCCAACATCCTTTCAGCCTCTATTAAAATGGGAGATTTAAAACATGGCATTTTCGTCCTCCTCTGTCTGTGCTATGAAATGCATGGTATCCTTTTATGTTGCTTTTTCAAGTATTAGTGACAACCTGACGGTTTTCTAAGAGCCGAAAAAATTAAAAACCCACAAGCAATCAGTGTATTTGAGGATGATTTTGTGCATCTCCTGCAATCATTGTAGCCGGTGAGACCAAATTTCTTACGAGCATTTTGTCAAACATTTGATGTGCCTCTTGTATGCTTTCACATTTTGCAAAGACACCTGCAATTACAACAACCGAGGAGCGCTTCTAATCGTGCCGGATTTCACCTTTGAACAGCTCCGTCTCCTCAAATGCTAGGTTGAAACCATGCTTGCACCGCATGCTACTACTTTCTAAAAGACGCCTTCCTCTCCTTACTCTCAGCTATGCTGCCGCTTCTGTCACTCAAAATTACATAGAGGGAGCCAAATCGAGATCGAGAATGAAAGCAAGAGCGAATGGAGTGGAGCGGATGCAGGACCTGGGAATCACTGCAATTTGACTAGTGTGAATCGTTATATGCACAATGGCCATTGGATTCTTATACAATAAATTCATTCTAGTCATGTAATAATCACTTATCTAGGGTTTATGTAATAATTCTTGTGCAATGGTCGCTTCTATGAGCATGTGCACATCTGGACGGGTTAGGGTTTCTTGGTCCAGCACCACAAAATAATCCACTTCTTGGAGAGAGATCTGCATTGTATACATTGTCCGCAGGTTTACATTGCATCCCCTGTTTGGAGAGAGAAGCCACTTGTTTGGAGAGAAAAGCCATATCCCCTGTTTGGAGATGATTGTTTCATTCAAATGGGAGAGGTAAGAGATCTGTTGCAGAATCTCGTGTGTACAGAAAGGTATTAAGAAGGGTAAAATGAAGAATTTTTGAATATTTTTTTCACAATCCCGAGAAAATCAAGTAGAACAGGGCTTGTCTCGTTAAAATACTTGTATTCCTAAGACACAATGAATGAAACAAAGTTGTCAGTGGTTGAACAAAGAAGAATATCATTTCCTTAACTCGTATTTTCTCCTGTTATATCATATATTTGATGAAATTTTGTTTTCCTCTGTGTATAGAACTCTAATGAGTATTGTTGTGGTTTTATGGTTTGCAGAAGGTATAGTGGCTAGTCGAGAGACTTCCAAAACATGTGTCGACTTGAAGATTGATTAAAACTCTATATGAACCCTTCTTGACTTGATAAAGGTATTGTTGTCGTGCAAATGTGCAACAGGAAATTGACAATTTCCGAGCACAACAACTATACCCCGATGTCAAAATTTTCATGTTTTATCATTCCCAGGCACCCCAAGCCAAATCCGTTAGTCTGTTCCCCCTATTTGATGTCAAATTGGTCCCCTAGGTGATTTAGGAAATTCTACTCATTCCCCCTAGGTGATTTTAGGGAGTTCTAAAAAGACACTATCTCATGGCAGTATAGGGAAGGGCTATCGTTGGCCTTCCCAGGATCGGATTCAACCCCCTGGAGCGGAACATAAGGGAAAAATTCAACACGGAGATGAACTGAAGACCTTAAAACATCATGGAAATGATTTTGGAAGGCTTTGGGAAGTTCTGAAAGACTTGGAGCAGTCTGAGTGGAAACAGGGTTCACAAGCCTAGGCAGTTCACATGCCTAAAACAGTTGTTGGGCTTCAAAAGAAGATTCTGGAGCTACAGATGGAGTTAGAAGTAAAAGAACATCTTCAGAAAGAGGATTTCAATACCTACATGATGGTGAAATAATATTTTTCACAACACCTTGGCGCATATGATGGACAGGCAGTTTTTCTTAGGCACAAGTGGAGTCCCAGATCAAAACTCATATTTTCAGGGATCATATGGTCGAATCAAGACATTAGACCCCCATAATTGGATTCAAAATGCCATTTACAGTCAGTATCATATAAAATTTTGCCAATAAATTCCACCGGGAGCTCAAGTTATCTTCATTCCAAGTTACCCTCTAAAAGGCAGTTCAGGGCTTAGTCATTTTTCCGAGAGGACACGTGTCAACACCAGGATCTTGGAGGGATTTCATGTCCCCGACATCCCTAAGGTCAGGTACACCAGCCTTTGAAAAATTATCCCCCTCATGTGACCTATGGGACCCTCATATGACCTCCGACTTGATGGTTCGGCGGGCCCGGGTGCTTATTTGGAGCATGCTTTCCCTGCCGTCGGATCGGGCGCCACGTGTCAGCTCCAGGACAATCGTGGAATTTGATGTCCCTTATGCACCTGAGGTGGGGGACATCAAAACTTGAAAAATGTGCCAAGCCCCCATAGGGAGTCATTTGGACACCCATGTGACCAATTTCCAGGCCCAAGTGCTTTAAAGCGCTTTTTCCACCTTCATTCCTCGCCATCGATCGCGCCACATGTCGTTCTCTTGCCCACCTCATGTCCCCGAGGTCGGAAATCAAGTAATGAAAAATTCACCCAAGCTTCTCCTTCCATGATTTCAAAAATTCAAAAAATCTAACTGCCGCTTAGTGCTTCCAACTTGCTTCCACTCCCATGCACAAACAATCTTCATCCTTCCTCTGCAACATTCTACCATCATTACGCCATTGCAAATGCTCAGACCTACTCAACCCAAGAACTAAAACACATTCCCCACAGCTATGTGCAGGTATCAGAAGGATTTTTCATCGAAACGAGAAGGAGAAATGAAGAACAAGAGGAAGAAAACAGTGAAAATCTCCATAGCCTAAAAACGAAGATCTGAAGAAATATTGCAAGCCGGTGCATGAAACAACAAACCGTTTGTTGTTGTTCATTCCTTTGCCCAAGACCATAAAAAAGACACCTTCAAACTCCCCCTCATGTGATAGAGCATCCACAATGAAGAAATCTCCTTTCCGGCTCAATGAAGAAAGAAGTGGGATTTCTGTCAAACCAGTTGCGGATTGAAGTAAGATCGCACATGAAGCACCAAAAGAAAAAAACCCACATCAAAAATATAATTTTCTTTGCAAACGGAGGAGAAAACCAGACCTACAATTTTGAGGTCCATTAATGGTTGTCGTACCCAGAAGCACTTTGTCAGTCTGAAAATTAAAACTTTAAAATCTCCTAGATTATTAAGCGGGCGGGCCCGAAATTTCAAAGGGATGATATTGGGAAAACCCATATCAAAAAACTTCGTTCCACGTCAATCCGACTCCCAGAGGCCAAATTTCTAAAAATAGCAGGTCTACTACATAGGAACTGCTATTTCAGGAAAGGCATTAACAGAAGAACCTACGAAGGAGATGAAGATATCGAAGGTGCACTATAGCTAAGAATTCACCATAGTAAAAAAATTTGGCACTTACTAAAAATAGTAAGTGGGCCCTCGAGCACCTGCTAAAAATAGAAATTTGATCCAAAGAAGTGAGGAACGCAAGGAGAAAGGGGAATCAAGGTCACAACACTCAACTAAGGATCGAGGGAGTTACTTTTTTCACACTTACTAAAAATAGTAAGTTACACTCAAAGAGAAGTTTTGGCACAATGGGATGTACAAGGATAATCATTCAGGGGGACATCATTGTTCGGGAGCATCCTAGCCATTTTTCACAGGGAATTTGAGATCCACCTTAGTTCATTCAACTGGGTGAGCATTTGGGAGCTAATTTGGAGGAGTTTCACAGTGTGCAAGGAGTTCAAAGATTTAGAGTTTCACTGCATTTGGAGCTTTCCATCAACGAGGATCAACGAACTTCATCGGCGACATCTCCTCTTCTTCTTCTCTCTCTTTCTCTCTCCTCTTCCCCCAACTTTCTCTTGCTTTCAAATGTTCTAATTCTTTGTTGGGGTTTGCACTTTTTGATATGCCTTTAAGTCACTTAAAAGTGACTTTAGAAACATAATGTAAATTAAGTCGCCTTGCTATTATAAAAGGGACTTAAATATTTAAAGTGGAATATGAACAGTCTTAAGTCATATTAAGGCATATGGAGGGTCATGAGGAAGACGATAAGTCACCTCTCATTCTATAAATTGTAACGCCATTCCCATTGCAAAGGGTTGGCAATTGATCTTGTAGACTCAAGAGTGCATTGTACCTAGAGAAAGCAAAGGAGATAGCCATTTTCTTCTACTCTCTTCCCCTCTCAAATTTCCTCCATTCCCACATTATGTACAACTTTGATTTGAGCAATCAATACAAGAAGGAGTTTCTAGCTTTCTTTGACTAAGGGGTTTCTTGATACTTGGTGATCAGTGAATTCTATTTGGTCTTGTTGTTATTCACAGAGTTGTTTCTTCCGATAAATGCATGTGTTGAATTTTCTAACTAGTGTGTGTGTAGGAATCTGATTTTCTACCTGCAGCATTAGTTCTCCTACCTCTTTTCTCACTCCCCTTTCCGCTCTACAGACGAAGACTTCCCTAAAGAAGAGATTACTAGCTTTGCACGCAGGTCGGTGGAGTACCCTGCTGGATCTCCTGGTCGAAAGACCACCACATAAATCCACACTTTCTCGTGCATGCACATATGGCAGTTGCACCGGTTAAGTAGAGGGAATTAGATTCCCATAGCGTTGGCAAGAAATCCACAAGTTTGTCCACCCGACAAATTTTGTTTTCAACAGTTTTTGGCGCCCACCGTGGGGCAGATTTAGCAGCATCTGCACCCAATATACGACCACAAGGTCTGAAAATCATATAAAAAATCAGAAAAGAGAGTTCATGAAGTTCCATTGCTGAAAGATACACTGCTGATTTTTGCAAGTGAATTTTCTCATTCCACAGTGTCCTTTCATTTTCTGACTACAAAAGTTTCCAAAAGCTGGCTGAAGGAAGATACACCAGGTTGAGTAGGTCAAGAGGTGTTGTTGATTCCAATTTTGAGGCTTTGCAAAATCTGCAAGAACGAATTAGAGATAATCCATATTTCTTCTCTCAAGCCTCCTCTTCATCTAGCTCTTCAAGAAGTTCACCTGATAATCCTATCCAAAATCCTTCAAATTCTACAATTTTTCAACAACCATTGAACATCGAGTTCACGGAAGAAGAAGAATTTGAAGAAGAATTTACAGAGGCAAGAGCTGAAGTAGAATCAGAAGAAACAATGGCGGATGAAGAAGAAATACCTCAACCCATTGTTCCATGGGGAAGGAATACATGCCTACTTGCTCTTGAACCCCCTCTTCACGATCTACCAACAGGTTCCCGCAAGAACTTTCCAAAGTTCAAAGGTGACAACGCACAACATCCAAAAGAACACATTGTTGCTTTCACGACATCATGTGGAATTCTTGGTGTCCAACATGAAGATGTTGCTTTGTAAGATTGTTTGTGGAGTCTCTCCAAGAAAAAGTAGTTGAATGGTTCTACCTCCTGCCTACCCGATCCATCACTGGTTGGGATGACATCAAGGCTGCCTTCGAGGAAAGATTTAAATCAACTGAAGACTGTCAAGACCTCTTGGTGCAGTTGGCTCAAATGAGGAAAGGAGAAAGTGAAACCATGAGAGACTTCGTGGCTCATTTTGAATGGTTGCTTCGTAGGATACCTGAAGAGGATTCGCCATCTCAAAACAATGTCAAGAGATTCTTCATCAATGCCCAATCATCAGAAGTAGGATTTTTGCTGCGAAGATCCCAACCAAGGAACATTGTAGAAGCACAAAGGATGGCCATTGAACTTGATGATGATCTCATCCTCTCTGGAAAGATCAAGAATCCATCAAAGGGCAAGGCCCAACATCCTGGAGATGAGAGAACCAATCCATCGCTGCAAAATTTGGCGAATGAGATGGCCTCTTTGAAGAGGGAATTATTTGAATGAGTATCTTCTCAAAGAAGCAACAAAATTAGATTGCAAGAGCACCCCAAAGGCTCACCTTAGAGGCCCCACCCATGAGCGTAAATTACAGATTTCAAGAAAGTGAAGGAGAGTTTGAACAAGAAAGTGAAGGTGGCGATTTCCAAGAAAGTGATGAGTTTGAGAACGATACACAAATCAGATTTTGTGAGTATTCTGGAGGTTATGAAGAAGATGAAGAAGATGCACCCAGTTTCTCATGCGCGGTATTCACTCGTTCTCATTCTGAGAAAGAGCATCTCCCTCCACTGCTGCAAAAGAAAAGAAGGTTGATGATCCTCCTGTGGCGACTCCGTAAAACAAAATAATCAGTCAAGGATCCGCACTTCCATCTTCCATGAAGTCTGCATTTTTGGAGCCTGATCTCGTAGCAAGTAAGAAAGCTCTCACAATCCCAAGTAAGTCTTCTGATGTCTCTTCCAAGTATGAATCTAAATCAGCTCCTAGTGTACCTTTCAAAATACCCTCCATTTCCCAAAAATCTACTCCTGCTTCCAAACTTGTCCTAAATCCAAAAGTAGTCCCTTCACCCCCTCAGTGCTACAAAAGGTGAATCTTTTTCACTCATGAATGGTAAAGAGTTTAGGAATTATGTGTTATTTGATTGATTAATCCTAAATGAGAGAAAGGTAAAGTTAAGATCCTAATCTATGCATCCAAGGAGGACTTGTCATGAGTCAAGATGAGAAAAGCCGAGATAGTGATCTCAGTACGTGACATCAAGAAAATATTTGAAGTGATGATTGATTACGAGTTCATTCCAAGTTTGTGATAAGTGATTCTTAGTCATGGAGATAGAGAACCAAAGTTGAAGGCATCCTCCCTCCCTTGGTGAACAAGTTGAGTGAGCTCGGTGAGTGGTTCAAAGTGAGTTAAACTAGTTGAACTCGTTGAACTCAATGGGCTAAGTGAACAAGTTGGGTTGATTTTCTTAAAGCAAGAAAGGTCCATCAAGAGGGATTAATTCATTGTAGAATATTCAAGTGTCCAAGCATGCCTCCCCGAAGTTTTGAGCCTCCTCATGATAATAATGAATTGATTCCACAAAAAGCTCTTGATTCCAGTGGCAGGCAGCATGTCAACACCCAATGAAACATTCACATGGATCTATGAAATGATCAACAATGAGCCAAGGACAATCCAGCATTTTATTGTGCCAAGACTCAAAGAAATTTTAGAGACATGGAAGCCCAAATGAAGAAAGAGAGCTCAGATAACATCCCGCTTCTTTAGTGGGACCTCAGGTAATCAGTATATTGAAGTTTCTAGACCGAAATTTGAAAATCCTATTGAGAAAATGACTTCGTTGGATTATGAGTTGAACCACATCTCATTAGGCCAAGCTTCACATGAGGGTGACTCTCATCTATTCAAAGAATCCACCTCTCGCCTCCTCGCTCGAAATGAAGAATACAAGCAAACCATTGTGTAATTGGAGAAATAGGTAAAAGCTCTCAATGCCTACATTCAACCCTTCTCGGACTGAATCAACATTTTCCCTTCCGATTGAAGACATTCCTCCAATCAGCAGTGTTGATCCCAAAGCAGTTAAGAAAGCACAAGGATACATGATGCGGGGAAGGCTAGCGAGAAATGGGTTGAGAAAATCATCGAGCAAGGAAAGGCATTGTTTCCAGAAGTCATCTCTCTCATCAAATATGTTCTTGCAACACTGTCAGAAGTGAACAAAGCAAAGGAGGAGTTTTTAAAATAAGTTAATCATTTGGATGAGATGTTCCCACCAATGTCTGAGATGATTTCCTTTGAATCTCACACCTCTCTGCAGAGAACTTGTCTCAAGTTTGGATCGCATCCTGGATGCAAGATATGCAATGGTCAAGAATGCAATTTCTGGATTGGACTCTTACAGTGACATGCTTTCGAGATCTTGAACGATGTCTACCATTGTGTTCAAAAACTTGAGTTCCCTCCAATCACTGAGGACTCATCATCAGAAGAGCTCAGCATTTCATTCCAAGAGCTGGTCAAGAAAGAGGGAGTTGACTCTCTTTCGTTCAATGAAGACAATTTAGATTCTCTCGTCCAAGATCGTAATCTATATTTCGCAATTCAATAGATCATGAAATTTGGATCGATCCAATGTAAAAATATCAGTGATGTTCCAAGAACATGGATCAAGTTGTTGGCTGCGTGAGTATTCCGAGAGCCGATAAGTTTTTTTATCATGCGCAAATAGTTTTTTGAAAGGGAATATACCCTTATACAAGAAGGCTCAAAAATCCATATGTAAACAATTAGGGCACATAAAAATGATCAAAATCAAGGTAAAATGTGAACACCCAACAATAAGAAACAACCTTCTTAGAAAAAAACCCAAAACCAACAACACATCAGCATAAAAACAGTTGATTTACAACGACCAAACAGTTGTTGCCCGACAAAGAAAAGTGAAGCAATAATGAGCAACCGAACAACAGTGGATAACTAATTAGGCAAAGAGGTGGTTTTATTGGAGATAATTTTTTTCTTTTTATGCATGTTATCCAGCCTGCTAGAGCCTCCACAATTGGAGGATTAAAAAAATAAGTGTATTTTTCTTATCCTCCATAAATCCAACCGAGACAAATGGAATTAATATCTTCTTTTGTATTTTCCTTTTTGTCACCAATTGAATGAGAATCTTTGGCTTTGTCAACAACTGGAATTTTTGAAAGAGGGGTTTCCAAGACAGAATCAGAATCATCTTCAGTATCTGCATTTGAGTCTAGATCCTCTTTGGCTTCGAAGACCAGTGTTCCGGAGAGCATTTTTCCACCAGTTTATTTTTCCATTTTTTCTCTTTTCCATCCCGCAAACTTCAGCAGTTTGTCCGGTAGCAAAACACTCTCTGCACCTAAAGTGCAAGCCTTCATAATATAATGGTTATGTCCAAGTTCTGTTTGGGACTTTAAGCTCTATATTAGCAGGGATATTTTTGGATGTGTCAAGCTCAACAAGGATTCTGGAAAAGGTTGTTTGCGTGAAATCAGTGGTTTGGGGGTCAATGAATAGGATATGACCCAGAGCATTTCCAATAGAGGTCAGACAAGTGTGGTCCTAGAATTGGAGCAGTAAATGGGGCAAATAATCCAGATCGGTTTGCAGAAAATGATTCATTGAGTGGGTTAAAATATGGGAACCAGGGTTTCAAAACCAGGTAATGGGATTGATAAGCCCGAGTTTTTAGCTATGACTTCCTTATCCTTAATTGAGGAAAAAGCAACAATAAATGTGCCTTTAGCACATGGATAAAGATCTAACCTACCTGATAGAATCGGGATCCAGTGCTTCGTAATCCAGTCATGAAGGGTAGCTAGGTTGGGCCATAGCCCACTGAATCTCCCGATCAGAGCGTGCTCTTGGTAGAATCATTCGAATCGAGGAATTCTTCCCCAAAATAAATGCTAGGGTTGGTAACAACAGGGGTCATAGGTGTGGGTGGATTCCTCCCTTGCGAAAGACTCCTACCCTATAAAATATCCTTAAATGTAGCCTATATGTTCGAGTTGTTGTTCAAGATATGATCCACACCAATCCTAGTCTCAAATAAGCCTGTTGTATTGATCTCTGGGTGTAAATCTACTGAAGAAAAATGGTTCTCTGGTTGCAGCATAGAAACAGGGGGTTGTTTGCCCTGCTTGAAGGAATCTCCACCAATGGAGCGTGAGGAGCCCCCATGGCAACCCCAAGAGAGCACCAGGTCGTCCCCTGCACCGCTATGAGCCAAAGTGTGTCCTAGAGTCGGGCCATTTTCAACATAAGCACCGTCACCTAGATTTTTACGCTACTACAACCACCAATCATGGATCTAGCAGAGTTAGGTTTCGAGGAGGCAACCTTAGCGCCACCAAAAGCTTGATCAATCCATGATAGCACATGTTCTTCTTGTGCGCCGCCGCCAACATCAACATCTCCAAGAATGGAAGAAGGAGCTCTGCCTATGCCTCCATCGTGAGAAGATTTCTTGTGGTCATGGTCGGTGTCTCTGTCATTTAAGGTTCACAAGACTTTCACCATTTAAGGTTCGTAGAGCCGGATAAGTTAATGATTGCGATAATTTGATTTAAAAATAATTCAAGGAACAAGAGTGGTAAACATGAATCAACTAGTTATTCATCAAGAAAGCTTCTTCATCATAAATTTCAACTTCTCCCTTCTTCACTTCTCCCTCTTCTTCTCTCCCTCTTCTAATTCTTCGTTGAGCATAATCATTGTATTTTGTCCTATTCACTTAAGTGACATATAATTGAAATTGTAAAATTATTTTCTCAAAATTATAAGAGAAATACTTAATTTGTCTTTTCTAATGGCAAATGAAAGGTCACAAGTGGAATAGGAACATGAAGAGTCATGTGAGGGGAGATGAGAGGTCAATTCACATTGCTATAAATTGGGATGGCTTCTCCATTTCAAAGGATTCCTAAAAATGCTAGATTGTGATAGCATCTATGTTGTAGCAATTGTGGATTGTTGTTGTTGGACTTTGTGTCATCAATGTACATGAAATAAAATTTACATTTCTTCCATGTTTTCCCTATGTTTATTAGATTACTCTCTTGTGTATTTTGCAAAGCATAGTGATCCAGAAAGAGATTTGCATCTTTGATAAATGAATCTAAGAACTTTGTGTCTAGGTTTGTTCTTCTCACTAGATAGCTTCATTTTGATTTCCTCTATATTGAATTTTGAACTACTATGGTTATTGGGTGTGAACTTTGTAATTTTCCTACTCACAAAAATAACCCTCCTTTCCTAATTTATCACCTTCACCCTCATCGCTGTAATTTCCTCCCTTATACCCCGTACAAGCATTTTGCCACAGGTTCAGTGGAGTGTTGTTGTGTGATGCCCAGCCTATTTTTCCAATCCATATCACTTAAGTAGGAATATATTAGTTTTCATTCAATAATGGGAGTTGCACCATTCAATTTAGAGGGGTGTAGCCCCGTGAATGTTGGTGGAGACACCTAATTTTCCATATCAACAAATTTTCTCACCAACACATGGACAGATTAATGAAGGTGCAAGAAATATTAGTGGATACCTTATACTCTCTTGCTTCTACCATGCAAAACCTACAAAGAGGAAGGACATTCAAATAAGAGCCTAGGGTTTCAAAGGTCAACAAGGTGACAACTAGCTTTGAGGAGTATCAAACCCTTCTAGAGGATATTCGTGATGCCCTATCATTTTTCAAGTTTGTGGGATGGAGAAAATATAGAGTGGGCATTGAAACTTCATTCAATCCCCGAGCCATGCACAAGCGTCATGGGAAAAACATCCCAACCCTTGAGGAAAGAAGCTCAATATTATGGGAAAAACAAGGATAAAATTCGGAGCTTGTTGGAGAGGGAACAAAATCCCCAAGTTTGTTAGGAGAGGATGGGCATTCCTATTTCCCTAAGGATACGAAAGAGGGTGGTATATGGTAGTAACTAGTTATTGAGAGGGAGTAACCCTTGGGAGGTTTAGAAACTTCTAGCCCTTCTTTGAAGTTGGTACAGTTATTGGAAATAATCTTGCACAAGAAAAAATCAATAAAATAATATTAGAATGATTTTCAATTCATCCGGGATATATCTTCATTTACTTTGAGAGGTATAAATACACATATGATCTTCTATTAAATAGGAGTCATCCTTTATCCCACATATCTCTCAACCTTCCACTAATCTCTCTCAATCCCTTAGTTATCTCAACACACTCAACTAATCCTAAAAATACCAACGTGAGTTGTTTATACAACAAACTCACAACTAATATATAAAACCTATATTATTAATATGAGATATATTTTCTCATATTTAATAATATTACATTTTATTTATTCACCCATATATATTATCTCCATGATAATATATATTACAATAAAACATTCACCAATGTAAACAATATAATATTCCTAACATTCACTCCCCTATTGTTTACATTATTACTTCCCCTACACTCCCCTAATGTGAACAATGTAGAAAAGAATAGTTACACTTTCTCTGCAGCTTGCACACCCCAGTTTTCTCATGATCTTGGTACACATATGGACCTCAATCCAAGGTAAGAACCCCTGTTCATGAACCTCTGTTCATCCCCTTCAAGTATCATGATGCTGACTTTGTAATTGTGTTTTCTTCTTTCTATTACAACATTACATCAAGGAGGTTTATAAAAGGAAATTGCAATTGAACAAGAATTCCCTTCTGTTCTTATTACATAACACACAATAATGGAATCAAACACATAACTGAAATAAATTGGTCACCAATACATTTGAAGCAGTCTCTTTGTTGGTGACTAACAAGAGATGTTGATCTTCCTTCTCCTCCTTTACCTCCTACCTCCATCTGAAAGTTATCTAAAGAAGGAAGTCTTCAGAATCATAACCACTAAAATCACCCTCTGGTTCTTCCTTATCATCGTCTTCTTCTTCATCATCGGTTGGTTTTGAAATATTACCTTCAACAATTTCCCACAAGTCTTTATTGATCAAAAGTAATTGAGTTCGCACTTGCCATGTGTGAAATTCTTTGCCATTGAATTTTTGTAATGGGATTTCCATTATGGATGTCGAACTCAGTCGAAAATGCACCCTTACAATAAAGTAAAATTTTATTTTCAATTGGTAGCAGAAATCATATGATCAATGCAAAGATCTTGAAAAAACATACATTTAAAAAAAAACATCACCTCAATCTGAGTTACGAGGTGAAAGATATGACACTTCCAAGTTCTAAGTCGACATCTTTCTAGACCCTTTCCAAAAATGGAAAAATTTATTTTCTTGTGTTTTTTTTTCAAGTATGTCCAAAAATGGCAAAAATAAAAATAAAAAACACAGAGTTACCAAAATGGCGATACAATACATAGGCCGATCAGAGTTACTAGAATGGCGATGCAATACACAGCCGATCGATAGAATGCGCGCAGCAGAAGGACAATGCAATACACGTGAACAACTATGCAATGCACACGTAGAACGATTCAGTTCGTAGGCAGAATGCTCCAATACGTAGGATGATGCAATCAATATATCCACCTTACCAGGCCATGGACATTGCGATGAGAAAGTTTTATTCAAAGACTCTCATCCTGGAATCCCTGCTCTGATACCAAATCTTGAAGTTGGTACAGATTATTGGAAATAATCTTGCACAATAAAAACACCGAATAAAATAATATTAGAATAATTTTCAATTCATCCGGGATATATCTTCATTTACATTGAGAGGTATAAATACACATATGATCTCCTATTAAATAGGAGTCATCCTTTATCCCACATATCTCTCAACCTTCCACTAATCTCTCTCAATCCCTTAGTTATCTCAACACACTCAACTAATCCTAAAAATACCAACGTGAGTTGTTTATACAACAAACTCACAACTAATATATAAAACCTATATTATTAATATGAGATATATTTTCTCATATTTAATAATATTACATTTTATTTATTCACCCATATATATTATCTCCATGATAATATATATTACATTAAAACATTCACCAATGTAAACAATATAATATTCCTAACAGCCCCCTTGCCAAGGTTGATCTCTTAACTGGTTTTCCTAACATCACCTTAGTGACACGAGGGTTTGATGAAATTTTGGAACATGAGCCAAGGAAGGAGAAGGAGCACAGTGAGCATACAACTCGAGATTTTCACCTTGGAGGAAAAGGATCCATGAAGAATGAAGATTCAGCCCTTACTTCCATTATTGTTCCGGATAGTCATCATTATGAGGTAATTATTGATCATTGTTTGAGTAATAGTAATAGGATTTCTACATGTGATGAATCCAGCTGGAAAATAAAGGTTGTGAGAAAGAAGGAAAAGTGAAAGGGATGGGTGAAACCTATTTCTCCAAGATACATGGTAGTAATTAGGTTGTTGATTTGTCTATAACAGCAAACAATAGAGAGCCAAAAGAGGGAAAGTTGATACATAAACCTAGAGAGGAAGGGGAGATCGTGAAGCACAAATTGGAAGGTATAAACCCTTTGATCTTTCATGATGATCCTATGATTTCTAATGATGGCATGTTACAGGAAGATAAAGTAGAAAAATCTGATTTACAAGATGATGAAGAGAGGTTGAAGGGTGAAGCTCAATTGTCAAAGGACGACTGGAGGTACGAACATAATTCAGATTTTTTATTTCCTACCATGCTATTTCAGATTTATGGTCATGAGAAAATTGTTGAAAGGAATGACCTTGGAAAAAATGTGGTGCTCAAGCATATCACAACAAATAAGAATATCTCATGATGATACGGGTGATGGCGCATCATATGTGCATAGGGTCCATGGACCAAGACTTTTGGGTGACCTTGTTGGGGGTCATGTGGTTGAAGAGGGCATTTTTCCAAATGATTGCAATCACTTTCAGATCATTGTAAATCTCAAAACAACAAAGTGTATGGTAAGCCATGTGATGTTTCATTAGATCATGACAAGAGTTTATGGCATCATTATTTATCATAGCCATGTGTGGGTGATCATAACTTTGCTAATGAGGAGCAAGGTTGGGAAAAGACTCTTTGCCAAGGACTTATTTTACATCTTCCAAGCAATGAAGTGGTTTTTTATGGCAGCCCAAGGTATGATGTAAATCAAATTTTATCTTCTCTCATATCTCTACCATACTTGTGTCATTATGGGAAATTTGTTGTTAAGGATCACATGTCATGTTTTGGTGATGATGGCATATGGCCTTTAGATATCTCCTTGCAAGGGTATGTGGTTCAGGTTGATTCCTTGAATTGCAAGGAAGAGGAAACCCTTGATATTGTTACTCCATACACATGGTTAGAAATAAATTCGAGGGAGATCATTATGAATGCTAACAAGGTTATGATGGATCCTACCCTCCATGGACAAGGCTTCACGGTCAAGACAACAAATGGTTACTCTATGCCATGCACAAAGAAATGTTCCCAACTCCATGTTACATTGGGAAAATATGAGGTATGTGTTGATTTCTATTTCATTAACATGGCTGATATGAATAGCGTGTTTAGGGTCTAATGGTTGCTATCATTGGGAGAGCTCACCTTCAATTATCAAAGCATGGAAATAAGCTTCTCGAAAAGGGTGAGAAGGTTATATTACAAGGTATGCTTCGGACACACCTCAAGTTAAGTATTTGGTAGAAGATACTTGGCCATGGGAATCACATTTTTGCTCCTTATCTAAGACAACAGCTGATTGGAAGCCTTTAATTACAGCTAAGCATAAGTTTGCTAATGTTGTTTTGGAGGAAATTGGGAATGAAAGGTTTGAAATAATGGATGGGATCATTCACTACAAGGATGGAGTCTATTTGGCTTCCAAATCAAGGGTGAAGAACATGATAGTGTGGGTTGTTCATGATGCCCCATGGGATGATCATCCGGGCTATTTCATGAGACACAAAAAGGGTGAAGGTAAAGATTTCATTTGTCTTTTCTTATGGAATGAAAGGAATTTGATGAAAGAGAATGCTAGCATGACATGTTTAAGACAACATAAGCTTGATGGGAATTCTGATTTTCTTCTCTATGAATCACTAACCCATGGTTCCATGAATGAACCAAAAGAAGTATGGGAAAAGAGAAGCCATTATGATGAATTTGCAGTTGTTCACATGACCACCAAAGAGGGAATGGTGACTCTAATTTTCAGTTTCATGGCCTCATGATAAGGCCTGTTGTTCCTAGTTTTTCAGCGTATGTAAGTCAATTTTCAGCCCCTACTGTACTCACAAATTTCTTTTTTCCCATTAGATTTCAGTTTGGGAGTTGTTATGTCATGATTATAGGGCTGAATTTGCAAAAATCAGATTGGGAGCTGCCATTAGCAGCCATGAACAGCAGTGTATTTTCATTTTTTGAGAGCATTCCATCATGGAATAATGAGGAAGGAAGATTTCAGTTGAAAGGAGGGAATAAATCAGATCATGATGTGTTATTTTCAGCCTTGAACATTCTGATTTTTTAAAGAAAAATACATGATTACAATTGTTATTGGGACAACATTACTGAAGTGTTGAGAAGCCATCATTTGGATGGAAATTATGAGATGGTGTCAAGCAATGGAAGAGAGCTAGCTATCATGTCCCTAAGGCATGATAAGGGGAATTTAAAAGTGTTGTTAAACACTCTTGTTTTATTTGATATGTTTGCTTCTTGTGCAGGTACATCAAAGAAGAAGCAGTTGAGATTCATTTGGGATCCAGGCACTTACAATTGCTTGAGGGAAAGCAATTTCGGGAAGGATTGTAATGTCCCCTTTTTCCAAATTAATCCAAAATAAAGAATTCCTTTCCTTTCCTCTTTCCGAAGGCAAGCAATGGATGAACAAGGGAAGATCGTGGATCATATTTCAGTTTTCTTCATTTATATTTATGTTTTATCTTTGTAAATTCCCATTATAAGGGGTCGGTTGGGTTTAGTGCTTTTAAAGAGGCATAATAAAATATTATAATGACTTATAGGGGTCGGCCTTGCCTTTTTGGCCTTTGGTGCCAAGGTGAGGTTATAAAAGGAGATCATGGACTTCATTTGCATATACATCTTTGGCGCATTTACTCTACTTGGAATTTTGGTGATTGCTCATTGTTCTTCCACTCTTGGGTGAAAATCCAAGTGTGTGGCATCTTCCAAGAAGGATGAAAACCCTTCTTGTGGTTGGTAGGGGACGGAAACCCTCCTTCCTTGTGTGGGCTTGAAGGATTATTGCAGATTTGTAAGAAGAAGTCATAACCATATTTTTATATGCATTGATTGGTCTCTCCTAGGTGGAGCGACTTACCCTAGGGTGAAGTTTGGTGTCTTCAAGGGCATGAATTTGATATTTCATTTCATATTCAAATTTGCCTCTATTTATAAAGCCAAAATCTACTATTTGTTGTGAAGTTTGGGGTTTCTAAACCCTTCTTTCATAATTATTTTGGAGTTGTACTTCTGTTGGTTATAATTAATTTTTCATTGAGCATTAGCCTTTTTTTTGGGTTGAAAACAGTTCTAAAATATATGTAAAGGTTTATAAATATTATGGATGCATTGGTGGATAATTTATTAGTGAAACTATTATTTTTTCATATTTTTGTTGCAAAAATATGATGGTTGTCCAAATATGGGTTTATTTTTAGTTTGTTGGTCCTAAAATCATATTTGATTATATAGAGGGTTTAAACTAATTTCCTAATTTTCAATTTCAGCCCTTGAAAGGGATATTACAAAGTAGCACATACCCTATTCCGAGTCCGGATGCTTGGCCACGAATCAAGAGCCACGTAATGGTCGTCCCTCTCAATCAAGCCAGATATTTTCTCAAATACGCATCGCCTATTACTTTTTCTTAGTAAAAACCGCAAGTCCAATGCCACTTTGCAAATCACATGAAAAACCCTCAAATTAAGTGAATTGATTCAACGAAGGGCTGAATGAAAAAATAGTTTAATCCCTCGCATAATGGACCATAAACCCTAGAAAAGGAAATCCTCGAAACATTAACCAAATCCTTCGCAAAAATCTCGCAAAGGTGCTATTTATTATGCCATGAATGAAAATTGTTGAGATCTTCTTAAATGACTTGTAATTTATAGAAATAATGAAGGTGGTAACGACATATTACATATCTAAAATGGGGTATGTCATCCTTCAAAACCATAAACATCACTTCTTTGAAATCCAACAATATTCTGACGATGAGAAGAACATCTTCTCTTTCACGAATATTTAACTTATGCTAACTCTCTTACCTTAACCCTCGGGGAAAATTAATCATCCTCGGGTTCCGCAAATTGATTATGCCGAAAGGCATTGTCTTAGTTAGAATGGTTAAAGCTCGAGATGCTTCTGACGTTGTGTCAGGGATCCATGTAAACGATGTACTATTGTTTTATTTATTTTTTATGAAAAAGATCTTATATTATATTAATGTAATAAGATACAAGATAGCTTTCAAAAAAAAGCGGGTGGTATGAGAGCACGCCCCAAAACCACAAACAAACTAGGCCAAGCCTAGGAAACCAAAAGTCAAACTAGGCCGAGCCTAGGGAGAAACAACAAAAAAAATTGATCCTGGCAAAAAAAAGACAAAATCAAGCAGCAGCAACAAACATGCCCGAGGCAGGTGAATCCTAATCATCCGGCCACCCCAAACTAGGTAGATCCTTGCCAATGTTGGGAATCTCCTAGCCATCAACATGCTCTTCTTCAGGATCTACTTCCCGTGCATAGGAATGGCTAAGCTAAGCCAAGGGAATTTTTTAGCAACAGCGAGGGTGGCGGCGGATGTCAGGAGACCTATTGAGAAGTGGCGGAGGGAGAACCCCAACCCTGCTGGTGAGCCGATGATCGAGGTGGAGAACCCCACCCAAGTTGCTAAGGTGGTGAGCCCCACCCTACTAGTGAGCGGAGGAATGTGGTGGCGATCCGTGACCACATTGGTGCCCAGGTGAGTGGTTGTGTCGATGGCTCGGCCTAGGATAACGGAGGGAGTGACTGAATGCCCGGCGTTGGGATCTGCTACGTCAATGCCATGAATGGAGGGTGAGGAGTGTCTGGTGGGAGAGGGAGGCACCTAGGCAACATTACACGGGGCTTCCCCCTAATGTCGCAATAAATTCTGGAGGTGGTCCACCTCCAGCTGCCACCTTATTCACTTGAACTTGAATGCAGTAGAAGCACATTAGAGATCACCATAGATTTATTATAAATCGAGAAGGACTGATCAACTGCAGAATTAGCAAAGAAAAAAGCATTCCTTTCTTTCCATATCCAAAATAAAATCTCCCCTCTGAAAACATGCCAAATCTGGGTGAACATAGGCAGAAGTTTGGGATTGTCTCCCAAGAGGATATGTTTCCAAGTGAAACAGTCGGGAAGGAAAGAAAAAAGTATGGATCTAGTTCCAGGTAGTTTGAGCTTTGGGACAGAACCAGAAAACATGCATAATTGTTTCCAGATGCCCATAGAAGGGGCATTTGGGAGCCAGAATCCCAATTTGAACAAGACAAGCCCCAATAGGAAGGCCTTGGTGAAGAATACACCACAGAAAATGAGCAATTTTGGGCTCAACACATATAGTCCAAACAGTCTCAAACCATCTGCCCCAGCCAGAAGGGGTGGCATTAATTCCCCAACGAGTGTTGAGTTTTTCCACCATGGGCAAATGGGGTGAGAGCCACCGATAGCCTTTTTGGATTTATAGTTACAGAAAGGAGTATCAACAAACCACTTCCAGTCTATCCACCAAGGGCGAGAAGAGTGCACAACAATCTTATGTAGCATGTGATCGGAACATAATTGATCACAGTATTGAAAGTATCTTGATCCTGGTTGGAGAGCCGAAATAGAGTTTTAAACTTTGGCCAAGCAAACCAGGATTGCTTGTTTTTGCAGAAAAATCCTCGATGGTATGAATTCCACGTTTGAAGAATTTGAGCGCGGAGATTCCTAGGACCTCTGCAAGGCATTGATCTTGGGATTGAAAAATCGGTGACCACCAGAGAGATTTTTGGTTGAGAGATAGCCCATTGCGAAAGCCATCCCCTTTCCATAAAATCCAGGGTTTGACACATTCCTAGGCTTTCCAGATACTTTTAAGCACGAAGGTGCCCACAACTTTGACAGCACAGGAGTGATGAGAAAATTGAAAACCCTAAACCTTTCCATGTAGGGTGGCCATAAGGAGAGCCTTCTGAGATGTCATGTCATATGAGAACTTTCCAAGATTCCTAGCCAGCGATGCTATGGATAATCCACTTGGCATAAAGAGCTTTCCCTTGGCATTGGATGTGGAGAAGCCCAAGGCCTCTAGAATTATGAGGTAAGCAACATATATCCCAAGTGACATGATGAAAACCTTTTCCAGTAGAAGCATTAGCCCATAAGAAATATTTGAGAAAATTTCCATCTTTTGGATGGATGCTTTGGAAGGCACCCAACAAGACGAATAGTAAACATGGGTGGCCGCCAGAACTTTGGAACAAATTTGGAATTTGCCAGCCAGAGACAAGGGTCTAGTGAGCCAATATTCTAGTTTTTTTCACCACCCGTTGAATGACATAATGTCATAGATCAGCCGGGAGGCTTGAAAAGCAAAAGGGAATTTGAAGATCTCACCATGTTGAAGAATTTTCCAATCATATGTGGCAAGCCAGTCTAGCGCAGGAAGGAAGGATTGCCTATAGCATTGAGTTTTTCACCATTGAATGGAGGAACCAGAAGCCAGGAAGAAAGTATCCAAGCATTGCATGGCATTGCGAATGTTACTTTCATCCTCGATAAGCGTAAGGAATGAATCATCTGCAAAATGCCCATTGAGGAGTTGAGAGGTGGGCTCAGCAGGTAGCGAAATTCCATGAACAAGACCTTGATTTTTGGCATGGGCTAAAAGATAACCAAAGCCTTCAACCACCAGCACATAAAGTGCAGGGGCTAGAGGACAACCCTATCTGATAGACCAGAATATCCCAAAGGGCTCCGAGCTAAGGCCATTGATAGATATTTGAGCAGAGGCATCTACAAAAAGCATATTGACAGATTGAATAAAGATGGGGCCAAAGCCAAGGGCCTGAAGCATGGCGAGGATGAAAGGCCATTCAATCCGATCATAGGCTTTCTCAAAGTCAATCTTGATAAACATAGAGCTGGTGAGATTTTTGGGCCCATTCCATGCCTTCCCAAACTGCGATGATATTATCCAGGATGAAGTGTCCTTGTATGAAGCCTGTTTTCTTTGGCTGAATAATAGCAGGCAGCAGATTGCGTAATCGCAGAGCTAATGCTTTGGAAATGATTTTGTAGGAGATGTTCAACAGAGTGATCGGCCACCAACAAGTGATTTTCTCAGGATCTCCTTGCTTAGGAATGAATTTTATGTTTCCCTTGTTAATTCCAGGCCCTAGGGATTGGTTGTGAAACCCTTCAAGATAGACCTGCAAAAGGTCTTTCCGACGGAATCCTAGAGAGTTTTATAGAATTCACAGGGAAACCATCACATCCAAGCACTTTATCATTATCCATTTACATAGTGCCCTCATGGCGGTCTTCAATAGTGAGCATTTTTTTCTTAGGGCACCTTCTAAGCCTTTGAAAGCTTACGAGGCACAACCCCAAACATTGGTCAAGAGCGGCCTGGTGAGCATCAAGTAGTGGTTGAGCTTGGAAAACAAGCTTGTAATGCTGCATAAATACTTGCAACATAAGTTACAGGTCAGTGATTCGAGATCCATCATCAATGATAGCTCAGATCTATTGAGAAGGCTTTCTGGCTCGAAGAGAGAGGAAAATTCTTTCGAGACCCGATCTCCAACTTTGAGCCAGATGCATTTGCTACGCCCTTAACCTATTGCTTGTATTAGGATATGAGTAGCCGACTTGTGGCTTACCATATCATTTTATTATATCATTTATACTTTCTCATGCTTAATAGGTCAGCCTTGGTGATGGCCATAGCATATGAATAGTATATATAGGGATTGTAGGTAGTAGTTCATTATCATTTGAGCATTTGAGTCTTATTATATGGTTTGGAGGTTGCCCCCTCGAAGTGGCGAAGCTATTATAATTGCATATTGAGATCATTATTCTGAAATATTGTGTTATTTGGTGTTCTATTGCTGCTCATAATCTGAATTATACTAGTAATTTCATTACAAGTGGTATCAGAGCTGCGATTTGGGCCAAAATTAGGGCAAAAACCCTAATTTTTGTTTCCACAATATATTTCGAACCAGAGTGAATTGGTGGGAGATATTTTTACCAGAGTTGCAAAACATTTCAAGTAAGGTTCCTGAAAATTTTAGACTTTTTAAATTTATTTTGCACAAGTTATTACAAATTTATGGTTTTTCATAAAATCACTCCCTAGGGTGCAAATTGTGGAATGTTTTCAAGTTCTTTACATTTTCAGAAATCTCTCAAAAAAATAGTATTAGTATCTTCTCTATTTTTTTTCCTATTTGGCCGAATTTTTATTGAAACCCTAAACCCTAAGGTTTGATATCATGGCGGGGCCTTCCACAAGAACAAAAAGAATCCGGTTACTCGGGTAAAACCCCAAATAAATATGGGGTAGTGATTGAAGAGATGGAGTCAAAAGGGGTAAATACAGATTCCTCAGCACTAGGGTTTACCTCAGTTGATCATAAGGTGAGCCAACTTGAGTATGAGCTGCGAAATGTACAATCTAAGATGGCCTCTAAAGGAGACATAGCCCAAATCAATCATCGGTTGGATGATATCATGCAACATGTAAAGGGTAAATAGTATGGCCCAAATCCGGACCATATCAACCAAGGAGGATCTTCAGTTCAAAATTATGGATAAAATAACCATTTTGGATCACTTTTCTAGCCCAATCAGAATCCAACTTATTCGCAACCACGAACATGATGTCGAAAGTGGATATGCGCAAATTTGATGGTAAGGATCCCTAAATTGGATAAATCAAATGGAGAACTTATTTGAGCTACATCAAACACCATCGGGACAAAAGGTGACATTGGCATCCCTGTATCTTGAACCAGACCAATTCGTTTGGTATCGATGGTTATGTGCTCAGAGGTAGAAGAATGGTCTCGGTGTCACTTGGATAGTTTTTACCGAGGAGTTGCAATTGCACTATAGTTCCAGTGTTTCAGAGAACTACTTTAGTCAATTAGAAAAGTTACAACAAATAGGATCAGTCAAAGATTATGTGCATCAATTCTAGAACCTATCCTTAAGGGTGGAGAATATTCCAGAAGAGAATCTGAATGACCTATTTCTTGGGGGTCTTAAGGACCACATCGAGCATGAGGTACGTATGTTTAATCCACTCAAGCTTTCTGATTCTATTATCATGGCACGTCGAGCAGAGGAAAAAGTTCTTTGTAGTAGGAGGCCGCCTTTCATTAACACCAGAGACCGTAGTATCTCTTCCCCTTCATTTTCTAGGCCAATTAGACTGACTCCTCAACAAATGGAAGAAAAGAGAGCAAAAGGATTATGTTTTAATTGTGATAGCAAATATGGACCGGGACATAAATGTGTTGAAAAAGTTGTTCTATATTGACGGAGGTAATGAGGATGATGAGGACACTGAAATTATAGGCGAGGCTAAGGAACCAGTAGAAGAGGAAGTAGAGGATCACCAACCTACAATTTCTTGCCATGCATTATCAGGTATTAGTACTCCTCAAACACTCAAGGTTATTGGCTATCTCAAAAAATAAAAGGTGACAGTGTTGATTGACTCGGGGAGTACTCATAACTTCATAAATAGTAAGTTAGCTACCCGCCTCAATTGTTTTATTTACCCAGCTCCAGAAATGCAAGTTATGATTGTGGATGGTGGGACAGTCAAGTGCACAAGAAAGTGCCATAGTATCAAGATTTCCATGGGAGACTACATGTTAGACTCACCTATGTTTGTTATTTCTATGGGAGGGGTAGATATTGTTTTGGGTGTCCAATGGCTCACAACCTTAGGTACTATAGAGATGAATTTCTAAGAATTGTTCATGTGATTTCATTCAGATGGAAGGACAATACAATTGAATGGGATGGTAGCTAAGTCTCCATAGATTATTATCTCTCATCAGATGCAGAAGGTTCTCAGAAAAGGAGTAGATGGATTTATAGCAAATTTATTTTCCATAGAAGTACAAAATACAGAGTCTTCAATGCCACCCGATCTTCATAAGATTGTTGATGCTCACTAATCTATTTTTGATGCAATTCCAAAGGGACTACCACCAATTAGGGATTATGATCATGCCATTCAATTGATTCCAGGGAGCCAAACACCTAACATCGGACCATACAGATACCCATATTCCTAGAAAAGTGAGATCGAGAAAATGGTTCAGGAAATGTTGAAGCCCAGTATCATCAGGCCTAGCCAGAGTCCATATTCTTCAGCAGTGGTCATGGTACGTAAGAAGGATGAAACATGGAGGATGTGTCTAGATTACTGAGAACTCAAAAATTACACCATTAAAGATAAGTTTCCTATTCCAGTAATTGATGATTTACTTGATGAATTGCATGGTGCTATTTTTTTCACAAAATTAGATCTTCATTCAAGGTGCCATCAAATTAGAATAAAAGAGGAAGATGTTTATAAAACGGATTTTAGGACTCATGAGGGCCATTATGAGTTTTTGGTAATGCCTTTTGGTCTTACAAATGCGCCTTCAACCTTTCAAAGCTTGATGAACACTATTTTTAGGCCATTTTAAGGAAATTTGTATTAGTTTTCTTTGATGACATATTTATTTACAGTAAGACATGGGAAGAACACTTACAACATGTAAATAAAGTGTTGGAAGTTTTGGAGAAACATACTCTCTATGCAAAGCCATCCAAATGTTCTTTTGGTGTACAAGAGGTAGAGTACTTGGGTCACATTGTATCCCATGAAGGCATCAAAGTTGATCCTCAGAAGATCAAAGCTATGGTGGAATGGCCAAGGCCCAAAACTCTCAAAAATATTTGTGGGTTCCTAGGACTAACATGGTACTATAGAAGATTTGTGCGGGGATATGGTAGAATAGCAACCCCACTCACTGCATTGCTAAAGAAGGATGCCTTCCATTGGACAGACATAGCCACTAAATCCTTTGAGCAACTGAAGGAAGCCTTGTGCAGCACCCCAGTTTTGGCTACTCCCAACTTCTCAAAAACCTTCATTGTTGAATGTGACGCTTTAGGATCAGGATTGGGAGCAGTTCTAATGCAAGAAGGAAGACCAATTGCATTTGAGAGTCGCCAATTCAAAGTAAAATATCTTCTCAAACCTGTCTATGAGAAATAAATGATGGCTATTATTCATGCAATCAAGCAATGGAGGCCCTATCTCATGGGTAGACACTTGAGGTAAAAACTGATCATGATAGTCTCAAATACTTTTTGGAGCAAAGGTTATCATCTAAGGAACAACAAAAGTGGATAACACAAATGTTGGGTTATGATTTTGAAATCATATTCAAAAAGGGTAAAGAAAATGTAGTAACTTATGCATTATCCGGAAGGGATACATCCGAGATGCCTTACTATGTGGAATGTCGATGTTGACGGCCGATTGGGTGGATGAAGCAATATTGGAATGGGATCAAGACAAGGATACACAATCTCTTATATAGAATATCAAGCAAGGATCTATGACATCTAACCAATTTGAGTGGAAAGGTAATGCCCTATGGTACGAGGACAGTTATACTTGAGTAAATATTACGAGTTGAAGCATAAGATTCTTGCGAGCTACATGTCTCGCTTGTTGGAGGACACTCGGGTTTTGAAGACATATCATAAAACAAAAATAGAATTCTTTTGGGAAGGACTCAAGGGGGTGTACAAAATTTTGTATCGAGTGTTTAGTGTGCCAGCCAGAACAAAGGGAAACAATTAAGACACCAGTGTCATCATTGAACCCTTACCAATTCCTAGCCGAGATATGGGAGGAGGTCTCCATGGATTTCATCACCGGATTGCCTTATTCGAGAGGTAAAATGTTATTTTCATGATTGTGGATAGGCTCACAAAATATGCCCATTTTTGTGCCCTATTACATCCATTTACAGCTAAATACTGATCGCATAATTTTTTTTGAGACGATTCAAAAGGCTACATGGAACCCCAAAGATAATTGTAATGATCGTGATCTTATTTTCACAAGTAATTTTTGGACGGAATTATTTTCATGTTTGGGTACTCAGCTAGCTCACGGTTTTATCGTATCATCCTCAAACCGATGGGAAAATGGAAGTGGTCAACAAATGCTTATAGGGGTATTTACATTCTTTTGTATCGAGATAAGCAAGAAAGGTGGATTAAATGGCTACCACTTACAAAAATGGTCGTATAACACATATTTTCATACCTCTTCTCAAATGACCCCATTTTTAGCATTATATGGTTACCATCCACCATCTATCACTTCCTCCTCGAGGGTGCAAACTAAGGTCAGAGATGTTGAGGAACACATTCAACATCAACAACGAGTTTTGGCTAGTTTGAAGGAGAATTTAGCATTAGCACAAAAAAGGATGAAACAACAAGCAGATCAACATCGTAGTGAAAGACATTTTGAAATTGGTGACTGGGTTTTGTACGTCTCGGCCTTACAAATAGATGTCCCTAAAGCAACAGAAAAAGGAAAAAAAACTTGCTCCTAAATATTATGGCCCTTATCGGGTTCTACGAAAAAATTGACAGTGTTGCTTATAAACTAGAGGTACTGCATCTTCACACATACACCCAGTATTCCATGTTTCATGCCCAAGAAGAAGGTTATTGGACAGAAATTTGAAGCCCGAGACGAGTTACGAGAACTTGACGAGGAAGGAAGAATCATTTTGGAGCGAGAGAAGATTACTGTAAACACGTACGAAGAGGTTGAGAACCATATACATTAAGGAATATCTAATCAAGTGGAAGAATCTGAGCATAGAAGATGCAACAGGGAGGATGAAGGTTTTTGCAGCAACATCCGAGGATTATTCAATGTTGAGGACAACGTTGGTTTGAAGGGGAAGGCGTCTACGCCCTTGACCTGTGCTTGTATTAGGATATGAGTAGGCTGACTTATGGGTTATCATATCATTTTATTATATCATTTATACTTTCTCATGCTTAATAAGTCAGGCATTGGTGATGCCCATAGCATATGAATAGTATATATAGGGGATTTTAGGTAGTAGTTCACTATCATTTGAGCATTTGAGTCTTATTATATGGTTTGGAGGTTGCCCCCTCGAAGTGGCGAAGCTATTATAATTGCATATTGAGATCATTAATCTGAAATATTTTGCTATTTGGCATTCTATTGTTGTTGATAATCTAAATTATACTAGTAATTTCATTACTGACATTCGAGCCCAGATCTGAGCACCTTTGGCATTATAATTGTCCGTAATTTGGATTTAATGCCAAAGAGTCGCAACTTGCGATTCTGAAAAGCATCGAGATAAGGGATCTTCTTGAAGTGCCACCGCATCCCAAAGGATATTTGAGGTGTTAGCGGTGTATGAGCGGCATCAAAATTTTGGCGGTGGCGGCGTAAATTCTCAATCGATAGTTTGCATCAACGCATCTTCCCACCAAAGCAACTAGCTGGCTTGCATAGGTGGATGAAATTGTTGATAGTTACTGTGTCATGGAATTAAATTCCAAATCCGCTTGATATGATTGACGGTGGGGCCATGTTGCATCAAGGCAGTATTAAGAAAGAATTGGCCTTTATGAAAAAATGGGCGTGCATCATGCCAACAGATACGAAATTGTATAGGGGAGTGATCTGAAATGACAAAGTCGTGTATAACCTCAACTAGCATGGAATAAATTTTTTCAAACTCAAAAATAAATTGAGCTGACAACATGGCCATGTCAAGTCATTTAAGGACACAATTTTTCCCTCCACGGAGATTGGACCACGTGTACCAAGTTGTAGACGTGGGAAAGTGAGATGCGTTAGGATCAAAGAATCAATTTATTTCACATGAAGTACCACGCTTCCCTTTCACCAGGTTTCCACCTCATAGGCAAGTGGCCACATTTATCATTTAGGTTTTCAACCATATTAAAGTCTCCACTTATAACCCAGTATGCATCGGGAATGGAGTTGGCTATCCACTTGCCACAGATCGGCCCTTTTGGCCACATCATTAGAGGCATAAATATTAATGAGCCCAAAAGGGCGGCCCTCAATATTAAAGAGGACCCATATGACACGGTTGGTGGGGTTGATTCCATGGTCAATTAATAAAGGTCATCATTTAGGGAAAAAAGTGAAATTAATCCCCCACGCCCTGCTTCATGATTGCTATAGAAAGCCAAGTTGTCAAGCTAGATGGATTTACAAACCATCTACAACTGAAAACCTATAATTTTAACTTCCTGCAAAAACAAAACATCCAGATTTGCACATTGTTGCCAAGTTTCACGCACTACATACTTACGATAGGAGTCAGTGAGACCCCTAACATTCCAGGATAAAAAATTCATGGGAAACATTGGTCAAGAGCCATATCCCCATCCTCCAATCCCTCAAGGGCATCATACTGATTATGTAGGAAACGAGCAACATTATGTTGTAGAAAATCATGCAAATAAAGTTTTTCGTTCGGCATACTCAATGTTGTATTCTTCTCCATGGAGTCCACACTGCATGTTAGGCTATGGTCTGAGAGATGCGAGGTGGACTTCGGGGTCGTTTGGAATGCCCTTGTGAGTTTCTTGGAAGTAGCAGAGGAATTGAATGCGAAATGGGGACGTGAGAAACAGAATTTGACTGGTCCATGAGAACCGACATCGCAAGGAGTGTGCTTTGAGTACTTTGTGCAACGGGTAACTAAGATGGTGCATCAATGGCTCCTTAGCGCAGAGTTGGTTCCTTAGTAGCAGTCGTAGGCTCCTTGGCCGGAATATTGTGATAATGTTCCTTAACAATAGTTGTTGTGATGGCCATGGGAGCCAAAGGCTTTGGATTGCTGGGATTTGTTCTTATTTCGCCGGCCTCTGGCCACTTACCAACCTTCCTCCTGTTGGGGTTTGACTAGTTTGGGCGCTACTTTTGCAACATGGCGGTTACGGGGGACATAAAGGGACATTCTCTGATCTTGTGATCAGACGCTTGACAATGAAAGCAAGTATTGGGAATATTTATATACATGACCCGTTGGGAGTAGCGTTTATCACCCATTTGAATATCCACAAATTCCTTGAGGTCCTGCGAAAGATCAATCTCAACGCAAACTCGCTTCGAGGACGAGCATGGTAAAACTTATCATCTTCCAGGCAGACAACACACCCAAGCGAAGCAACAATTTATGGCAGGAAATGAACACATGGTAGAGGGAGACCAGAAATTCAATCCACACCGGCACTTTAAGGGTGGTATACTCAGATACCACAAAGTCCTTATGTCAGGGTGTTAATACAAGTAGTGAGTTGCGGACATACCAAGTGGCTTGCTTGGCCAAGATGTTGGGTGCATTGGTCAGGTCAGAGAAACAAAAAAACCTGGGTCATATTTTGGACACTATCTAGGCGGACCCCATGAGGGGTCCAAACTGTGTTGGCCCAGGATTTAAGCATGCTTTCGGAGGATTCGACCCACAAAATACCCAATGAGGCAAAATTGTTCTAACCATTGACATGCAACATTAAATTCAGGAATGGGCATAACAACATCCGGAGGAGAGAGATTACCTCATGAAAAAAATTCAGGATGAATTTCCCGGGCAACGCTCAATTGGCGGTGCCATCACTCACTCCACTATCTCTTGTTGTGGTTGAAACAAATGGTTTTGAAGATGGTGAGGTCATTTTAAAGGGGACGCCCAGAGGAGAAAACCCCTAAAATAAACTATAGCAATTAATTCCCGCAGTGCCCGCAAAGGTCGCGGTATGGCGGTTGGATGGGGGAAACCCTAGAAGAGTCATCTCCAGTTTTGCACCAAAGTTACAGAGCATTTTTTCCAAACTAGAGATCAATCAAATTCTACTTAGTATTGTTTTATTGGGATCATTGTCTTTTTATTATTATTTTGGATCCACTAGATTAGGTTGCAAACTTAGGCAATCAATGTCGGCGGTCTGATACAAACCATCGACTATAGATACATACCCTTGACGTGAGAGTCGGGCGCACTTGGCGCGAAAATGAATACACGCACCTTCGATTAACTTGATTGTGAGATATCATGTGTCTCACATTAGTCAATTATTTTAAATGGTTTGGGGTTTGGTTGGTAGATCGGTGTTTACAATGGGCAAGTTCATCTGTCGAGCAAAATTCATATCTATTTACATTTAATACAACATCTGACTAAAAACATTATTTAATGTAGGGTTACATGGTATGATGGTTTCTTTATTATACGTACACACCAATATTATTTAAAGAAAAATATGGCAGCAGAGCTAGAGTGCATTTAGTGTGCCCGTTATGGATAGTGGCCATAATTTTGCATAACAAAATGTGGCTACCCACAAGAATTTGTGGCATCGGGCATGTCATCAATTAGTGTTTTTCGCAGATGGAGGTAGTGGAGAGTTAGGATTGGCATGTATGTCGAGGATAAATCTGATACATTTTCTTTTTCAGCCCTTAAAGACATCCCTTTTCTATTACTCTCTAATATTTGTAATATTACGCTTGAGATTATTTAACCGAAACTATTTACATCATTATTTTTCTCTCACCTTCTCATCTCTTGGAGGATTTTAAAATTTTGAAAAATATTTTCATCTACTAACCATCTATAAATGTGCATCTCTATTTTTCGTTAACAAATAGAAATGTGTCAAGATCATAATCATTTGAAGCTCCATGAGAACGTCTTTATGGGGTGGTGCACCTCCTCAAATAATAAGATTTATAATAGTTTCTTTATGTTAAATCATTTTACTTAATATAGCAATAAGATTAGCCTTTTTATTTTACTGAAGGGTGAGATAATTTCCCCTAAAATAAAACTTAGAAGAGATGGCACTTTGTTGTCTTATCAACGTACAAAGAGGCAACATAATTTCATTGAGGTCTCGACCAAATTGTCATTGAAAATGGTAGAAAGTGACTTTTAATGCCCATTTATTGGTTCTTTTAAAATGTATTTGCACATGTCTACCATGCTGCGAAAGGATTATCATTTCAAGAAGGAGCGCTAAATTTTAAGGCATTTTCCTTTCTTGAAGTCAATCTTCCTTGACAATGTTTCTAGGTAGATTTTGTCACTTATGGCTACGGTTTTCTAAATCATTATATTTTAAAAAGGGATATTTTCTTTTCTCATATTTGTAGTTCAATTATCTTTGTGCCTTTTTTTTATTAAAATTTGGAATTTAAAAAAAAAAATCCTTCTCCTGGCCGTGGACTCACATGTCATATCACATTACAATTTCATTTTTAATGGAAAGTTTTTTTAAAAAAGTTAAAAAAATGTCACATATGTATTTATCAATATGTTCCTTCACATCATCCACCTCAACATGGAAAAAACATGATATGAATAATGAGGGCATAAATTTGACACCCTTTTGTGGTTTTGGCAATAAAATATTTGCAAAATTTTCAAATCAACATCTCATACATTTTGTGGATTTTAATTAAATGGGTTGTAGTTCGACAATGTGTATGATAGTGTAAAAAGTGTTTCTTAACCATCCACCAGGAGCAAATCTTAAGAAATACTAAGGTGTAAATCTTAAGGAAGTTTGCAACACTTGACGAGATGGATAAAAAGACATTTGCAATCTCCCATGTCTCATTTTGGTTCCATCCATCGATCCCACAGCTTCGTGTTCTCCTTCATCAAATTCCGCTAAAAATGTATTTCCTTCAAATTCAACCCTTCACATCTCCTCCACTCTTCACTCCTCCACCCGATCCCTTTCGACGTTCACATTGCAATGTTTGTGTGTGATTACTAGTAATATTTCCATTAACGTGCTCGGATAGTTCGTGATAAAATGAAGGAAACATTAAAAATTCCCTAAATACATTCACTATAATCCTTCGTAATTTTTTTGGGGATGTCATAGGATCTTTATGACCTTTCACGTGAGAGTATTGCTTGGGGTATGAAATAATTGAAATCTCTTTTTGTAATGGCACAAGCCACGAAAGTATTGAAGAGATTATTTGTTTTGGCACAATATTTAAGAGGATGAGAAAGGTTGGTATCGAGGGTTAAATTTGATGGCCGCTTAGATGTTTTTTATAATTTTAATTGTAAATTACTTACAAATATTTGAAATAATTATGGCATACAACTTGCATAATTGAAAAATATCTCTCTCTATATATATATATATAACATGGTTTGTATTTTTGAAAGGTAATATTAGAAAATTACCATTACTTAAAAATTATTTGATAGGTATAGTTGGCCATCAATTTTAACCCCTGGTTGGTACATTAGTTTTAGACTTGTCAATTATTATTTTTACTTATAATTCTAAGATAAATTTTATAGAACATTATTTTGGACAAAGGTTATGAAAATTTTCATTTCAAATTATAACGGAGAAGAAATCATAAACAAATTACCTCGAAGAATTGGAAAGGAATTTTAAAAATGTAATGTTTAATATTATTATTGATATTTTTATATAGTGATTAATCTCCTTACCTTACTTTGTGTACGTGTGTATGTACATGTATGTGTGCGTACAATTAAATGCATAAGATGTTTTGGAAACAAAACGTACGAGATATATACAGGCGGCTGACACCAAGATGGAATGGGAATCCGGCCCGCGAGAGATGGAAGGAGTTAACATGAACGATCTACGGGGAGCCAGAGAAGACGGAAGGGAGAGAAGACGATGTTCTTCTTGGAGCCTGGAATGTAGAAGGGGAGTGGAGGACATGCGAGAGTAATGGGAGAAAGAGAAAGCTGGAGAGAAACGAAGGGAAGAGAGAGGAACCCTTGAGATAGCAGTGAATGTAAGGCCTTGTCTTTCGGTCCTGCCAATGTCCACCGTAGCAAGTGGTAGTGTAAGCCCTTGAGATTTGTGGATAGAAAAAGCCCAAGCCATTTTGAGCGGTAGTTGTCTGCGGCCCCCTCTAGAAATGGGAGGAATAGGAACATGCAAGGGGTTGTTTGTATCCCGGGGTCTGTGTAACGATCAAATTTGACGATGACAAACAGAGGTAGATTTGGAGGGCCGGACGATATTCCATAGACTATGTCGACGATAGAACCAGTAGCGCCGTTGACAAGACCCTTCTCAACCCACAAGTTTGTGGAAAGCATTACTTTTTGATTGATGCAGAGAAGAACCTTGGGCTTCAATTGATCGTCCTCGGTGTCGCCCGATGCAGAACGTCTTGTCTTTTCAGCAATAGATCTGGCTATAGGAGAGTTAAGGGACTTCAACATAAAAAGGTTGTGCTGGTCCACAAGGTCATTCTGAGCGAAAAGATGAGGGCCTTCTTTAAATTCAATCCTTTCTGTTCGGACAGGGAGGAATCGGATCTTGACATAAGAGTTTCCCAGTCTTGGATTAGAGGGACGGCGTTACGAATGTTAAGCAACAGCTTCCCTGAATGATGTTTGTGCAGGGTCAGAGCCTTGTTGCCTGAAGATCGAACGAAGCGATACCGATATGTTGAATTCGTGCCAGAGGGTAGCTCCGTAAGACTTGCTTGCATAAAGTGGAATGTCCATAACCGGAGGAAGTTGACCAAGGTCTCCGACAAGGATCATAGATCTACCTCCGAATGTCGAGTCTTTGAAGTGTGGGAAAGCCTCCCTAAGACGGTAGTCGATCTTTGGAAAGAAGCTTTGGACCAATGAAACTCATTTCATCAATTAAAATGTATTCGATGTGTTTGAGCGAGTCTTGAAGAGACGATAAAGCTTGGCCCTCTAAAGGTTTGAGCTCTTTAATGGGAATCCGGAGGCTTGAGTGTATCGTAGAAGCAGAAATGTTGAATGCAGCAACTCCTGTTGGGGCGAGCAAAAGGAGAGGGGAAAGGCCTTGGCTGGCGGAAGAGGCGAAAGAAGACTTTAAAATGTTGATGAGGAATGATTTACCTGTACCTGCAGTCCCTTGTATAATAAGTCTCAGTGGAGGAAGGCTGGATCTATGCGTGAAGTGTTGAGTAACTATGTTGAAAGCTTGTTGTTGTTCTGGAGATAAGCCAGAAGTTGGAGGGTTGAACTTGTCCATGAAGGAAGCTGAAAGATGGTTCGCCTTAGTATCTTCGATGAAAGTGGCACCAAGAGACTGCAGAGCAAATGGAATATGATGTGCACTCCAATTGTGAAGGGTGTCAAATTCACGAAGTCCAAGCATTTGCAAGTTATCAAGGAATGAAGTGCTACCGGGGTGGAGCCGAGCCAAATGCTTGCCAATCGTACAATTGTTCAACCGGCAGGGGTGGCTCGACCTCAGACTCAGTGTCGCTCGCTGGAGGTGCTGGACGCATTAGATTCACGCTGAGCAGTATGCCAGGGTTGATAATTGTGTCTGAACAAGCTCCAATTAGAAATGGTTTGTTGAGGTGTTGAACCAATATCATTAGAAATGTTGCGGAAAGGTTTGTATAGAAGGAGCTCAGACCAACAAAAAAGTTCAAAAGAGGGGGAGTCCTTAGATGGAATGCATTGAAATTTGGGGAACACCCGAACAATAGCTGGTTGGGTACGACTTTTCCACCTTTCGTGCTTGCGGTACTTGCTTGTAACTCCAATCGCGTGCAACTTCAATGAGTGGAAGGCTTTCCATGTATGAAGGTCGGACCCTGTATGCATCTAAAAGCAGGGATGTTTCTGCATCTTCACATTCTGCTTCAGCTAATTTTCTTATGATTTTTCTGCCTACATTTAGCGTCACAAAAAAGCGACTACACATTACAAGCGGCAATTTGAGGAGCATATGGCATGTTTCTTGTGCGCTAATGTCATGTTCAACTACACTCTCAGTTAACATTTTTTTATGGCTAAATGTGCAGGAAGATCAGGATCTAAACCTGTTGACAATCTAGAAAGCATTTGGTGGTATGTTTCTGACCTTTGTTCCGCTTTGGAAGCATACTTAGCAATGTATTTAAGGACAACATGGCGAGATAGAACAGGTTGACAATCTATATTGGCTCTCCATATGGATAACATTGTTGGATTGTGTGTGTTCAATCTATCATCATTCCTTGAAGGGAGGTATTTAACTGAAGCACTTTCATCAACAAACAATAAAGAAGTAGCTCTATTCTCCCAAGGTGCGTTGTATCGACACTGGAGCTGGTTCCTTTTTTTTTTCGAAGGCAAGTATTCTCGGAGCACTTTGTGTGGCGCTGAACACGATTTATTAGCTCCTCCAAATCTTGCAATGGTGAAATTGCAAGAATTTGAGATGAATCTAAAAGGCAAGGATCATCTTGAATATTCCTATGAAAAAATTCTGAGCGAATGGAAGCAGGGCGCATATTCCATGCAGATATGTAGATATCAAAGTATTGTTGCGCTCTATTGACAGATTCATTATTTGACCAGTCGATGCGATCAACATTTGGAGCATCCTCAAGCCATAGAAAACCATGAACATGAGTGAACCTCTATGTTGCCATTCATACCTGCGGTAAAGGAAGGTAAATCATTTTGTATTCAAGCAATGAAAAGTATAGAGCATTGAAGAATTTTACCTGTACCAGTAGTCTTTGGCACGAAGATGTTTCTGTAACACTTCTTCACGGAATATGGTGAATCTTTGATGTAAGTAAGCAGCGACACGATGAGGGTGGTTAACAATGTTCATGGTCCTCCAGTGTTGTCTGCACGGGCCTCAGTAGGAGACAAACCTGGCATGATGTTATGTAGGTCTGGCCATTTTGTGTCAGCTGCACTTAGAGTAAAGAAGAGTGTAGGCACACCCAATTGCTCAATCATGTCAGAGACCTCCCCTCTGCTCTTTGACCAAAATGTTCGTGTCCCACGCAAGCTGGTTCCGAATCTCATTAAACTTTGTGGAAGGCAGTCATCAGGGAAATCATGCAGGCGTTGCCGTAGCTGCCCTATAGTAGGGGGAACACCATGTTCAATGTTCAACCTCATGAATACTGCAGCTGTAGATTGGCTCCTATGTCTCATAATAAGGTTAAGCAAGAAGTACCGGAACCTGGGGTGTGACCCAAAATGATCATCATGGTACCGCATTAGGTGGAGGGCATATTCATGCATCTGAACATCCTTCATGCGTGGTTGTTTAAACAATGTTGCACCAGTTGGAAACAAACATGGAAAAGCCATTGAGAAAAGGCCCTCTGTGGTGTATTCATTAATTGGAGTGTTTCCGACTTCAGGCCAAGGCATGTTGCAGGGTGTACCCTGACCATTTGAAAGGAGGTATCGAACGATCAACTCCTCTTCTGTGCCAGTGTTTGGTTATGAAGGAACAAATGAGGATGTCTCCTCGGGATACTCGTCGGGGTTGGAAGGAGGGTTGCCAGTATCGTGCGGCTCAGAGAAGAGAGAGCTTGGAAGGTTAATAGGAACAAAGTTAAGGGAGGAGGATATGTTTGTTGGTTCCTGTGGAAGAGAGGAAAGAGCCTCACTATCAATAAGAACATCTTTATAGTAGGGGTCATGGAGAATTTTATATTGAAGAGCTTCCCAAACACGGGACCTACTTACATAGAAGTCATATTTCATATGTTGTTTTCCAGTTTTTTGTACTAACAAGAGATCCAAATCTCCTAGCCGACGAGGAAGGTATTTGGCAATGGAAGAAATGTTTTGCGGGAAACTTATTGTGTGCCCTGAATATTTGTATTGTCCCCCACGCACTTGTGTGACTTGCAAAATAGGATTAACGCGAGCAATCAACATTTCTTCAACTTGGGTTAAAGATTTGAGAATGGAAGGTTGCGGGCCAGGATCCATATTGTTCCAAGATGAGAAGCGGTGTCCACTTCTTTCGGACTTGCATCTAGTGCACGTGTGTTTCCCTTCATGGAAGCTAGTATTTATGCCTGGGTAGTTCTCAAGACAAATTGAGCAGGTGTGAATGTTCGATAAAAGATCCAGTCTTCGACGGAATCTACGTTGGGCATCTGTCCAAGAAGGGGCTGCATGGAAAGTTCTACGGAGTGGAATGGGGGGGGTGGAATCTTGGGTGGGACTTCGATGAGTTTGGCAGGAAGGTGATGGTAGTGCGGAAGAATACGAAAGAGGTAGTTCGGAAAGAGAAGGAGAAGCGAATGTGTCTGGTTTCGGGTGACGGCATGAATGCAATGTGAAGGGTGAATTATTGGAAGGAGCAAAGTATTGGGCTGAAGAAGATGGAGGGCTGTCCAGGAATGGAGAGGGTTGCAAATTGATGTTGCGGGCATGATGAAGCGTAGGTCCGACACAAGTGGTGTCGTCAATGCCAAGAGGGGGAGGAGTTTTTTCCGGCGGGAGGGAAAGTAGCAGGGGAAGACATGGAAGGGGCAACCCAACAATTTGGAGAGCGGAAGAAGTTGTTGGCATCTGTCGGAGTTGGCGATAGCGTTCACGACGGGAAGCATTGATTTCTTTTTTGTGCAAGGCATAAATAGCTCTTCTTCTTTCTTGTTGCTCTGGGGTAGGCATTGTGCCTAAAACAATGACCTGCACAGACCGCATAAAAAATTGTGGGATAAGAGAAGATTCGAAGAGTAATAAATTATGTATGTGAATAAGGGGAAATGAATGCAAAAACATTTAGTAGATGCTTATCTTGCTCTAAATGTTTTATATTTGTGTAGCTAAAGGGAATAGAGCAAAAGGAAAATAATTTGTTTTGCATATATTTTTAAGGAAGTAAAGGAAGAAATACAAGTGTTTGTACGGAGTTATTGATTAGAAAAAAGCATAGAGATATGTGTTAATTTCTATTTGTACATTGGTATTAAGAAGGAAGAAGGTAGAAATAAGTAAGAAGTTCATGCGAAAGATACGTAAACATTCAAGAAATGAATAAAGCATGGCACAATGTAAGCATAAACTATATATATATATATATATATATATATATATATATATATATATATATATATATATATATATATATACGTATTGGACCATACATTTGTATCAACTACAAAAAAGGTGTCTTTGTGATATAGACACGTATGAAAAGCAATATTTACAAACATTAAATGGAAAATTGTTATAGTTATAGTCCATTGGAACGTGCGGAGAAAACCAAAGTAGAAATGTAGTTGTGGACAAAACCGTATCACACAGGAAATATGAACAAAGAACGGTAAACAGAAATATAGGAAAGTGTTATGGTGGGAAGGACGGGCAAAGTCAAGAAACAACTTCGAATCCTCCAATTTAACGGAATCAAGTATGACACATTTCAGCTGTGTATTTCCACGGAAAGTTTCTTTTTTCACGGATAGAGTGAATTTGTAGCCATGGCCAATTATCTGGTTTGCAATTTCAGTTGTAGCCTCGTCATCTATGCACAAAAGTTGGAGGTCTGTTGCTGCGACACCCATGATTGCTTCAGCAGCTGTGTCAAATGTTGTAACCGATTGTAGCTCTCCTGAGCCATCTTGTAAGTCTATACGGAGAGCATACCTATAGTCGCATTGATGCACATGAGAGTTACAACTTACACAAAACCACGAGCCATTGTTTGTTGGTTTCACTTTCTTTCGGCATTGTTTCTCACCAATTGCAATGGGGCAAGCCATGTAGTAGAAGTTATCCATTGCGATGTTTGTAATTGTAGCTGTAAGCGTAGCCCATTCATTGTTGATTGTATTGCCCATGTGAAGTATTTCTGCAATTGTTGCCACTGGTTTTAAGCTTTGCGGAGGACCTAGAAATTTGTTCGTTATAGAGGGAGTATAAACAGTGTAATTTTCAGAGGCAACCCAATCTTGCAGTATTTTCGATTCAGGAATCTGAGGATTGACAAACCATTTTGTGCTGGAGACAGTGTCTATGGAAGTACCGTTGAAACTTGATAAGCGAGCCACTTTTAAAGCCAATACTGGGAGTTGAGGAATAGAAAGGAGCTCCTCAAGTTCTTGGGCAAGATCCTGTAAATGTTGGCCCCATAAAGTTACAGTAACACTAAATCCTGACATGTCCTTCAATTGCAAGCTTCTTCGTATAGTTTCACTGGAATCCCACCTGCGAATAGTGGAGCAAGGAGAGATTGCTAAAACAATGCCAATAACATCAATGAAGGAACCAACAGGTTTTGCAGGTATATCTTTGATTTCTGTGAAGTGAAAGTTATGCAAAGGAATTATGGCGTTATTGACAAGTAGCGGAGAGATAGTGGAAGAAGCTTGCAGGAATATCTCAAATTCATTGTTAAGGTGATTGTAACCTGGTTTTGCATTCCCTATCCTTCCATTTGCGATGGTGTATAAGTTTCCAGCCTCTATTTCTTCAAAAACTTTGCCGCAATTTCGTTGAAGCATGTAACTCGTATTTCCCCGCCTTCATCATCGACAAAGTCAAAGGTGAAATATGAGCATTGCCATTTGCATTTGCATATTCCTTAAGCGATGTTTTCCCAAGGGCACGCCCTTCAATAGACCATGTACGCAAGGTTGTATTCAGGGCACTTATTTTCAAAGGCAACCTTGAACCGGCAGGGAGGACAACTTTCTTTTGCGGAGGTGTTTGCGGAACCAAAGTTTTGTCGTCTCCATGATTTGTATCGGCAGTTGTTTGCTTTCCGAATGACATGGGCGGGAATAGGAGTGGGAGCACCAATTTTAGGATGTGTTTCATCACAACTTCCATCTCGGAGACAAGAACAGTCCTGCAAAGAAAAAAAAAGAAAAGGGAAAAAAATTAGTGAATATAAAAGAAATGAAAATGGAGCATCCATGTATAAAGGAAAATGGATGCTTACAATTCATGTTTTAGCATTCTGCAAAGGGTTTTGTGCAGTCGGACAATGCTTCCATCTTTTAGCCGACCATCTGCAACCTGGCTTGTAAACTTTGAGGGCAAAAGAGCTTTTGAAAGTGCACACCATCGGAGAGATGCACGCGATGTTGAAGCTCAGAATTCAACGCAGATTGAAGGGGACAAATGTTGAGAAGTTGGACTATTGGTTTGGTATCTGTACAACCCTCAATCAAAATAGAGACTCCACCATATGTCAAAGGTGCAGTCATGATCAAGATTGTTCCCAACACACAATGCGATTCTGCACAATGAGCTAAGTCGCATTACAATATTTCTAAACTTTTTGGAAAGCAAAGTTAACAGAAACGCCAACGTTTACATCGAGGACCGGGAAAGAGAAAAGACATCGTCAGGTTGTGTGTGACCAGAACAAGCACATACGAGATCAAAATGTATACAAAGATAAATATCGATGTAAATGACATAAAACGCTTTTCGGCAAAAAAAATTGCGATCTGCGGGACATATTGTATTTTTTTGGCATAATTCTATTTTGTTTTTTTAAATTGAAGCTTTATAATACAGATGGCAGAATAGTTTCCAAAACAAAGAGAATGGTTTAGAATGGAGATTGGAATATGATGTTTTCGACTTAAATTAACTTCTAAGATTCGTAGCATGATCACAAGCATGTTAGCCATTTTTTGCTATGGAAAATTCATTTTTTTCCTTCTTTATCATTTGAGTTTATATATGGCAAAAAAACTATTATAAAATTGTTAACAAACACATGAAAAACACCAAAATGTTTCTAAGTTAATGACGTAAAACACCAAAGACCTAATAACAAAAGGATGCAATTATTGGGGGTGCAAATCCTATAACAACTAAGATTATATATCGATGGATGAAAGCATGGTTATATGTTGCAAATAATGACTGTGTCAACATATATAGTACTTTTTTGCCGTATTATTAGATGCACGAACAAATTTATATGTGTTTCAACTATGTTGCATTATATCTACTATTAATGTGAGGGAGATATTTTTTAAGGTAAAGCTCAATTAGAATTTTGTTTTTTTTGTTGATACTAAAATTATTTAATTTTAATGTGAATGGAGATAACTCCTAGGGCATGCTTAACTAGATTTTTGCTATGTGCCAAAATTGTTTATTGTCATATGTTAGATGTGCGATTTTGGACGGTAAAATAGAATTTGTGCAAGTTTTTTATTTTATTCGAGAGTTAACAGAGAGGTGTTATTAACATTTAAAACAATTTCAATTGTATATTTTAATCTTTAACATTTAATCTATTTAATTGTATACCTAAAATATTTGATTGTTTGAATAATAAAGCATAATATCAATAATAATCTAAATTTATTTTGAATGAAGGTAAGACTCTTAATGTCTTCTAAATATATTAAAATTATTAACTTATTTCATTAAAAAAATCACCTAAAATTATGTTTTGATTAATCCTTTTAAGCGATTCAAAATGGAAGAAATATTATTATAATTAATATACGTTTACAAACTAAAAGTACACTTAATTTCCTCTTATCAATTAAAATACAAGCACATGTATCTTGCCACATTTTTTGAGGGAAAGAATATATATCCTTCCCCTTAAAATTAATAATAACCTTTTAAATTTAATAATTTTAATGTCCTAAACATATATTGATAAACTTAATACTTATTGACATTAATTTAAAATTGGAAAATGAAGACGTCTATCTTGAATAAATAAATCAATAAGACTTGGCAGTTCTAAATATACGCTGCAGTCATTCAGCTTAAAAAGTAGTGCCAAACAAAATTCTTCCCGAGACAAAGGCTTCATTTATGCGAAGGCATTGTCCATAAAAATCAAATAATATTTAGAGGAAACAAAAAGAATATATATTTTTATGCATCATTGCAATGCTACATATATTGATAGCCAACCTTTTCATTCTGAAAACATGAAGAAGCCCTTATAGAATTGGGGAGCACATAAAAGCATAAAAATTTCACAATCCTGATCCTCGCAATGCATGTCTGATGAAAAGGTCAATATTTGAAGTAATAGAAAATCTTATACAAGATAAGCCTGCACAAACATATCAGCATAGAGCATTCAAGACAAATTTAAAGATACATTCTCCCATGCACGTAAAAAAAGAAGTTGCACCTTTTCATGCCATAGAAAAGGAAACAGTCCACAGAAAAGCATCCCTGGGAAATGATAGAATAAATACAATAAGACGAGTAATGTTGCTATGCCATGCCAAGAAAGAGCCATGCCAAGAAAGAAGGCAAAGATCGATTCCCAAATTAATTTGCAAAAACGTATGGCAGTAAGAGAACTCTTAGAGCTAGGTTCCTGACAGGTAGAGAACTCACTACTAAAATGGGGCTCCCACACACCAAAACTAATCAAGTATTCTTAAACAACAATAGTTTTAGATGTGATCACCTTTATATCCAGCAAAGTCACAAAAAAAGGAACCATTAACTATTTTCTAAGCACCAATCCACTACTGTAAGGATCAGAATGGCAAAAATTATTCACAATTCATTTGAATCCAAGGCTATTTACAGCAATCTTTTAAATATATCTGTCTGTATTTTAAATTCTCAATCAAGTAAGCAATCTGATTCTTGTCTAGACAGAACCCCTCTGAATATTACATATCTTCAATTAGTGCAGACCTGTATTTTCATGAGCACGGTTTTCCAAGGAAAGACAGTCCAGTCTTTCATTGCTCATAGGCGATACAATTATTCCAGCATACAGAAGACATGGTTATCCTCATGAGGCAGTCATACTGTTTCACCATTTGCAACAAACAGGCCTTCAACCCAATCAGTTTACATTTTCCAATATACTCCCAGTGTGTGCCAAAATGGGAGCTTTGGAACAGGGTATGGATATCCATCAAAGCATAAAGGATAGAGGAATTTTGTCAGATGTGGTTGCAAATGTGCTGGTAGACATGTATGCAAAATGTGAAACCGTAGACAAGGCACGTGAACTGTTCGACACAATGCCTCACAAAAATGTAGTATCGTGAACAGTCATGATTGCAAGATATGCCCAAAATGGATTTGTTAAAAATGTGTTATAATTACTTAGAAACATTCATGCAATTGCAATTGGCAGATGTAAAGCCAAATTCCACAATTTTTGTCAGCATCCTCCCTGTCTGTGCCAAAATGGGAGCTTTGGAACAGGGTATGGACATCCATGAAAGCATAATGGATAGAGGAATTTCGACCGATGTAGTTGCAACTGCCTGGTAGACATGTATGCAAAATAGAGTAGTTGCAACTACATCTGACAAAATTCACAATTCTTGAGACAATAGGATTAAAGAATGGGGAATAGTTACATGTGTGAAAATTAAAAACCAATCTAGGTAATTTCTGTAAAGCTCTTAATTCCTAGTTTTATCTATACAAATATGGAGAAGATAATGCAACAAGATTTGTTTTTACTTTTATTTCTTTTTTATTAAAGCAACAACTTATCAAGACTTTCAAATTTTAATTTTTTTGGATCTGTGAAATTTTTAAATGAAATATGGAACTTAAAAGCAGATTGGAAATATAGCTGCTTCAACATTCATAACAAGACAATCTTAAAAAACGCAAGAGGAATCTATATCAAATTGTTTTTTTTTTTTTTTTTTTGGAATTACTTATCAAGAAGTCCAAATGCGAAACAAAAGAAACTATGGAATTTATCTATCAAAAGGTTTTTTCACATTAAAAAGTTTGAGAAAGTGGCAATTCTACAACGAAGCAAGTCTCAAACTTAAGAAAGTAAGAGCTATCAAAAACATAAGACAATGTTTTTTCGATCAAAGAACTGAAAGAGCACATAGTAGATGTTTGTAGCATATAACTACCTAAACTACTTTTATGTACAAAAGTTTAATGGAGCATGCCAGTACTAGTTTTCATTATTTCTTGGCATTTCCCTTTTTTCCCTTCTTGACATTAGCAATTTTTTTTGCTCGATGTGGTTTTTTCCCTCCAGCATGTATTGCGTTTGCAGTATTCCCATCTTTTTCAGTTTGTGATCAGGTTCGTACTGCAGAGCATCTTCAGGACGATCATATGCAAGGCCAAACCCCCTCGAGTTGGGGCCCGCCGTACGGAACTTGGAAAGGTAAAGAGGGCAGGAAGGATGCAGGCGGAGACGTTCTCTAACCAATTCAGCGATCACAGGTTTTGCCGGTTTTGGTTGCCTACAATGGAGCACATTGATCACAAACTTTGTTCGGTTGAAAGCATCTTCCCGTTCCAAGTGCGGAGTGGTGATTGTCACACCGTGTGGAGGAAGAACAATTGTATTCCGAGTCTTCATTGCTGCAATTTCACAAGCAACCCAAAGCAACAAAAATGTAAAAAAGCAATACTATAGAAGTTATGCAAGCCTCGATAAGTTCCATGCTGAAATTGGAAGTCAAACAAATTGTTTCTATGTTGCGGAGCACCAACAAGGAATATAACAAATTTTTTTGTTGTGTCATTTGTTTCGGAGCGCTTTAAAAGCCTTGCCAATGGACAGTCTAACAACCCATAATGGGCATTCCGGTGCGGCATCCCAGGGGCAACAACCCCTCAGCACACACCGAATCCTGCCATTGTCGAAGGCACTTGCCCCTTCATGCCATAGTTGAAGAGCGAAAGTAGAAAAATAGTTTTTTCATGCAACACATACAACAATAAGATGTTTTAAGATAGCCAAATTCACCCACATAATTAAGTATATATGAAAATGTAGAAGGGAAAAAATGCAAAAAAATAAACACATAAGCAACAACCAATTTTATAAACAATATGGTAGGGAATTTTCCATGAGATAAAGGGAAAAAAAGATTATTTTGAGAAAAACTGTAAAGTTCATGAACACAACAACTACATAAAGCCAAGCGAGACACTTCGTTCACAAAGAAGAATATCACATTCTACGAGCAATCTTAAAGTTCATGAACATCACAATGATATATTTGCATTAAACAGTCAACAATGTGCATTGAATGGAATTGTGGAGTTCTGTAAACTGAAAGGAAATAACTTTACATGAGAGTACACAAAGAAAGTAATGCAAAACAAGAAGATCAGATCTGCACAAGACAATGTTTATTTCTTAGATGGTTTATTTTTGCTAATACTTAAAGATATAATTTGGATAAATAAGTATAAAAACTAACCATAGCGAATATAGAAAATTTAAATTAAAGTAACTAGTGATGGAATAAGCTTATAGATCATTTATTTGACTCAGGAAGAAATTTGCCAGGTAAATTTGTAAATTTTGATATGGATTGTAACTAAACTATAAATCTATCTAGTTAAGGAATATGCGCAGGTGTTAGAAATCCTGAAGCTACCGCAGCACAAATATGCATATCACACGATAGCGAGTAGACTCTCTATGAACTGTGGTCTGCAGAATGTACGGGCCATGACAAAGCATTCAGCAGAACCATTTTTTTTTTGTCAATACACGTACAGGTTGGAGTCGGGCAGAAGGTTTTCTAGCAAGCATCTAGAACCAATGATGTCAGGTTTTATGCAAGTGCAATTTTCAAACCCTACGGTAAGAAAATCAGTCAATTCTTACTTTCGATGCATCAATCGAAAGGTATCCGATATCATTGAGGTGTTTTTAGACATCAACCTCCTCCAAAGAATGAAGAAAGATATGGGGACCCTAACCTTTCCTAAAGCCTAACATGTCCCAAACGCTCTACAATACGGAAGTATCTATGATATCATTGTTAATGCTCGGGCAATGTCAAATAAAGGCCAGCGGTTACAATACAGAAATGCATCACATTTGTGATAGCACAGAAACAGATTACATTCGTTGCAGCAGAAAGATGCCTCTGTTACATAAATCTAAAAAATTGTCCTGTCAATTTTAAGCTCAAAATCATAAAAACAACTCAGCAAAGGTATCTTGAGTCTAGCTGGAGTGTTTGTAGTGCCATTTTGAAAATGCCTACACAACATCTCAGCCAAACTGATGGACAGTCAAGTTTTGTGAAGATTTCAGTCTCTCCACTAATTAGTGACCTATTTTGAAAATTTGGGTTAAATCTATTTATGACAAAGTCATTTTTTTAGTTTATGGCTATCCGAGACACTAACTCGGCATATAAGAGCACCATTGTATGGAAAATATACGTTCAGATTCTAACAGGCTGCAGTCATATTAATTAAATCTATGGTTCATAAATACATCTCAGTTACAAGATAAAACAACACCTGGTGACCATTGTCAGCAAATATAGTCCCGCCGCTTTGCAAGCAATACAAATAGCCGAAAACAATAGTACACTGCCAGAGGCAGGTGCATACAACGTCTCTGAAGATTACATATTTCAAATTATTGCAGACTTGTATTTTCATGAACATGGTTTTCATAAAGAACATATTTAAATGTATGTCCAGTGCAGAGTTTTGATAGATGTACGTACAGAGTTTGACCAAGTGAAACGACGAGACAGTTTGTCATGGAATACAGTTATTGCAGCATACAGAAAACATGGTTATTGTCACAAGGCACTGACACTGTTTCACCATTATGCAAGAAACAGGTCAAAAACTCGAACAGAGCTTCGGAAAAGGATATGGACAGCCATCAAAGCGTAAAGGAAAGAGGAATTTTGTCAGATGCGGTTGCAAATGTCCTGGTAGACATGTATGCAAAATGTGGAACCGTAGCAGGAGCATGACCTATCCTAGCGTCAGACAAGATAAATGATTCAGCTTTGGCATTAATTCCCAAAGGGGTGGATCTTCCTGTTGTCAACCCTCACATTTTAAGAGGATTCCGACCCCATGTTGCAGTTGATGCCGGACACACACCACAGCTGGAATTTGTTATCCACTTCCTTATAGATATTCTTTTCATGACAAGGTTTGAATACGGTATTTTCTTGAACTTGCGATCGTTCATTTTTTCCAAAGCTCAAACGAGTATGTCGGCAAGCGGGTCTGTGGATATTTGGAGGAATGATTAAGGTGGACGTTGTCACTGCAGCAATCCTTGGTTTGTCTGTCCTCCTATGCACAGGAGTTGCGACATGGAAGGATTCATTTTTTTCATAGCTTTAACGAGTATGTCGGCAGGCGGGTCTATGGATATTTGGAGGAATGATTAAGGTGGATGCTGTCACTGCAGCAATCCTCGAGGGCTTCTGTTATAATTAGTATTATAACTGTAGTTATTTATAATAAATCACTGCAATTCATATGGATGTCGGTCATTGATGTTTCAAAGGTTATATAGAATATTAGAAATAGATCAATGAGGCTGAACACTTGAAAGTGGTAGGTGAGACTTGTAAGCATGATGTATTTTAAAGATTTTTAGTCTATAATTACATGTTTCTATAGGTAAATAAGCATTCAGAAATAGAAGTCACTGGCGAGTGCACTTTTATAACATGGTCTTTGCTCAATAATTTTTTAGAATTAAATGTTCTGTCTTAGTATCATTAAGGTTGAGCATTCACATGGATTTTTCTCATCTTGCAGGTTATTTCTAAAGTTCACTTTTATACTTCAAGATGCAGATATTTGTGAAAACACTCACTGGGAAGACCATTACTCTTGAAGTTGAGAGCTCAGACACTGTTGACAATCTAAAAACCAAGATCCAGGACAAGGAAGGTATTCCCCGGACCAGCAGAGGCTTATTTTTGCTGGAAAGCAGCTTGAGGGAGGCGAACACCCTCAAATTTTTGGGGAGGCGAATACTGTTGACAATGTAAAAACCAAGATCCAGGACAAGGAAGGTATTCCCCCGGACCAGCAGAGGCTTATTTTTGCTGGAAAGCAGCTTGAGGATGGACGGACCTTGGCAGATTACAACATCCAAAAGGAATCCACACTCCACCTAGTCCTTGGTCTCAGAGGAGGCATGCAAATCTTTGTTAAAACCTTGACCGGAAAGACCATTACCCTTGAAGTGGAAAGCTCAGACACTATTGATAATGTTAAGGCCAAGGTCCAGGACAAGGAGGGAATTCCCCCTGATCAACAGAGGCTCATCTTTGCTGGAAAACAACCTGAAGATGGTAGAACATTGGCTGACTATAACATTCAGAAGGAATCTACCCTCCATCTTGTGCTCCGTCTGAGGGGAGGCATGCAAATCTTTGTTAAAACCTTGACTGGAAAGACCATTACATGGTTTGCTGCACTTATTGCAATGGCAGGCTATCTTAATAAATACGGGCTAATATCATGGTTTAGCCAGACTATCAGTACCAAATTTCTCGAGCCCTTATGGAAAATCCCACACATAAATTCTTAATATAAACTATATTTTCCTGCAGCTGAAATTTTGTAACTCTTTCTAAATTTCAAAGAGATACCCTATAGGCCTGTCATTGGAGGGAGGCGAAAAAGGATCCTGTTTTCTGTAACTAAATCGATTGACATTTTGGGCATTGCTCTGCTCATCCCATAAAACGCAAACCAATAAAGAGAACAGGAATTTAAGTTAATCTCAAAATGAAAACAAGCGCAGTCTTTTTCTGAGTTTGATTTTCTTAAATCGATGTATATGAAATAATGAAACAGCACCGAATCCTGGAACAGGGGAACAGAGAGGTAAACCTTAAATTCGCGGCTGCGATACTGGATGGCTTCCTCCGATCACGCAGTCTCCAACTCCAACCACACTCAGCAGCAAAGAGAAATGGACTCCTCGTCTACAATGAAACACTCCTCATTACAAAATCCTTCCCGAAACCCTAAGCAAGGCATCCATGCATCGTCGACCAACGAAGCCCCATCGCCGATGCCCCGGTGCCATCGCCACAGGCCTCCGCCATCCCCCATATAGAACACGCCTTTCGGCGTAAAAATCAATATACACACTTTATAAGGACAAATTAGTATGGTAAGAGGCTTTTGAGTTGATTGTTTGAGAGATGCCTACCAACATGTCAATTACATTGATACTTTTGGTTTTGTACAAAAAATGTTTTTCATTTTTTCTAGATTGATAAATGGACGGTGGCATCATACATGGTTCTACATAGTTTATAAAATTCATGCAAAAGAATGACCTAAGTTTGAGTGTCTCGGTTATGTAATGTTAGACATGATGTAGACTTTTTTGCAAGGGACAATGATTGTTGAAAGCTCATGGTTTTTCAAAGACTCGTAGAAACCGAATGCAAAGAAACCATAAAAATAGTTAATTGTGTCTCTTGAAAAGTAATGTTAAACCTCACTAATGAATAATTTTATAACTTTGCAATCTCTAAGATAAAGATCTTTACGAGTAATTTGTATAGTTCATTGATATTTTCGATAAAAAATAGTAGTTGTGTAAATGTGTTGGGGGGAATCTAGTATTTAAAAATAAATTTGATTTACCCAACAAATGTATTTGTCTTCAATTTTAACTTTATTATTATCTTGTTAGATTTCAAGTGACTAGAGTTGTGAGTTAATCAATAGGATAATTAAAGTATTGGTCGTTTAAATATAAAAGAGGAAAAAACCTAAAGAATGTATATTTCAACAATTACAACATATTGATACAAAGTAATGACCTTACCACTTTATAAACACTCCTTTGCTTCAAAAATACCTCTCACATTTATATGTTATTTTAAGTAGTAGTTTTGGTACAATGGCCAAAACTTACTTATAGAGGTATGAGATCTTGAATTCCATTTTCGTAATGTAAATTTTTGGAGTTTTACTAACTTCGAGGTCAATTTTTTTAGGGAGATGGCATATTATGTACTTGTGTCTTTTGTTTTAAAATTATTTTTGAATGACAAGAGCTAGTCATGGGTTGATTAGGATTTTGATGGTTTGAATAGAAAAAAGAAAAACCTTAACGAACATATCTTTTAACAAATACAAAGTATCAATACGAGTGATAGCCATTACGTACAAGTTCATTGGCTTCATTTGAATTTGCGAGTGTAATCCACCCCATGATATGTAAGGCCCCCATTTCCAGGGGTGTTTCATGCCCTGGGCAACCTAGGAAGTTGCCTAGGTCGTGAAATGGGGAGGGGCATCATAGTTTTCAAAAAAATTGTAAGTCAATTTTCTAACAATCGGCTCTGCCAAGTTAAAATTTGCAAAAATTGAATACCCCAACCGGTGCCATTGCCCATCCACATATATATAAACAATGTTGAAGACTGAGCGACGGATAATGGATCTGGATTGCTTTTCGATTTAATCATTCATACAATCATACTCTTTACACTGTCAGTGCCATAAATAGACGAGAAATTGGAATAATTCAAATTTTAGTTGGAGTCCATGTCCGAGTTTGGACGATATATTGTTTTTATCTCAATCAATTATCAATTGTCTATTGTAGGTGGCCATTTTTTATTTATTTTTTGATTGATAAAGCAGGTTGAAGGGACCCATTCCCTATTTAAAAGAAGAGGCTAAATCCTCTGGAAAACAAAAGGGCTACAAAAGCCAAAAAACAGTTGCATACTGACTTTACCAAAGATAGAGCAATCCTTAAATTACTTCCCCCCTGGGATGGAAAATAATCGTCAATGTTGCCCATGCGTCCTTTTTTATTTTTACGCCTCTTTACTTCTTGCCATTTTCCAGGTCGGACGAGATAACCAACGCAAGATCACTGGGGTTCGCCAACGCCATCAAATTACCTGGCACAGAATCCTGATCCGATTCCAAACTTTCTGAAGTATGTCCCCTTTTTATGCCACCTCCAACCAAGTTTTCTTCCTGAAATCCCATCTCTGTATCATTTTTCTCTGTCACCGTTTTACCATCGGAGGAAGGATTATACGGATTATCTTTAAATTTTGACGCAGAAACCAAATCTGGGTTTACAGAACCCCATCCGTTCGAAGATTTTGATCCATTTTCTTTTTCAGATTTTTGATTCTTATTGAAGGGACATGAGGCTTGCAAATGCCCTACATTTCTGCACAGTCTACATCGGAATGCGGTATTCTCATAATCTAAGACCTGGGTGTGCTAAAAATTACCAAACTTAAGGTTGATTCGATCAGGTAATCCTTTGCTTAAATCAAGTTCAACGCAAATTTGGGTGAACGAACACAGGCCCGAATGTGTTCTATCCATATCCTCTTTTATAAATTTGCCCAAGACGTTTCCAATATCTTCCAGGGCATACCACAGATGTAAGGGAAGGTTAGGAAGCCTGACCCAAACTGGTGTTTTGGTCACCGAATAAGTATTCGGATTAAAATCTGGGAACCATGGAGTGATGAATAGACCTGCATGTCCCCAGAACCAGGGTCCCTCTGTCAAACACCGCTGGTAATCTTCAGTTTCCCTAAAATGGACAACAAAAACCCTTGGAGCAGAGAGAGATTTCACATTTATTGGTCCAATTTTCGAAGACCCACTGGTACAGAGCTGTGGAGGAAGGCCAAAATCCATTAAACCTGCCCACCACCGCATCCCGTGTTAAATTTTTGAAATATTCTTCAACTTCTGGATTTTCTATAGTGAGGGAAGGGATGTCCTCAGCTAGATCGACCAAGTATGCCTGGGTTTTAGTCTGTATGTATGCCCGAGGAATTGTCGCCTGATTTTCCAATGCCTCCTTGAAGGAAGAAGCCTTCTGATGATGCCCCGAGCCATGGTTGCCTGAATCTCCACCCCCCAGTTCCACTCACTGTTCCTTCCGCCCCCAGCTTCCGAAAATATTTTTGTTTTTGAAGCCCTAGGGTTAGGGCGCGAATGCAGTCCATCTTCTCCCATTCGGCTTTGTCCCGCACTCCCTCCCCTCGAGCGTCCCTTAATATTCGGCCGGAACCCTCACGCAAGCAACCTTCGCCGCCTCGGGGATCCTCCCGGTACTCAACTCCCTCCTCGCTCGCTTTAACCGCACACGCTTTTATCCATCGGACCGCCTAAAAAAATCGGCTCGCACAAATCTCACTCTAGCTTGTTAATGCTTTCATTGTAGAGACGGCCATTTTAATGTTGGAGCTTTAGCCTTATTCTTGTGCTCCTCATTCTGGTTGGTTTAAATCCACATCTTGACCGCACGGTGCACACTCAAGTGAGATTATTATTATTACACCGAAGGCGTTCCCCTATGGGAAAGGCCCTTCCGATCGTTTTTTTAAGGTGATTAAACCGACCGTTTTTGACGGTTTCAACGGGCGTTCGACATTTTTGTGTTTTTTACGTTTTTAACTTTCACTCCTGCAACATGCCTAGGGTTTCTCAGCGGTTCACGGCGGTGGATGCATATGATGTAATGTGTTTTTCTAGCGGAGGAGGAAGAGGCACCCAATCCAAACATGTTCACTACGATTCAGAGGGCTTTAGGGTTTCTGAAGGGGCCCTAGCTTTGGAACTAGGTGCGAATGTTTTTGGGTTGTAGGTCCAAGTTTCAAGTCCGGGTTCCTTGCTTTGCATTGCGGCTAGGGTTTGCAGTCCTAATTTGAAAAGACATATTTTTACACAACTTATTTGAAATGTAATGTGTTATTTTCGCTGTGATTCGAGGGCCATTTCCACTGCCATTTTGCAGGTATTCAGTAGTTTTTGTATTAAAAATTTTGAGTAGTTTCTATTAAACATGGTTTAATCCATTCTCCTGTTTTTTGTGAGTCTTCGAGTCCCAGTTCCTTGCATGTGCCACATCTTTCACAATGTATTACGATGTATTTCTCCTATGAGTATTCATGGGGATTATAGATCTCTTCTACTGCCCCTTCAAACAGAGTTCACAGAGTATGTTGAATTGGGATTGAATCTACAGGATAGGTACTACCCTAATGGTCCTCCTCCCATATGTTTTTTTTTCCAAAACACTCTTCTTTTCAGTAGCAATGGACAAGGCAGACACTAAAAGCAAAATAAATTTTGGACACCACAAAGTGGCAATACCATTGTTGTGGGTTCAGGGATCGGATGAAAAGGCTTTCTTTTCAACACAACTTTGTAAGTTTTGTTGTAACACAGTCTACAACCCATCTTTGAGGATGTAAACAGTGTTCTATTGTCCTTGCAGTATAAGTAGTTTTAGAATGAATAACAACACAAGCTTCAATTGAAATCATACAATTCCATCCCCAGCCCATTTCCATCTCAATCTCAATATAAATCTCCGAGCATTGGGTAGAGAAAGTCGGTTGACAGAGACGCTACACACTGTGGGTACTACACACAAATATGTGCATGCCTACATCGCCAAGGATTCCCTTTCACAGCGTAAGCAAGTCCACTCTCTCGTCACACACAGGAGATTCAAATTTTCTCTTCCCGCATTTTTAAAAAATAAGCTTATTGACATGTATGTCAAATGCGGTATTTTAATGGATGCTCGTAAAGTGTTTGACAAAATGACAGAACGAGACAGTTTCTCATGGAATATGTTGATTGCAGACTTACCGAAGACACGGATGGCCTCACGATGCATTGACACTGTTTCACCAAATGCAACGAACAGATGTCCAACCAGATGAGTTCACCTTTTCCAGCATTCTCACAACCTGTGCAAAAATACAAGCTTTGGATCAGGGTATGAACATCCATCAAAGCATAATAGAAAGCAGATTTTTGTCAGATGTTGTAGTTGCGAGTGCCCTAATAGACATGTATGCAAAATGCAGCATACACAAGGCACGTGAATTGTTTGATAATATGTCTCAAAGAAATATGGTGTCATGGAATGCAATGATTTCAGGATATGTAGAAAAAGCTTTAGAGATTTTCAAAGACATGCCTCAAAGAAATGTGGTCTCATGGAATGCTATGATTGCAAGCTATGCACAAAATGGGCTTGTCGAAAAGGCATTGACATTGTTTCACCAAATGCAACAAACATATGTTCAACCGGATCAGTTCACGTTTGCCACCATTCTCCCAGCCTGTGCCAAAATAGGAGCTATGGAACAGGGTATGGACATCCATCAAAATATAATAGAAAGCGGTCTTTTGTCAGATGTTGTAGTTGTGAGTGCCCTGATAGACATGTATGCAAAATGTGGAAGCACACAAGGCACGAGAATTGTTTGACAACATGCCTCTAAGAAATGTGGTCTCATGGAATGTGATGATTTCAGGATATGCACAAAATGGTGTTCTTCACGAGGCTTTGAGGCTTTTCAAAGAAATGCCACAACAAGATGTGGTCTCATGGAATACCATGATTGCAGGATATGCACAAAATGGACTTGTTGTAAAGGCCTTGGAGACTTTTAAACAAATGCAATTGGCAGGTGCAATCCCAAACTCTACAACCTTTGCGAGTATACTTTCAACCTGTGCAAAAATGGGAGTTTTGGAACAGGGTATGGATATCCATAAAAGAATAATGGAAAGCGGATTTTTCTTAGATTCTGTAGTTTCCAGTGGCCTCGTAGACATGTATGCAAAATGTGGAAGCTTACATAAGGCACACAAATTGTTTAATAAAATGTCTCAACAAGATGTTGTCTCATGGAATGCTATGATTGCAGGATATGCACAAAACGGTGTTCTTGATGAGGCCTTAAAACTTTTCAAAGAAATGCTTGGACGAGATGTAGTCTCATGGAATGTGATGATTGCAGGATATGCACAAAATGGGTTAGATGAAAAGGCCTTGGAGACTTTTAGGCAAATGCAATTGGCAAGTGAAAAGCCAAACTCCACAACCTTTGCCAACATCCTCCCACTGTGCCAAAGAGGGAGCTCTGGGACTGGGTATGGACATCCATCGAAGTATAATAGAAAGCAGATTTTTATTAGATGTTGTACTTGCAAGTGCAATGGTAGATATGTATGCAAAATGTGGGAGCATACATAAGGCACGTGAAATGTTTAATAAAATGTCCCATGAGACGTAGTCTTATGAAATGTGATGATTATAGGATATTCACAAGATGGGGTTCTTGACGAGGTTTTAAGGCTTTTCAAAGAAATACCTCAACAAGATGTAGTCACATGGACTACAATGATTGCAGGGTATGCGCAAAATGGACTTATCGAAAAGGCCTCAGAGACTTTTAAACAAATGCAATTGGCAGGGGTCCAACCCGATCAGTTTACCTTTGCCAGTATTCTGCCAGCCTGTGCCAAAATGGGATCTTTGGAACAGGGAATTCACATCCATCAAAGCACAAGTAGAAAGTGGATTTTTGTCAGATGTTGTAGTCGCAAGTGCCCTAATAGACATGTATGTGAAATGTGGAAGCATACACAAGGTAGTGAAATATTTGAAAAAATGTCTCAACAAGATGCGGTCTCATGGAATATATTTGATTAATCTTGCCGGAATCAAGGCAAACTGATTGTTTGTGTCCAAAGAAGAAACAAGTTATCCTTTTAACATGTGACAAGAACTAGAAAATAATGCCCATACCCATTGGGTCATGGGGTATGTGTTTTTCATTCTTATATAATGACAAAGGGATGTTTGATTGAGTGGAAACATTCAGTTTCTTGATGCCTAAGATTTGATATGGTTGCATGGAATCAAAGGTTCAGGGAAATATCAATCATACACTTATTTAGAACTGCAAAGGGATGATTTACTGGTGACCAATCCAAAGGTTCTTGTTTTTCTTTTCCAACTTACACTTACAAAATCAATCACACCCCTTATCAACATCAACTACAAAAGTAATAACTATCCCTCTAAATCAAATAACATATATCGTTCGGCATTCACATTGCATTGTACACATGCGATTGCTAGTTATTATTTGTTGCTAACCTATTTGTTATTTGTTATTTGTTGCTAACCTATTTGTTATTTGTTATTTGTTGCTAACCTATTATTTGTTATTATTATTTGGATCTAGCCTATTTGATTGAAGGTTAAAAAATTTCTTTGCAAGCTTAGTGGCAATGATTTAAGGGTATTGATTAGCTACAATCTTGTGAGAATGCAAGTCAACTTTCTAATTTTTATTTCAAATATCTTCAAAATTTTGTATTTCAATAGACGCAGATTACAGTAAAGATTTTAGCATACCATCACCCACACTAGTTTTCAAAACATTTTAACTAATACTGGAGACCGACTTCTATCAAGAAGAAATGAAGCATATAGTGTGTTAAATGATAGGTTTGGATTTTTGAACAATTTAAAAGATCTCGATAATGAGACAATATTGAAATGCTCTAATTCTTTAGTAAAAATATATAACACAGACTTGGAAACCTCCCTTGACATTGAATGCATCCATTTCCAGGCATTAGCAAGACGTGAAAACTTGACAAGTATATCATCAATGTCAAAATATTTAAGAAAAAGTGGACTAGACACCACGTTCCCAAATCTAGATGTTGCAATACGAATGTTTCTTTGCATTCCTATTGGAAATTGCAGTTCTGAGAGAGCATTTTCCACTCTAACAAGAGTAAAAAGCAATTTAAGGTCAACAATGGGTGAAACTAGATTAAATAGCCTTTCTATTTTGACAATTGAACGCGACATTGCTACAACAATAAATTATGATGACATCATTGATAGTTTTGTTATGGCAAAGACAAGAAAAAGTCTTTATAGCTTTAATTGAATGTGTTAAAAGTTATACTATAATTGTTTTAAAAACATGCAAAGGTAGGTGGGTAGCTGGTCTCGGAGGTGGGGGGCGTACACTCCAAGTACTGCCGTAGGGCGCTCCTAAACCTTAATTCGCCCTGCCCATTTCTACTATTTATTAGATTATTTTCATTTGTTAATATTTATCACTATATTTTATAGTTCCATTTATGTTGGTTTTGTACCCCAAAAATGTCTTCCGTTCATTCTAGATTGAAAAATGCCCAGTGCCATCTTACATGATTCTACAAATTTCATGTAGAAGAATGCCCTGAGTTTGAGTGTCTTGTTGACGATGACGTCAAATTTTAAAGGGAACATTGTTGACAACTTATGCTTCTGGGGAGATTCACAGAAACAAAATAAAAGAAACCATAAAAATAGTTATTATATCTTTTAATAAGTAACTGAGGACCTCCATTTGTACCAATCTGCTGAACCTCAATAACGGATAATGTTATAATTTTGCGATCTCATCTAAGATAAGGACCTTTGAGTAATTTCCCACGTATTGATTTTTCAATTAAAAAAGTTGTTAGAGAGATGTGTTGGGGAATTTAGCATTTCAAAATTATCGTCCAAGCCTACGAGTCACACTGTCGTCCTATAAAAGAAGATTAATTCTCTATTCAATTCTTGCTTGCAGATATCTCAGACAGTATAATGTTCTTTCCAGTTTTGCTGAAAAGGGTAAGGTTCCTACAAGGGAAAGCCAATTAAAAACCCTAGGATTGAAAGGAGCTTGCCTGTAGACAACACGGAGATCAACAGCATAAAAGAGATGGTACCTCCTAAAACTGCATCGAAGTGTACGGAGTTGTTCAATTGTTGAAAGGCACAACATATTTTCATGGCAGCAAAGTTTAGTTTCAGACTTAAATAAACAAAATAATATATGATGCTGGTATCTATCAGAATACCATGTTATCGATTCTCTTACTTCCAATATAGTAAAATGAAGAGAGCAAAGAATTTTCTCTCCCTCGTTTTTTGCACATTGTTCCTCCCCTCTGTAATACTTACAATACTTACTAATTATTGTACATTTTGCATGTCGGTTGCAGCAATAAGGTGCAGATCAAACCCTAGGGCTCTCTTTCCTAGTCTATTAGAAAAATCATAATTTTGAATTAGTTTGCATTTGATACAGATTGAGAGTTTAACTGGGTTGAAAATATTAGTTGTAAAGTTCAGATGCTGAAACAGTTTCTGAACACTGCAAAAGTGAATACATTTGTATCTTTTGCCCTGAAATTGCAAATAAAAACTAAACAAAGACAATTTTTAGCAAACGTGAAGAAATGCCCAAATTTAAGATAAAATTTATGAGAAGCCGTATGTATATCTCCTTTACAAAGAGATGAAGTTTACTTAAAACAGAAAATAGTTCAGATTTCACCTAGTAAACAGAAATATTTACCACCCAGTTTTGATTTCCGGTATGAAATGGAAAACAATAACTAGTCCAAAGTTCAGCTACAATGTATCTTGAAATCTTAATATATGGATGAGATGTTTCACTATGAAACAAATAAATTTAGTGAGCAGTACAAGTTTCAGCAACAACACAAAAATGAAAAATTTACCAAACATGTAAGCATTCCTGTCTAGAGGGAAATTCCGGTTCCTTTCTATAGATTTTAGAATGAAGCAATAATATAGTCTGCAATTGCTATAAATTTTAGAACAGACCAATAAATATCAACTTAATAGTCTCTAATGTAAACCATAAGACATCACTGTTCAAAAATTTCAAGCCTTGGCAGATTAGAGTTTATAGAAGAAATAATTTGTGGTGTGGCAGGTGGAAAATAAACATGGACTCTGCAAATTCTTTGCAGGAAACTGACATGGCTACAGTGCATCCCAAGTGCTTCAATAGTTAAAATCTAGCACATACGGTTGTGACATAGAGACATTTCTTACTGTGCAATAAACATATTTACTGAGACTGTATCTCATCCACATTTTTGTCAAACAATGTCTGCATTCTGTATGCTTCTAAATGCACTTTATATAAATTGCACCTATAACTGTTAAAGCTCAAGAACTCTTTCAAGTTAACCGTGTTTGACCCTTATCAATCAAAATTTCAATATATTTCCTTGCCAAGCATAGACCCTTGAAACAATTTTGTAGCTGGAGCAAGGTTAGTACAACCTGCATCTGAAGGCAGTTACCAAGGTTAGTACAACTTCGCTTGGACATCGTCCTCTTCTTGATGCAAAGCCTCCCTTTGGTCATTAATTGTAATAAAAGGCTCTTGAGCGTCTATAGCGTCCCATAATATACAAGTTACAACCAATTCCTGCATAATATAAACCCCTACTTGAGTTGGCAGTGATTTTGCTACGGAAAAAGATACAAAAGGACAGATGAGTGGTAAATTATATAAATGAGGTGCTTATATTAACCTAAATTAATGTAATAGTCGATATGCAATATTTAGGATTTCATTTTTGTATAAGATTTTTCAACAAACAAATAAAATGTGATTGCAGTTCAAATGATTGGTTAGTCCATGTCAAGGACCATCTGTAGAGAAATGAAATGCGGGTCCATGAAGCAAATCCTGACCCTACCAAATAAAAGGTCACTCAAGTACTCAAAATTGAAATCTATTCCTTGTCTTTTTTAAACGTATATATCCATATCTGTTATGTTTTTCAACAAATGTAAGAGTGCACATATGTTCTTCACGGCCTTTAAAAATATTTATTCTGTAGGCTGCTGGATGCCTAGAATGCTCGTGTACAAAAGGATATCTTGCTGGTAAGGAAAAAAATACCATATTTAGGAGACACCAAATGCTAAGAGCTCCTGGGATTTACAGAAAAGAAGTTCAAAACTTCAGCTCTTAATCTCAAAAGCAAAACAATACTTCAAAGTAGCCACTAACAATAGAAATAAAATCATTACACAAACATCTATAATAGTAAATATTAACACAATAATGCAACACACATTAAATACTCTGCCTTTGGCATCACATGTAAATGCAAACTTGTGAATGACATTTTTCCATCCATACTTAGTAAATAGTATACCGTCTTCAATTTGTTCACAAACCTTCCTTGTCGCATTGCCTTCAACAGTGCTGGTTAATGCTTATTAATTAGTATCTAATCAACAAATGCTTGGTACATGGATTTGGTCGAGTGTGAAGATTCATACCAAGTACTGGCACATAGGTGGCAATCATACCACTGATGGCACATAAGTGCCAGTATTAAATAAAATATTATGCATTTATATTGCTGAGCGTGTAATGATGTAACATCAAGTTAGTTTCATCCTATGAATATGTAGTTAAAAAGAATTTAACAATAATTACAAAATATGAAAATATAGTTTTAACTTTTATCACAATTTTAGGTTAGATGAAATAAATACATTTGATTGGTTGAAGATATACAAATTAAATTTATTTGTACAAAGTTATAATATTCCTGCCTTGGCAGGAAATATTAAAAATGATTGTATCTTACTGAAAAATGGGCAAATACATTCATTTGAGAATCAGATAAATAATCATTTCGAATTTTAAGGAATGTCCCACAATTTTCCCCCTCATCGGATGCAGTTTTCAAAATATAAAAAATGAAAAATACAGTCAGGCAGCCATTAAATTCATGGCTTGGGACTTTTCAAAATTCCCCTCCTCATCAAAAGCAAGTAGATACTAGACTTCCTAATCGTTGATTAGAATGGTTATCGAACAGATGAAATTCGCTCCCTCATTTTGAAGGGCTTTTAGGCCATTCATAGTCTATAACATCAAATTGATGCAGGTATTTTTCATTATAGTGATCAGCCACAAGGAGAGAGAAATCGAACAGGGGCATTTGGCTTTGGTTTGAGAAGTGTCATTGCTCGATATCATGGAGTGTTTGCATTTAAGTTTTGTAACTCACATTTTTCATTTACATAATGATCAACTGTAAGCATAATACAATGAGACACTCCTGTTGTCGAGGAACGTCCTCGAATTTCTTCATTACCTTGCATGGTTTGCCGCATGCAATTATATATTGTATATAATCCTTTAAAAAAATTAACTACCCAAATTTTCACTATATTTTATGGTGAAAAAGTATAAATCTAGCCAGATGGCCATCAAATTTTAACCTTTCGCTTCATAGATAATGGGGTATTAAATGTTATATGCATTCTTCATTCCTCGCAAGGATTGAGCAAGAATATTTCTGGGCCGTCAATTAAGGCACACAATCAGGGGGCACAGATTTGCTCCCTCCAAACTGCAAATTTGAAAGATGCGCATTGTTTTAGGCCTCATCAAAGAGATGAAGGCATGTGACAGAGAAGGGCACAGGGACAGAATCTAAACAAGGTGTCATCATGGGCAGAGGACATAAGGACATTAACATTGCAGGTCAAAGACAGGTTATAGGTGGTGTGATGTGGTTGCAAAATAGCTACATTTGTGTTTTACTTGAATTTCAGGGCATCTATTAGTGTATTATTTGATGGATGTCCAAGGCCGTGATATGGTTCCCACACCAACAATTTGGCCACCACGCCCAACCTCTCCAATAAAGCAAGGAGCTCATCTATGGACACAGATCAATCCGACGACCTCTCTGTCTCCGCAAGCAACATACACAATCAGAAGATGTAGTGGATGGAGGAGGACAAGCTTGGCATGTACATCACCATCAGGTCTTTGCCTGACATCTCCAGGGAACACAAGCGCATCAGATTCAGGTAACCTATCCACATTAGTTATTACATAAGACTGTCAAAATCTTCTATTTTATATGTAAATTAGTTAGTGGATTGTGCTGTAGTCATGAAAAATTTGGAAAGATGCAGGCAAGATTGTGGTGGGAGGAAAATCAGTACAAAATTCATCAACAGTACCTCTGAACAAGGTTTGGTAAGGTTGGAAGATTGGGATTCAGACATGCATGTATTTCAACTAAGGCAAATCTGTCGATGTGGGGGCATCACTTGGGAAGACGGAGGAGCCTGCATCATCTAATAAAAATGCTCTTTCCTGAACTGGCTGGCAAAGGTAAAATTATCAGGTTCAACATCTGATGTTTGCATCTGATGCATGCCTCATGAAGCTGTAATGATATCTGCAGTTTGCATTTGGTGCAAGCCTCGTGAGGCTGCAATGATCCCATTTCATAAGTTGCCATATCAATATGTATCCTCACACATTTGCATACATATCTACAACATCTGGCAAAATAATCACCTTTAGAGTATGTTCTGATGGACTTCCATACCAGGGCACTTGCAACTACAACTACTGACAAAAACCACTTTCCATCACACTTTGATGTATGTGCTTGCATTGTTTGAAAGTTCTTATTGTGGCAGGCTGGGAATATATTGGAAAAGTTGAAGCGCTCATTCGTCTAGACGGCATCTGATTCGTTTATTAATATTTGGTCAAACTCCTCACAAGCATCCACAGAACTTCTGCACTTTTAATAATGTAGTGAGCAGAGTGTTTCGCACCTCTTTCAACCAAACCTGTCAGCATACTTTTGCGAGATTGAGATTGGGATCGTTGACATTGCATAATTGTAGTTGAAGCATTGGAACTGTGGGGTTCCTTGGGCTGTCCCATTGACATGTTGGTTGTCATTTCAATCCCATTCTGGATACAGCAGCACTACTCCACCTCCATCCACACTTATGGTGTCTGCAAACAAAACCATGGCTGTCACATTAAAATATTTTTATTTTTTATTAATTTGTTAAAAAACCTCAGGTCAATTTATGACGACTTAACATCAATTTTAAGGCAGATTTATAACTGACAGAATAGACGGTAAATAAGTAAATGGTAAACATATGATTTTGGGAGGTTATTTGGGATGTTTGTGGGGGAGACATGTGGGTCAAATGAAGCTGCCAGGTATTCAACAATTGATTTAGGTTGTACATAACTTTTTATGTCATGCTCATTCATTCTGATAAATATGAAGCCCATAATCTGCATACAATTGATCAGGTCCAAGACAATGTTCAACCATGCATATTTTAGGTCAACAATCAATGCAAAATAAATGATAAGCAAAGTAATCCTATCTTGGACAAGTTTTTGTATATGGCTAATTACACTTCTTTGAAACTAACCCTCAAACAACAGAGAAAATACACAAAAGGATGAGGATTCAAATTCACTATTTTTCTTAAAGTCTACTTCATACTGTTACGAGAGTCTCAAAAAGGTTGGGTATAGGAATGCAGCACACTAAAATACCAGGCCTAGTCTTTGATGTTAGTCTTAGGAATTAAATATATTGACCAATGAAGAGTGACTCTGTACAAGTTTAATAGCATGCTAAAAGAAAACTAGAAGTACAAATGAAGTCAAAAACTTGTAGAAACAACGTAAATGAGCTTGTAAAGTAAAAATGTCATTAGTCCCTCGAGCTATTCAGGATCCATTTTCCTACTATTAATTTGTTGGGCTTGCAAGCTGGTCACTTTAAAGACAATGACCACTTCATAGAAATAATGAAATGCTAGGGAAGCCTAATTCAATTTAGCTAACAAAATAAACAAGAAGGCAGTTTTCATGTAAGCAATTCTTTCCCTTCTTCAACTCATCTTCCAGACACAATAGACATTAGACTCGTATTGCATTTAGCTTCTGATTGATGCCAACTTCATGCCTGTCACTAGTGAAGACTTCAATCATAACTTGTACCATGTGCAGGTTTGCAACAGTGTGGACAGCAAAAGACCTATTCATATTTCCACTGACAATAGAAAAAACTGTTGTTGTAAAGCACAAGGGCCAACAGTAATGTAAGGGATATGCTAGAGAAATGGATAGTATGAAATAAACAACAAGAGGTAATGACACACATTTCATTCTTGCCATTACAATCACACTATGCACGGCCAACAGGTAAATCATAAACAACACTTATCCCCAGAAAATGGATATGCCAATCAACTAAGACAGCAACTTGTCTTAGCCACTTACCAGCACCAAAGGATTTGACACAAATTTTAAAAACAAGTAACTCAAAAAAAGCGAGAAAGATAATCACCTGAAGTTTTAAAGTGGAATAAAGCTCGGGCCAACTTGTCTATGCTAGCATGAAATAGGTAGTACATGGATAGAATAGCAAGAAGTAATGGAAATTTTAATTGTTACCTTTTCTATTTGGTAATTTATTGGGTTCAGGAATGCGGCCAGCTAAAATACTAGTCTTCTCTTTGGTATTACTCATAGGAATTAAATCTATTGACCAATGAAGAGAAACTCTGTACAAGTATAATAGCGTGTTAACAGAAAACTAAAATTACAAAAGAAGTCAGAAGCTTGTAGGAGCGAAATATGTAATGTCCCCTCTTTCCGCATAAGCTTGGACGAAGACCTTTGGCCCTTTTTGTCTACCCGACGGCCAAGGGGGAGTTTCTAGGGTGACGAAGCTTTATTATTTTATTATATTGTGCTATTGTTTTAAAAATAATAATATTATGAAAAACACATATAATAAATGATAAAGTTTAAATAATAAATCAAAATGTCAAATTAAAAGTAATTGTATTAGAAAGGGGAAAGTGCGACTTGCATTGGGAGTCATTTTTGGGAAATCGTGCCACTTAAGCCCAAAAAGGAAAATGCGACCAGCATAGGGGAGTGAAATAATTTGATTGGCCGACTTGGAGGTGGTAGTTGGGCTGATTTCCCTTTAAATAAACAAGTCGACTTGTATGGGAGCATCCAGATTTTTATTATCATCTTTTGCATTGTTAAGAGCTCTGAGCTTTTATCAGAAATTCCAAGGACGAAAACCCTTGTGAATTTATCTCTTGCGGACGAAAACCCCAGGGGATTGAGAGGGGATTTCACTCAGAAATTCCCAGCGTTATTCATCAGATTTCCAGGTTCAGTTCAGCCGTGTTTGTGAAGAGATTTGAAGGTGTTTTTCAGTGATTTTCAACCAGCAGTTGGGTCGGCCTGTTGTAAGCAGTTTGGCAGCAATTCTAGAGGTATTTTCATCTAAAAATATTTGTCAAATGTTTGCCATAATACTGTAAACTGATCGCTGTACTTTCTATCATCTTCTGAAGTGTATTTTTGAAGATTTCCAATCTGAATAATAACAGACTTCAGATCTGTTTTTCTGGGCTATTTTGGACTGTAATAAGTTCAGTTTTCTGTGTAATTCAGCCTCCAAATATCTGAGCAGTCATTAGAAATCAAAAGTACTTTTATTTGGTGTGATTTACATTGACATCTCTATTAAACCCTAGTCGCATTTTCCAGATCTGCATTAGGGAAATTGATATAAAATACATAAATCTGTATTTGCTGTTTGTTTGATATATAAACTTATTGAAGTGTAAGGAGGATCCATCTAGGGATCTTTCAAAATAAATGAGCTTGTAAGGTAAAAATGTCATTAGTCCCCTCAGGCTATTTAGGATCAATTTCTGACTATTAATTTGTTGGGTTTGCAAGCCGGTCACTTTAATAACAATGACCATTTCAAACCATCACACTTCACACAAATAATGAAATATCAAGAAAATTTGGTTTAGCTGGCAAAACAAACGAAGTGACACTTTTCATGCAAGCAATTCTTTCCCTTCTTGAACTCGTCTTCCAGACATAATAGACCTGAGACTTGTATCGCATTTAGCCTTTGATTGATGTCAACTTCATGCCTGTTACTAGTGAAGACTTCAATCATAACTTGTACCGTGTGCAGGGTTTGCAAGAATGTGGACAGCGAAATACATATTCATATTTCCACTGACAATAGAAAAAATTATTCTTGTAATGCCCAAGGGCCAACAGTAATGTAAGGGATATACTAGAGACCCTGATAGTATGAAATAAATGGCAAGATGTAATGATACTCATTTCATTGTTGCCATTATAATCACACTATTTACAGCCAACAGGCAAATCATAAACAACGCTTATCCTTGCAAAATGGATGTTAATCAGTTAAGACAGGAGCTTGTCTTAGCCACTTGCCAGCACCTAAGAATTTGAAACAAATTTATTAAAAAAAGTAACTCAAAATAAAAGAAAGAGAGTAACTTGAAGTTTTAAAGTGGAATAACGCTAAGGCCAACTTGTCTTATTCTATATACATAAACAGTCAAATAGGTAGCATATGGATAAAATAGCAAGAAGTAATGGAAAATTTAATTGATAACCATATATTTAGCCTTTCCTGTAAAATGCCAATGTTCTAATTGCTCAGCAATACCTAATCCAAACTGCTAAACATGTGCCTTTAGCTTCTATTTGAACTAAGATTGTAAAAAAACAATGAAGACCTAGGTCCACTCTTTTCTGAATTAAAGAACTGTGTGTGCCATTACCGATATTTTGGAGAAGGTGAAGGCCATGGGACAGGAGAGACTACTTGAAAAGCTCGCAAACTGGAATTTGGGAGAGGGCTTTCTAGGTAATATATCATTTCAATAAATGCAAATGCCCAGGGTAAATATCACTTCACTGACTATAGTAAAAGTTTAATGCATATGATCCAATCTAACGGTTCTTGGGTCCCCTTGTAATTGGGAGGTCCAATGTTCAAATTTCGGCTCTGTGTTAAGGCGGCCTAATACTAATGGTTTGGATACCCTGATGATAGGGCACCATGATAATGTGGTTTAATCCATGGGCTAACCGAGAGCTTAAAACTTCCATCCTTAGATGGTTCCACGACCGGTGTGGGCTGGTGATGCCACAATGGGCTAAGGCCCTCTCCCTAGGTAACCTAAATCACAAAAACTAAAAGTTAAATGCATCTGAAAACTGAAGTGGGAGTTTTTATTATAGATAATCTGTAAAAAGGAATTTCTATCTGCCAAAAGGGGAAAAATAATAAGAACTATTACATAAAGAAACTAATCGTGCATCATAAGCTAAAGTACTTCATCTCTTTGACTGACCAAGATAAACAGCATCGTTTTTGCTAATGGTTTCACAAATAGCGAAAACGATAGAAAGAACACAGCAGCATCAGCCGAATAAGACACTGTATGCTACATAATGAAAAGCAAAATATTAAAAACATAAAAACCGCCAAAAAAAAGATAGGATTGTCAAAACAGAACAAGAGGAATTAAGCAATGATGATATCTTAGTTTGTAAATCAAGTGTAACTTCTAATTAGACACTAATCAAAAGCATTAATGTTGATCATTTAAAAATGTTTCCAGCATTTGGAAAGTTTCAAATAATATGTATCTTTCAGCTGGAGCTGAGCATTAATAATAATGCACATTAATATAAGCCTCCTCCAAAGATAGCAAACTAAAAGTATGAATCTGATGTTTATCAGAGCTAATTGTTTATTTTAATAATAAGAACCAAGCCCACACTCAATGGAAGTTGGCATACAATAATCTTTAACAAAATATAAAAACTAGCAACAAAGCAAATTCCTGGTCAACAAATATTTGTTGAAGCAAACTTACATGATAGTCGGCAGAAGGATGCTAATAAGTTAACCATCAGCAGATAATAAGGTCAGGTAAATGAGACATCATCACTCATAGTGCTGAGCATTTTTCATCAATAACCAAGTTCTTCTGGCTGCCCTACAAATTCAGCAATATGATCAAGAGATAAAGTCAGTGTTTCATAGGTGTCCTCTTTCCGGACCAACCCAACACCTTTATCTGAATCCCTCTCAAGAGTTTGCCAACAATGCCCCTGTGCTTTCCCTCAACAGCCACAACTAGACCACCTCTCCTCGGTAGAGCAGTTTCCAAAATATCCTGTTTCACTCCTTGAACAATCACTCCGTTTTCATCCATCAATAGATCACATGTAGTCGGATCCACCACATCAATGACTCTGCCCTTTTTTAAGTAGAGCTTTCCTTCCTGAAAATCCTTGCTAATGACTCTAACCTTTATGTGACTTGTGAGCCAAGAGATAACCGGAACACTCTCCTCAATTCCATTCTTAGAGCTACTCTGTTCATTTACCTTATTCTCAAATTCAGTCTTCCTCCTGTCTTCCTCTGCTTGCATCAATTTCATGCTTGTAGCCCTCTCGTTTCTATTGCTCTTGTCTCTTGGTTCTCTTTTTCCTCCTCATCCCTTCTGTTTTCCCCTCCTCCCTATCATAGTAATCCCGTTGCCTAACATTCTCCTTCCTAACATGATACATGTCTTGCATACCATCCTTCCTGTCATAGTTATCTCGTTGCCTAACATTCTCCTTCCTACCATGGTACATGTCTTGCATACCATCCTCCTTTATATTATGGTAATCTTCTCGCCTAGCATCCTCCTTCCTGTCACGGTAATCTTCCTGCCTGTCGCCCCCTTCCAATTGCCCTTTTCACTGTGATGTCCCCTATCCCTGTGCACACCAAAGTGTCTACTCTGCCTGTCCTGATCTTCTATCCTTCTGTCATGCCTTTTCTCCTCCCTGCTGTCATCATTACTCGACTTCCTGTGCTCTCTGCCCCTAGAATCCCTTCTCTCGTCCTTGAATCTGTAATCCTTTTCACTCTCTCCCCTTCCCATCTCATCTACCTTTTTCTCATCCCTGTTTCCATATTCCCGTCCTCTCCCATCATGCTTCTCATCCCTGCCACCAGAGTCCCTGTCTCTGCTCCCATAGTCCCTTCCTCTCCTATCCCTGCTGCCAGAGTCCCTGTCCCTGCATCCGTAGTCCCCTCCTCTCCTATCATGCTTGTCATCCCTGCCACCAGAGTCCCTGTCCATATCTCTGCTAGGGACCACTCCATTCTCCCCATGCTTGTATCCAGCCTCTAATCCCTTTTGAACCCATCCATCCCTACCACGCCCGCTTCCATCCACCCTCATTTCCTTGAGCCTCCGGAGACAATATTCTTCCTCGACAGAACCCACATCGGCCACCTCCCCCACACCCACAACCACCTTCTCCTCACTCTTAGACAGCCTCATCACCACTCTCTTATCATCAGAACCCTCCCCAATAACCTCAAACACTTCCCCCTCAACCCCTCATGCCTGCCCTCAACAATACACATAATCTTCCCTACAGCAATACCCTTCCTCTGCCTCTCAACAAGCTTCTCCCCCACATTAACAACATTCCTAGCCCTACCATCAGGCCCAGGAGCAGCAACAAGGTCCCTCCTCCTGCCCTCCCTGCTCTCACCGGGCTTCACAAACCTCTTGGGTTTCTCCACGGGGGTGCAGGAGTTGCCCCAAGCCCCTCTCTCCCCACCCTCCTCACATATTCAACAGGATTAACGGGCTCCTTAGCACGCCCAATCGCCTTCCCTTCAGACCACCCCATGCCCCTCAAAGGGCAGCCCCAAAATCCTCCACAGGCAAGTTCACATATGCCGTAAGTGGGGCCTCCTCGGGCAATTCATCAATAGATTCCTGAGCATCTTCCTCTCTGCCTCATCAGAACTCACAAGCCCTAAAAGCCCTGGATTATTAATTTTTTCATTCTGATCAAACCCTAGAAACCCTTCCTCCTCATTGTGATCAATTTCCATGGAATCGGAAACACGAGTTCTGAGATTCAAGCCATACTCTACCTTAGAATCATCTGCATTTTTCGCATCTGCTTCAGATTCGAATTGCAACTCGGAATCTTTCATCTGAATGTTCTTCATCTTTTTCTCCGGCCGCCATGAATTCTCCAGCAAAGGGATAACCCTCACTTTCTTCGCTTGTTTGCTGGGGTCAAATTCGTTCACAAACTCCGGCGTGTCTTCCTCCTCATGCAAATCTTTGTCTTCTGATGGCCTCGCCTTGGACTTGGCAGAGGGTTTTGAAGGCAGAGAGAAGGAGAATTTTGATTCTCCCTTCGAATCGGGAGCCATTTTTTCAGAGTTTTCGACGTCTGTAGATTCCATCGAAAAAGACCCAATACAGATGAATTTGTATAAATTGGATTGAATCTGGTGGATGCCTACAGTGTTAATCGCACAGAAGGATTTGCGCTCATAAAATGAGCCTGCCGATGATAAGTATTCGAGAGAGATAAATTACTAAATTTTTGTTCTGTTTTCTGTTTTAATATATTTAAACTTTTCTTTTGTTGCGGTTTATTTGTTCGCGGTATAAACCCCTTCCAAATTAGGGGAAAATAATAAAAAAATTGAAATTGTTAATGATTTTCAAACTTCTTTTAGCTTTGTTATAAAAGGGTGATTAAAAATTTAGAAATAAAATTTAAAATTATGCATGCAAGTAAATATATTAAATTTTTATTTGAAGAGTTAATTAAAAAAATACTTACTATGTAAATTTCATGTTAAGTTAAAAAAATTTAATGTTAATTTTAATTTTAATAGATAAATTATTAAATAATAAATAGAGTGGTATAATTTCCTATAAAGGGGTTGGAAAAAAAGTAAAGCAAAAATAAGAGTTAATTGGAAGCCACCTCCTAATAATTTCATCAAATTCAACTTTGATGGAGCAACTAAATTGAATCCGGAAGAGTAGAGGCGGTGGTATCTTTCGTAACACTTTGGGCAATCCCATATTGGTTTCTTTGAGGCTATTGGACACCTTTGCTCCAATAACCTTGCGGAGGCTAAGGCTTTATGGCGTGGTCTCAAAATTGCAAAGGAAAAGGGATGGAATAACCTCATTATTGAAGGTGACTCTCAAATAATTATTAATGCGGTAAATAGGATAAAATGGAACATTAGAACCTACACCGCATTGTGGAGGATTATTTTGCTTAAATAATTTAGGGTGCATTCTCCACACTCTCAAAAGTGCAAACAAAGTCACTGATAGCCTTGCCAATTTTGGGGTCGAGCTCAATCTTAAAAATGAAAAAATAACCATGCTACAACCAAGTGATTTAATTAGGGAGATTGGTGATTTACTTAAGCAGGATGGGCCTATCACATCACCACAAGTGATAGGCGTGGATCATGTACTATTGTCTTAGCAATAATGGTAGGGCATATCCATGTTCCCTCCTCTGCTCATGGGAATTTATTTCCATATCTTTTCACATCGGGCTGACAAATTTTGAGCATGCGCGAATGGTATTCATATATCCATCCTCCTCCACTTCACATTCGAACAAAAGCTTTTCTATTTTTGTAGGCGGAATATGGAGAAAGGGAAGAATGTGGTTGGAGTTGTTATGCTTACCATGGTAGGTAAAGGAAAAGTGACGATGAGTAATATTGTGCATGAGATGCAAGAAAACTTGGTTCACAAGTTCTCCATTAACAGTTGTTGAATGTTGGATGTCTTTTGACAAAGGAACTCGGAGTTACAACTAAATAAGAGATGGAGTTCGCGGTTGACTTTTATTGCAGCAGATGTCAAAGACCCCAAATTGCTTAGGTGGATGGCAACAAACCTCCTCCGTGCCCAATTATCAACCAGGCTTGAGGACTCAACAGCAGTGGAGGAATTTGTGAAAGTAATGAATGACCCAGGATAATCCATTGCCGGGTTGGACACACTAAAAGTGGCCCAAATCATTGGTATCCAGACCATGCTTCTTGAACTAGTAACTCCTTTGTAATACATGAGGACATGGGATAGTTAGGGTTTGATATTAAACTCTGCATGGATCGGATTCTCAGTAGCTCTTTAAGGCTCGGGCTCTAAAGCATTTCTCAGGAAAAAAATTGGATGCGACATGTGAATATCCCATCTGACAAATTCAAATACTCCAAGTTAGTTGAATCGATGGTTGCTCGATGATCGAGGAGGTAGGCGGGGATATTGAAATGCCTACAATCATGGTCTCTAGCTTCTCAAAAGAGGAGGATAATTAGTCTCAAGTGTGCCTTCTTTAATGTTTTTAATTATAGTATAAGCATAATATGTTTATGCCACCTTAGTGGTTATTGTACTCAAACTTTTATCCGGTTTACTGTATTTTTGGATATAAATATTTTAAATAGGAGGCTAAGAGCCTTTTTTTTTTACTTATAAAAAAATAGAGTAGTATAATTCATACTTGTTAATTTTCTATTTTCTATATTAATGAAAAAATCATTCACTTCACATAACTTGTGCAAAAATTACTAGTTTAGTCTTCCTAGTTTTAAAAATAGCGATGTTCTTTTTTAGTTTTTGCTAGCTAATAAGTCATGCATCGAATTTGGGGATGTATTTTTCAATGCTCTTATTTATTTTGCAAATTGGGCTCTTGTATATTACTTTTTTGTATGAATTTTTGATAGCCACGTTCATAACCTTGTGCATGAACAAGCAAAAGAGTAGAGACAAACAATTTATCTACCATAAATAAGATAAATCGAGTCTTCTTGGGTTTTGTTATTCGAAACATTATTAATGTAAATGTGTTAGCTTGAGATAAAAAAATAAGGTAATTTTCTCTCGACATTTTTAATTTTATAACAACTTGTTATGTAATGTATAATTTGTTTAATTACATGTTTATTTTACATAGAAGCCCAACATTTATGCTCCTTTTTGTTTCTCAATGGTACTACTTTGATTTTGGGTTTTAATGAATATATAAGAGGCATATCCTTAATTTTACACAAAATTTCTATTTGTTACCTTAAAAAGGTGCGGTTTGGTTTGAGAAAAACAATATTTAAATGGAAATGCTTCACAGTCTCCTCCATACCAATGTTTTCTACAGTTGAGCCAACTTTACTAGGCATTAAATGATTTGAAAAATGTGGCGCTAGGATTACCGAAGTTTAATAGTTGGGTTGAAGTGCAATTTATACACCACTTACCTTGGTCATACTCTAAAGAGGCCTCAAACCACACGTAGTTCTCTATATACTCCATATTTTTACGCTTATTCAAACATTTCATTTCTGCAAGGGTTGATGCATTATCCTCCTAAGAAATTTTCTTAAGGGGTGTGTCAATATTAGGGTATGATCAAACTTGCTCATGTGGGCTAGACCACAACATTTGAGAGATGTCGTTATTAGTCGTAGTCACCCTATACATGCCTTGTTTCTTCCCTTTGTTCACATCATTGTAGTCATTATGTCCACTTGTTTCCTCTTGTTGCATAGTATGATCCATGATTTCGGTAACTCTTAACCTTCGCCATGCACCCTCATTCACATTCGACCTCTACTCCTCATATTTTCAACCTATGACCTTAGGGTTTCCCAAATACTAACGCCATCACCTATGGACCATGGTGCCTATTTTGGTTTTGCCCTAGCCAATGTCATCGCCCATGGGCAATGCTATTGGGTATATATAGTTGTAGACACCCTAAAAATACATGCTTATTCCTAGCATATCCTCAAGTTATTCACATCCCTTTAGAATTAATTAATTTAATTAATTAATTCATACTTTGAGTATTTATCCCTTTTAGATTTAATTCAATTAAATCTATCATATTCCTTTAGAATTAATCAAATTAATTCTATTATCTTTACATCCCTTTTAGAATTAATTAAATTAATTCTAATTACACTTAAGCTATACTCCTACCCCCTTTAGCTAATTTAATTAAACATTTATTTAATTAAATGGTTAATTATCCTCTCACAACTCATAACTAATTAAATTAGTTATTTAAATAATCATATTTATCTACTCACACTCCACTCAACTCTACTTCGGTGGGAGCAACAAAGCTACACTTACAACCATCTTTCAAGTAGAATTAAAATATTCATTGCCCCTACAAAGTCAGCAATGACATAGGCCAAATCCAATGGTTATTTCAGGAAATTATAATTATGAACCTATAGCCCATTAAAACCTTGATCCAATATTCATGACATCACCCTTAACTATAAAAAGAAAGACATTCCTTCGTAAATCATCATTGGAAGTTTTGTGTAATTGTAGCCAAAAAACTTAGCAGAAATGGAAAGATAAACAAATATAACAACAAACCTTTCCTCCAAGTTTCTCTAGCAAACCTCAAATAAGATTGTGAAAGTATTAAACTTGTAGAAACTTGTAGCTGGATTGTGGATGCTCTTGAATTGATCTCTAAATGTAGAAATGACAAATGCTACGAGCACATATACATGAGGATGCAGATGGCAATTTTGGCAGAAGTTGGTTGCAATTACACAAAGCTTCCAAGGATGATTTACAAAGGATTGGCCTACTTTTTATAGCTGAGGGTGAGGCCATGAATATTAGATCAAGGTTTGAATGGGTTACAGGTTCATAATTGTAATTTCTTGAAATAGCCATTGATTTGGTCTGTGCAGTTGCAGGGGTAATGAATGTTTAGATTTTATTTGGGAATATGGTTGTACGTACAACCTTGTTGCCCCCACCTTTGTAGGGTTCTAGAAGTAGAGTGGAGTGGAGTGTGAACACCCCAAAATCACTTGCTTATTCCTAGTATTGTCCTAGTCGTCCTATTATTCACCCTTTCATGATTAACTAATTAAATTAATTAATCGTACACATTTCACCCTTTGGATTAATTAAATTAGTCCTTGGCACTCCTCTAGTTAGTTAATTATCATTTATTAAGTAAATGATTAAATAATTAATGTTCACATCCCAATCAACTACCACTTAGATTCCCAATCAACTCCACATGGACTCCACTTCACCAATCTAGTCAACCGCACTTCTAGAATCCTAGAAAGGTGGGGGAAATTAAATTGCACGTATAATCACCTTTCCGATGCAACTTCAACTCATTAATTCCTTTACTACCCCTAAATGGAATTTATCTTCCCACAATTGTTTGGTCCCCTCAAATGTTATTTTTAGCACGTGCATTCAACTATCTTCAATCGATTTTCAACCAACTTGACCTCTATAAAACATAGGCTCATCCTCTTACAAATCCTCTTAGATTTACAACACAATTACTCTATCAATTTGCATTCCAATATCTACATATTGGAAGCTTTCAAAATGTGTTCGTAGCATTGGTCAATCCATGTTTGGAGGTCATTCAAGAGCACCCACAATCAGTCATCTACAAGGTTACACAAGCTCCAAAGCTTCACACAACCTTACTCGAGGTTGCATTGGAAGGCTACAAGAAGGTTTGCGTGGTTTGTGTATCTTCCATTTTTGGTAGTTTTTCATTGTCTTCATTTTGAAATGTGTGGTGGGAATCATGCCCATCTTCTTCGATTTTTGGTTCATTTTTTTGTTTGATTAATTTTGTTATTGGTGTGTTTTTGGTGTTTTTGTGTTGTTGTGCGTTGTTGTGCATTGTTGTGCGAGTTCATATGAGCATGTGGAAGCAACAATAGTTTACAAAATCAACAAAACAATATAATATATTCTTATTGTTGTTGTTTTATAAATTTATACTGATTTCCAGTCTTTGTTGCAATTTCTGAGTGCAAAAAAATTAGTTTTAAAATCTAACCCCATGTGTGTTTGTAGGTGATTCTCATCCAAGTTTAGTCATTTGTATTTTTAGTTATAGCTAAAAAAATTCATCTAATTGGTGGGGGTTGATTTTTGGTTTTACTTCTAACACATATATTTGTGGGGGCTTGATTTCTATTTTTATTTTTTATTTTTGCTAAAACACATATTTTTGTAGATCTATTTTCCCGCACATATATATTCTTTGTTGTTTTCTACAAATCCTACACAAAACAAAGAGAAAATAATTATTTTTAAAAATAAAATAAATTTAAAATTAAAACCCTTTACTTTTACCCACCCCCTCCCCCGACACCTAACTCCCTACCCCTCGACGAGTTGGCTTGCTGAGCCAACTCACCCCCCGATCCGGACTCCCCACCCACCATACTACCCAACCCAACCGACTCCCTACCCCACTCGACAACCCCAACCGTCCCCGTAGACTCCCGAGTTCCCACCTAGCCCTCGGTCGTAAAATATGCACCGACCTAAACTAAATCCCCCTCTCCATGTCAAAACCCTTCTCGCGTGAGACCTACTCTGCCTCTAAACGTCGACCCCGACGCCCCCATCCCTCACCACATGTACCTTGTTTCCTAACTTCTAATTCAGCCTACCCCCAACACATGGTTCTCCTTTACCCATTGAATCCCCCTCGACCTACCTTGTGTTGAGCCACTTTCCCCCTCTCGCCAACCGCTTCACTTTGAAAGCTCCGTGCACATCATTTTTAGAATCTAGTTGGAATTTTACACAAGTGACTTGGTTTTACAGTGAACACGAAGTTTCTTTGAGCGACTTGCATGGCCTCTCAATCCCCTACTTAACACTCACACACTCCTCCTTCATCCACACACTGCTGCATCGCCTCTACTGACACCGCACCGCATACATACACACACAACTCTAAGTCATGTTCTTAAATGTCACATTAGGTTAAAGTTTAGGCTATTATGTTTCATTATAGGTTTCGGGTTCTATGTTTAGTTTAACGTTTTCACTATTAGGTTAAAATGTTAAGCTATACCTAAATCTTCGACTTACATTGTTCTTTACATATATTTAACCTAACTTAGGTCTAACCGAGTCTTTTTTTAATCAGTTTTTATTATCATTTCTTTTAAGCCACTCATTTCTTTTAAACAACTTTACCTTAGATTATGTTTAATTAACATTTTAGTTAGGAGTCTTTTAATTTTACTTAATTTTTTTATTAATTAGTTGCGTAGTTTATTTTACTCAATTGCTTTGACTAATTATTTCATTAGGTTTTTCTAACCTTTGATCTTTGATTTTATTTTTCGTTAATTCTCTTAACTTAGACTAATCATGAAAATTGTTTGTGTAGGGTGCCTGGATGTTTTCGGTCCATCTCATTCGCCATTTAGCGCCTTTTTCACTGTTTCATCGTTTAGTTCCCTCATAACTCATTTTCATCCATTATATTAAATTGGACCAATATAAAACTTGACCATACAATGTTACTGGACATTTTTGTCCAATTTTTGTCATTCTTTTAGCCATTTTGTATACATTTACTCATTTTGCAACATACACTAACACTTTGTAACATGGTTTCATGTGTTTTCAATGTCATTTTTTCCATTTTGGAAAGTTTGTCACAACACCTTTCACACCTATACTCTTCTCTCATGCTTGTTACAAGCAATCCTAAGAATCAAAAACGTGATTGTGTGGTTTTCATTATTTTCTCTTTCTACCTTATGAAAACTACTAACACTCATTTTTAGGACCGCATTCCAAAGACCACTCAAAACTATTAATTACAAAGTTGCCTCGCTCGTGATTTAATCAAACTACTAATTCATCAGTGCATGGGGAATATTTTTAATCAAGATAAAATTAACTCTACATATTTTATTTATAGGTGTAGTTGACAAGGCTATTAACCAACCGCCATAACTATGGGAAGTGCTTTGGCTTAAGCCATAAAACTCACTTGAGGAGTACCACAAGAACCCCAAAGTAGTCAAAGACATTGAGGGAACTGGTTGACAAAATGGGTACCCCCATCCCAAATGACTAGTACACCTTATGAGATTAGAGTCACGGATATCCTTAGTGGCGACCCCAATGTGATTCATTTGAGAAATATTTTTGCTCATTGTTTCAAAGGGGGTAAAGTAAAGCCAACAACTAGCAATAAGCACCGCACTCGCTCAAGTATATTGCTAACACCTAGTTGAGTGAACCACCTAGGAAGCCACGCCTTGTCCAAGCCAATCTAAGGTAGAGGCCAACTCTCACTACATTATTTTTCATTTTTCTTGTGTGTTACACACTTGTGTTTCACTTTTGTCATTCATGTTTTCTCTCTCATCCACCTTGTTACTTTATAAATGTGTCTAAGTCTTGGGTTACAAACATCCATATCCGCACTTGAGCACTTTCATCCTTTTCATTGTTGGGTGATGAAATACATCCTAAGTACTAAATACGTAGAAGGATTAGGTGCGCGGACACATGGCACATAGATGTGCGTGGAAGTATAGAAAACGGGGCATGCCTAGGAAGGTTTGAATTAGGAGTTAGTCATTTTGCAGTTTGAGGCTAATTATAGACATGGAGTACAAAGCACATTTTGTAGAAGACTTGGAGAGCACGCGAAGGCTATTTTGGACGAGTAGAAGATCAAACGCCATGCATAGTTTTGAGGCTATTAATAGGATTAGACTGTTGTTGTATTATTAGATAATCTATTAATAACGAGCTTGCATGCTCTTGTATTTATCATGTAAGGGTGCATGGATATTATTAGCATGTAGCCTATTTTTGAGAGGTGCATGGGTAGTGAAGGGCAAGTCCCCACCCCTATAAATATGTATTGATTTGCATGGTTTAGACAGTTTGATGTTTTGTAGAGTTATGTTGCGAGTTTGTGAGCGTGCATGACTATGATGACTATGTTATGTATGTATGAAGCTTCTATGTTTTACAACAATTAATATAATGGATCTTTATGGCTGGATATTGATTGTAGACACATATGTGAATGGATCTTGCATGGTAAAGTTAATCTTGTTTCTTGTTTAATTGTTCTTGCATATGGTTAAGATCTAGATCTGGTTTATGCACTTCTTCATACTTAGTTATTTGTTATGGATCTGGAATATCTAGTTAATCATGTTAACTCCTTGAAAAATCTGACATAAAAGAGGAACTCGGTACCCTTGCGTGCTTCGGGTGAGCGCTCAGTTGAGGTTAAGTGATGTGCCAATGCGACTTGGGCTTTTGTGGGTAAAATCTAGGCTACATTTTGGTTTCATTGTCGAGACCTCTTTTTCAGTTGTTTGGTAGGATGTTGCATGATGAAGATGTATCGGTTGACCTTGGCCAGTATTGAAGAGTGGTTAGACAATTTGGAGAAAGATTTTATCATTGGACCTAAATTTGATGCACGTGTGTGGGTTGAACAGAATCTGTATCACGAGTTGTATGAGACATTCTTCACCATATTTCCTATAGAGTTGTACGAGTGGTTGGTTGCTTATGCATCGAAGAGAAACTGGAGGTTTTGTACACTTGTTTGGACACATGAAGAATTCCAGGCCTTGTATGATGTAGATCTGACGTGGATACATGTTGTGGATCATTAGTTCGATGGTCTTACGAATAACTATATTCCGTAGTATGTAATTTCTACTTACTCTTTTCTAGAGCTTGTTGAGTCCCAGTTCTTGCACGAGCCCAGAGGATCGTATTTATGTGACATTCCTTTGGCGATTAAGATCTTGATTATGACCTGGATTTGGAAGAGAAACCTATGGGTAATTAAACCCCACCACATGTGGGGACGGGAGTAGGTGTGGTGAAAAATGACAGGACTGGTGGTAAAAAGGCAAAGAGAAGAAAGACAGATTAATTTTAATGAGGTACGCGAGAGGTATTCAGAGAAACAATGTTAAGTTGCAAAACATATGGCGTTGTGGAGAGAGATGGCTTGTGAAGGATTTGGAGCTCACACAGAGGACATGGAGCTAGAGCATCTAGAACTCCCCATTTGGGAAATCATGACAGAACCCTCTTCGACCTCAGATGAGATTGTGTCGGTGGAAGCTACATGGGCCACATGTGCATATTTGATCCCTCCTAGTGACCTAGCCCTTACACTTGGTTTTCTAGTTTCTACGACAATTAATAGTAAGCTAGTGTGGACAATAGAGTAGCGAAAAATAGAGTTGATTTACGGTCCAGCTTCAAGAGATAATTAGGGAGCTTATTCATTTATGGCAAAGACAATCGTCATCTGCATTATTTGGAGGTCCGGTTGGAGGTATATTTTCTTGCGCATCTTCAACATAGAACATAGGCACGCATAATGTTGGCATAACATTTGGAATTAGTACAACTTCACAGGTTGTGGAGTCTAGTTTAGTAGAACCGTTAGAGCACAAGGCAGTGCATCCTCTAGTTCATTTCCCACTTCAAGAGGGGGATCAAGAGGATCAAGTTCTAATAGATCCGGTGGTGAAACATAAGAGGAAATCTATGTTCGGATCTGGTGGGCACGGTCCACACTAGCCCCAAAATATTTATACGGAGATATCTCTTCATCTTCCAGAATACAAAGGGATAGAAGATGTAGTTGAGCACGTGTATATGCATGAGATACTATGGCGTGTAAAGGGGATTACAACTCTAGTGTGCAAGGCAAGCCAATTTCCAACTACACTATAAGGGCGCGCATATAGTTGGTACAAGAAATTTGATCCGGACTAGACTTGTGTAGATTATACTACGCTGCAAGATGCTTTCTTGAAAGATTTCTATATTCTTGAGTTTGATCAGAAGAGCATCAACACGTTGAATGACATCGAGTAGGGCACGCCCGAGAGTGTTTGGGAGTATGATGCATGATTCAAAACCCTTTTATCGAAGTTATCTTATGACATTCACCCGAGCCAACATGCTCAATGGTTCGTTGGAGGAATGATCACACCTTTTAGAAGGGCGCTCTCACACAAGACTTATACAAATCCACACGAGGTACTTGAAGTAGCTCTGCACGTTGAGGCAATTAAGAGTGTAGACACTGGTGTTAGCCCATTTTTTGAGGCCCGTTGCAGCGATGGTGAAATAGTTAGAGAAATTGTCAGCTAATTCAATGCATGAGATGTTAGTGGAATTTGGTGCACAAATTGTGAAGTAGAAGGGCATACTAAGGATAGTTTTTCCCATCAATCGATGTGCTCCATGTTACTAGATTACAATATTTGTCACTTGGATCATGATTCAAGTAGGTGCCCATTACTACAACACGTGATAAGGAAGAACATGTCTTGTTATTGTAAGATTTGCAGTCTACCACTCATGATACTAAAAATTGTAGGTTGATTGATCATATTCATGATGCCATTGATATTGGTGTACAATAAAACAATGTTGCAAATAATTCAAAGGAGAAAGGTGAGCATCATGATCATGATCACAATGAAGGGCACTCTGATGGAGGCCATGGTAGAGGTCGAGGTTACCGAGGAGGATTCAGAGGTCAAGGTCGCGGCGGTGGAAGAAGTGAGTTTCTTCGTGGAACATGTTATACATGTGGATCCCCTGATCATTATAGACATGAATGCCCTCATAATATTGTTTGTTCTTTTTGTGGAAAGAACCATAATTATGAAGAATGCTCAGACTTATATGAACACCTGAGTAAGAAGCATAAATAGGAAAAGGGTGTGGGAATGGTTAGAGTGTAGCGTGTTATCGAAGATCAGAGGATGCCGGGTTAGCGTCTGATCCTGAGTTGGTACTTGTGAAGATCACTACACGCGCTAAGGTTGCCGCACGCGTCAGGAAGTTGCAAAGTAGAATCCTGTCATTACAAAGGAGGAGGTACTACATACCAAGTATCCATACCCTATGCATTAGAAGGAGGTTTATCAAGAAACCATGGAGGTGATTAGGAATTTGCAGGGTGAGATACAATGTTTGAAGGAATAGTTGCGAAAGTTAGAACAGAAGAAAATAGTTGAGCTTCCTCAAAAGGATGTTGATGATCTATGGGAGGTTTGCAAGATGTTGTGACAAGAAAACATAATTCCTTTATTGGGAGAATGGTTAAGGGAAAAGACGTTGTGCATTGGAGTTGAGCACGAAAGATAAATTTTGCATGCTAACCTACCTCCTCATAGTTTGGATTATGACAAAGAGATCACTCTAAATGTTGTTGTTGATGGATGGATCTTGAGTAATATTTTGATTGACACATGTGTAGAAGTGAATGTACTCACTTTGGATGTGTGGATTCAGATGGGCAAACCACCATTACAACCATCTTCAAATGTGTTGTTTATGGCAAACATGACTAAATCCACACCTATTGGGGTTTTGAAGGATGCGTCTATTACTATACAAGGGGCCAAGTTCACTAGGGACTTTGAAGTCTTGGCGCTAGTAGAGGCCGACAACTTTTTAACATTACTTGGGCGCCCTTGGTGTTATGTTGATCTACACTTCAATAAAGGTTACATAAGTTTTGAGAACAAGGAAGAGTGCATCATTATTCCTTTGGTAGATGGAAAAGTTGCACCTTACGTAAAGTTTATCTATAAACTCTCTACTTTGGAATCGTTCACATAATCAAAATTAAACATTGTTCTACTTTTGATTAGAAAATGATAGATATAGCTAGTGAATTAATTTGCTTATGCTTAAAATCAAGAATTGAGGGAAAGGAAAGAATGTAAACTCATGAACACCAACAATTTTTATCCTGGAAACCTCTCGGAGGAGGAAAACCAAAGGGGGAAGGGAAAACACTCTTTCTTCCCACTTTTTATTGGCCAATTCAAATAAGAAGTACATAATTTACAATAAGTATGAAAGAGAAGTAGATAATATCTCACACTTCCTCCCAATTACTTGCTTTCTCTGCCTCAAAACTCCTTTCTTCTATAAACACAATTCCAACACTAAGAATTCCTTGCTCACTTGCTTTCATGCTTCGATAATCAAAACTCTCCTTCCTACATGTATTTATAGCCTTTCTCATGTCCTCTCGTGCATTAGAGGATGGGAAAGGTCATGGAGGAGAAGAGACATAAACAACCTTTCCAATTCTAGGACTGTTCATTTCAAATTTTATTTTTCTGTTTGAAAGTGTCAGGACCACCGCTCTGCACAGAGCGGCGGTTCTGTTAACATAAAGACAAAACCTCTGTTTCTTCATTTTCCTTCTTTGTTCTTTGGATAATGATGAAGTAGAGTCATTTTGGATCCCTATGAATCGTACCTCACCTACTTAGGAGCTTTTTGTCCCACAAAAGCTTTGGGGGAGTATATGAGGAAATAATTCCCCCACTTACTACTTCAAGTACCACCGGCCTACCTTGGTGTCTTTCCTTTCACCCAACCTACCAAGACTCCTACTGACATCTCCTAGTCTCTCGTGACCTTCTGTTGCAGCACTATATCCTCCTCCAATTCACCTCATGAGTCTAAGAAGCAATCCTCAATGGAAGGTAGCAATTGTAGCCCTTCATCTTCATATAGCATGGATGGCTCATATAGGTGCAAATTTTCATAGTTTACTACTGAGTACATCCTCATGAATGACAGAAAATCAAGTCAATTTTTTTTTTCTCCAACATGCTTTAATATGGTGAATGGTCCATATCGTAATGGCTTGGGCTTCCATGCTTGACCTTGTAATCTCTCCTTGCTCAAGTAAAGCTAAACTCTATCTCCAACATGAAGCTTATGCTCTCTCCTATGTCGATCATGCCTAGCTTTGTACTTAGCTTGAGATTTCTCTATCTGTTCTTTGACTTTGAGATGGATTTACCAGATCCTCTCAATGAATTTGTTTGATTTAGTCACCTTTATGTCTTGTGTCTCCTCCTCCTCATGTTGTCCAACCGCTATGTCTAGCATATTTATAGGTAGATATCCCAAGCATGTTTCAAATGACGAATTCATGGTGGATGTGTGTACTTGCTTGGTTATAGGAATGTTGAATGTAGGCTAAGGACTCTTCCCAAGTCCTTGTGTATTTGCTATTATACCCTCTGATCAATTGTACCAAAGTCACGTTCACCAAGTTTATTTGTCCATCTGTATATGGATGGAAATTTGTACACCTCTATAACCCGGTATCCATCTTGTCCCACAAAGTAGTCATAAACTTCCCCAAGAATGTGGAATCCTTCGAAACAATAGACTTTGGCAAGCCAATATGCACCCATACATTAGCAAAGAAAAGATCGATCGCCTCATGTGATTTTACTACCTTTTTACATGCTATAAGAATACACATCATACTCGAATCTATCAACAACAACATAGAGATAGTCATGGCCATGTTTAGACATAGGTAATCCTCCTACAAAGTCCATAGAAATGTCCTCCCACGACAAGTAGGTACTCGACAAAGACATATACTGAGACCCTCCTTCCTAGTCTTAGGCTTGTGTTGATCGAGTTTCTGCTTCCTATCCAGATGAGTGTATGAGAAATCAACAAACACAAAACAACGTCGAGTATACAAGGGCTTAGTACCTTGGAGATGGCGATGGATAATACGGGTGCAAATTTGATGTCAAACTCCTTGGTGTGATCCCAAGAAACTCTGCACTCACATACACTAGAGAAAGATTGATTAGAGATTTTATGCGGGGGCTGCCTGACAAAGCAGATCCGAGAAGCGTTAACTCCCTCGGTGGTTATCAACCCCCGTGTGATAAGAATAATGATAAAATAGAATCCAAACAGATAACATGCAAGTTGATAAACAAAAGAACCTGAAAGATGCCAGTATGCAGATGGTGCTATTGATCAGATGCATGCAACATGAATCTCACTACATGAATCAAATCATGAGCAGAGTACCATGGAAATTCCACATGCTATCACAAAGATAGAATAATAATGATATTATGATAAATGGCTAAAATTCCTCAGCATTCACCCAAATTTTCTAACTTTTTCTTCCCTCCTCATGAAATATGGTGAAAAATGCATATTTATAGCTTAATGGCGAGGTTAGACTATTAAAGTTAAAGATACTCGGGGTGAGTAAAGTAACCCCGATTAAAAGAAGTGATGTGATTCAAATGGGGCTCACAATTTGACTTAAAGTAAAGAAACAGATAAGGATGTGATAAGAGGTGGGGATATTAGGTGCAATAAAGTATTCTCTTTTTGAATGAATGATTAAGAGGTGGGGATATTAGGTGAAATAAAGTATTCTCTTTTTGAATGAAATAAAGTATTCTCTTGAATGATTAAGAATGGGATGTCGGATGGGTGCATTATTTCCCATGTTTTGAATAATTTGTGAGAGATGGAGGATAATGCCCAAAAATCTGAATTATCAAATGGGTCCACATGGAGTTCATTTGGTAATTAATTAAATAAGGTGAATAAATGGATGGGATTTTATTTAAATTTAAGAAAAGAGAAAGGCGAGAGGGGAAGTTATATGAATGTAAGATGACAGAGGGGTGTGTTGTCCCCTGAAAACCACTTTTGTTTTCCAAGTTAAATTCAAAATTTTGAGCTCTCACCCTCCTAAAGTATTTAAGCCAAGTTGAAAGTTCGAAGAGATAGAAAAATCCATGCCCTAGAGTTGTTTCAAATCCCCAGTCTACTTGTTTTGATAAATTTTCCATTTTCCTGTCTAGACGCGTGAAAATTTTATTGATTGTCCTCATTTGAATGAAATTGTCAATATTTCTATGCCCCTAGATCGTCGAACCTTGTATTGTTTTCAATTCCTCGGCTCGCGAAAGAAATTTGAAAATCGGGCGCGAAATGGTGGAGTTTTCTTCTTCTCTGCATTTTTCCCACAGTCGGGAACGATGGGCATTTTCTTCCCCATCAAATTTTGGCCCCATCATCCATGGGTACATGGACATACCTAATTGGAAGTGGGTCGTGGAGAAATTTGTGTTTTTGAGCCTCTTTGTAAAAAGGCAAAAAGTTAAAAAGTGACCCGCAACCCCGATCAGGCTTAAAGAAAAAAGTCAAATCTTGAGCCCACAGTCAAAGGAGTCAAAGCAGGGAGGCGACCATTGGGGGATTTGAGATTTTGAGCCTCTTTGTAAAAAGGTGAAAAGTTAAAAAGTGACCCGAACCCCGATCAGGCTATTAGGGAAAAATTCAAAGGTGAAGCCCGCAGGGAAAACGTCAAAGGTGAAGCCCGCTGTTAAAAAGTCAAAGCGAGGCATTTAGTGGGCCATTGGGAACTTTTGGAAATTTAACCAAATTTCCAAAAGCGAAGTAAAATTTCTAGAATGCTCTACGGCTCCACCAAGGTCTCGGGCCCGCCATTAAAAGTCAAAGTGGGAGAGCAAAGCAACGGAAAACTTTGAAGTTTTGAGCATTTTTCTAAAAATGGTTAAAATTGAAAAAATGAGTGTGATTCCTTTTCCACTCAAATAAAGCCATGTGTTAGGCCTATGGTGGAGAGGTGGAAGGGCAAACCAAAATGTCAAAAAATGCCAATTTTCTACAAAGGCATAAAATGCAAAAGGCATCCTCCACGCCCGCTCCAATAATTTTCTCCCACGTGGATGACTCTAGTTTAAAGTTTCAAAGGCAAGATAAACAGTTCAAATTCAAAGTTACAAAATGAATGTAACAGATTGCATTATGAAAAGTCTTGTTTTTCTCGCCATTGGCGTTTCTTCACGAATCAAGAATCAACGGACGCAAATGATTGAAAAGAAATTGTAAACCATTTCTTGCTAACAAAGAAGAAGTTGTAACCATTTCTTGGAGGAGATTTAATGGCTTCTTCACGCCATTATCAAGGGTTAGTGATTAATCTTGTAAACTCACGAGTGCATTGTACTTAGAGAAAATAAAGGAGATAGCCATTTTTCTTCCATTTCCCCCCTTTTCTCAATTTCCTCCATTTCTCCACTATGTACAACTTCTGATTAAGCATCAATACAAGAAGAAGGATTTTGTAGCCTCTTTGATGAGGAGATTTTAGAAACTTTGAGTTCGCAATCTTATCTCGTCTTGTTTCCATTTGCAGGGTTGTTTCTTCCCATGAATGCATGTGATGAATTTTCTAACTAGTGTGTGCAAGAATCTGATTTCCTATCTGTAACATTAGTTCTCCTACCTCTTTTCTCACTCCCTTTCCCACTTTCATACAAAGTTCTCTCTTGCAAGTATCTGCAAGATTTTCCGCAGGTTAGTGGAGTGCCCCTATTAGATCCCCGACCGAAAGGCCACCACAGAAATCCACATTTTCTCATGCATGCATATATGGTAGTTGCACTAGTTAAGTAGAGGGACTTAGATTCCTAGAGCGTTGCTAAGGAATCCAAAAGTTTGTCCACTCAAAAATTTCCTCACCAACGTGGTGCTATACCAAAAATTGGTATCTACATTTGCCCCTTTTTGTTGAGTGGTTTGCGATAGCAAGCCATGAGACAAAAAAAAAAAGGGTTAGATGAAATATGTGTCTAAGGATGGATGAAGACATGACCAAAGGCAAGATGCCCCAGGAAAAAAGGATCACAATAACAATAAAAATTATGGCGGTGACTCCAATATCACATTAGTAGAGGATAATTGTGGTCTCAACGGAGACAAGACAATGTTCTACGAGACCCGGTGAGTGGGTGCGACCACTATAGTATGGATGTAAACCATGATGACCAATGGGTCATAGGAAAACATCAAAATATGTGTAACTGAATGCGAAAAGTATGCACAATCCTTTGTCTTGTGAGGAATCATGTAAAAAAATCATGCGTCTGCAAAAGGGACGAAGATGAAGATAATGATGCCCCAACACAGGCACGAGAAGGAAAAAAATTGAGTTATATGTGCCGAAAAGTACAAGGATGAAAAGATGCCCCAAGATAGGGCACGAAGATGACATAACGAGAGATGGATGTGTAAATAAAAATGCCCCAGGGGGAATAATCATAAATGTGCACATGATGAGCAAATATGATAGAAAGGTGAGATAAAATGCCCTAAAGGTGTGATAAATATGATGGTAATCATGTTTCATAGGAAAGATGCATAAGTGTTAGCAAATTAGAAGATAAAAGTAGTCCTACTTGTTCGGTAAGTAGGATAAGAAGTCAAGATACTTTTGTGATAAAGCAACAACAAAGAGCAAATATTCATGGAAGAGTACAAGATCAGATAGGTGTTGGCCATTATGGTATCCTCCAAGACAAAAAAATTTCCCAGGAAGATGGGATGAAAGATGTGGATGATAGATGATAGAGATAAGAGAAAGTAGACATGGTTGGGGTAGAAAGGACATGGTGGAGGAGAGGGATAAAATAGTAGAGAAGGATGAGAAGAGAGGTGAGAAGATAGATGAAAGCAAAAAGAGATAGAATGATAATTAATAAGAAGGTAGTGGGAAAAGAACAGGGGGAATAATCATAGGTAAGGTACGAGGGACCCGGAGAAAAATAAAATAGAGAAAGACAACAGGGAGAAGAAGGGAGGGAGGAATTCTAAACAAGAAGAAGACAAGATGAGAAGGGAAAAGAGATTAGAAGGGAAGGTGAATGTACTAGAGATATATCATAGTAAAGAAGCAGCAAAGATAATAAAGAGGAGAAATGGTGGAAGAAAGAAATGATGAAGGACAAAGAAGAAGACAAGAAAATGATAGAAGAAAGGATGAAAGGGAGATGGAGATCAAAAACAAAGGGAGAGAAATAATGGATCATGAAAGAGATGACAGAGCTAAGAAGGAGAAGATGTGAAGAATATGAGAGAAGGATGATAGGAGAGATGAATAGGAATAACAAGGTGGAAAGATGAAGGAGATGAATAAGATTAAGAAGTTAAAGAAGAGGAGAAAGGAAGTAGAATGGAAAAGAGAAAGAAAGGAACTATGAGGCGCTAGGAAGATAGGGGTGGTAGAGAAAGAAGTTCAATAATGGGGGAAATGGAAATAGGAGGGAAAGAAGAGATGATAGAGCCAAAACAGAAGGGAATCAATCCCGTGTTAGGGATAAGACCCGGAGTAAAGAATATGAAATAGAACACATGGAAATGTATGTGGATGGTTGGATGATTAAAAAGATGGGACAACACCGATGAGTCGATTATCAATGGAGAAGTAGGACGAAAGTGTAAGGAGAAGAGGAGATGAAGATGATACAAATGAAATGAAAGAAAACTAGGGGTAGAAAGGAGGAGAGGACAACAAAGAAAATGATGCAAAGGCAGTATGTGATGAAGATAGTAGAGATATTGAAGAAGGTGAAGGGAATATGGAAAGGCAATACCAACAGAGGGATGTTAGGAGAAATCCTTTGATAATGATCAGAGGGCACAAAAGGAAAAAGGAAGGAAGAGAAAATGGAGGAGGTAAAAAGGAGTGAACTCGGTATGAGTAGAATGGGGATAAATGAATTTTAGGAGAAGTCCACCGATAATTCTTAGTGCGAGAATGGAAGATGATGATGACATAATGTTAGATGAACAATGATAATGACGAGTAAGTATGGTGGTAGATATAGGGAAGTATTCTAGAAAATAGACTGGAAAGAGTAAAGAAAGGAGGGATAATGAATGGTGCGAAGAGGATGATGGGGAGAGAATGTACTGGATGAGGATGTGGATGAAGATGAAAGAAGTAAAGATGAAGGAATGAGACATAGTAAGAAATGGTATGAAGTGGTTAAGTTAGATTTCTGAATGAGGGATGATGGAGATGATATTTGAGGAAGTTTGAGATATTTTGTGCGAGGAAAAAGAGAAGGGAAGAGGATGTGTTTATGGGGAATGAAGAGAAAATACGGATGGTGGGAATATGAAGTAAAGGGGAAAGGCAAGAAGACAGATCATTCTTAAGAAAGACTCTTAAGTAAGATTTCCATGTAGGAATGGTTAAGTAGGATCGCCAAGCCGAAGAAGAAGAAGAATGATGAAAAATACTGAGTGGTGTATACCAAAACAGAACAGGAGATGAAAGGAGGTGATAACAAGGAAACAAAGGAGGGTGACATGAGTGGATGGAGGAATATATGTGGTGGAGGATGGAGAGTGTAAGGGTAATTATTAATTAGGATGTTTATGTTGTGCGAGTGATGATTTTAGAGCGTTAAGCGAAGTTATGGGAAGATGTTTCTAGTGTTGAATGGAGCAGAAAACAATGGAGGAATTTCTATAGTGGCAGGATCTTAAGAAAGAGATGCATTGTGATTAAGAAGCCTATGTGGAATGGGTGGTTAAGTAGGATTGTCAAGTGAAAGAAGAATGAAAGGGAAATGGAATGATAAAATAGATGGTAGTAAAAGGATATTAAGAGAAAAACACAAAAATAATGGCCCGGTGGAGGACATGTGAAGTATTGAACAAACAATGGAGAAGGACAAAGTGGGTGAGAAGAGCAATGGAGAATGAGATGAGGTGAATTTTAGGAGAAAATTGGGTTGATAAAGGGGACTAGGAGGAAGGAATGGTCAATAGACATGATCACGAATGAGACCTTGTCCAGAATGATAGGTCTACCTCGAGTAGGGTTTCTATGTTGCATGGGGAGTTACACAGATGTGCCAAGCTAGGGATGAAAGGTATGTGATGATGAAGAAGATGATGTCAGTGCTAGATGACAAAAAAATAAGAGCGATGGAAAATAAAATTGGTGGATGATTGTAGAGAAGAGAAGGATGATGCAAGAGAATGGATGGAGAAAGATAACATTGGTCATGGTGGAGGATGAGAAGTTTCTGGATAATGAATGCTACTTGAGAGATAATCTCAAGTAGAATTCACAAACTGCAACCAACATAATGGAAGTATAATTCCCAAAATGAATAGTGTATTAAAGAGAGTGTGTAGAAATAGTAACAAATTTCATAGATTTGTGGATGATACTGATAAGGGACATCCTTAAGAGTAAACACAATTGTAATAAAAGATGATTTTGATGAGATGGGTGTCACATAACCATAGCAAGGGCCATGTAAGAAATTTATGCTTTTAACTGGATAAGAGGTAAACAAGAAAAGGTACTACTCAAAGCATTGCACTTGTAGCCGATAGCAGGTGTTAGTACATAACTAATGAGATTTGATTATACCAAAATACCAAGAGGAAATATGGATGAAAGATTCACATAATTTTAATATTGACATGATGAGGATTTGAGATGTAACCTATATGTGGGAAGAAGGTTCTCCAAATATGGTGTTCCTTGAGTCTATGCCCTGACTGGGAAAGGGACAAAACAATAATAGAAGAAATATTATCGATGTGGGAAGCTTTCCGAATGTCATAACAAAAGAGTATCCATCCTTCAAGGGTATGGTCTACTATATATACAACATGACGCTAAGAATGATAGTCGTCCTTCGAGGGATCGGTCGATTTTTTTTTAATTTGCATGTTTTTCTTTTTATTTTACATTTCTTGTTTTGTATGCACAACCGTCCTTTGAGGGATTAGTCTATTTTTAGATAACTTTGACTTCTTTTACATGCATGGATGTCATCTTTCAATGGGGAGAGAGCTGAGGATAGTGAAGTAAACCATTTAGAAGGGGATAATGACAATATAGGAGAATGAGAGGGTGATGGATGTAATGATTACGAGGCTCTCACCAAATGGGAGAACTTATCCATATTGAATATGCTATAAGTAGAGTCATGGTACTTATATTCAAGGTCATATCAAAGTAGTGACGGTAGACCACATAATTCATATCATTACCATGATAGATGGAAGTGGATAATGGTGGAGACATGGTCTAAAGATAAGACTATGCTCATAAGTGTGTGTACTAACAATAGAATGGCCGTAAGTGCAATGCGTTAAGGGGTTCGATATCTTGTTTACCATCAAGAGAAGCTAAATAATAAGCCCTAGACCCATACTTATGTGTGATAATATATGGTCTAATCTAGTTGGGAGCAAATATTTCCTACCAACTCCTTGATTAACGTTGCGTCCAAGATAAGATAAGAATTTGGTAGGATGAGATATAATGAGATAGATGAGTAAAGGTAAAAAAAACTCATGTTATCCTTTAAGGAAGCAATAATATGCGTCCCTAACGAGACGAATAGATGGTGCTCTGAAGAAGGGGCAATTATGACCACAATGGTGGATTTTGAATAAGATGGAATGGATTAAATAGAACACTCGTGAGATAGATGAGATGGAATCTATGTGTTGTTTTTAAAAGTGAATAAACAAGAGAAATATATGCATCACATCGAGACAAAACATGGCCACTAGGGTGGACTTTGGTGAAAAATGTGGTCCTTATTGGAAGGAAAAACATGGCCTCAATGGAGGACTTTGATGACACAATCATGGCCACAAAGGTGGACTTCAATGAAAAAGATAAATATAGTCTCTTAACTATGGCGAAACAAACACGACCACCGTAGTGGGATTTAAGATGAAAATAAATGGTCCCTTAAGGGATAGACACATATGACCACAAAAGTGGGCTTCAAATGAGATGAAGATTTGGATGGGGTTAGTTTAGACTGGATGTATTTGGATGAGGTAAATAAACCAATGTCAAGGATTAAAGTCTCCCAGCATGAAAGGAGAATTGTTTAGATATGAAATGCATTAATTAGATAAGGACGAGGGGAGGTGACTCCTAAAGAAAGAGATTGTATTACTGTAGGCAAATTAGATGTGGATGATTAGGTAGATGTGTTGGGGATCATAGGAAAACAATGTTGATGAATAAGGGAGGACCTTCCATATGAGTAATAACATGTGAAGGAGAGATGTTAATGAAGGATGGAGGAGAAGACTTAGAGACTTTGGCGAGACGTGAAATTAGTTGCGAGATAAAATGGTAGAAGGACAATCCTAAAAAAGGTCTTCTCTTCAATGAGATCATGGATGGCAATTTAAAGAGCCTTACAACGCTTAGTGTTATGACCCGAGGTACGATGGTAGGCACAACTAAGTTGGGATTAAACCATGACGACTTCTTACTATGTGGGTTAAATTCCTTGACAAAAGTGAAAGCGTAATGACAACAATTTGTAATCGGTGTTGAAGGGTTTCCGCATACGATTCAATTTATACATTAGCATATGCATTTTCTCGGGAATCCTTTAATGTAGATCTTGATGAAATTGCTTGGGGTGTGGTTGTATGAGTTGTCTTGGAGGATTGCTTCATGTCATTCCACAATTTTGATTCGAATATCGAGGGAATGCTGGAATGTTTTTATTTTCTTTGGTGGAGTGATTGTGATGCCCTAGATGGAGATTGATGTTGTCCCAAAATAGATTATGTATATTTTGTATTCATTGGCGAAATGTCTATCTTATTTTGGGGACACACAAGAGATCATTGTGGAAAGGTACCAAGGATCTTAGATTTGGATGGCGAAGGAGCGTTCTTGTAAGGGGTGATATTGATTTCATCGGAGGGTCTAAAGGTTGTATCGTAGTTGATATGGGTGGAAAGATTAACATTTTCATGGTGACGTTCGACAAAGGTGGGTTTGTTGTGGATGCATTTGTAGATGAGATGAGAGGGTTATCCAAGTTGTTGTAAGTCATGTTCTCCCAAGATTCTTCAAATGATGTGAAGAAGAGAATGGTGTTTTTGACATGATTAGAAGGGTGGAAAGAGGAATCGAGAGAGAATAAATAGATGGTATGATAGGTAAAGAGGGAATAGATGTGGATGGGGGAGTGTTAGGAAAATCGATGGATGAAGATGTAGAAAAATGAGTTATATTCATTGTGGATGGGGAAGTATATTTCCCAGAGAGAGAAATCATCTTCCCGAACGAGGTCATGGATGATGGTCCGAAAGGCTCTACATTGCTTAATGTTATGACCTGAACACGATGATAGGCACAAATGCAATGGGATTGAACCATGGAGGTTTACTATTATAAGGCTCCCGATTTCTAATGGGAGGAAGCATGATCGTAGAAGTTTGAATTAGATGTTGAAGGATGTCTGCGTAGGATCCAATTGAGGTGTCAAAAAGAAGGTAACTCTTATGAGTTTTAAGATGATGTTTTGGCTTGGATTTAGACGAAATATGGGATGTCGATGTATAAACCGATATAGATGTTGAGGATGGGGATGAATTGCATTGTGGTTTTAATGTTTTGGTTTCAGTTTTAGTGTTAGTTGATGATTCAGGGTCACGTGAACTAGACTGAGGAGGTACTTGAATAAATTTGATGGAGAATGAAGGATCCTCTTTAAAATATTCTTCACTTGGAGGTGACATGGTTGTGGAAGTGTGTAAAGAACGAGGGACATTCGTATTTGAATAGATGAGGTCAACAATGCAAATGTTGAAGTGGAGGGAATAGACTGGTTTGGTTTGGGAAAGATGCATCCTTCCTTAATGAAGTCTTGAACAATGGCTTGAAATGCTCTGCAATGTCTGATATCATGTCCAAGGGTACAATGTTATGTGCAAATAAGGCTGGAATTAAATCATGGTAGCTTCTTACTATTGGGGTCAAAGGCCCTAATAGGCGGAAGTGTGATTGCAAAAATTTGTAACAAATGTTGGAAGACCTTCGTATATGATTCAACTGAAACATTCAGAGGTGTTGTGTCTGCATGCGAGATCTCTTGGTTTTGGAGAAGGAGTGGATGTTTGAGATAATTCAGATGTTGAGGACAAATTTCAAGTATGTTCATGTCTTGATGGTGGAATCCAATTGTGATTTTCATAGTGTTGGATGATTTTAGTTGAAGGGATTTGGGGTTGGATTGTTTAGAAGAAGGAATATTATTTTCCTGTATAAGGGAATTTTGAGGAAATATTTGAGAGGTTCCATCCTTGGGAGGAACGACAATAATTTCTACCAGAGGATCTAGTGGTGGTACTGATAGAGGCATAGGAAGGAATATTTGTTCATTGGAATCTAAGGAAGGTGGAAATTGATTTGGTTGTGTTGATGAGGTAAAAATATTATTTGCAATTGAATCCATTTGAATTTCTTTCAAAGGTTCTTCAAATGATGTAGGAAGGGAGGAAAATGTGGGTGTGGTCTCAATGACTAATGTAGTAAGTCCTAGAACTGGGATTGGGTCTATGGTTGGCATTATGGGTAAAGATGGAATAGATGTAGATGATGTAGTGTATGAGGTATATTTAGATGTGGAATCAATGGTGGATGTGGGAAGAGGTGATAAGGTGAAAGTAGATAGGAATGAGGTTGGTATGGGGGTGAGGATTAATGGATTGAAGAAAGGGGAGCTTAGTGAGGTAGGTATGGTGATTAATGAAGAAAGTATATTTGTGGATGGAATTGAGTTTATACCCACAGTATGTATAGTATTTATGGTGTGGGCATTAGGAACTTGCGATGTATAAGTAGTGGTGGTCCTGACTTATTGATGTGGGTGTATGGTTTGGAAATGGTTTTTAAAAATATTTAGTGGTTGATTAGGTGAGGCATTTGGGTTATCCACTTGAAGTTCTTCCTGATTGATGAGTCTTTGGACTAAATCCTTGAAAGTCTGACATCTCTCTATGTCGTGTCCTCGAGACTTGATGGTATTTTGAATAGTGATCCTCACGATACCACACAGGTCATGGTCTAGATTCGTTAACAGGTTGGATAGGTGGTAGTGTGATCAAGTGTGTTGTTATCAATTTATCAAAGATGGTGTCAGTATGATTCTCCTAAGGGAGTATAATTGGGCATTGGCCATGTGAATCATTTTTGAGTTACTATGGTAGATGTCGGGTAGGAGATGATTTGATAATGACGACATTGGCAATTGTCTTCGATTTATCATTTGATATGGATGGTCTGACAAATTCCATTTTGGGCTTATTTGACTTCAATTTTAAATGCCCTGTTATAGGGCGCGTGTCTCAAGCTTATGAGCCATGATGAAAGATTCTTTAAAAGTGTGAAATGATTGGATTTGCATAGTCGATGAAATATTCTTCGTGCAAGAGCATGCGAAGAGCTCCGATGAGGCCAGTTTGAGGAAGTGGAAAAGATAATTGGTTTATTATATTGCGCCATCATGCAAAGAAATCCATGATGGATTCATCTTCGGATTGACAGATGGTATACAGATCGTTGATGGTTATTCCGTGTGTAATATTTATGGAGAAGTGCTCAAGAAATAATTGTGCAAGGTGTGCCGAGAAAAAGAAAATATGGAGTACTGGGGAATATTATTATACCATTCTAAGGCAGGACCTACCAATGACATGGGGAAAGTACAAAGCATCAAGTCTTGGTCATGCGCGATAAGATAACATGCATGTTTGAATGCTTGGAGATGTTGTTATGGGTCATCCTTCTTTGTTAAATTTGGAAAACTTTGGAAATTCCCAATGTGGAGGATATGATTTCATGGGCATGGATGGATGAATGGGTTCGTTACATATTTATTCATTGACAATGTAGCTTTTACCTTAGCGTATCGCCTCTAGGCCGGGTAACCAACCCATTAAGATTTGCATCGGATCATTAGGAATTTCCTATTGAGCAATGAAAGGCGGTGGTTGGACTTGCATATGCATGGGTGTCTAAGGAACTTGGTGTGGGTGAGTGTAAATTGTGGGTTGTGGTTGAGGTGGAGGTTGATAGAATGTTTGTTGGTGAGAAAAAGGGGCATGGTATGATTGTTGGGATTGTGCAGGTTGTTGTGGCGACTGCTGAGTGGAGATATGGGTATATATGGGTTAATAGACTGGATGTAACATGACATTTTGCAAAGGTATTGTCGGAGGAGGTTGAGAAGCAATGGAGTAGACTTGTGATGTGAACGAGACTTGTTGTTCGGATAATGATATGACACCTGGGGAGGTTGGACAAGAGTATTGGTGATAGTTGTGGCTGTAGTAGTGGTGGGGATGGCAATCACGATGGTCATGTTGATGTGGGGAAGATTGACAGAATGGGCGTGACTACCTGGGTGGTCTGGTGTGCCGATGGGTTGGTGGAGGACAAAGAAAAATCATGTAAGGCCACAGACTGAGGAATTTCAGAACTAGTACTATAAGGATAGACCTACTGAAGCGGTGGGCCATCTAGAGGAAGGTGTATGTATCTTCTTAAGAGATAATCTTGAAGGGCCACAGGGTTGGTGTCAAGAATTTTTCTGAATTCTAGGTCCCTAAGTGGGAAGACAGAAGTACCACTAGGCTGTGATCTGACAGAGGGTGGAGTGGCAAGCCTTGATGGGATGGATTGGTCTAACATCAAGTGTGATTGAATCATATCGGGTAAGGTATATTGGTAAGAGAATGGGTATTTATGGGGACCACCGGGAGAGACACTGGATGAGGAATCCACTAGGATGGTTATTGGCTGAGATGAAGCATTATGTGAAGTGGGGTTGTGTTCCATTTTCTTCTTACTAGATGAAGTGCTTATTGGCATGAAATTTGTTATTATACGATCCAAACAAGTGAGACACACAACATTTTTTTAATTTTTGTTTTTTTTGCTTTTTGATTAAAAAGAAAAAGAAAAATGGTTGCAAGAGGACCTAGAAGGAGGTGAACTATGTTTGGTTTCAGGTAAGTTATGGCTGGGAAATGTTTGAAATGATTTTCTTTTGGGTGACCAAATCCCAATTAGTGAACCAAGTGCAAGGAATGTTTCGGTGTATGGATTAGTTTGTGAAATTTTAGGTAGTGTGTGTGATGATAGGTGTGATGCAAAAAGTTAAACCCCTATTTACACTATGTGAGCAGGTAGAATGCATGGGGTTTGTTTTACTCCAAATTTGAAATATGAAGTTCGATGTTGACAATCAACCAGGAATGGGAAAGTACAATGCAGAAAAGATAAAATAGGGAAAAATGAAGAATACCTGCATATCGCTTTTCCTTTTTATTTGACAAAGTTGAGGCAAACAAGGAGTGTGCTTCGAACAATCATGCGACAAGTTACAAAGCGAGAAAATGACAATAGATGCTAAAGAAGCATTGGCGAACATATTCCCCCATTATTGGAGTGTATGTGATAATGATATATTTTGGAAGCGATCGCTAGTTAGTAGCCAAGAACGTCCGGGTATCCTAGAATTGCATCATGCACAATCTTGGATGGGATCGGTGAAAAGGATTCGCCATTGTGTTTATGTTTCAATGGTTGTCTTTGATAGCCTAATGTTGTTTGTAAGTTGGTGGAGTGTACCGCGTGGGTTTCGTAGACTGCATCTGCAAAAGAAAGTAAATGTAATTAGTAAATGTGATTATAAGAAGAACACCAAATACAATTAATAGATCTAATATGCGATAAAAAGTGTCTTATGAAGAAAAGTAAATAATTATGAAGCTAAAATAATAAAAATTACATGTCAACGTTCAAGGCAATGGTATTAAATAAGTTATGAAAGATATGTTAGGAAATCTATCATTTAGTGCTCCATTAATATTTATGATTTAATATTTACTTAGAGGTAAATATATGTGTGTAATGTAAATGTTAATATGAGTTGTTTATTAAACAACTCATATAACAATATTAGTTTTGGTGAGTTTCAATAGCTCACGTATTTAGGTGTTGAGAAGAGAGATTTGTGGGAGTGTTGTTGAACAACCTCCTTGTTTTTAGGAATGCATATTCCTATATATATGCAATCCTGTGATATGAATTTATATGGAGCATTATTGGTTTTTCATTTGGTTTCAGAGCGATGTAATCGTGAGGATTAGTAGGGGAGATCATTCATTTTTTTCCCCAGGATATGAGATATTATGAGAGATTCTTTCAAAGTGGGATTCGGTGGTCAAAGATCTGCTAACATTCTATATTGTATCCGCATTCTCCCTACATCCATTTGGATCTGTACACTTTGCATTGATCTCCAAATTGCTCGGACTCAACAGTGTCAACCTCTGTACGCATCTTGACATTCTGCAGACCTGTCTCAGTGATCACTACATCTTCGCAACCATGGAAGTGCTCCACGTATATGCATAATCATGTCGGAGATACTCATTTCCATCCTCCAAGGGATGATAAATATTGGACACTTGCATTAGATGTGATCTCCTCTTGTCAGACTGATCTACACTCAGAAAAACAGTCCTCTCCGGCTCACCGCATAATTTGCATTCTATAGTGAACTCAAACCGTTCGTTGCATGTACATCCATCTATTGAATTGCACTGGACAACTGTTCAAGAATTCTACATTGGATGCTTCACATCACATCAAGATCGATGTTGAAGTCAATAGTAAGCACACTAGTTTTTTTAGTATTGTTTTTAGTATAGTAAGCAGTCAAAGGTGTATCGTTTGTCTTTATTCATTATATAGTCCTCATGGTTATAAGTTTTTATAACTTAATCCGTGTTCAAGTTTTTAGTATTTTGGTCTATGTTAATGGTAAAGTGGTAGTTCCCACTCAAAGTTAAACAAAAGATAAAGTGTATATATTTTTTGTCAAGTCGTCACTTGGTCAATGTCAACATGTCCATATAGTATTGAGTCTGTCTCCATTTTAAAATTAAAAAAAAAAAAAATCGAAACATTTTTTGTTATTGTCATTGTTATAGTCGTTTTCATTTAAAAATTAATCTCAGTTTATTATTTTAAAATTTTTAGTCCAGTTGTCATATTGTCTTCTGGACGCATTTTCGGTTGAAACCGACGTCCATTTTTTTAACATGGCTAAGTTGAATCGAATTGAAAAATTCGAAGGCAAAGATTTTTACACATGGCAGGTGAAAACTCAGTTGTTATTAATCAACAAAGATTTGTGGGAGATTGTGGATGGCAAAGCAAAGAAACCAAGAGATGCAGAGAAGCGGCAATATGGGACATCAAAGATCGAAAAGCCATAGCAATCATTGGATTGGGATTATCTGATGCATATTTGCATCATATAGATTTGTCAAAATCCTCAAATACAATTTGGACTACACTAAACAAACTATTTGGATCGCAAGCAGGAAGCGCAGCAGTATCACTAAAACAAAAGTTGTTCGGACTCAAAATGGAGGAAGGTGACAACATGGTGGAACACATAAGTAAGTTTCGTTCTGTATTGAATCAATTAGCTGGAATCAAAGTAGATGTTCCCGACGATGATGCAAAAGTAGTTTTACTTAATAGCATGCCTCCTAGCTATTCTAATATGGTCTTCACTTTGAGCAAAATCAATCCAAGTCTGGAAGACTTGATTTCTTCTTTGATAGAGGACGAAAATAGAACAAATAAAATTGAAACAGAAGAAAAAGCATTATATGGAACACATGGTAAAAAGAGATACAATCATTCTTTCAAGCAAGGTTCAACCTCCCAGGATCCAAAGAAAAGGCTTATTTGTCACTATTGTAATGTGTCTGGACATGGAATAATGTTTTGTAAACAACGAGCTAGGGATCTGTTGGATGGTAAATTGAATAATAAAGCTTTTATTTCTGAAAATAGAGAAGAAGAAAGTGATTGGGAAGCAGGATCCAACCATTCACATGATAGAGAAGTTACTTGCTCAAGATAGTGAAGAAGACTTTCTCTTCTAAAAATAATGCATCCACTGGAGGATGGAGGCACAGGAGGCTGGAGGTCATTCAACGACCTCTCGTCAGTCACCAACGACGGGGCCGCACGAAGCTGTGGTGATAGTGTGTGTGTGAGTTTGCTTTCTTTTCAGAGTTGCAGTTGATTTCAGTTGTGTGCAACATGATTTTTTTCATTGTTCCTGTTTTGGCTTGAATAAGTGAAATGTTCACATTGAGGGGGGGAACATGGTCTCAATGTTCCATTTTCTCTTTTCATATTTGTAATCAGTGAGTGATATTTCCTACATAATTCCCTGAAGGAAAAACATTGTGGATAGATGAAAGCACAAGAAGAGCAGCATCATGATATTGAGGTTGTTGGTTGTCCTGTAAAACCATCCTTGTTGAGGTTGTTGGTTGTCCTATAAAACCATCCCTGTTGAGGTTGTTGGCTGTCCTGTAAAACCATCCATGTTGAGGTTATTGGTTGTCCTATAAAACCATCCATATTGAGGTTGTTGGCTGTCCTGTAAAACCATCCAGATCATGAGCACGCACGGCGGCACGCTGCAGAAGGAAGTGCAATTACTCTTCCCCATGTTCGCACTAAGGGGGGGAATGTTAGGAAATCTATCATTTAGTGCTCCATTAATATTTATGATTTAATATTTACTTAGAGGTAAATATATGTGTGTAATGTAAATGTTAATATGAGTTGTTTATTAAACAACTCATATAACAATATTAGTTTTGGTGAGTTTCAATAGCTCACGTATTTAGGTGTTGAGAGAGAGATTTGTGGGAGTGTTGTTGAACAACCTCCTTGTTTTTAGGAATGCATATTCCTATATATATGCAATCCTGTGATATGAATTTATATGGAGCATTATTGGTTTTTCAAGATAAATGATAGACAAGAAAATAAAATAAGAAAAACATATTATAAAAATCAGGAAATGAGTATCTTTGGGTTATAATGTGAGAAAATAATGAAAGTCAAAACCACCGTTAGAGAAATGAACGCCGAAAAGAGGAAATAATATACGATAAAAATAAGAAAATATACAAAGGAGAGAGCAATACAATAGTTGACCATATGAATGATAGGTGATAGGAAAGCTATATAAATAATACATGAAAAAAACAAACGATGAATGATAAGTCCAATGATAAATGTGGTTGTTCAATCCATGTTGACTTAAAATTGTAACACCCTCGGCAATGGTTATATTCCTCCTTTGCATTTCAAGTGTTGACATGTGATTTTCTTGATAGAGGTGTGTTCTTTTGACTGCTGAAGATCATGCTTGAAATGGATAAATCAATTATGCTCTTTGATTGGAGGGTGATATGTTGCTTTGCAATAATCTATTTCACTCTCTTTGGATAAGCTGCAATATGGTTTTAAGAGTTGCAACTTACCTTTCGCTATTGGACTCGTCCTTGGATCAATTCCATTGATCCAAGGTATGTTTTAAATATTCTTATTATAACTGAATGAAAAATTGACATTCATCGATTGTGAGGCTTAATGACTGAACTTGTGTTTGTGGAAAATTCTTTATTATCTTGGAAATAGTGCTTGCATTCTGTTTTGTGTTGAGCTCGACTCTTCTTGGTCGACCCTTGTAGGGTGCTTATGGCATCAAGGGAAATAGGAACCCTACTTTTAGATTCTTGAGAAAAATAGATTGTTGTGTACCCTAATAAATACGGATTCAGGTAAGTTACCTAACTACTATTACTATACCCCTTTACGAGGGATGACATTCTAACCTAAGTTGTTAGCTTGTAAGGAAGTGACCTAGGGGGATGCTAAGTTATTTTTGAACCTATAGTTTTTGGTTTAAACTACATCCTATCCTAGGGTGGAAAACTATTGTTGGGGGTTACATCCTAAGGTTATTTATTTAAACTAACCTAAGAAAATTCTATCTATCCTAAACTAATGGGATATGAAAGGGGACCTAGGGGCCATTAGCAATGGGAACTAAGTGGCGGTTCCAAAGCTTTTTATTGGGATTTGTTTTGATTTGGTTTTTAATACATGAAAGTACTACCAGTGTGGCAGGGGTTAGTGAAAGTTAGAGGAATCTACATGGAGGCATCTCTAAGTTTGGAAATGCATTATGAATTGCAATTGGGTCTCGCCAACTATGAATGGCAGTGGTAAGGAAAGATAAGTGGGAAAATTGGTTTTAATGGCATTAATGTGCCTCGGGTTTGGTGAGCAAGCCATCTTGGAAGGCATGTTGGAAGGATTCATTGGGGGTTGTTTAGCTTTGCATGCTTCATAATTTTCACTCCGCATGGAGCTATCTGGTTCTTCAAACCAACAGCTTGACCTCCACCTTATGGTTATTTTTGAACTCTCTGAGCTATTTTCGGTTTGAGGAATGTATAAGTGGGATTGTGGAAAAAGAATATGGTTGTTTGATCTTGTTTGGAGGAGAAGAGGTCTTGGAAACTTGGCTGGAAGTCTTCTTCGAATCTACAGAGGAACTATCATGCATGATAGGCTCTACCCATTAAGATTTCTTGCTTTCTTCTAAATGATTCATTAAAACAATTTTGCTCACTGGAAATTTTATATTTGCTTGATGTATGTGGTTATTTACTTGCATGTAAGCTTGGAAAATTGTGGGTTTTTGGAATACGAATCCTTTCTGTTATTGACAGTTTTTGGAAAACTTCTTTGTTCTGGTTGTTAGAGGTTTGCATGTGATTGTTTTGGAACTCTGCAATCTGTACTAGAAGCTCTTTTGACCTCTATAACTTGAACTAGTAGTTTTGTTATTGTATTTAAGCTTGTAGCTTGTTTTCAAGCTTGTTTTCTTGCATTTGAAAATAAGGTGAAAAGAGTTGGCTTATTACTTGTTGGGTTCTGAATTCATTATTGGGTTGTCATGTTTCGATCTGTACTTAAGCTCGTTGAGCTTGAATTAGAAGCTCCTTGGCCATTTTGAACTTGAACTGACAGTGTTGTTGGGATGGCCTTGTATCTCTATTTATGATTGCGTTCGGGTAGTTGTAGTAGCACTCCATGAATATTCTAAACTTGTATTGAAGCCATGATTGGTTTTAGCTTTATTGAGACCGAGTGGTTGTTTGGATTGTGCTAGAACTTATTGAAGTTTTGAACCTTGGATCTTATATATAGTTCTTATGAATTCTGTATTCGTGGTTGAGTTATTGCGTTGTGCTTTGTATTTAAGTTCTTAACTAGAGATTTTATTCTTATGTAAACGGAAGGCTTGGACCCATAATAGGGTGGTGGTGTTATTATGAGATTTTATTAGAGCCATGTGATTCCATTTTAAATTCATATTTGAACTTGAGTTGTTTGAACTTGTGATCTGAAAGAGGGTTTGAAAACCCGCAAGCAAGGATCACGAGGGACGACGTGCACATCAACAAATGTGCGAACAATAGCGTGAAGAGATCTCGGGAGGAGCAAGCATCAACCGAATGTGCATGCAAAGATTCGACAAACGGGAATAACTGATTAAGCCATAAAAATCTCCTATATCTCATAGATCAAATGGGGTGTACATATAGGAGGTGCTGAGTAACCCCCAAGATCTTTGCAATCATGACAACTCGAGTAGAGAGGGGAGTTACATTCCCAGAATAGAAGTGTAACTCCCAATGACGCATATGACACATTGACATGTTGATGCACTGACGACGTCCGACGCACTGATGCATAAGGGAATCTCATAATGACCCCTAAATGACACATGGACCTACGATCTCACCTAAGTGAGATGAATCACCTGATGATGTGGAAAATACACACACCAACACCCCCCTTCATCGTAACTTAGGATGAGGTGGCAAGTCAGAAACGAGAAATGGGTCCCGACACAAAGCCTGATGAGGTACCCATGTACAAGAAAGAAGTCCCAAGCAGTGAAGGAAAACCCAATGGGAAAAAAATCCACCACAAGAGAACAAAACACTCTCTAATCTAAGAAAGATGCCAAATATGGGTCCTAGCTCTAGACGATCCTGAAAAGGTACCCATGTACAAAGAGGCAATCTCTCATAAAGAAGAAGAAGAGAGAAGAAGAGGGAGACGAGAGGAATGTAGAAGATGCCATGGACGGATCTGAACTCTGCAGCTCTAGGAGGTCTCCTAGAAGAATGTCGATGACGAGATCCTCTGCCTCTGGACTGAAGAAGAGCCACCCGTAACAAACTGTGTGCCTGCCCTTAGGAAGGATAGAAATGATGTGTTGGAAGTCCGCCCACTCCACAAAGGAAACTGAAGGCAACAACACGAAGAACTCTGAGTCTGGTGCACGGAAGTGTGACATAGGTCTAGCGAGTGAGTGCCAAGGAACCGAAGGTAATGCCACATGCGTAGAACTATCAGAGTGAAGAGGAACACCCACAAAAAGGATGTCCAAGTGATGTGAAGGGAACAAAACATCCTCCACAACAGAAAAAGGGATCCACAACTGAGGGTGGATCAATGAAGGTCTCCAGAAAAGTGGAAGTGGTAAGAGTCCCAGAAGGGGAACTCCCAACAACGGAGATAATGGACTCCTCTGAAACACCTGTAGATGGATGAGGAACTTATAGTGCATCACAAGTAGACTCTGTGAAAATACGACTAAGGTCAAGCGTATAATCGTCCCAATGAGGGGGCTCGACAAACAGAAGAGCAATGTAGGATAGGTATGAGTCATCCAATGAAGGTAGAGGAGTGAAAGGGGCCTCGCACACTAGAAGTGGAAAGGAGGTGGTGTGATGACTGTATGAGACTGAGAAGGGTACTGCTCAATATCTAATGAGATGTGGGAAGTGTCAACACTCTCTGGAATAGTGAGAGAAAGAGGAGAAGAGTCCTCTGTAGTACTCTCGACATCAGAACTGGATGCACAATCCTCGTCATCAGAAGTAGAACCAAGCGAGCATGTGTCAGTGAAAATGTCATCACACGTAGAAATGGAGGAGACAACTGAATCAACAAAGCAGAACAATGGCAAAGCAGATGTGAAGGGTATCCATAGAAGGACTGAAGAATGCTCCAGACACGGTGAGGTGGATCTGAGTCTGCCACGTGAAACCAAAGAGAACGAGAGACATGCATCATCATGTGACCAAAGACATGGTCACAAGTGTCAAGGAAGTCCTCTAGATGATGATGATCAGCGGGTGCAGGAACTGGCCCAAGCAAGAAGGGTAAAAGACCCTCGTGGGTGAAGTAACGTTCCATGGAAGCACGCCAAGCTGAATAGGTCTCTCTCCGGTGAGAAGTGGCGGAGGCTGTAAGGCGATCCTATGACGCTCACGTCTAGAAAGAGCACTCTCCATGATGAAAAAATGCAAGATGCACAAAAGCAAGATGTTGGACTCAGCCGATAATGCGTCTGTGTGTGTAGGCCCAAGAGTACAATCAACCCCCCCAAAATGTGGCACTTTATAAAAGTAGTGCGTTTACAAAATTGGAAATTCCATCACGTAGTGTGCGAAAAATAATGCAACTTTGACCAAGGAAGTGCTCAAAAACGAGCAGCGAGTCAAAAGTTATGGCATAAATACAATTCCCGCAACTGATGGAAAAATGCACTAGATACTGTAAACACATTAAAAAAATGCTCTAAATGGGTGCAAAGGGTGTTGTGTGGGTACTCGTTGGAAATGGCACGGAATTTTAATAGGGGTTTGTTTTGACTACGAGGGGGGGTTAGCCTCCTTCCAACCCCGGACCTCGCCCTCCATCTTCGACAAGCGTAAGAGGGTATTAAATAAGCCAAAATACAGCCTATAACTATTACAATGCCATGAATTGAAAAGAATGTTTTGTTTTAAGCCATAAAACATTAAAACTAGCAATCACACGCGGGGTGTGCGATGAAAACGCCGAAAGAGCGGTTGGACGAAAGAAGAAGATCAACTTAGTGCAATGAACAAGATAAAAGAAATAGAAATATGCGCCTTAAGTTGTTTTCGAAACAAAAAGCACGAGATATATACAAGCGGCAGCGACACTAAGGTGGAACGGGAATGCGGCCCCGCGAGAGTTGGAAGGAGCTAAGAAGAACGATTTACGGGGAGAGCCAGAGAAGACGGAAGGCAGCGAAGCCGATATTCTTCTTGGAGCCTGGAATGCAGAAGGGGAGTGGAGGACATGCGAGAGTAACGGGAGAAAGAGCATGTTAGCCGTTTTTGCTATGGAAAAATCATTTTTTTTCCTTCTTTATCATTTGAGTTTATATATGGCAAAAAAACTATTATAAAATTGTTAACAAACACATGAAAAAGTTAAGTATACTCCTATGAAATGAAAAAAACACATAGTAACTAAATACTAAATAACACAATCATTTAAAAACAAATAATTATCCCATAAAACAATCAATTAACTAGTTAAGCAACAAAATATGCAAATAATTAACTATAAAGACAATAGATATAGCAAGGAGTTAAAGCCGGATGACATTATGATTACGAAATTTGATGTGAAAGTATTGATTATTAAACACTATAATATATTTTCAAAATGCTATCTTGAATATAATTATGTATTAGATTGTGAAAGATTATAAATTTCGCATGAAATTCTATTTCAATAAAAACGAGACATTAGAGTATGTGGCTAATTATCCATAAATTCAAAAACAATGTACGTTGCGGGATAAAACCCACGACCTATGGTGGCTCCCAGGCACCCGAAAATCTAAAACAATTACGAGCAAAGCAAGGAATAAGGATGACTCAATAGCAAAAAACCAAGAGAGCAATATTACATTTCCTTAATTTGTTTTAAAAATAGTTTATGGTGTCTAATGATAATACGGCATTTGCGGTTTACATTTCAAAAGCAAATTGGGCTAACGGTAAAGAAAAAGGCCTAGGAACGTACACAGATCATTAATATTTACCCTGTTTGAAGACTGGGTGATTATATCAAACAAGTTCAAAGAAAATAAGAAAAAATTACTCTGCATTAACAGACATGAATAAGAATGTGTATTCAACCATTATCACCACTACAAACACCCTTCTATTTTGATCACGAGTTGTTACAAGAACTCATGCAGACCACACTTAGAGGCTAATATCCTAATGGTACTAGCCCAGACCAAGCAGATTTTGAGTATAATTTTACACAATCTTTCATTTTTTGTTAGAATTTATGCCCCACATAAAAGGTACGTATTAAATACAAATTTGCGGGCAATTTGTAATACCCAAAACACACTATGGACAAAAACAGTTAATTCTTAAACAATATAAGAGCTGCTCAAAAATGCTTCTGGGTGATGATTGACAATGGCATATGACACAAACTGACTACTTTTCTTGTAGAGATTCGAGCTGGTGAAGAAGAAATTAAATTAATTTGGTTCTAGGCAATTTTATAGAAAATAAATTAAAGGGCGAAAGTGGTTGGAGCTGGAGCAAAACACTTTTATAGAATGGTTAATGATGGTATTTGGCACAATGTGGCAAAATTTTGTAGACAGATTCAAAAGATTGAGAGATACAAAATCCATTCGATTTCAGACAAACGTTAATGAAAATTTTAAATTTCCTTCTATAGTTTTAAAAAGTTAAAACATTAAAAAAAGCTCAAAACATTTTAAATAACAAATAAAAGCTGCCCTAAATTTAAATGAACTTGAAACTCTATATTAAAAAACTTTGCTGAAGGTTGTACGGATGTTTTGCTTTGCCTGTGCTGCTACGTGATTCTTCTTTTCCTCCACACTATGGCGCTTGTCATTGTTTGTTTTTTCAGCTGCTATTATTTGTGACCTGCACATTTGGCAAGGTAGTTGTTGTAATGGGCTGCTCTTATTTTCTGAACAGGGTGTGCTCTAGGAGATAAATGTGATGGTTAAGATTCTTGATGCCGTTCAGTACTCATTCCTCTGTCCTCTCTTGCTAGGGCTGGTGCCAGTGATGATCCTCTCTGCATATACCATAAAATTATTTCTGTCAAGAATGTGCCCAAAATGTTGAAAATGGCAATTTAAAGCTTGAAAAAATGTGCATGTGCATAAGACAGTTATTCCATAGATATTCCCAACCACAACTTCATCTCCTAAATTACAGGATTAAAAAAACAACATACCATTTTATGCTTTTGCAATAAATGCATACATACAGAGTTTCTACTAAATTTTAATATTCATCATTTAACAGTCTCATTGGAAGTGAGAAATATAAGATTTTTCAGATCTCTGAATGAGTATTTTGGCACAAGATTGCAGGTGACAGTCAATATGCAAGTAAATGGGTATGAAATATAAACTCCAAGCTTCTTCGGTTCAAACAGTTGTAGCAGAGTAAAACTTAAGGAAATCTGGCTTACTCCAAAGACTGGTCGAGCAAGTGAAGCTCACAACGAGCTGGGAAGGGTCGAGTTGGAGAGTGAAGGCCACAAACAACGGCCAAGCTGGGTGTAACGGGTTGGCTGAGCCAGTGAGGATCACAATGATCCAATGCAGCTGGGCTATACAAAACAACTCTCAGGCACACAATCAGCGAGCTCCCAAGAGGCCTCAACTTAAACCCACTAAAGAACACGGCACACCCTAACTCGTCTTTTATAGGCAAAGCAAAAATGCACAAATGGCAAGTTGAGCTCCCTACAGTGAAACCCCAATCGGGCCATACACGAATCAACCAAGGGGATCTGAAAAATCTTATATTTCTCACTTACAATGAGACTGTTAAATGATGAATATTAAAATTTAGTAGAAACTCTATATGTATGCATTTATTCTTGGCCTGTAATATTTGTTTTGAGCATTTGTTTGGTGTGTTTAGAATACATTTGCAAGTTTATTTTGTTGGGCAGGGATCTTTCTCACCACAACTATCTCTTAGATGTCTTTATAGGGATCAGACAAGAGATATGCTTGGCAATGGTGGTGACATAGTGCTGCAAAAGCATAAAATGGTATGTTGTTTTTTTAATCCTGTAATTTAGGAGATGAAGTTGTGGTTGGGAATATCTATGGAATAAGTGTCTTATGCACATGCACATTTTTTCAAGCTTTAAATTGCCATTTTCAACATTTTGGGCACATTCCTGACAGAAATAAGTTTATGGTATATGCAGAGAGGGTCATCACTGGCACCAACCCTAGCAAGAGAGGACAGAGGAATGAGTACTGAACGGCATCGAGAATCTGAATGGGCTGAAGTATGCATCGGAGAAGAATTGTTTCGTATGCAAAGGAAACCTGGAAAGAGACAAATTATCTACTGCTTTATTATATGTGTATTTGCTCAAAATAAATGATGGCGATCTACACCAACTTGGGAGTGGGGTGTTTGACATAATTTTAATAATATTGTTTTGAATTTCTTATTCCCCAAAAGATGGAAGAGGCACCTGAAATGGCAGATCATGGTTCAAACAACCTAGCTAAAGCAACGATAAGGTTTTGATAAGCCAACTCCAATAAAAATACAACAGCAGACCTACATGAGTAAACAAATCACCAAAAAGAATTCCAAAGCCAAAAATTTTTTTTTATATATGGGAATTCACATCAGTCACAAATTTGTATGGAGTCAATCCTAAGAATAACTATACTTGTGAATTGTATCGCAACAGACACACGTGGCAACTTGGCGTACATTTGGGAACCCGGGCTGAAACTTTGCATTTGCAATTGTGATGTTCAGCCACGTCAATGCCTTCCGCATACTCCGTTCACCGCTGTAAAGGCCGACAAATATAAATACTAGCACTGTTCAATAATTATTATATTATGAGTTGACACTGCTGACAAAGATTGTGGAATTTGGCTTCATAGCTGCCAATTGCAAGTGCATGAATGTTTGTAAGTAATTATAACACATTTTCAAAAAATCCATTGTGAAACAATGTGAGTGCCTCGTGACAATAATCATGTTTTCTGTATGCTGCAATAATTGTATTCCATGACAAACTGTCTCGTCGTTTCACTTGGTCAAACTCTGTACGTACATATATCAAAACTTTGCACTAGACATACATTTAAATATGTTCTTTATGAAAACCATGCTCATGAAAATACAAGTCTGCAATAATTTAAAATATGTAATATTTAGAGACGTTGTGTGCACTCGCCTCCTCAAGGCAGTGTACTATTGTTTTTAGCTATTCGTATTAGTTGTATGGATACAACATTTATTTGTTTTTGACAGATTCGTGTTTGTCTTTGTTATCAACATTTGATACATGCATTTTCTCAATTTTTGTTTCTACAGAAGATAAGTCGGTTCATATGAGACCATTTGCAAATATCTTTGTCTCAGTATTTTAAATTCTCAATCAAGTAAGCAATCTATTCTTTTCTAGATAGAACCCCTCCGAATATTACATATCTTCAATTATTGCAGACCTGTATTTTCATGAGCATTGTTTCACAAGGAAAGACAGTCCACTCTTTCATTGCTCACAGGTGATACAATTATTCCAGCATACAGAAGACATGGTTATCCTCATGAGGCGAGTCATTGTTTCACCATTTGCAACAAACAGTGCCTTCAACCCAATCAGCTTTACATTTTCCAATATACTCCCAACTGTGCCAAAATGGGAGCTTTGGAATAGGGTATGGATATCCATCAAAGCATAAAAGATAGAGGAATTTTGTCGATGTGGTTGCAAATGTCCTAGTAGACATGTATGCAAAATGTGAAACCGTAGGCAAGGCACGTGAATTGCTCACACAATGCTTCACAAAAATGTAGTGTCGTGGATAGTCATGATTGCAAGATATGCCCAAAATGGATTTGTTAAAAATGTGTTATAATTACTTAGAAACATTCATGCAATTGCAATTGGCAGATGTAAAGCCAAATTCCAAAATTTTTGTCAGCATCCCCCCTGCCTGTGCCAAAATGGGAGCTTTGGAACAGGGTATGGACATCCATGAAAGAATAATGGATAGAGGAATTTTGACTGATGTAGTTAATTTGCATTGCCTGTAGACATGTATGAAAAATGTGGAAGCATAGACAAGGCACATGGACTATTTTATTATGTCAAAGAGTAAGAGCATCCTGCAAGATGCATTGTTTCAAAGAGTCCATGTGCATTAGGTATGCTTCCACATTTTGTATGTCTACTAGAGCACTTGCAACTACATCTAACAAACCATTAGGCAGTCCCTAATACCACATCATTTTCAGCATTCTTTCAAACAGTTCATGTGCATTAGGTATCCTTTCACATTTTGTATAGATGTCTAGTAGAGTAGTTACTGACTACATCCGACAAAATTCACAATTCTTGAGACAATAGGATTAAAGAATGGGGAATAGTTACATGTGTGAAAAGACGTCCATATCCATTTCTGAAGATCCTATTTTGCCACAGTCTGGGAGTATGTTCACAAATGTTAACTGATTGGGTTGAAGACCTGTTTCTTGCATATGGTGAAACAGTGTGAGTGCCTTGTGACAATAATCATGTTTTCTGTATGCTGCAATAATTGTATTCCATGACAAACTGTCTCGTCGTTTCACTTGGTCAAACTCTGTACATACATCTATCAAAACTTTGCACTGGACATACATTTAAATATGTTCTCTATGAAAACCATGCTCATGAAAATACAAGTCTGCAATAATTTAAAATATGTAATCTTTAGAGACGTTGTGTGCACCTGCCTCTGGCAGTGTACTATTGTTTTCGGCTATTCGTATTAGTTGCATGGATACAACATTTATTTGTTTTGACAGATCCGTGTTTGTCTTTGTTATGAACATTTGGATACATGCATTTCTCAATTTTTGTTTCTACAGAAGATAAGTCGGTTCATATGAGACCGTTTGCAAATATCTTTGTCTGTATTTTAAATTCTCAATCAAGTAAGCAATCTGATTCTTTTCTAGACAGAACCCCTCTGAATATTACATATCTTCAATTATTGCAGACCTGTATTTTCATGAGCATGGTTTCACAAGGAAAGACAGTCCACTCTTTCATTGCTCATAGGCGATACAATTATTCCAGCATACAAAAGACATGGTTATCCTCGTGAGGCAGTCATATTGTTTCACCATTTGCAACAAACAGGTGTTCAACCCAATCAGTTTACATTTTCCAATTCACTCCCAGCCTGTGCCAAAATGGGAGCTTTGGAACAGAGTATGGATATCCATCAAAGCATAAAGGATAGAGGAATTTTGTCAGATGTGGTTGTAAATGTCCTGGTAGACATGTATGCAAAATGTGAAACCGTAGGCAAGGCATGTGAACTGTTCGACACAATGCCTCACAAAAATGTAGTATCGTGGATAGTCATGATTGCAAGATATGCCCAAAATGGATTTGTTAAAAATGTGTTATAATTACTTAGAAACATTCATGCAATTGCAATTGGCAGATGTAAAGCCAAATTCCAAAAATTTTGTCAGCATCCTCCCTGCCTGTGCCAAAATGGGAGCTTTGGAACAGGGTATGGACATCCATGAAAGAATAATGGATAGAGGAATTTTGACTGATGTAGTTGCAACTGCCTGGTAGACATGTATGCAAAATGTGGAAGCATAGACAAGGCACATGAACTGTTTTAGTATGTCAAAGAGTGAGAGCATCCCTGCAAAATGCATTGTTTCAAACAGTTCATGTGCATCAGGTATGCTTCCACATTTTGTATGTCTACTAGAGCACTTGCAACTACATCTAACAAACCATTAGGCAGTCCCTGATACCACATCATTTTCAGGCATTCTTTCAAACAGTTCATGTGCATTAGGTATCCTTTCACATTTTGTATAGATGTCTAGTAGAGTAGTTGCAACTACATCTGACAAAATTCACAATTCTTGAGACAATAGGATTAAAGAATGGGGAATAGTTACATGTGTGAAAAGACGTCCATATCCTTTTCCGAAGCTCCTATTTTGCCACAGGCTGGGAGTATGTTCGCAAATGTTAACTGATTGGGTTGAAGACCTGTTTCTTGCATATGGTGAAACAATGTGAGTGCCTCAAGACAATAATCATGTTTTTCGTATGCTTCGCATAATTGTATTCCATGACAAACTATCTCGCTGCTTTCACTTGGTCAAACTCATACATACATCTATCAAAACTTTACCTGGACATACATTTAAATATGTTCTTTATGAAAACCATGCTCATGAAAATACAAGTCTGTAATAATTTAAAATATGTAATCTTTAGAGACGTTGTGTGCACTTTGCCTCCGCAAGTGTACTATTGTTTTCGGCTATTCGTATTAGTTGCATGGATAAAACATTTATTTGTTTTGACAAATCCGTGTTTGTCTTTGTTATGAACATTTGGATACATGCATTTCTCAATTTTTGTTTCTACAGAAGATAAGTCGGTTCATATGAGACCGTTTGCAAATATCTTTGTCTGTATTTTAAAGTCTCAATCAAGTAAGCAATCTGATTCTTTTCTAGACAGAACCCCTCTGAATATTACATATCTTCAATTATTGCAGACCTGTATTTTCATGAGCATGGTTTCACAAGGAAAGACAGTCCACTCTTTCATTACTCATAGGCGATACAATTATTCTAGCATACAAAAGACATGGTTATCCTCGTGAGGCAGTCATACTGTTTCACCATTTGCAACAAACAGGTGTTCAACCCAATCAGTTTACATTTTCCAATTCACTCCCAGCCTGTGCCAAAATGGGAGCTTTGGAACAGGGTATGGATATCCATCAAAGCATAAAGGATAGAGGAATTTTGTCAGATGTGGTTTCATGCAACACATATAGCAATAAGATGTTTTAAGATAGCCAAATTCATCCACATAATTAAGTATATATGAAAATGTATAAGGGAAAAAATGCAAAAAAACACATAATCAATAACCAATTTTATAAACAATATGGTAGGGAATTTTCCATGAGATAAAGGAAAAAAAAAGGTTATTTTGAGAAAAACCTTAAAGTTCATGAACACAACAAGTACATAAAGGCAAGTGAGACACTTCGTTCACAAAGAAGAATATCATATTCTACGAGCAATCTTAAAGTTCATGATCATCACAATTATATCTTTGCATTAAACAGTCAACAATGTGCATTGAATGGAATTGTGGAGTTCTGCAAACCGAAAGGAAATAACTTTACATGAGAGTACACAAAGAAAGTAATGCAAAACAACAAGATCAGATCTGCACAAGACAATGTTTATTTCTTAGATGGTTTATTCTGCTAATACTTAAAGATATAATTTGGATAAATCAGTATAAAAACTAACCATACCGAATATAGCAAATTTAAATTAAAGTAACTAGTGATGGAATAAGCTTATAGATGATTTATTTGATTCAGGAAGAACTTTGCCAGGTAATTTTGTAAATTTTGATCTGGATTGTAACTAAACTATAAATCTATCTAGTTAAGGAATATGCGGAGGAGTTAGAAATCCTGAAGCTATCTCAAATAAAAAATGCATATCACAAGATAGCGAGTAGACTCTTTATGAACTGTGGTTTGTAGAATGTATGGGCCATGACAAAGCATTCAGCAGATCCTTTTTTTTTCAATACACGTATAGATTGGAGTTGGCCAGAAGGTTTTCTACCAAGCATCTGGAACCAAGGATGTCAGGTTTTATGCCAGTGCAATTTTCAAACCCTACGGTAAGAAAATTAGTCAATTCTTACTTTCAATGCATCAATCGAAAGGTATCCGATATCATTGAGGTGTTTTTAGACATCAACCTCCTCCAAAGAATGAAGAAAGATATGGGGACCCTAACCTTTCCAAAAGCCTAACATGTCCTAAACGCTCTACAGTACGGAAGTATCTATGATATCATTGTTAATGCTTGGGCAATGTCAAATAAAGGCCAAAGGTTACAATACAAAAATGCATCACATTTGTGATAGCACAGAAACAGATTACATTCGTTGCAGCAGAAAGATGCCTCTGTCACATAAATCTAAAAAACTTGTCCTGTGAATTTTAAGCTCAAAATCATACAAACAACTCAGCAAAGGTATCTTGAGTCTAGCTGGAGAGTTTGTAGTGCCATTTTGAAAATGCCTACACAGCATCCCAGCCAAACCGATGGACAGTCAAGTTTTGTGAAGATTTCAGTCTCTCCACTAATTAGTGACCTATTTTGAAAAGTTGGGTTAAATCTATTTATGACAAAGTCGTTTTTTTAGTTTATGGCTATCCAAGACACTAACTTGGCATATAAGAGCACCATTGTATGGAAAATATACGTTCAGATTCTAACGGATTGTAGTCATATTAATTAAATCTATGGTTCATAAATACATCTCAGTTACCAAATAAAGCAGCACCTGGTGACCATTGTCAGCAAATATACTAGCAAGATTATAAAACGATATTGTCACTTAAAAAAAGCTACCGATAACTGAAATTGCAGGAAGATTGTTTCTAACACAGTTATACGAAAAATATGTTTTATTCAGGTCTCTGGCGAAGGGCTTGCCATGGGTTGTTTCATGGATGGGCCGTCATTCTATATGCAGGTCAGCTAGATGTCTCAAAATACAAAATAGATTCATTATTAAGGTTGCAATCAAGGTAAATATTAATCAAGGCAGAGCAATATTTACTTCATCAAAGATCTTAAGTCCTTTAACAGGCCCACTCATTCCTCCAATATGACACGAGGAAGGCAAGTTTGCAGCCTAATAACCATGATTTATAGATAATTTTGTAAGAAAAATTACAAAGAGATATAATCCTCAACGTATCAATATTGTTAGCATTATTTTATTTTGGGATTGAAGCGAGAAAATAAAATGCCTTCCAAACTTTTCCCGAGACCCTGGAATCATCCACACATACGGAAGGAGCTGGCCTCGAAGCCATCTGGACCTAATGATTTGTCCAATTGAAAGGAGAAGATGACTTTTTAAATCTCTTCAAGGTTTATTTCCTTCACTTTCTTTTTAACCCTTTAAGCTTTATTTCCTTCACTTTTTTTTAATCTCTTTAAGCTTTATTTCCTTCAACAGCCTCTCATTCATATCTTCTGTACCAATATTTAGGATAACCTCAAGCAGATCTTCTCGAGTCTCAATCCTGCCACTATTATCATTAGATAATGATGTCTGAAAATGATCCTTGGCTGCCTCTCTAATTGTCTTATCCTCGGTTAAATCCTCCTCACCTTCTCTTTTAACCAGAGCAATATGGTTTGTCAGTCTGTGAGCAACCACAATCTTGTGAAAACTTTGGTATTTGCACTTCCTTGTTGAACCCATAAAGTTTTGGATCTGAGTTACAAGGAACCCTCCTCTTTCTCCAAGTTCTCCAACAAAGACGATAATTCTTTTTTCTCTGTTCTGATGTGGAAGCATACCTAATGCACATGAACTGTTTGAAAGAATGCCTGAAAATGATGTGGTATCAGGAACCGCCTAATGGTTTGTTAGATGTAGTTGCAAGTGCTCTCACTCTTTGACATACTAAAACAGTTCATGTGCCTTGTTTATGCTTCCACATTTTGCTTTCATGGATGTTCATACCCTGTTCCAAAGCTCCCATTTTGGCACAGGCAGGGAGGATGCTGACAAAGGTTGTGGAATTTGGCTTTACATCTGCCAATTGCAATTGCATGAATGTTTCTAAGTAATTATAACACATTTTTAACAAATCCATTTTGGGCATATCTTGCAATCATGACTGTCCACGAAACTACATTTTTTTGAGGCATTGTGTCGAACAGTTCACATCCCTTGTCTACGGTTCCACATTTTGCATACATGTCTACAAAATTCCTCTATCCTTTATGCTTTGTTTGTTTTGAGAATTTAAAATACAAACAGAGATATTTGCAAATGGTCTCATATGAACCGACTTATCTTCTGTAGAAAGAAAAATTGAGAAATGCATGTATCCGAGTGTTGATAGCAAAGACAAACACGAGTCTGTCAAAACAAATAAAGTACCAGTAAAATATACGGCGGGCAATGAAGGGAAAAGGGAGGACCAAAATCCTCAGGTGTGCTGCTGGAGGATTTTGTTACTATTTCAGCCTAAAATAAAAGCAAGCAAACCAAAACCCAAAGTAAATATACACGACTAGGGTTTTCTACGATTTTACAGAGATTGACATTTTGGGCATTGCTCCGCTCATCCCATAAACGCACACCAACAAAGAGAACGGGAATTTAAGTTCATCTCAAAATGAAAACAAGCACACTCCTTTTCTGAATTTGATTTTCTTTAATCGATGTATATGAAATAATGAAACAACACCGAATCCTCGAACAGGGGAACAGAGAGGAAAACCTTAAATTCGCGGCTGCGATGCTGGATGGCTTCCTCCAGTCACGCAATGTCCAACTCCAACCACACTCTGCAGGTGCTTCAGATCTTCTTCGTATTCACGGACTCGCGGGGTAGTTCTGTAGAACAATGGGGTCTCGGGTTCGACTCCGCCCAGTGACAAAACCGGTTTCTCTGACTTGGCTCTCCGGTCCTGCCTGCCCAGCGCGCGGTTTCTCTCAAGCAGTCTGTTCAAAATGTAGCTTCTCCTCGCAAGCTCTCATTCGGCAAGCGTGGCCACGCAGGTGTCTTGCCTTCCATTGAACCCGTCAATTCATACCACCGATTGAAAATCGTAACTTGTCCTGCATTTCTCCCTCGCGGAATGGCTCACCTTGTGCAGGTCATTGTCTCTGACATTCCTGCTTTTGGAGGACACGTGTAGAGTCGATTTTGCGCCGTGCTTCGTCGACCAATTCATCTGGCGCGTTGGAGTCTCATTCACTGTCAGAAGGCAGGAGGCTTTCCCACATAGAACACGCCTTTCAAACAGTAAAAAGGGCTGAGAGGGGGCCCACGTTGGAAGGCCAAGGCATTGAACCTGCTATTTTTAACGCCGAGCTGAGTTAATGTGGTGTCCACGTGGTGAGCTGGTGTTGATTGCAGGCTGGAGCAGGTTGTGGAGGTTACTAGAGGTGTTGCAGGTTGCCACGTGCCAATGTAGAGGTGTGGCAGTCACCAAGAAACCCAAACAATGCCAATATTGAGCAAAAAACCTTCCACGCAGGTGTAACCGCTGAGTTTGAACCAAAAAGTTTTTTTTTTTTTACAAAAATGCTGGTGGAAATGCCAAGGGAGCTGCTACAGGCACGTGGGAGGTCAGCTGAGGTGCTTTGGGAGCAGTGTGGCGGTGCCGCACAAACAGGAGGATCCATTTGAAGATCAAAAACGCCCAAAAAACGCCCAAAAACGCCAAAAAATGCCCAAAAAATGTTTCAAGCAAACACTTTGAGTTTGTTGAATATGACGTTGCAGTCAGAAGGTTGCTAGAGATGTGTAAAACAATTGCTTTGGGAGGTGTGGGAGCAGTGTCAGTAGGTTTGCACACAAGCTGGAGGAGCCGTTTGAAGACCCAAAACACCAAAAAAATGCCCAAAAACGCCCAAAAACGGCTGAGCAAAGTAAAAAAACGTTTTTCCAATGGAAGAGGATGCTGGAGGAGCCGTTTGAAGGGAACAAGGCAGGTTTGATTCCTCCTTAGACCTGAACATAACCTGTAACCAGCAAGAAGTACACAGATAACCCAAAAAGACAACCACTAGAATCTTGAAAAACACCATAAACTCGAACAACAACCCAAACAAACCATGATCAAACCCGAACGGAAGTATAAACGTCTGAATCAATGCAAGAAGAGCACAACTGGAATATCCATTATGACACACGCTGAGAGAGATCTAGTATATCACACCGGAAGCCAAAAACACGCACAGAAATGCCGATGAGTGCACTGGATCCACAAGATCCGCTCTGATACCATGAAAGAGGGTTTGAAAACCCGCAAGAGAGGATCACGAGGGACGACGTGCACATCAAAAACATGCGAACGATAGTGTGAAGAGATCTCGGGAGGAGCGAGCATCAACCGAATGTGCATGCAAAGATTCGACAAACGGGCAGAACCTACTTAAGCCATAAAACTCTCCTCTATCTCATAGATCAAATGGGGTGTACATATAGGAGGTGCTGAGTAACCCCCAGTGCTGCAATCATGACAAATCGAGTAGAGAGGGGGAGTTACATTCCCAGAATAGAAGTGTAACTCCCAATGACGCATATAACACACTCGACGCACTTGACATGCCGACGCACCGACATGCTTGGCGACAAGACCGATCATGTCGACGATCGATGCGCCGACGCATTGACGCGTGTAAGGGAATCTCATAATGACCCCTAAATGACACATGGACCTACGATCTCACCTAAGTGAGATGACTCACCCGATGATGTGGAAAATACACACACCAACATGATTTGTGCATGAATTTAATGCAACACAGTATTCCTTTTTGGTCATTTTGATTTTGTATGGGGGAAATCGATGAGTTGTATACTTATGAGTATTCTTTGAATTGAAAACTTCAGTTCTTTTAGCACTGTATGATGGAAGGGGTCTTGTGGGTTGTTTGGTCGAAGTAGACTGTAGAACTTCTTTGTGGCCTCCTTTGTTTTGACGTTGAGAAGGAATGGTTGTTTACTTCTACCTCTAGACTAGCACTGTGTTTTTGAACTTGACGGGCGTGTGAATTTTAGAGTGTATTCTATTCATATCTGCTCTGAGCATATTCTTGTCTTGTGGGAAATTTTGACCGCCTTATTCTTAGAAATAATTGAGTCCTGAACTTTGTTCTATTAAGGAACCAACATATCGAAAATAGGGGTTCATGGAATGAGTTACTTCTTCCTTTTTTTCTTTTAATTAGAACAAACCCTACATGTCATATGATGTTTAAGGAACTAGAGAGGTCTGTGGTTATCTTGTTCGAGATTTAGTTGGAAGAAGGTAGGGAGAACTTGTCTTATCGAATCACTTAATTATTTACTTCCATCCGAGTAGTGGGTATTGTAGAATGTTAAGTTCAAACCTCGATATTCTATTGGTAGTTCAAAAGTTTCAAAGTACCATTTATATGGATGTTGACAATGTGAATCTTGCTTGGAAATTCAGATTGCCTTCTCATTAGCAATTTGTTGTTAATGTTTGTAATGGTGATTCAGTCTTCATTTGTTGTGACTTTCCAATATTTTTCGATCAGAGGAATTTTACTCCATTGTTATACTCTTGTTGAACCACCATGTATTAAGAGAGAGAATTATACTCTCTTAAGAGGGGGTAGTCTACAGTTTGAAATTGTACTGTGTTTTCCTCTTTGAATTGAATTGAATTTGAGCTAGGTGATGAGGATAGGTCTTCATAGGAAGGTTGCATGGAGATTGGAAGTATGCGGACTTGACTGTGCCTTCGGTTTTTAGTTCTCTTTTGGAAACTAGCATAAAAATCTCTAAGTTTATTTTAGATGACGAATTTTAGTTCATATTATAAATGAAATGAAATAAGGTTTGGGGTCCTTGTTGGTTGGAGATCCTTTTCTATTGACTGATAAGTTATGGATAGAACTTCTCATTATTCGTTCTCTACTTTGTCTATATGGAGGGATGAAACTTAATAATATCAGTTATGTTGTAACTAACCGTTGCAGATTGGGAAAAGTTAAGTGTATCCTTCTATCTTCATGAATTATGTATTAATTTATCAATAAGACTTTTTGACTGACTTAAAAGTAGTTTATAGGATCAATTAAGTCTTGTGGTAAAATCCTGAAGTTTCAGATTATAAAATGTTCCTTTCTTATATTGTAAATCCAGATTTCTTATTGTTCTTCTTTCTTGATGTATTACTTATGATTATCTGCATGATGTTTTTCTTTTGTTTCATGAAAGCAAAGTTGTTTAATGAAGCAATTAGTGGAATGCACTTTACTTTAATGCTTAGTGCTTATCATGCTCAGTTCATTAAACTGACATGTGCTAGCAATTTTGCATATGGACATCGTAAGTGATTAAAGAAGACATGAACTTTCATGTTGTATTGGGTTATTTGATTTTGAACCTTATGCAAAGAGTTCGATTCATTCTTTAATTGTATTGAAAAAGAAAAGTTGTATTCTTTTTGGATTGAAGGTTGTTTGTCATACAACATGCCTGAAATACTTAGTCTTGTAAATGAAAAAGTTTTAAATGAGGAATTTGAATGTTGGAGATTTACTTGTATTGGTTGTGTAATCTATCTTATAGAAGATGGAATTTCTATCTTGATGACATTATTCATATCTGTTATATGTATAATTCGAATAAACTTGATAAGTTAGATAAAAAGGGAATTAGTTTAATCTCCCTTAATAAGATGCAGCTTGTTAAGTTGCATAAGTTATAAATCTTATCTAAACAATTCTAATATAGTATTTAAATGTGTAATGAATATGTGATGGAACGTTAGAGTTTGTGAAAGATAAGAAGGGTTTGAAAAACCCTATCACTTAATCAAATAGAGGAAGGTTCTTCCTCGCTAAATGATACATAACCCAAAGAAGGGTGACATGATTGTTAAACGTAGACTTCATTTCTTATAAAGTCTACCATGGTTGAACCTATTTGGTGGCTACACCTTCTATGAATGATTATGATGTATGTAATGGAACTTATGCTATTGCTGTCCTATTTTGATTAACTATTGTTAAACTAAATAAATGAACATTAAAAGCAATCATGAGTTAGAGGAAGTTCTTTAATGCTTAATTGAACCAAGTATAGAACAAGGACTTGAGGAGTGTTGGATTAGGGTTTATCATAGATGCTTGCAATCTATTTTATAATCCAAATCAACTTAACATTAATAACCTCCTTGGTGTATGTACATCGTGATGAGGTAGTTTCGTAGGATGTCTTTGGCATAAGTCAATCACAGAATGTACCTTCGAGAAGACTTGGGTCTTCTCAAGGATACAACATTGCAGTTGACATGTGGCAACACCCTTCTACATTGATCATCTAGATCTACACACAATAAGGACTTGAACTTAGTTTTTCTCTAGGTCAAGTTAGCAACATGTTTAGGATAGGGAGTAACTTTCAATAACTCAGGGTACTTTGGCACATTTGGTTGACTTAGGTCAACCGAGTATGCCCTTTTACCCTAAGTCATCGAAAGTGTCTTCCTATAATAGACTATGTTCCTAACTCGGGCTAGGGTTAAACCTTGAACAAGTGGACTAATGGTAGTCAGTAAAGACCATTCACGATAATAGAAGAGTGGGGTGAAGGACGTATTCCAAAATGACGAGTATGTTGTCTAGGAATAGCGACATACACAATATGTTGTAAAATCTTTGGCCAAAGTATCGCAAGCTACTGGTTGCATTGTCCTATGTCACCTAGTTTAAATCCACGTGATACCAGATGAATATTGGTAACAAATATTTAGGTATGTTCTTTAAACAAGATCACTCAGTACCCAAATTAGGGTGAAAACCAAGTATACGAAGTATACGATAAGTATTCAATACTTAAAGTGAAACATGAATAGATCGGTAGATAACCGAGTCATGGAATGAATAGATCGGTGTATTACCGAGTCATTTATAGCTGCATATGGTTATCTGTTATGAGATTGATTGGCATTGAATGTGTGTTCTAAATTAAGTTTTATTTAGAACAGTGAACATTAAGTAAAAAAAAAAAAAAATCCCTTGTTTCTAAAGTCTTAAAATGGGAATGTTAGAAAAATAGAAAGAAGATAAACTAGAAATAAGATTAATTAGGAATGAGATGATAAACCACGTATGGTGTTAGGAAATGATAGGCTTGTTCGAGTCTATGCGAAGGGAAAGTAACATGCACGAGAGAAACGGCCGATGGCGATCAGTGTGAGGGAAACCGCGTTGTGCGAGAGGGATGTGTTGAGGAGAAGAGGTCATGCAGGAGGAAGAAGGCTCGGTATGGTGTGTGCAGGTGTTTGGTGGTCATTTGGATAGATTTAGGTGTTGGCTTGAGTGGAGGAGAATGAATCGAGTCGATGAGGATGACAGGGGAGTTAGATGGAAGTTGAGTTGGCCGGGGAGGGGAGAAGAATGAGGTGGTGGATGGGTTGAAGCCGAGGGGAGTGGAGATGGCTCAGTCATGTGGGGTAGGGAGATGTGCATGATGGAGTGGATAGGAGAGGTTGTCATTATCATGGGATGGAGAGCCGAGTGTCCTGCGTGGAGAGAAGAGGGGTGAGTCTAGTGCTAGGGGTTGAGAATGTGGAGCAGGAGTCGATGTAAGTACAAAGGACAACATAGGCCAAAGACTCAAAGGTAAAACCCATGTAGACAACCCAAGACAACACAATGAACAGAGGGATAGAGATGTGTGTTGAGAGGAGCGAGGAAATGGTAGTTGGGTAGAAAGTTGAATGGGGTGTTAGGTAGGGTGGGGTAGTTTAGGATAATGAGGATTCTAATTTTTCTTTTGTATTTCTTTTTTATAATTTAATTCAATTTTTTTAAATTTTAAATGTTATTTAGTTATTTAATTAATATTAATAGTATTATCAACATTTGTAATTAAGAGCGATAAGAATAAAAGTTTACGCTTCTTATAAATAAATCAATAACAAATATTTTCAAACGATAAATCGATGTACCTTAATGGCGACATAAATGACTACCTGTACGCACCACAACACATGGACAAAGATAGTACCAAAGAGCCTACAAGTGGGTGAGTCTACAAATGAAAACTGTAGAACATATATCTAGATTGACATGATGTCATATTTACAATAATATAAAATACAATAACTGTTATACATACGACACCTATACAAAGTGAGCAAGCAAAAACATGACCAGAACTTGGATCTGGTCCCCGGGAGTGCCAAATGTTGATCAGAGTTTCCTGCTTCCTATCCAGATGAGTGTATGAGAAATCAACAAACACAAAACAACATCGATTATACAAGGGCTTAGTACCTTAGAGAGGGCGATGGATGATACAGGCGCAAATTTGATGTCGAGTCCTCGGTGTGATCCCAACAAACCTGCAACTCACATACACTAGAGAAAGATTGATTAGAGATTTTATGTGGGGTTGCCTGACAAAGAAAATCCGGGAAGCGTTAACTCCCTCGGTGGTCAACCCCCGTGTGATAAGAATAATGATAAAATAGATTCCAAACAGATAACATGCAAGTTAATAAACAAAAGGACTTGAAAGATGCCAGTATGCAGATGGTGCTATTGATCAGATGCGTGCAACATGAATCTCAATACATGAATCAAATCATGAGCAAAGTACCATGGAAATTCCACATGTTATCACAAAGATAGAATAATAATGATATTATGATAAATGGCTAAAATTCCTCAGCATTCACCCAAATTTTCTAACTCTTTCTTCCTCCTCACAAATATGGGGAAAAACCCATATTTATAGCTTAATGGTGAGGTTAGACTGCAGGTTAAAAGATACTCAGGGTGAGTAAAGTAACCTTGATTAAAAGAAGTGATGTGATTCAACAGGGCTCACAATTTGACTTAAAGTAAAGAAAAAGATAAGGATGTGATAAGAGGTGGGGATATTAGGTGAAATAAAGTATTCTCTTTTTGAATGATTAAGAGTGGGATGTCGATGGGTGCATTATTGCCCATGTTTTGAATAATTTGTGAGAGATGGGGGATAATGCCCAAAAATTTGAATTATCAAATGGGTCCACATGGAGCTCATTTGGTAATTAATTAAATAAGGTGAATAAATGGAGAAAAGAGAAAGGCGAGAGGGGAAGTTATATGAATGTAAGATGACGAAGGGGCGCTATAGAAAAAATTGGTATCTACAACTTGTTGGTATAACAAAGTTTACATCCACGTATAAATTTTGATACTTCTTCTTGCATATTGAGCTAATACATGTACCTTTGCAAGTGGGCCGAGGTCTTACCAACACCTAAATGTCTTGCTTTACTTTCAAGGTATGTGCTTCCCTCATCAATAGAAGTTTTTCTTATTTAGGCACACAAAGCTTCACCCATTGGTAGAGTAGCCCTTCCTTGAGATAACAAACTTCAATCCCGTCCTTTCAGCCCCTTGGGACTGCAACTACTAAAATGTCACCCCAAAGTCTCTGTCCCGGTATATGCCTCTCTTTACGCTTCCTTCGTGAAGGGCTCGATGTGAGAGATAGTGGCCAAATAGGAGAACTTCTCTTATGTGGGCAGCCTAGACAATATGTCTGCCACCAAATTTGTACTACCCTTCTTATATTTGATCACTAGATAGAACTATTGAAGGAACCCCATCCATTTGTAGTGCTTTACCTACTGCAATTTAGACTGCATGCATGCAAATCTTTGGAGAGGTTTTTGGTCGGTGTGCACAATAGTTTATTTACCCAACAAATAATGCTTCCATTTTTAATTGCTGAACTAGTGCATACACTTGCTTATCATATGCTTTGAATATCCTTTAATTGCTAAAGTAAAAGTTTCGAATGATAGCATACGGGTTTACCTCCTGAAGCAACATTATGCCCATAAGCATAATCACTAGCATATGTCTCTACTTTAAAGGGTTGTTGCAAATTAGGAAGATAAAGTACTAGAGCATGACTAATCTTGTATTTCAATAACTTAAAGGATTTTTCTTGTTCCTTCCCCCAGTCAAAACCTTTACTATTTGCGCCACTTTGTGTATAGAGGTGTTGTAATCATGGAGAAGCCCAGAATGAACTTCCGCATGTACTGTACTACTCCCACAAAACTCCTAGTCTCTGGGCTTTTGTTTGTGTTGGCCAACTAGTGATGGCTTCCACCTTCTTTGGATCCACTTGTAGCTCTCCTCCTCCAACCATGTGCCCAAGATAGACAAGTGACTGTTTGGAAAATTCACATTTCTTCACACGACTTGAGATCTAACTTCATGAAGAACTTGTCATATTGAAGCTGGTCCAAGAGATCAGCTAAGTGGGGAAGTGGATATCTCTTATTTATGGTGATCTTGTTCAAAGTGCGGTAGTCGATGCACATTCTCCAAGAACCATCCTTCTTCGAAATCATCACAATAGGTGAATCGCATGGTGAGGTGCTCAGATGTATCACATTATTTACTTCAAAGTACTCTCTAGCAAGGATTTCCTATACAACCTGATGTTTGGTAGAGGGGATTCTAGAAACAACTAAATCTCATGCTCTACTTACTGTTTTGGTGGTAACCCACTGGGAGCCTAAAAAACTTCCTGAAAATACTGAATAATACTATCCAAATCTTGTTTTCCTTGGTTAGAAATATCTAAAACTTCTACCCCATCTTGTTTATCCTTTAACAAAAGTAAACAAAATTGATTATGATTTTTCTGAATAATTTATTTTGATTGATTAGCACTCACCATAGTAACTCATGTCTTACGCTGGTGTGCCCAAATGTTATAGCTGATCCCATCCTTGACCCATTTGTATTAGTTTTCCCTTCTCATAAATATAACATCCTTGATATACAAGTAAGGACTCCCAAAAACAACATCAAAAACATCAAGTGGAATAACATCAACTTCCAATACATCAATATACTGGGAATTTATCCCAAACTTGACCTTACATCTTTTTGTTACCTGAATTTCAACACCCTTCTTCACCCAACCCAAAGGATAAGGGTGTGGATGCTCATAAGTCTCAAGACCAAGATTCTTTACAACTGCTTCAAAATCAAATTAGACTGAGAACAGTATCAACCAAAGCATTTACCTTAGTTCTCTTGATCTAGATTTTGATCTAGAATAGTCTACTCATCTCCTCTTCTGGTTGTTGATGTTGGTGGTCGTGCATCCAAGAGTTTTGTATAAACTAGAGTCATATTCTATTTCTACCTCCCCTTCTGTCTTTATAACTGTCATGGAATTCTTTGAGTCCTTAGTTCAGCTTATTTGGATGTAACTCCGTATGTAACTTCTAACATATAACATCAAGTATGACCATTGATATCACATTTCTTGCAAAAATTCTTGAGATCTTTACAAGTATTTAAAGTAGTGGTAACTTGGTTACCTTTCCTTTTCTAATTACCTTTGTTACTTGTTTTCCCATGTTCTTTCTTCCGCTAATTTTTTGACTGCTTTTCCCTTGGCTCTACTTCCCCTTGCTTCTTTTCATCATTTATATAGTATGTTTGCACACACGCATCGTTAAGATCTTTAAGCTTCGTGGAGATGAATTTTCTTCAAAGGTGAGTGTGAAGTCCTCCCAAGTAATTAGTCGAATATCCTCATCCTCCAAGTCCATATTTAGTAACATGGCCTACCTCGAAACTCCGTAGTATAGTCCTACACACTTTGACCACCGCCTTGTCTAAAATACTACCATTTAATCATTTGGTTAGTCTTGTGGCTAATAGGATAGAAGTTAGCTCTACGTAATTCTTTAAATTCTTGCCAAGATTTCACAATAGGATGTTTTTATTTTCACAAGTGGTCGATGGGTTCCCACCAAACCGCATAACCTTTCCATTATGGGACTATTCGTTTCAAAAAAATTATCCGAAAGTGTCGGGACTGCCGCTCGCCTAATGTAGACTGGTGGTCACAGGACCACTTGCCTTGGTTGGGTAGTAGTTACAAGACCACCACTCGGGTTGGGCGGTGGTTATAGGACCGCCACCTAGGTTGGGTGGTGGTTTTGTAACCGCCGCTCTGCATAGAGAGGGGGTTCTTTTGACATAAAGATAAAACCTCCATTTCTTCATTTTCCTTCTTTGTTGATGGTTGATCTAATGAAGTAGAGTCATTTTGGATCCATATGGAAGAGGATTTAAATAGAATTTATGTGTGCACCATTAGAGACCCGGAAGTACTTGAGCCATCAAAGGAAGGAGTTCTCTAGTGGGATGATGCACGGTCCATGAGTGATACTATAAGCATTGCATGTGACGATGGGGTACATGACACTTATGGAATGGTTGGACATGAAGTGAGAAGTGCAGTTACATGCGTAAGTAGGCCACATTTTGCTTGGTGTTTGGGCGGTAACTAGTACTAAAGTACACTTTGCCAAGGAAATCCTGAGGTATTCTTATGTGCTATGGAAGTTCAATGGATAGATCAGGTGGAAAGAAGGAATATGCTAGTTTATACTCTATGTGGGACAACAACACGCAGTGGATGGTTCATAGGGAAAATATTTTGGAGTGGCGAGAAGTGAGAATTTCCTTCTTTGCTAGATTTCTTAAGAGCAATGTGCGCCCTACTCATATATGTGAATTTCATGGTAAGGACCCTATTCAACACCACGTTCAACAGTGTGAGAGACTCTTTAAAGAGGGTAGGAAGATTTATGACCTTTGTTATGGGTGTACAAGCTCTACTTCACCTTGTGAGGCTACGTGTGCGCATGGTATGTCTATGCAGAGTTGAATAGAGAGATAAGGCGAGTGACTACATGTATGATTGAACTTTGACTATTTTCCCTCTCTAAACCTTTAGTGAATGAAGTGTAACAGGTGATGAAGTGCTTGACTATAGGAGATAGTGCAAAGGTTGAGAAAATTATTTAGGAATTACTAGGTGAGTCAGACCTAGAGGCATGCTTTAAAGAGGAAGAGACAGATGCAAAACAACTTGGGTGTGATTTTTGGAAAAAGAAAAAGGTAAGATGGTCTATGTCATTGGTGATGAAGAGGTGGAGAATTTGGATGTTGAGCATACAAATGGTATGCACGAGGTCCTAGAGTGTAGATGAAAAGGTGTGCACCTACCATGAGCCGATGAAAAAACTAATAAGGTCTATATTGGAACAGATGTTGATCCTAAGGAGGCCATCATTAGAGATTATTGGTATGACTCAGAGGTTTCTAAGATAATAGAGCTTCTGTGCGACTTCTAGGACCTTTTCCCTAGGGACCATCATGAATTGAAAGGAGTACATGAATCTTTGGTTGAAATGAGAATCAAACTAAAGGAAGGTGTGTGCACGATTAGGAAGAGGCGTTACAAGATAAATCCTGACTGCGCATCAAGGTGAAAGAAGAAATTGAAAAAATGCTAAATTCATGAATCTTTGAGTCCATTGAAGAATCCGAGGGGGTTAACCCTATGGTGAATAACATTAAGAAAGATGGAAGAATCATAATTTGTGTGGATTATAGGGAGTTGAATGTTACATGTGTCATAGACCCCTTTCCCACACCATTTACAATGGAGATTAGGAAGGCATCACGGGTGCGAAATCTACTCCTTCATTGATGGATTTTCTAGATGTCATCAAGTGAGGATAGCTAAAGAAGATCAAGAGAAGATAAATTTCACCACTGAATGGGGAAGTTTTATGCACATGATTATACCTTTTAGATTGAAGAATATTCCCTGTAATATTTTTCATGCATTATTGTTCAAGCATTCTAGGACTTTATTCATAAGTTCTTGCAGGTTTATCTGAATGATTGAACAGTCTATGGTCTCGTAAAAGATCATTGTGATAATTTGAGGCTTATGTTTGAGAGATGTCGACAGTTGAGCATCTCTTTAAACATTAAGAAGTGTGTGTTTGCTACACCTTTTGGGACTTTGCTAGGACACATCATTTGTAAGGAAGGATTGTTAGTGGATCCTGCTAAGGTTGTTGTTATTTTGGGCTTGGAGGAGCCTACTAACTAGAGCAAGGTGCATGGATTCTTGGGGATTTAAGATATTATAGGAATTTTATAAAAGGTTATGCTAAGATTGATATGCCTTTATAAGAATTATTGAAGAGTAAAGGCAAGTTCCATTGGGGTGAGGTGCAATAGCGCGTGTTTGAGACATTGAAGGAAAGGCTTACTACAACACCTATTTTGCACTTTCCTTCATGGACTAAGCCTTTTCATGTGCATGTGGATGCCTCTGGCATGGCCATTAGCATGGTATTAGCCCAACTTGGAGAAGGGATTATTGATCATCCTATTTTCTTTGCAAGTAGGAAGTTAACCCAAAAATAAAATTACACTACTACAGTGTAAGGCCTTGTCCATGATCTACGCGCTGCATAAATTTTGATAGTACTTGTTGGTGACACCCTTTATATTTTATATAGATCACATGGTATTGAAGTACTTGGTGAACAATCCCATTTTATAGGGGCGTATATGCCATTGGATTCTATTATTCCAAGAATTTGATTTTACTGTGGTGGTTAAACTAGGCAAGAGTAATTCTAGACCAAATCATTTATCAAGGATTAATATAGGTGAGGATGCGCAGAGCATTGAGGACACAATTCTAGATGCATATATATTTAGATTGAACCGTGCAACCTCGACTTAGAGGATATTGCTTTGTCTTTTTAAGAACTGGTGTGGCGCTTGAAGGGATGAAGGATTTGGAAAAGAAACAACTTGTCATTCACATCATGCCTTACATGTTTATTGATGGAGAATTATATAAACTAGGTTAGGATGAATCTTTATGCCAGTGTGTACTTGAGCATGAGTGGGAAGCTATTATGGAGGAGGCTCATGGTAGTATTGCAGGTGGACATTATGTAGGAGATCTTTGTTGAGCGTAAGATTTTATTGGTTGGTGCGTGGTAGGAAACACTTTGTATAAGGATTGTAAAGAATATTGTAAGGCATGTGACCATTGTCAGTGCCTTGGAAAGCCTAGACATAGAGATGAAATGCCTCTAAGGCTGATTATTAGTGCAAACCCTTTTGAAAAATGGGCAATTGACTTTGTGGGTCCTATTTCCCCACCCGTGCACATGAGTGGATCACACTACATCGTAACTTGTACATATTATCTTACAAGGTGGGAAGAAGAAACACCTACAAAGGATTGTATAAAAACTACAATAACATGGTTTCTATGGGAGAATATTATCAACAGTATGCATGCTCACCGAGTTTGACAAGTGATAGGGGTACTCATTTTATTAATGATACCATTGGGATACTATTGGCTGAATTTATGGTAGCACACCATAAAACAACACCTTATCACCCTCAGGAAAATGGAATTATTGAGGCCTTCAACAAGATATTGAGCCATACCTTGACTAAAATTTGTGATGTTGGAAGGAAGGATTGGGATGATAAAGTATTTGCTATACTTTGGGCATATAAGACAACTTATAAGAGGTTAAATAAGGCCACACCCTTTTAGTTGGTGTTTGGTGTAGAGGTTATTCTACCAGTGGAATTCATGTTACCTTCCTTACGTATTACGTGTGCAGGAGGTTTGGCTGATGAGAAAGCACTTGAAGAGCACATTGAAAAACTGATGCAGTTGGATGAGAGGCACGCTATAGCTAGATGGAGTTAGAAGAAAGAAAAATCTAGGCAGAAGGCATGACATGATAGACATATTAAGGATAAGAAGCTTGAAGTTGGAAAACTTGCTCTTCTTTATGACTCGAGTTCTTGTGCCACCTTGGAAAGATTAAAGTGCATTGGTTGGGACCGTATGTTATAACTTATATACTTGATTTAGGCATTTGCTAGTTAGAGACGCTAGATGGAACACGGTTTCCTGGTTACTTCAACCGGAGTAGGAAAATAAGTCTTCTTGGTGTTTTTAATAAGGTAGTATTGTCACTTAGCTTAGATTTCCTTAATGCATTTCCTTTATATGTGTTTCCTTTCATCGTTGTTATGCTTTGTCAATTTAGTTCAGTGTTTTGTGTAATAAGTGTGCTTGCATGCTAGAAGCTGATTATTCTCTAAGTGTTTTCATGCGTAGAGGATTGTGTATACCCTTAGTGTGGGGTGGAGTATATACATGGTACATGGACTAGGTTTGAATGTTATTTGAAGTCGGATATTCATAAAGAGACTTTATGCGGTGCTTGAAGTAAAGGTGCAGAAAGAGAAAGATTGCTCATAATTGAAAACCATGTATGGATGGATGGATGCACAAGGTAACATGAGGTAGGATGTAGCAGTGGAAACTACTTAGTGAAAGGCACAATGGTGAAGTACTTCGGTGCATAAAGGCACGTGAGAGGAGGTCGGTGGTAGTGAAGTTGAGGTTGAAGTGGAAGACACCCTTGAAAGTTATTTCTTAGAGATGCAATACCCATAAGGGGTTTATATGGGTCGTGATTGGGACTCACATGTTTTCCAGTGAAAAGTGAGTGATTACAATCACAAAATGAAGGATAATAAGGATGAATTGGATAAGTTGCTAGTTGTGAAGACAAAAAAGAGAACAATGGATGATATGGCCATGTATGATGATGTGGGCAAGAAATCTGTTGACAAAGGTGGGAGTTTTACAGTTGTATGAACTCCCTATTTTGGAAAACCAAAAAAATTATACTAGTGGTTGATGAGTAGAGTCCATGAGGACTTCTTCTATTTTTTCGGGCAACAAATGAGGATCACCGCGCCCCTAATTGGGAGTTTGATAGGACTTAGGAGTTTGGGTACTAAAGTGAGTAACGACCTCACTGATAAAGAGGGCATAATTGCGACAAGGAAAACACTAGGTTACATCAAGGAAGGGAATGGAATGGACATTGATAAATTGAAGAAGTATCTAGTGGTTCATGCGGCAGACACCCTCCTCACAAAGCTTAATAACCAAGAGCGATGGTCATAGGTAAATACATTGTGGCTACACATAGCAAAGAAAATGACTAAAGGTGTAGTTTACAACTTAGTGGGTTTCATTGTTGAAACCATCATTGAGGAAGCACACCAAGGTGAGAAGATAAGTTTCGGTGCAATCCTATTATCTCTTGTATTTGTAGAAATTGGAGTGCCCGATGGGCCTAAGGACAAAATATGGCAATATCTTGAGGAGAAGAAATCTCTTGCAGAGAGATTTTCTAAGTATACATGTGATGGGACCATGAGTGGACCCTTTAAGCAGAGAGAAGAGTTGTGGTATGAGTGCCTCCATGCCGCGTTTGAGGAGGAATGGAGAATACCCAAGGATTTACCTTCGGTATTAGATAAACAAGTACAATTTGTAGTGTATCAACACTTTTGTATTGGGAACTTCGGGATGAAGGATGGGAAGTGGAGCCCTTGGTGTAAGCTCCCTTATGCCTTCACCGCGTGCTACTTCTAGGCATATGTACATAGGTTTTCAGATGCGTGTCAGTTGCTTTTCAATGCAAATAAGGTAGAATGTGACTACCACACCATAGAAGACTTACATTTATCCAAGTAAATTTGCATACATTGAGAGATTAGTTTTAGATGATATTAACGTGGTAAGTGCAGCAAGTTGGGGAAAATTAAGTGGACATCAACTCCTAAATTTTACATCAAAAACAACAAAACATCAAATTTAGTCTTCCGCGGACTTGAACCATGCCAAAAAGTCAAAAATATGTCAGAAAATTGGTACCATCGCGTAGGGGAGACTATTTTCTTTGTAGAAATATTGATTTTAAAGTTAATAGAATAGGATAAATATCATTTTATAATTTTTTACTAATAGTAAGTCTTTAAGACACTTTTTCCCGTGAATGTTTATGTCTACGTTTAAGACTACAAATTTTGTTTCACTTGTCAGAATGTGATAAAACTTATACCATCCCAACCATGGTGAAATTATATACATGTTCAAATTTTTTTTTAATTTGAAATGTGATAAAAATAAAATATTGCTCAAAAAATAAAAAATAAAATCTATCCCAAGATAAATAAATGACATCTAACTTCTCACTAAAGGAAAAAAATATATATCAATTTTTGGTCGTCCAAATTACGGCAAATGGACTCGAATCTTATAGGCGTTTTTAAAAAAAAAAAAAACCAAGTCATTGAATTTTGAGTGTTTAATATAGCTAAAAATGCCCATTTTTTTAAAAAATTAGTAGTTTAGAAACTATATTCCAGATGCTATGATTCATCTTGACATAATTTTTTCTAATTTTGAGTGTATGCATTGTTAATAATCCCTACAAGTTGATATTATGTTGTTATTTGCAATATGGCATCCACTTATGATCCCTTTTTTTTCCCCCAACTTGCTGCACTTACCCAACATACGAAGGCAATGAGTTTAGCCATTGGAAAATCATGTGTATCCCTTGTATATATCCAACTCAAGCCTAGGTTAGAAAATGGAAGATAGGTGGAAAATTAATTCAAGATCCATGGACCACCCAAGGGGAAGTATACATTCGGTACACTACAAGATGAAGAAGACACCTTATCCCTTGAGGAAGAATAATGAGAGGAAGAATAACCATAGGAAGATAGTGGTGGCTTGGATAATAGGGGCATAAAATAACCTACTATTGGAGAGAAAAGCAAGCGCGAGGTAACCCCTTCACTACAACAAGAATATGAAGTGTTGGAGACAAGTGCAATGGAGGTAGACATAGAACAGACTACTGAGGAACCTCAGTTTAAAAGAGTACTAAGAAGAATAAGGACTCAAGGTGTGGGGACATCACAACCCCTTAGGAGGTCACCAAGAACTTCACCTGTGAAAGTAGAACCTGAAAAGAAGAAAAGGCATAAGTACATTCCTCAGAGGGATGATGAGGAGGATAGATCTGGAGACAACATGCTGAATACTCTAATTTAGAATGAGGATACAAAAGAGCCTCCAGAAGAGGAAGTGAAGAAAGATGAAGAGGATTTGAAGGATCGAACATAGACAGTGGGGACATTGGCCTAGAGATAGGTGAAGATAAGGGCGAGCCATCAGTCTCCGCCCTCTACCGCACAAACAAGTGAAGGACTAATATTGGATTTAGGCATCTAGATTCTAAAAGGTAAGTGATCAGGAAAGGGGAAGGAGGAAGAGACATATGAGACACCATTTGTTGGGTATGTTGATGACCTAATAAAAATCATACACACATAGTTCCAAAGCACTTTGGAGCCCAATGACTTGTATGGATGGGATCTTATGGATGTGGAGATGGTGACCACATGCACAAGGAAACAATTATCATGGATGATGTAGCCTCATAGGGATGAGCCCGAATTCGATGTATATGAAGAGTCATGTGTCTCATGTGAATTAAAGAAGGCACCCCATTTGGGCTATGTAACTATTAAGCCCACTATCATGGCAGATGAGTAGGTAATTAACGCCCTGACTAGAGTATCTGTTGAAGTTACGTGTCAAAACATTGATAAAGTGAAAACCATTAGAGCATTGTTGGATGATAATAAGGACAAGGATACTAAGATCAAGTGCCTAATGGTAGAAAAATAGACAATTGAGGTGACATGGTGTTTAATACTCAGTATGGTAGAGAAAATTGGTGATGAGATTGTGAGAAAGAGGCCGGATTTGGAGGATAAAGTTGCAAAGGAGTTTCCATCCACTTTACACTATTTATGCACATTGGTTCACATGATCCTGGATGAAGGGCCCATAAGAATTTGAACACCCAAGGATGTTGCGTAGAATAGGCGTAAAAGGATAAGTCAACAACAACGCATAAGATTACAAGCTATGAGGCCTTACTATAGACCTTGAAGGATGAGTTAAAGAAGGCATATTTGGCATTAAACATGTGTGTGGCCCCAGATGTGATTATCAAGACAAGAACCATGGTGAAGAAGATGAGGTTCAAAATAGTAAAGAATGAAACACTTGGATGTGTGGAGAGGCTTACGTTGAGAACAAAAAGTGTGACGCACATGTGGAAGCCCAGACCCACACAAGGAGAAAATAAAGGACATTGGTAAATTGGTAATGTAGAAAATGGATTTCATGGAAGGGATGGTCTCAATTCTGGCCAATGTTCTCAGGATACTATAGAATGAAGGTGAGAATATGACACTTGATGAAATGGAGGCAATACTTAGAGACGTCTGGATAAAACTAGTAAAGTGCTAAGTGACTGGAATGACTTGGAGGCGGAGATCAAGAATGCATATCCAAAGTTGATCCTCCTTGTGGAAGAGTAGGGTGCCAAACATATTTTCTCATTCTCTTGTATAGTGATTCCTTTATTATTTCATTCATTATTCTTTGTTCATGGAGAGATAAGTTGTGATTACCCATTTCTGGGGACAATATGAAATTAGTGTGGGGTAATGTTGGGATGATGAAATACAACCTAAGTACTAAAGGCCCATTAGGATTGGGTGTGCAAACATAGGTACGTAGATGCGCGTGGAAGTATAGCAAAACATAGCGCACCCAGGAAAGTTTAAATCAAGACTTAGCTATTTTGCATTTTTAGGCTAATTATAGACATGGAGTGCAGAGCACATTTTGTAGAAGACTTGAAGAGCATGCGAATGCTATTTTGGACGAGTAGAAGATCAAGCACCATGCATAGTTTTGAGGCTATTAATAGGATTAGACCGCTGTTGTATTATTAGATAATATATTAATAATGAGATTACATGCTCTTGTATGTGTCATGTAAGGGCACATGTCTATTATTAACATGTAGCCTATTTTTGAGAGGCGCATGGGCGGTGAAGGGAAAGTCCTCACACGTATAAATATATTTTGATTTGCATGGTTTTAGACAGGTTTGATTTTTTGTAGAGTTATGCTTTGAGTTTCTAAGTGTGCATGATTATGATGACTATGTTATGTATGTATGAAGCTTCCGTGTTTTACAACAATTAATATAATGGATCTTTGTGGCTGGATATTGATTGTAAACACATCTGTGAATGTATCTTGTATGGTAAAGTTAATCTTGATTCTTGTTTAATTGTTCTTGCATATGGTTAAGATCTAGATCTAATTTATGCACTTCTTCATACTTAGTTATCTGTTATGGATCTGGAATATTTGGTTAATCATGCTAACTCCTTGAACAAGCTGACATAAAAGAGGAACATGGTACCATTGCGCACTTTAGGTGAGTGCTCCATTGAGGTAGAGTGATGTGCCGAGTGACTTGGGATTTCGAGGGTAAAATATAGGCTACATTCATTTAAATCTTGACATCATGATACTCACTTTATCATGGTCAAGCACCCTCTTGATCACCTCGATCTTTCATTGTCACAAGTTTTAAGTTTAACATTATCTTGTTAAAATTTAAGCTTCTCATACTTTGACGTTGTCACATTGCATATTCACTTTGTTGAATTGATGACATCTTCAATATCTCTCTCCCATCACTCTTACATCATCACATTTCACATACACTTTGTTGAATTGATGACCTCTTTCATATCTCTCTACTATCATCTTACATTGTAATACTTTTCCATCACTTTGTTGCATTGTTGACATCATCATCATTTCTTCACTTCTTTTGACGACATTCATTTTTCCATTCTTTTAGTACTCCCATTTCTTTTTTGTGTCTCCTCTTTTAACATAATTTTGTTAAGAGTTGACACCCTTCATTGTATTTGTAAGTCTCTCCCTTTTTAACACACTCTTGTTAAAAGTTGAGCAAACTCATCTCACTTCCTAAGTCTCTTTCCTTAACACATTTTTATTCGAGTTGAGCATCTTTCATCATGTTAAAAGTCTTCTCTTGTCACATTAATTTTGTTGCTATTTGAGCACACTCACTTCTTTCACCCCTTCCCTCTTTACATTCAATTTTGTAAAGGGTCGTGACATATTTAAAATTACTTCATCTTTCTTAGCACTCATATTTCTTAGAGTCTTCTAAACTAATAATTCAATATATCTTTCACCTTAACATCAATCATTTTTTTGCATGTTGTGAAGCCTCCCCCTTTGTCATTCCTCTTAACACTCATCTTGTTAAGATTCAACCTTTTTTTTCATCTCTTTGTCACTCTCATCACTCACGTTGTTAAGATTTAGTCACATTCAATTTGTTATGTCTCTCTTCTCTTAAAAATTAGAGTGTATCTAACTCATTTTAGTCCCTTTTCTCTAAACTCTCATTTTGGTTAAGAGTCAAGCACTCAATCAAATAACCCTTCTCATCGCCTCCTATTAGCACTCATTTTTCTAGGGTCGAGCATTTTCATCTTCTCCCCTCTTCCATCTTAGCATTCAATTTGCTAAGGGTTAAGTTTTTCTATGGTACCTCTTCTCGTTCCTCCCCTATTTAAAAAATTATGGGATCACAATATCGCGACTATAGTACCTTTCAATGGGAGGATCGAGATATTTTCTATATCATCTTTGATGAAGAGGATGAAGACCAACATAAAAACATTTCCATAGATGACACTTTACGAAAAAATAAAGACCAATTTCTTCTTTATCTCCTTGCAATGGGAGCAAGATTTCCCTCGGACTTTGATGAGGATGAATTGAAATCCTTAAAAGGATGACCTAAATCCCCCAAGGGTCCATTACTTGAGTAAAAAAAACATGACAATGAAGGACCAAGTAAAACAAATGCCAATAATAAATGCAAATCTAATGCTTCATCCTCTAATCCCAACCAATCCTTGCTTGATCAAATCAATGCAATGGAAAAATAATTGGCTCTCCTATCCTCTATAGTCACTAAAAATGATACCAAAGGTATCAAACACATGAAGAAAAGTGACGAAACCTTCAAAATCATTATGAGACTAATAACGAGAATGACAAGCATAAGAATGATAAATCACCATTCATCCCACAAACCAATTCACCATTTTCTCAAGAGTGGAAAATGATGAAAGACACTATTTTAGGTATGCAAAAACAACATAAACAATTCAATTTTGATGAATTATGTCCATACCCTTTTGACATGGACATCTTATGCATACCCTTCCCATGCTCTTTCGAGACACCCAAATTTGACAAATATAAGGGAAAAACTAATCCTAGAGAGCATGTCAAGGAATTTTTCATGGCATGCCAAGAGGTGGCTTATAATGATATATTTCTCTTGTGCCTCTTTCCTAAGAGTCTAGGAGGACAATCTTTGGACTGGTTCTTACACCTTCCAAAGGGATATATCTCTACCTTCGCAGACCTCTTAGAGAAGTTCATTAAATTTTTCTTTCAATCTTGACTCTGAGGTCACAATGATGGATTTTTGCAATGCCAAACAATGACAAAATGAGAGCTTTGCATAGTTCTTACAATGATGGTGAGGAATCACAAGTCGATTCCCATGTTCAATCCCTAAAAATAGATGGTTAGCATCTTTGTCCCTAACCTTAATGACAAGTTATCCTTTCACATGCAGATGCATTGCCTCAATATTTTTGAGGAAGTTATCAAAAAGGGAACTCAAATAAAAAAATCCCTCATTTATAAAGGCTTGATTAAGCCTCATTATAAAGACAATGGGAATAATCATCATAATAACAACAACCCTAACACTTCTCACGATAAACCTAGGTACATCAACCGTAACCGTAATGTTGTCAATGATGGTGTCACAAATAATCGTAATGTGCACAACTTACATAACAACCAATTAAAATAGATTAAGTCTAAACCATCTGTCACCATTCCAAAAAGAGAAACTTTTCCTCCTCGTGATTATAATCGAAGAAAATATACATCCTTGTGGGAATCTCTTTCAAGCATTTTAAAATAGCTGGTAAGTGCTAATATGGTCACTTATCCTATCACACAACCCTTCCCTGAAGGTGAACCTAAGCCAGGTTGGTATAGACCTAACACATATTTTGATTTTCATCACATTGATGGTCATTAAATGGATAAATGCAAAAACTTGGCAAATACATCCAAGACCTCATTGACAACGAAGACATAGTGGTTGAAGATCTACCATCTAACCATGATAAAAAGGGAAAAGCTCACGAACATGCTAAATCCTTGAACAACTTTGATTATAAATCCATCATATTATGTATCGTAGACACAAATCCGCACACCATTGAACATAAATTTACACCTCTCGGAGAAATTATCTCTAGTTCCTTTCAATAATTAATAAAGGCTAACATGATTGAGTATCCACCTATGAAACCCTTTTCTAATGGAGAATTCAATCATATGTCATAAAATGTGCTAGAATATTGTGAATATCACCGCATGAAGGACACTCTACCGATAATTATACACCTCTTGGTTATTATGTCCAAGACTTAATTGACTTACGACATTATTTCCATAGAGCCCGAGAACGAAGCTCTTGCAACCAATGACACATCAACTTCCAAAACTTAAAAATAAAGATTTGACTCGTTGTCCCCACTTCTATACATACTTTCATTCAACAAGATCATGATGAAGGTCAAGTAACTCTCCCTTCAAACCATTTTTCTCTTCTCTCCGCATTTTCTTTCTTTCGTCCAAACAAATAGTGAACCTATTTCAAACAACAACCTTCTAACACCAAATGAGAGCTTGAACTTACTTCAAGACTCCCTTTTAACCCTTGATATAACTATAAACACTAAAAAAGAGGGTTGATTAAGAAAATATGATAAACCCTAATTGTAGAGTCATAATGTAATAGATAAAGCAATACAATACATATTTGATCTAAGTAATAAGTAACTAAATTTTAAACCCTAGATACAAGAGAGGGAATAAGATACTTAACTAATTTTTAAATTAATCATGGACTCAGGCAAAACTAGAAAAATGATAAATAGGAGGAATACATTTTTGTTACCGTGCCCAAAAAATTGTGTGATTGTCAGATCTTCCTAGATTGGGGCGCCTAGAATGGGTCGGGGGCACCTAGGAGCCGATGATCGCTCTTGGGCACTTGTGGATCGTGAAACTGGTTAAAATCTAAATTTTACAAAGTGTCACAATATTTTCATCAAATTTCATTGTTAGTCACCTATAGGTCACTCGTTGATCGTTGACTTTTCCTGAAACCTACAAATAGAAAGAGTACCTATAAAATCCCAAAATGCATCAAATCCTAAAAAGGAAAATATGTAAATGGGGAGTCAGAATGACCTCAGTGGTCATGTGAAGGAGTGAACTTACGGTTTGGGCACTACACTACATTTCAGAATCCATCTAGTTTTGTGTGTGTGTGTGTGTGTGTAGAATCATGCCCTAGGTGGCTCTTGTGCAAGATGAACTTGATAATGAGTAATAGTTGGATGCAATGATGTAAGTAGATATGTGCATGGAAAAATGAACTTCCCCTCATATGAAGTATATGCAGAAGAATGCAGTCCCTTGTCCCTTGAATGGATGTTAGATGGATGATTTGATCCTCTTGAAATGTATTTGGATGCAACCTTAGGTGATAATAGTAGATGCTTAGAGATCTTTCCTTTATTATGGTCACATAGCTTTGCATTTATATGATTCACTTGTTTGAATTTTTTAATTAACCTCTAAAATGCTGACCTCCAAGAAAACAAGATGCACAATGACTAGAAAATACCCAAAAGATGTGAGCAAGATATAAAGAGGTTGGGGGTGCCCAGAGGGGACAAGGACACCTGGGTGCTGACATCTTAGATGGGTGCTGATGTCTAGACTCAAAAAAGCTAAAGTATCGAAAGTCATTCTAGGAAATAGGGTGTGTAAGACCAAGAAGGAAACTAGAAAGAAAGCAAAGATGCCAAAGACAATGGTCAATTATTACTTTTCTCGCTTAGGAATCATATGAATAGTGGCATGTGATCATGACCTAGAAATATACCCAAGTGTGTGATTTAGTGTCTAAAATTTCCCCCACTTTATGTTGTTGAGTGAATGCTTGGTAACATAAAGTAGATAAGAGATGTGTACCTGATATCGATGAAAAAAATTGTGCCAAGGAGACAAGAAAAAGTGTGGAGTGATAAAAATGAAGTGTGGAAGCTAGAGAAGAGGAAGTGACCTGCGGGTGGAAAACATATGCGTAGATGTTGTGTTATTCCTATTGTTGATGTCACTTGATGCTTGATGATGTGATTGCTTCCCATAAGGATGAACCTACAAAAGAGAAGAGCAAAAAGTAGTCAAATATGTATATATGAAAAATTTGATCCAAGTATGTAAAAGTATGTAAAAATGTGAAAAGGAACATGTGCACTTGATCCATGATGAGTGAAAGGATAGAAAGGATCCTAAAAATGTTGTAGAAGGATGAGTTTTTTTAGTGATCTCATGCCAATAGTGATTTTTTCAGTGATCTCTCGCCAAATGTGAGTTTTTGGGCAATCTCACACTATGACAGAAGAAGTGTAGGGAGAGAAAGGTCTAGTGTTATTCTCTAACCTTTGACTTCTTCCTGACAATTTATACACCACTACAGATGGTGTGATATTTCTTTGTTCAAGTTCAATCTAATACAAATAGATAAAGGAGATAACATGCATGTTGATTCTTGAGGATTGTGCTTATTTTGTGAAAACTGCTGTGTAAAGTGCTTTGAAAACTATGTTGATTTGAGAAAATGTTGTAACTTCCCCTTATTCATAGGTGCCCGAAAGGGTCAGGGAAACCAAGAACTCATGTATGTGACTAGACCAAAATCAAATTATGAGCCCTTTTTATAATCAAGACCGTGTTGTTCATGTATTGTGCATGTCTGAACTATGAATATGTACTACTGAATGGGGTGACTGATTCACCCAATATATGCCCCCTCATTTGGGGTGTATGTGATGTCACTAAGAGGATGCGACCCAAAGGAGAGGACCGGATGCTGATATGAAATTGATTCCCTACAGGGGAAGGGAATGTGCTTGGTAGAAACCAAGGCACACACAAACAAAGTGGTTGGAAAACATGTGTTAGTACAAACAAGACAAATACACATATAGAAGACCATGTGTAATCTAACAAGTAATAAAATAATGTAGACCACTAAAAGTGAGCTTCAAGTATGGGGCATTTCTCTTAATGTCATAAGACAATCAAGGCCGAAGTGTCCAAAAGCATATAGTGTGCACACAAGACAAAGGGCATAGTCTGCAAAACAATGCCATACAATAGCAAAAAATGACAAAAATGACAAGCAAAGAGTAACATACGATCGTGGTAGAAAATAGTTCTGCCAAGAAAATGTTATATATGAAGCACCCTTACCATGTTAGATAGATATAAAGTATGTCAAAATGTGTATGATCCGATATAAAGTAGTGTGCTAGTAAGAATAGGAAGTAGTATATAACAAAACAATAACACCTGTGATGTGTACAAAAATAGATTCCCAGAGCTGCTATGGGACCGGTAAGAGGTAAAATGCCAAGCATCTATGGTACGTGTAATAATTTGTATAAAGCCTTCGCTTCACAACTAGAAGGCAAGAAAATACGCATGTGTATATAGAAAAGATAATGACATATGAAACATCCGTCTAACATAGTAAGCAAAGTGTACATGTGAGTATAAGTAAGCAAGAACAATGTGCAACCAAGATATGCAGTATGTTGTGAGTATGAATGGAATGAAATGTAAAGTGAGTGTGATAGGAGCAACGTGCCCCCCGAGAGAATGTGAATGAGTGTGTATGAGATGAGGTTCATTTATAAATTCCCCCTCAACACTCAAGTAGAACAAGATTGCATCATTGGGAAATGGTTTGAATTGTGCGCTAGAAAGATATGATTGATAAAGCATAGAGCATAGAGAGTGAGTGAGTTTGGTGAGGTTCATTTTAGATTTAGACCCTCAGCAGTCAAGTATGAACCGTGAAACTAGAGTGCATCATAGGGAAGTGTGTTGTGATGAATGTGCACTAGAAAGATGTGTTGTGAATACATCGAGTGTGAAATGTGTAGTGTGTATGATGTGAGGTTCATGGATGTAGTGAGCCCTCAATAGTCAAGTGTGAACCGTAACATAAGAGTGCATCATCGGGTAATGACGATACAATTGTATCAAGATGTGCAAGATGCATGCGAGAGACTAGATGTGAAGCATGAAGTGAAATAGTAGAAATACGAGACACCTGACAATGCTAGAATGGGGGAAGAATAAACATGATGCCCCTAAGTGTAAAATTATGAGTACACTATCCAATAAAAGTGAAAGAATAGAGTCCTCGACACGATGCTTGCGAAGATAAAGGCATGTGACCATGCTCTAATATCGGTTGTGTATGAGACAAATTATGTATCATTAAATGAGACCTATGTACTTGAGACCTTGGTTGTGATGTGGACCTATGTGAAGGAGAGCTTGGAGGTGATGAACACCTATGTGAAGGAGAGAACGGAGGTGAGGGACACCTATGTGAAGTAGAGCGTAAACGTGATGAACATCGATGAACAACTATGTGAAGGAGTCAGATGAGTGGTGGACCTAGATCGATGTGATTGACTAATAAACCGATGAGACCGAGTAGGTCATGCATAAATAGGCGAGCTAAGAGAAGATTTTGCTTTAGATTTGAGAGGTCCCGGGAACTAGATGCTCTAGCGAGTGTAACGGAAACCTCAAGAGGAGGTTATGGCCATGGTGTGGATGGTGGAACACCATTGATAGTAATGACTTACTTGTTGTGAATGATTTTTTTATTTATTGATAAGGTGGGTTGATGGGGCCCATTCTCTATTATAAAGTTAGACCTAAATACCCAGAGAATATCCAAACAGAGTTGGGTAATAATCCTCCCAGAAAATCCAAACCAAACCTATAAACACAAAGCAATGCAAACAAACATATGTAAAACATAACAAAGGTGTCTTGACCAAAGTTATTTCCCACCCTGGGATGGAAAATAGTCTTCGATACTACACATACAACCTTTTTTACTTTTCCTCTTCTTCACTTCATTCCACTTGCCAACGTCAGACTGAACAATTATCATAAGATCACTGGGATTTCTTGGGACTTCCATATTATTAGGCAAAGAGTTTCATTCTCGAATCTAATTTGTCAAGTGAATGTTCTCTTTTCGTTCCTCCAACTAACTCTTCATTCTCACGTTTTCCCATTTCTGAATCCCTCTGTTCATTTGTTGTTGTTTTTGTTGTCTTTTGTTTGGTTCCCACCTTGAATGCCGAGGTGGACACCAAATCAGGATTCACAAATCCCCATCTGCTAGAAGCGGTTGAGCTACTCTTTTTAGCACCGTTTTTATTTAAAGGACAAGAAGCTTGCAGATGTCCTAGATTATTGTAGGATCTGCATCTAAAAGTGGTATTTTCATAATCCACCACCTGTGAATGCTGATTTTTTTCCAAATTTTAACAGGATATGATCTGGTAGTCCTTTACTCAGATCAATTTCAACACAAATGCGAGCATAAGTGCAAAACCCAAAGTGAGTTCTTTCTAAATATTCTTTAATAAACTTTCCCAAGACATTGCCAATATCATCCATGGCATACCATAAATGTAGAGGAAGGTTAGGAAGCCTCACCCAAACCAATGTTTTGGTAACCGAATGGGTATTCAAATCAAATTCTGAAAACCATGGAGTCAAATACAACCGGTGTTACCCCAGAACCAAGGTCCTTCAGATAGGCAATGCTCATAATCTTCTGTTTCTCTAAAATGTACAATAAAAAAACCCTTGGAACAAAGAGATATTTCACACCTGTTGGACCAGTTTTCAAATATCCACTAGTATAAAGTAGTAGAGGAAGGCCATAGGCCATTGAAGCACCCGATCACAACATCGTGAGCAATAGTTTGATAGTATTCCTCTACCTTGAGGTTTTGATTTCTAATTTTGGGATTTCTTCTACCGATTCACCAAGTATGAATGGTGTCTAGAATCATTTCCACTTTGATTTCCTAGAATATCCTTAAAAGAGGTAGGCTTAGAAGGAAGAGACGAACCCCAAATTATAGAAGCCCCGACCCCTATTTTCTTGAGCGGCTCGCTATTTTTCCCTCCAGCTCCAGCCAATTCGCATCCTTAAATGAGATTATGTGTGGATGTAAATTAGGGTTAAAACCCACTCTTTCTTCTCCCTTTCTTGTCCTCCTTGCACTTTGCCATAATCCCTATGTTCTCCAGAACTATCTTTGAGTCCATCCCAAGATTTGTTCTTGCCCTAGTAGTGGAATAATTTCTCTCGCCAGACCTAATTTTGATTTTTCCTCTCCTCACAAATTTCATGTTTTTGTCTGATTTTGAATGAACTTTAGACACAATTGATTCATGGAAATGATATCCCGAGTTGTACAGAGATAGGGAAGACCTAAGAGAATGTCATACCATTTGACTAAAGGTGCCAAAAGAAATGGTGTTGGACAAATTTTTCTCTTCCCTATTCGGATACTAAAGAAAATCAAGTAACTCAAAACATGCAAGATTTTAAGGAACCTTGGGATAAGACAATGATGATAGAAAGGCACAAAGTAGACTCCTTGCTGCAAGCTTGATGGATATGTGCAACAAAGACAAATAGAAATAAAATGGATTAGATGGTAGATGAGGGATTTTCCCGATGAATTTGGTTCCAATAAGTGTGAAATTTCTTATGCGATGTCAACCCCATATTGATATAAGAAGATGAGATAAATGATAAAGGACTCAATAACATGTAGAATCAACCAACGAAATTGAAATTGCAAAAATGAGAGGAAAGTACAAATCTGATCTAGATTGACAAAAATGAAATATACCTGGTTGGGTCAAAGATGACCCAGCTACAGAGGACCAGGGTAGATGAATCAAAACAACAACCAAAATGTAGATATAATGAGCTCTATGTACGATCCGAGGATGATGAACACCTATAGTAAGTAATAGTAACCTATAGAGAAGATCTAAAATAGGAGAAATAGAAAGGATGCAATAAAATGGGGATCTAAGGAGATAGGATGGAAATATGGATCAGAGTTAACAATGAATGGGCTGAGTTGGCGGTGACTAGGGACTAAAAGAGTGGATCTAGGTTGATAGAGAGTGACAAAATGATGAATTTGGGAACCGTGTGGACACAAAAATAGAATAATAGACTGTTATGGATTTGGATGGTAGAATAGGTGATGCAAAGCAAGAGCAGGATCAACGCATTTACCTAACATGGTTGGGATGACCTATCCGACGTAGGTGTGACCGAAAATATATGGGCTTGGATTGATAACTTGTACACAAGATGGATAAAAGGGAATATTGGATCTGGATCTTTGATAGTAGTTGGACTCGCAAAATGTTAGTAGTTGATAATAACAATAATAATAATGCAACGCTGAATAGACCAACATTAGGAAAATATGATCTCCCAAAGTCTAGAAAAATGATGCAAGCAAGCTCAAAGGGACTCCAAGAAGATTAAACAACTGCAGAGAAGCTCAAGCATGAAGATAAGATCACAAGTTGCATGAAAAATTCTAATTTTTCATCCTTTTCAAGGAGTTTGGGTGGCTTTATAGGGTTGACGGTGACCTGGGTGGGTTGCCATTAATCATGGGGAACCATCCATTTGGGTGGTGGGAGGATGCCTAGCTCGAGGCATCAAGCCCATTAGAAGTGGGATTAGGGTTTTAGGAGGCTTAGGTAGGTTAGGGTTGCATATGGAGATGAAATGGGTAGGTGAGGGATGAAATGGAGTAAATAAAGGCTAAGGGGAGCCTAGGGATGAGAAACTAGGTAGTTTAGGGATGATAAATAACCTAGAGAGGAGAATTAGAGGTTGATTGGGGGTGATTAGGATCAATTAGATAATGAGATGAGGATTAGGGAATAATTGATGAGGATTAGCAATAATTTAAGATGAATGGGATAATAGATGGGAATATTAATAAAACATGAATTAAAATAAAGGGTCTAGATAAGTGACCATGGTGAAAATAAGTGAACGTGGGGTAACAAGGGTAGTGATACCAAATTTTGGTGTCTACAATTGTCACAAACATGGTAAGAAGACCAATTGCGACTTGGAATCTTAACGTAATCGTATGATTTAGGAACCAAATATGAAATATGTGATAGCAAATAGTCGATAAAATCAATAAGTGCAATAGAGCACACACACATATGAATCGATGGATAAATCATTATGGTATTGATAACATGAGGTTCAATGGAAGAATTGATATGTAATGTGTCGAAGAGAATGTGGCATGATAGTCACAATTAGAGAATGTAATAAATGATGGAGATGCCTCAACATGATCGACTAGAAAATTAAGAGGCCTCGATGTATGAGGAGGCACTACATGATATATATGATTGGTGAAGATTAAGCCGCTTGCTAATCATACTTAAGAAGAAGATTTTTGAAGATCTTGAGCTTGTGATATACGTTGACCGATGTAGATGTTGTAGGATCAAGAAGTTCAATTGTATTATTATCGATGAGATCTTCAATAAGATGTCAAAGTTTGAAACACCATTATGTAGAATGCCCAATGCATTGATTATATTCGCATCGAAAGTTTTCATTATAATTGCAACCTTTAGGACGAGATGGATCCAGATTGAGAGGAGAAGGAAGCATAATAAGATTTCTCTCGACGAGTTGCGGTAATAGAATATATAGAGCACAAGGCAATTTAGAAAACATACACTTAGGTGGTTTCCATTAAAGCTTTACAAGATTAGTGTTAGGCCGATGAAATATAGCCTAAGTACTAAAGGCACATAAGAATTGGCGTCATGGGTACAAGGCATGTGGATGTGTGCGGAAGGATAGTGGAATAGGACACACGTAGGGAAAGTGAGGATTCGGGACTTATCCTTTTTCAGTGTAAGGCTAATAACGCATACATGGAGTGCAGAGAACACAACAATATGAAGACTTAGAAAGCACACAAAGGGTATTTTGGATAAGTGGAAGATCAATCGACATGCATAGTTTTGGAGCTATTAATAGGATTAGACTGCATTTATATTATTAGATAATTTATTATTAGCGAGCTTGCATGATTTTGTATTTATCATATAATTTATTTTTAACATGCAACCTATTTTGAGGATGCATGGGTGGTGAAGGAAAGTCCCCACCCCTATATATATGTATTGATTTGCACGGTTTAGATGATCCATGTTTTGAAGGGTTATGCTCATTGGTTTATGGGCATGCATAACTGATGGTGACATTGTTATGTATGTATGAAGATTTTGTGTTTTACAACAATTAATATAATGGACCTTTATGGTTGGATATTGGTTGTTGACTTATCTGAGCATGGATCTTATATGGTAAATCTGATTATGGTTCTTGTTTAGATATTCTTGCAAATAGTTGAGATCTAGATCTAGTTTATGTTATGCAATATACTTGATTATCTGTTATGGATCTGGAATATTTGTATAATCATGCTAACTTCTTGAGCAAGTTTCCATAAAAGAGAGACCTAGTACCCTTGCGCACTTTGGGTGAGTGCTCAATTCTAGATGAGTGATGTGCCATCACACCTTGGGCTGTTATGGGTAAAAAAAGACTACATTTTGGTTCCATTACCGGGACCTCTTTTTCAATTGTTTTCTAGGATGTTGCATGATGAAGATGTACCGGTTGACCTTGGCCAATATTGAAGAGTGGTTAGATAATTTGGAGGAAGATTATTCTCACAGATTTAGCACTAGACCTGATTTTGATGCACGTGCATGGGTTGAACAAAATCTATATCATGAGCTCTATGAGACGTTTTTCACTGTTTTCCCATAGAGTTGTACAAGTGGCTGGTAGCTTATGCATCAAAGAGAAATTGGAGGTTTCAAACACTTGTTTGGACATAGGAATAATTCTAGGCTTTGCATGATGCTTATTTGACTTGGACATGTGCTGTAGATCATTAGTGGAGTGGTGTTTTGAATAGCTATATTTTGGAGTATGCGGTTTCTACTTATTCCTATCCAAAGGTTGTTGAGTTAAAGTTCTTGTGTGAACCTAGAGGATCATATTTGCATGGCATCCCTTTAGTGATTAAGATCTTGATTGTGACCACCCCGTTTGGAACAACGCCTTATGACTAGCTAATCCCCACCACGTGCGGGGGGTAGGAACAAGTCCAGTGAAAGATGAAAAACTTGGTAGTAGAAAGATAGAGAGAAGAAAGGTGGATTAAGTTTAATGAGGTGCACAAGAGGGATTTGGAGAAGCAACGTGAAGTTGTGGAATGAATGACATTGTGGAGAGAGATGGCTCGTGAAGGATTTGGAGCTCACGCAGAGGACATGGAGTTAGATCATTTGGAACTCCCCCATTTAGAAAAATATGGTAGAGAAACCTCTTTGACCTCAGATGAGAGTGCGCTTGGTGGAGACCGCAAGGATTGTGGGTGCGCATTTGATCCCCCTAGCAACCTAGCCCTTGCACTTGGTTTTCCAGTTTCTTAATAGTCATCGGAAGCGAGAATAGTGTGGGCGGTAGAATAACGATAAATAGAAGTAATTTACCATCAAGTTTAGGAGTTAATCAGGTAGCATATTCATCTATGATGGTGCAATTGTCATCTGTGTTATTCATAGGTCCTTGGAGGTATATTTTCTAGCCCATCATCAACACGTAATGCAGGCACACAAAATGTTGGTATCACATCTAAAAGCAAGATAAATTTAGATACCGCAAGTGCGAGTTCGATTTAGCACAACTTTTGGAACATAAGGTAGTACATTCTCTGGTCCATTTCCTGCTACAGGAGGAGGATCAGGAGGATTAGGTGGTTCAATATTTGGTGGATTTGGTGGTTCTAGAGGAATTGGAAACACAAGAGGAAATACGGTGGTCTGGATTTGGTGGGCACGGTCCACACCAACCCCAACAATTATATTTTGAGATGTCTCTTTGTCTCCCATAATATAGAGGAATTGAAGATGAAATTGAGCACGTGTACTCAACATTTTTTTCTCTAGAATCACATTAGATCTATTAATCAATCCTACAATAGTATCCATATGCAACTGTCATGACTTAGATGTAAATTGATCTCTCATGTTTCATTTCAATGATGACTCAGTATAGAACCGATCTCTCATATTTCATTTCATTGTATACTCAATATACAAGTGGTTCCCTGATTTATTTAAGGGTTCATCAAGTGTAACTAACTAAGGGCTTATCTAGGTACTTGTTATGAGTACCCATCCTATATCCCACACCTTAGTCTAGTGAATTTAAGACAATGCAACCAACAACTTGCAATACTTTGGCCAAATTTTAGACATTTTTCCATGCCTATATTCTGAGATGACATACTCATCTTGAAGGAATATGTCTTTCACCTCACTTGAATTGTTATCTTGATTAGACTTTCTTGACTCCATGTCAATCCTTCTCATTTCCATGTTAGATGCTAGGAAGAGATAACCCACATGGGCTAGGGTAGATGATCCACTTACGGTGAATAAGGTTCATCAAGTGTATTTGATTTGACCCATTTCATTCGAGTACACTTCATCACCCATATTCAACGCAAGCAAACATCGACCATAGACCATGGACTTATCACTACCTAGTGTTTAACAATGAATTGAGATCCCATTCCATATGGTCTCGATTAGTGGAGTTGAATAGGTTATTGCGACATAACAACTACTCCATAGTAACCAACTAATGAACCCCATCATTGGATGGGTACTATGTAGTAGTGGTTATGTTGTAACAATCCATTAAGTTTCAAATCTAAACATCCTTTCTTAACAAGTTCATTAATCTATTTTAATTCACAGCTTGCTAGTCCCATCCTAGTTATTTTCAGCCTTTAGGTTTCATTCCTAAAGATTAACTCAATTATCATCAACATCCTTTTTAGGAACATCATGTTTCCACTTAAGTCAATTAGGAGGATCTGTAGGTTTATTCCTACTCATTACTTGATCTTTTAAGGTATGAAACCTCCATTAGTTGATTTCATGTCCTAGAAATAGCATACAAGTATATTGTAGGGTAAAGCAACCTCATACATTCATTTATACCTTTAGGGACATTCCATAGTTCATTTTAATGACTCCTTATGGGTTCGATGCATTCAACCCGTAATGGTCTAATGACTTACATTTACTTTCCTTTAAGTCATTCCAATAATTCAAGCTATAATTACTTAGTTAATCTTAATCACCTAAGTGTAACTCATCTATGAGGGAAGGATGTTTTACTTCCAACTCCTAGTCTCTTAGAAGGGTCATATTGTCACGTATTAATGACATTCCCTTATATTAAGTTTCCATAACATAATTACATTATGCATGTAAGTCCAATAGGTATCCTATATATGACTTTATTATTGCAAAGTAGAACTAGTTCTTAATGCATAAAAGGTTAGGTTCAATTATACAAATAACCTCCAATTATCATTTCTATCCTTTATTATCACAATTCCATTTCATTGATGTACTTCATCATTAATTAAGATGGGCAGATTGCATTATGGTATAATCACTTAGACCCCTTCCCAATATGGGTTCCTACATGTACTTAATGAGATTAAGTACTTGTATGATTATTCCGATGGTCCGAAAACCATTATTACAATCATGTATTCCCTTTTTGTTTATAGATTTCTTCACAATACGGTCATGATTGTGTTGTTTCATAAAGTTGTAATTAGACACTAGTCATTCATAATTTAGATTCCTTAACATATGACTTATTAAATACATCTTACTCTTTATTTGACTTAATCGAATGAATTCAACAAGTATAAGTTATGATAGTCAATAGTCATTTCATTCAAGTCACTTGCAAGGTAATGATCCCTATTTATTCCCCCTTTTTCATAACAGAGATCCACATTAATATTCCTTTCTACATAAATACAACTTGATTAATTGACATTCCCTTTTATTTTCCCAAGGTTGTAAATTAATGACAATAAGTGAAGAGATAAAATCAATAGATTTCATACAAGATCACTTTTCAAGAAAGAGGATTATTTCATAGAAGACACCATTTCCTATAGCTAATCCAATCAAGAATGAATGATTCAAGCAACAACCTTCATCATTTCCAATTTAAGATGACATTTCAAGATGACAAGAAATAATCAAGTTCTTTCCACAATTTTACAAAATTGGTCTTAGGCCCTAGGCACTTATTCCCAAGAATAGTTCAACAATGAGACATAAATCATTTCATCAAAAATATTTCCTCAAGCAATAGAACAAATGCATCTTTCCATAGGTCTTCATCTTTCCCTTCTTATTTTCACGAAACTTATCTACAAGAGTGTTAGCATTGGTCAGTTCATTTGAACTGAGCATGATAGAAACTAAATCCTTGGAACCATATGCTCTAACTAACAACTTCAAGAAGGAACACTTGTTAATATAAGATAGTCAAGAATTCAAAAGATATTTTCCTGATTTAAACACTTTTGAGCACCGAACTCAAGTATTTCACAAACCCTGCAATGTTAGTTTCTAACAATAAAATAAATTTGATTACTATCAAATATAATATTATCAACAAATGACTTTAATATTCATCAACCAAAAATAGTTCCAAAATATTACAAGTATACATTCCCGCTTCAACATTATTTCACCAATAAAGCAAGAGCCAAGTATACATAATATTCGGTGAACAACCAAGAGTAGAAATGTCTTAATCATGTAGCCCATACTACATAACTAAAATATTTTACCCGAATTCAATTAACCATAAAAAAAAATGAATTCTAGTTCCACAAACAACAGTCCAAAGTCTGAGCAAGATTATAGTGAGTAGAGAAATAACAACAACCAGTTCTCAAGACCCCAAACCTATCCTGACTTGTTATACCAGCATAGTCCATGCCATACTATTTGGCTTCCAACCAAATAATAATTACACAAGCCATTATAATACTCTAACAAGGTTATGAAATAAGGATGTCCAACCATGAAAATATTCCTTACAAGTCTGATACAAACAAACCCAAAAAAATCATTACTTAAACAAGAAACAAAATGCTCCCACACAGACAAGGAGAACTCATATTCAAACAACCTTCGATGATAAATCAACATCCTTGATCATACAAAGATGATCAAGTCTTGACACAGTATTAAAAATAATCAAATCACAATAACTTCTGGGTAGACATGCAAGCTTCAATGATTTGAAACAATCAATACTACAACACACCACACCATAATACCATTTTGTGATTGGGATGGTATAAGTCTTTTCAACATTACACCCAAACGTCATAAACAAACACAAGAAAAAGTGTCTTAAAGACCTACATTGAAGTAAAGCATTATAGTCACCACAAATTAGAAGAAAATATTGCAATCACCAAAAGAGATAATAATGAACATGACAATCACACGACGTGGTGGAACACAATCATTACAAACATTGAAATGCATAAGGATTAAACATTACAACCAACGAATGAAGTAAGGATAAACGTTACAGTCAGCATAGACGTTGAGGTAGAAGAACCTAAACTCTTATGACCCAAGAAATATGTAACAAACATTACAAACATCGGTGAAACAAAGCCGAATGGTTGCATCAAAAAATAGTTGAGTGACTCATTTACCCATGATTATGAATGCATGCAATCCCAATGCGTATGAACAATACCCCAAAGTGGTATAAACAACTTATAAAGTAAAAGAAACTAACCCAACCTAGGTTATCCAAACATCACAACCATAAAATAAAGTGATTATAGACATGCCACCACGACCATATTCAACTAGGTCAAGCAAAAACTCTCCCACATGAGGATGATCGAGAAGACAAGGAGACCCTCATGCACTCATAGTCATTAAAAATATGAATGCATGCATTCAAAATAAGAGTCAAACATACCCAAAAGGAATGAAAACATTATCATTAAATGGCACCAGTCAACTCAATTGGATGCTTGAGTTCCAACTCGACCCACAACACTAGAGTCACTTATTATATTAAAATAATACACACAAGCTATTTCATGGCAAAAAAATCCAATAACACAAAATCAAAAATCAATCGTTGTGAAATCCATTTGGGTTACACACTGAACATGCAAAATGAAATCATCAAAATAACATGATGAACAACAATACAGTCCCAAACATCACCGAAATGCAAAGTATCCATGCATGCAATAAAGAATAATCATTTTTATTTTAATAGTAACCATAGTGAATTCATTTCAAACAACTAACACAATCATGCAGAAGAAAATCAACATATCAACCATGATAATCAAATATACAGTTGTAAAACTGAAAACTAATTCCATTTTCCACTTACCCAAATACGGGTTCCATTTTAATGATCCATTTTTAAAACCTAGAACCCAAAAATGTATTCTATCACAAGCAAAGTTCTTTTCATGAACTAATTAGATAGAGAAAGTTTTTAAGGGTTTAGTACTATCATGCATGTTAAAGCTTCTCATATTTCCCTTCTAGTTCCACAACAACTTCCAAATTCAAGTGGTTTGCCAACTCAACTTTCTCCATGAACCAGAGTAGAGATTCCAAAAAAAAATGAGAACCAAATCAATACTCAAAACTTCCTTTCAGAGCGAGAGAGAGAAAAAAATGATCAATGAAACAAAAAAACAACTATACTACCTTCACCGAACCCGACGTATTTTCCTAGGTGGTTTGGTTCATTCTTCCAAATCATTAATGCCCACTAGGACAATCCTTTTTCCACTCTCCACCAACCTCCGCTAACTCCATTTGGGTTGGCTCCAAACTACCTAGCTAACCGACCGATCAAATTTTAGCACCAAAGAATTAGAAACATGCCAATTTGAATTGGCTTATCACCAAAGGTGTCAGTGGTCTACCATTAATGGAAATAAATTCCACTATGGTACCTTGTAAGGGTGGCAAAACCACCGACCACTTCTAACCAAGCCTTATCCTTCCACAAGCCCATCCAAGTTACCATCGGGTTAGGTCTAGATCCCCCTTAGTATCATAGGTTAGGACTTAGGTTATACTTAGGAACATAGAAATTAGAATTAGATTAATTTAGATTAGGTTCCCATGCCACTAATAAAATCCACATGCCTTAGGTCCTAGTTTAGGTCATTAGGATATATATATATATATATTTTAACATTACCAATAATAATGACCATCAATGCATTATGACAGTCACAATCAATCCTTACCACCATGGTGTCATTCCCAAATGGGTAATGCTATTCGAGCCAATCCTTGGCACTTCCTATTCCTCATCATGGAACTGCACCATAGGTAACTAGAACTAATCACCATGGATTAAATTGAACAACAATGATAATCCAAAACAAAGAACAACAATTTCTAAAATTTAATCATAATTGTAGATCGAGTTAGGAAATGCCTTGGATCAATAAAACTTATCCAAGGTATTTTCTTAATCAATTATTCTTAATAATAATAATAATTGATTTCATGACTTAAAATAATTTTCCAAATTACCAGTTCACCAATTGGTCCCAAGAACAAAATGTAACTTTCCACAATTGAACATCATGTTCATTTCACGAACCAATTAAATAGAACATCACCATTCAAAAGTACTTGCAATTAATGGATGAGATAATCCAGAAAATATCAACTAGATACATATAAATCTAGCAACATGATTCATTCAATTCTGTAGAGCTACAACTCAAGAAAAATCACATGTCAACGTTGTTATCCATTTATCAAAAGAGCAAGTACAGGTGAAGGGATGGTGGAGGTGTTACGCACATGATCGTGAAGTGAAGTAGAAGGACATACTAAAGATGTTTTTCCTCACAAATCGGTACGTGCCATGTTGCTGGACTCTAAGATCTGTCACTGGATCATGATTCAAGTAGGTGCCCCTATTGCAACATGAAATAAGGAAGAACATGTCTTATTATTGCAAGATTTGCAGTGTCTACCATGCACAATATAGAGAATTACAAAAGTTAATTGATCGATTCATGATGTCATTGACATCGGTGTATGTCGATTAGTGTGGCAAATAATTCCAAGGAGTAAGGTGAACATCATCATTATAATCAAAATGAAGGGTGCTCTAATGGAGGCCAAGGTAGAGGTCGAGGATACTATGGAGGATTCAGAGGCCGAGGTCACAATGGTGGAAGAAGTGAATTTCCACGAGGAACATGTTATACATGCAGATCCCTTAATCATTATAGGCATGAATGCCCTCAGAATATTATTTTTTCTTTTTGTGGAAAGAACCACAACTATGAAGAATGCCCAGACTTGTATGAACATCTGAGCAAGAAGCAAAAGTAGGACAAGGGCATGGGAATGGTTAGAGTACAAGTGTGATGTGAAATATTAGTGGATGTCGGGTTAGTGCCTAATCCTAAGATGGTACTTGTGTTAGTCACTACACATGCTGAGGCTACGCGTGCGAGGGAAGTTCCAAAGTAGAAGCCTATTATTACAAAGGAGGAGGTATTGCATGCAAATTATCCAGACCCTACGCATCAGAAGGAAGTTTATCAAGAAACCATGGAAGTTATTAGAAACTTGCAGGGTGAGATACAATGTTTAAAGGAGTAGTCATGGAAGTTGGAGCTAGCTAAAGAAGTTGAGATTCCTTAGAAGTTGATGATTTAAAGGAGGTTTGCAAGATGCTGAAATAAGATAACATCATTCCTTTATTGGGGAATGGTTAAAAGGAAAGATGCTACGCGCTGGAGTTGAGTACAAGAGACATATTTTACATGTTAACTTACCTCCTCACAATTTGGATTATGATAAGGAGATTACTATGAATGTAGTTGTTGACGGATGTATTCTGAGTAATATTTTGATTGATATAGGTGCATAAGTGAATGTACTCACTTTGGATGTGTGGAATTAGATGGGGAGGCCACCATTACAACCATCTTCAAATGTGCTATTTATGGCAAATAGGACTAAAGCCATACCCATTGGAGTCTTGAAGGATGCTACTATTACTATATAAGGGGCCAAGTTTACTAGGGACTTTGAGGTCTTGGAATTTATAGAGGCATGACAGCTTTTCAAAGATTGCTTAGCGCCATTTGTGTTATACAAATAATGTTAATTTGTGCTTCAATAAAGGATACATCAATTTTAAGAACAAGGAAGAGCACGTCATCATTCCTTTAAGCAGATGGGAAAGCTGCACCTTATGTAGAACCTTTGAGTGAAGAAGATTTGAACATAATTTATGTGCACACCATTAGAAATCCTAAAGTAATTGAGCCATTAAAGGAATGAGTTATAGAGAGGGACGATGTACAATCTATGAGTGATACTACAAGTGTTGCATGTGATAATTGGGCATATGGGACTTATGAAATGGTTAGCCATGAGATGACAAGTACAATTACTTACACGACGAGTCACCCACATTGTGTTAAGCATTTGGGTAGTAACTAGTTGCCAAGGTACACTGGTGAAGGAAATCCTGAAGTGTTCTTGCGCGCTATGGAAGTTCAGTGGATAGATTAAGTGGAAAGAAGGAATATGATCTTATATACCTTGCATGGGACAACTTGTTAGTGGATGGTTCACATATATAATATTTTAGAGTGGTGAGAAGTGAGAATCACCTTCTCTGCTAGATTTATTTGGAGCAATGCGCCTACAAGACATGTGAATTTCATGGGAACAATTCTCAACACCATTTTCAGAAGTGTGAAAGACTCTAGACAAAGGGGCATGAGGCCTTACCACTTTCACTATGGGTGCACAAGTTCTACTACACTTTGCAAGGTTGTGCGCGTGCATGGTATGTTTCTGCAGAGTTGAACATAGAAACATGAAATTGGTAAGAACTGACTCCATGTATGATTCAGGCCTTTGACTATTTTTCCACTAAACCTCCAGTGAATGAGGCATTACATTTTATTAAGTGATTGACATTGGGAGATAGTTCAAATGATGAGGAACTTATTCAGGAGTTATTAGGTGAGTTAGATCTAGAAGCACGTTTTGAAGAAGAAGAGATAGATGTAGAACAATTTGGGTGCGCTTTCCTAGAAAAATAAAAAGGTAGTATGGTCTATGTAATTAATGATGAAGAAGTAGATAATCTAGATGTTGAGCATACTGAGGGTGCACACGAGGTCTTAGATAGTACATGATGAGAAGGCACGCATGTATCATGAGCCTATGAAAACTAAGACGGTTAACATTGGGAATAATGCTAAACCCAAGGAGGCCATCATTGGAGATTATTCATCTGACTATGAGGTTGCAAAGATAATTGAGTTGCTGCGTGACTTCCATGAATTATTTCCTAGAGGCTATCATGAGTTAAAAGGGGTACATCATTCTTTGGGCGAGATGAGGATCAAGTTGAAGGAAGGTGCGTGCCTAGTTAGGAAGAGGCCTTACAAGATGAATCCTAATTTGCATGTCAAGGTGAAGGAAGAAATTGATAAGATGCTTCATTCTAGAATCATTGAGCCCATTGATGAGTCAGAGTGTGTTAGCCCTATGGTGATAAGTATAAAGCAAATTGGAAGAATAATAATTTGTGTGGATTATAGGGAGTTAAATGATGCATGTGTAATAGATCCCTTTCCAACACCTTTCACCGAAGAAATCTTAAAAGGCATCACAGAGTGCGAGATCTACTCCTTCATCAAGGACTTTATGGATATCATCAAGTAAGGATTACTGGAGGATCAAGTGAAAACAAATTTCACCACTGAGTGGGGAAGTTTTGCAAACATAGTTATGCCATTTGGATTGAAGAATGCGCATGCGCCTTTTCACGTATTGTTGTGCAAGCATTTCAGAATTTATCCATAAGTTCTCGCAGTTTACTTGGATGATTGGATGGTTTATGGGATCATAAAAGATCATTGTGATCATTTAATACTTATGTTTGAGAGGTTCCAGAGAAGTTGAGAATCTTCTTAAAAATTAAGAAGTGCATTTTAGCTACACCTTTTGGGACTCTACTGGGACACATTATCTATAAAGAAGGCTTGTTAGTGGATCCTACTAAGGTTGTTATTATTTTGGGCTTAGAGGAACCTACTAACTAGAGTGAGGTGCGTGAATTATTAGGGCATAGAGGGTATTACAAGAAGTTTATATGCTAAGATCGTTGCAACCTTGGAAGAATTATTGAAGAGTAAAGGCAAGTTCCATCAGTGAAGCAAAACAACATGCGTTTGAAACATCAAGGAAAGGATTACTACAACTCCTATTCCGTGCTTTCTTTCATGGACCAAACTTTTTCATGTGTATATAGAAACCTCTAGGATGGCCATTGGCATGGTATTAGCCTACCCTAGAGAAGGTACATGCGTGATCATCCTATTTGTTTTGCAAGTAGGAAGTTAGCACTAACCGAACAAAATTATACAACTACAAAGCATGAATCCTTGTCCATGATTTATGTGCTGCATAAGTTTCAAAGTATTTACTAGCGAATTCCCATTTATATTCTATAAAAATCACATGACACTTAAGTATTTGGTGAGCAAGCCCATTCTCAGTAGGGGCACATTTGCATTGGATTCTTTGTTTCAGAATTTGATTTTATAGTGGTAGTTAAGCTAGGCAAGAGCAATTTTAGACCAGATCATTTATCACGAACTAACTCAGGTGAGGACGTGTAGAGCATTGAGGACACAATGTTAGATGCATAGTTATTCAGATTGAACAACACACCCTATGACTTAGAAGACATTGCTATATTTTTATGTACTGTGTGGCACCTAAGGGAATTAAGAGTATAGAGAAGAAACAACTTGCCATACGCACCGTGCCTTACATGTTGATTAGTGGAGACTTATACAAACTAGGTCGGGATGAAGTTTTACACCAGTGTGTACTTGAGCATGAGCGTGAAGCTATTATGGAGGAAGCTCATGGCGGTATTGCAGTGGTCATTATGTAGGAAATGACACCCCCGCAAGATTTAATTGGTTGGCCTATGGTGGGAAACACTGTATAAATATTATAGAGAGTATTGTAAGGCATGTGACCATTGTCAACACCTTGGAAATCCTAGGCATAGAGATGAAATGCCTTTGAGGCCTATTGATAGTGCAAAAACTTTTCAAAAGTGAGCAATTGACTTTGTGGGCCTAATTTTCACACCCTTACACAGACTAGATCACGCTACATTATAACATGTAGAGATTATTTTACATGGTGGGCGTAGTGGCACCTACAAAGGATTGCACAATGCCTACAAAAGTAAGGTTTATGTGGGAAAAATTATCAGTAGGTATGGATGCCCATTGAGTTTAACAAGTGATAGGGGCACACATTTTTTGAATGAGATTATCAGGATATTACTAGCTGAGTTTATGGTGGCGAACCATAAAACAACACCCTATCACCCTTAGGCTAATGGAACTACTGAAGCTTTCAATAAGATATTGAGACATACATTGACTAAGATTTGTGATGTTGGAAGAAAGGACTGGGATGATAAATTTTCTGTTGTACTTTGGGCATACATGACAACTTATAAAAGATTGAACAAAGCCACACCCTTTTAGTTGGTGTTTTACGTAGAGGTTGTTTTTCTCGTCAAATTCATGTTACCTTCTCTACGTATTACATGCGTATGATGATTGGTCGATGAGTAGGCACTTGAAGATCGCATTGATAAACTAATACAATTGGATGAAAGGTGTGCCATTTCCATATGAAGTCAAAAGAAAGAAAAGGCCAGGTAGAAGGCATGGCTTGATAGGCATATTAAGGATAAAAATCTTGAATTTAGACAGATGGTCCTTCTGTATGATTCAAAAATTTTATGCCACATGGAAACCTTAAAGTACATTAGCCGGACCATATGTTGTGACTTACATACTTGATTTAGGTGCTCACAATTAGAGGTGCTTGGATGGGACACAATCGATTATTTCAATGGGAGTAGGCTGAAGCCCTACTATAAATAAGTCTTCTTGGTGTTTGTAATAAGGCAAAGATTGCCATTAGATTATATTTCTTTAGTGCATTTCCTTTATATGTGTTTCCTTTCATCATTGCTATGCTTTGTCAATTTAGTTTAGTGTTTTATGTAATAAGCATGCTTGTGTGCTAGAAGATGATTACTATATATTGAATTCATGCGTAGAGGACCACACATACTTTTAGTGTGGGGTGGAGTGTATACAGATAAATGGGTCAAGTTTTAACATTTTTTGGAAGAAGGATATGCATAGAGAGATATTGTGCAGGTGCTTGAAGTAAAGGTGCGTATACAGAAAGATTGCTCATGAATGAAGACCACATATGGATGAATGGATGCACAGTGTAATGCGAGGTAGGTCAGAATTATGGAAACCACTTAGTCAAATGCGTAGTGGATAGGTACTTTGGTACATGAAGGTGTTTGAAGGAGGTCTGTGGCAAGGAGTAATAGGTGTGCCAAAAGGTTATGATTGTGGTGAGAAAAAATAGGGTGGAAAAAGGAAAGAAACACCAATTTAATGCTGAGTACAGTGGTAGGTGGACAATAATAAATGCAGGAAATTTTTCAAAAGATATATAAGGCGGTGTTGTGAAATCATTTTTACCTTTGCAATTGAGAGAATTCGAGTGAGTTGAAGAGCGAGCTAAAGAGAGAGTTGTGATGTACGAAGAGCAAAGTGATACCAAGTCAAACCGAATGGATTTTGTTGAAGTTACGCACATGATTATTTGGCACTCCATTGAGAAGGTGTTTGAGTGAAACAAAGGTGTGTGGGGAGAAGAATCGACAATTATGATTCAAGTTTGAGCTAGGGCACATGTGTTTGAGTTGCAGAGCTCAAATTAGTTACAAGAATACACCTTTGTTGTTTCTATGACACCTAAGTGAGCACCTGGAGTGGCCACAAGGGGTAGGAAGTAGAAGGAAGTTGAGGTTGAAGTAGAAGATGCCCCCAAAAGCTAGTTTTTAGAGATGAAATATCTAGAAGGAATTTTATGGGTCATGACTGGGAATCACATGTTCATCGCTGCAAAGTAAGTGATTATAACCATATAACCAAGGATAAAAAATATGAATTGGATAAGTTATTGGTAGTAAAGACAACAATGAGAACAGAAAATGATATGGTGGTATATGATGATGCAGGAGAAAAATTGTTGACCGATGTGGGAGTTTTGCAGCTGTGATGAATTCCCTTATTTCGCAAAAACCGTAAAAGCTATACCAGTGGTTGATGAGCAGAGTCCATGAGGACTTATTTTACTTTGTTGGGTGAAAAATGAGGCTTACCACACCCCGATTAGGAGGTTGACATGATTGAGGAGTTCAGTGCACAAAGACCTCACTAATAAAGAGGTGATAGAAGCAACAAAGAAGGCATTGGTTTACATGAAAGGAGGGCACAAGATGGATATCCCTAAGTTACAGAAGTATCTAGTTATTTAGATGATGGCACACCTCCTAACTAAGTTAAATAATCAAGGGCGCCGGTCAGTAGGTGAATAAAGCATGGTCAGCACATAACAAAGAAGATGGCGTATGGGTAGTTTACAATTTGGCTAGTTTCATTATTGAAACCATTATTGAGGAGGTGCACCAAGGTGAGAAAATAAGTTTTGGCACGATCCTTTTATCTCTTGTATTTGTATAAATTGGAGTGCCCGATGGGCCAAAGGATAAAATATGACAATACCCTGAGGAGAAGAAATCTCTTGTAGAGATATTTGCTAACTATGCACGTGATGGATCCATGAGTGGACCCTTTAAGTAGAGATAAAAATTATGGTATGAGCTCCTACGTGCTGTGTTTGAGGAGGAATGGAGAATACCTAAGGATATTCCTTCGGTATTGGGAAAACAAGTACAATTTGTAGTATACCAACACTTTTGCATAGTGCATTTTGGTTTGAAGGATGAAAAGTGGAGCCCTTAGTGTAAGCTCCCCTATGCTTTCACTGTGCGCTACTTTTAGGCATCGCACATAGGTTCTCCAATGCATGAAGGATTATATTCAATGCATAAGGTAGATTACAACTACCATACACTCAGGAAAACTTACATTTACCCAAGTCTGCATACATTGAGAAACTGATTTTAGATGATATTAACATTAAAGCTATGAGCTTGGAAATTGGGAAGTCTGGGGCAGCTCTTGTATATATATCTAAGGCCCAAGTTGGAAAATGGGAAGTATGTTGAAAATGAGTTCAAGCTCCCTAGACCACCCAAGGGGAAACATACAGTGGGCACACTGCAAGATGAAGAGGACACTTTGCCCCTTGAAGAAGAAGAAGAAGAGGAGGAACAAGAGAAAGAAGACAACAATGGCTTGGAGCATAGAAGGAAACAATCAACTATAGGTGAGAAGAGAATGCTTGAGCCTACCCCCATGAGAAAGAAGATGTAGGGGGGAACAAATGCTATGGAGATAGAGTTAGAACAGGGGCACCGAGGAGAAAAAATATAGAAGATTAATGAGGAAAATAAGGACTCATAGGCATGGGGCCATCACAACCCCTTAGGATGTCAACTAGGAATTCTCATGTTAAGAGAAAACTAGTAAGGAAAAGGCATAAATATGTTTTGACTAAGGAGGATGATGATGGAGAGAAATCGAGGACAAAGCAGCCAAATGCTCCAAAGGCACACCGAGGATACAAAAGAGCCTCGTGAAGAAGAATTGAAAATTGATGTAGAGGAGTTGAACAAGAGGGAGATAGATAGTGATGCTATGGATACATAGGTAGATACAAATAATGGCAAGCCATCGACATGCCTCATACTATATAGACAAGTGAAGGTCCAATGATGGATTGAGGTGAGAACATACCTAAAGGTAAGCGCTTGGGAAAGACTAGCAGCTTGGGTATGTTGATGACCCAACCAAGATCATATGCGTGAGGTTCCAAATAAATTTGGGACCGAAGGACCTTTATGGCTGGGAGCTAATGGATTCAGAGATGGTGACAATGCGCACATGGAATCAGTTATCCTGGAGTATGCAAACTCATATGGATAAGCTTGAATCTGATGTATGTGAAGAGTTGCGTGTCTCACGTAGAATGAAGAAAGTTCCACACTCATGCCATGTGATTGCTAAGCCCACTGTGATATCAGATGAATAGGTAAGCAACACCTTGACAAAGGTATCTGTCAAGGTTACACATCGGAATATTGAAAAAGCAACAACTATTCAAGTGTTTTTGGATGCTAAGAAAGACAAAGATACTGAGATCAAGTGCCTAACAAAGGAAAAGGAGACAGATGAGGTGACAACACGTTTGGTACTCAGTATGGCGGAACAAATTGGTGACAATATTTTTAAGAAGAGGCTAAATTTTGAGGAGAAAGTCGCATTGAAATTTCCATCTTCTTTACATTATTTATGCACATTAGTCCATATTGTATTGGATGAGGGACCTATCCACATGTCAAGACCAAAGGATGCTACAACATAGGAAGAGAAGGCCAAGGAAACTATTGCGTGGAAAATTACAAGTTATGAATCTATACTATAGACCTTGAAGGATGAACTAAAGAAGGTAGATTTGGCCTTGAATATGTGCGCGGCCCTTGATGTGATAATAAAGACAAGAACTATGGCTGAGGAGGATGAGGTCCTCAAAGAAGTTAATAATGAGACATTTGGACGTGTGGAGAGGCTAACTTTGATAACAGAGAAGTGTGATGTGCTTGTAGTGGCCCAAGACCCTCACAAGGAGAAGATCAAGGACATTGGAAAATTGATAGCATGATGGATGGATGTCATGGATGGGATGGTATCAAGCCTGGATAATGTTCTCAAATTATTACAAAATGAAGGTGAGAACATGACTCTTGATGAAATGGAAGCAATACTTGTAGACATTCTGGATAAAACAAATAATGCACTCAATGATTGGAATGAATTAGAAGCAGAGATCAAAGTAGAATATCTAGAGTTAATTCTACCAAAGGAAGAATAAAGGGTCTAATATTCTTTCATTATTTTTTATAGAAATTCTTTCATTCTTTACTCATGGAGATATTAGTTACCCATTTTCTGGGGTGAAAATGAAGCAAGTGTGCGGTAATGTTGGATTGATCAAATATAGCCTAAGTACTGAAGGTGTATAAGGATTAGGCACGTGGGAATAGAGTGCATGGATACGCATGAAAGGATAGTGGAAAAGGGTGCGTGTGGGAAAAGCACCGATTAAGGACTTAGCCATTTTTCAGTGTAAGGATAATTATAGACATGGAGTGTAGAGCATGCAACAATATGAAGACTTGGAAAACATGTAAAGGCTATTTTGGATAAGTAGAAGATCAATTGACATGCATAGTTTTAGAGCTATTAATAGGATTAGATTGCAGTTATATTATTAGATAATCTATTATTAGTGAGATTGCCCACATTTTTATTTATCATGTAAAGGCGCATGTCTATTCTTAGCATGCAACCTATTTTGAGGATGCATGGGCGGTGAAGGGCAAGTCCCCACCCCTATATATATTTATAAATTTGCATGGTTTAGATGATCCATGTTTTGAAGGGTTATGTTGCTAGTTTATGGGCACACATAACTAATGGTGACATTGCTATGTATCTATGAAGCTTCTATGTTTTACAAAAATTAATATAATGGACCTTTGTGGTTGGATATTGGTTGTTGAATTATTTGAGCATGGATCTTATTTGGTAAATGTAATTATGGTTCTTTTTTAGATGTTCTTGTAAATATTTGAGATCTAGATCTAGTTTATTTTCTACAATATACTTGATTATCCGTTATGGATATGGAATAATTATATAATCATGATAACTTCCCGAGAAATCTTTCATAAAAGAGATACCCGGTATGCTTTGCGACTTTGGGTGAGCACTCGCCCGACCGAGTGATGTGCCAAAGCACGCCTTGGGCTGTTGTGGGTAAAAATAATAGAAGATAGTGTTGATAGTAGCTTTAGCTTTAGTAGGTTTAGTAGATGGATTGAAATTTTATTTAGTTTGAAGGTGCATAGAATATGAAGCATGCTTATGATACTTAAACTTTCTTATAGATAATAATTTACTTTTGTGTAGCTTAAGAGTATGGCATAAATGATTGAATGATGGAGATGTCTTGAAGATAACACTCTCTTGAGACGCGGTAATAGAATTTGGATGAATAAATATTGAAGTTTAGAATTTGCAAGCACAATAGACATCTTAGCTAAGTTGTTCTTATATCATAAGACATAATCCGCTAGATGTTTGTTAGATCCTTGCTTAATTTGTGCTAGTTGAGCATATGATATCTTAGAGCTGATATTGATAGAGAAATGAGTGAGAAAAGCATCAGCTAAATGCATAAAATATGTTATCAAGTGGATAGGTAGATCGTAGAACCAACACATTGCATAATCTTGAGACTTATAGGAAAGAGATTTTCTAGTAAAGTGTGATCATCCACATAGTCTAGACATGCTACATGGAATTCACGGAGATGCTCTTGAGGGTTGTGTGCGCACTGATTTTGCACGTGCTACATTATCAGAAAATGGTTACAAAATTCCCCAATGATGATTCATGTCCTTTTAGAAGGTGTTCGAGTTCCTAAACCCATTCACAATGTATATTTATAGCCTAGACATCCTTACTTAGCTTTTCCATGCTTTCTTCCAAATTTTCTTCATTTTGTGTATGTTTTGGCCTTTAGTACAGGATCGCCACCCAGAAGGGTGGTGGGCCTACGTGCTTTTTCCAGAACTCTTCATATGTGATTTTGACATGCGTAATTTCACTTAACTTGACTTCTAGGGTGCATTTGTGAACCAAATTGCCTAAAAATAGTCTTGATTGCTTGGTTTTCCTTCCCTCTTCTATTTTTAAATAGATTTAATTACTTTGAACTACCTCTTCACCTAATGATTTGGCACTCTAAGGCTGCCTTGTGCATGAAGGCACATCCCAACCAATTCCTATATATTCAATGCTTGTATTCAAGAAAATGGCCTGATAATTTTGTGTATCTTGCATAGTATTGCTACAATAATCATGCTAGAAATTACATAGCCAAGCTCTGTTCACTTGTGCTATCTCTCTTCTACTTGTAATACAACCAAATTTTCCTTCAAGCTGCTAGTGCTCAAGTGCCTTCTCCTTCCACCACATTTGCATTCCTAATTCCTTGGACTCATATGGACACACAGAGAAAGAAAGGATAAACCGAGGGGATAGATAAAAATTCAACCAAATTTTCCAAAGCTCTTGCTTATCTAGGTTGGAGTTGTTGTTTGATGATGCAACCTAGAATTCACCAGATGACACCCTAGATGCGCTGGCACATCACTTAGCCTAGACTGAGTTCTCACTCGAAGCACGTAAGGGTACAAGGTCCCTCTTTAGGGTTGCTATAGTAGAATACTAACATGATGAAGACTTACAATATATGGATCCATAACTAATACATCATTATACAGTGCATGACAGATCTAGATCTAGGAAAGAATAGGTTTAAATAATAATCATGATAGAAATAAGAACATGCACTACTCAATTATACACATGAATAACACTTAGGTTCACTAATATATTCCATCTCTTAATTATCATAATAACACAAAAGATTCTTACAATATTGACAATCTATGCCGATGCGCATAAGGATCTCGATACGATAATCCAGAAACATGTACACTATGTTATCTATCTCTCTATATCCATCATCTCCTATTAGGTAATTCACTACATATATATATAGGGTGGGAATTTCCTTTACCACTTATCTACTCCAAAATTAGGCCACATGCTATTAGTAGCCATGCATCATTTTCATGCATAGCCACACATGCAAGTGTGATATCTATAGACTACTGATAGTTAACTAAGGTAACAATCCTATTCTTATACTTTCTCCATACAAAAGTTCTTTGAATCTGATCCTTTAGAAATAGATAATGCGTGGCGTGCACGTCTCTACATTGTTGGTGTGTTCTAGCATGCCATCTTCTAAAAATAGATCTTCATGCCCAAAACGGCTAAGTCCTCGAAAAATGAATTTATGCTCTGCGGCGCGCTTCTTCCTATCCATTTGTGCCTTTGCGTATGACTTACTTTCCTACATGGAATTATTGTGTGCTTTCTCTCATAAGTGTTCTTTGATCTACATTACCCAAGACTCGATTTCATTGTCACCTCGACAATGGGTATCTCCAAAAACTAAAGTAAAGAATAGAAGAATGGAAAGAATAGAAAGAATGAACAAATGTATGAAAGAATGTTTTACCCTGTAGTCTCTTCTTCAACCTGAACAACTAATTTAGGATATTCCTATTTTATTTCAGCCTCCAAGGTCTGCCATTTAGCGAGTGCTTGTTCTGATTTTTTTGGAATGTCCACAACAATGGACTCCAATTCATCCCTCGTAATCTCCCATTTTTCATTTTACAAGACTAACACAATGTTGGACATTGAGATCATTTGTCCCTCTAGAAAATCCTAAGCTCTTATAAATGAAGTTTTTGTGGCTCTTGTAAGCACGCCAGTGGCCTCGTGCTTCGCTAACCATTGACAATCTTTCTGCGCGACCCAATGTTTCTTCCTTTAGTGCTCTTTAGACCTCATTATTTTCTTCCAGGTATTTATGTTGATAAGTGCATCCGGAGTAGTGCGATGTTTAAATCCTGGTCTACTTTCTTCAATTCTCCTCAGTAGCGTTTACATCAGCCCCTCATAGGATGCAATCTTTCACATCACTGAAGCTTTCTCTCATTCTACCTCTTATTCTAGATCTCTTGGCACCGCATGTAAAAAGGTTCATCTTCAAGTACCAAGTCCACTAATTTTCCTACAGGAATGTATCGCTGAGGGAAACATTTGTGGTACCTTGGTCTCCAAGTGTGGCCTAGCTCTTATGACATTGTTACCAATCTCCTCTACGATGCTGATAAATACAACATTCTTCTTCTGCGCTAAGTCCCTCTCTTGTGTTAGGCATGCTATTTCTCCATCCTTAGTTTTAATCTCCTCTCTGAGCACCCTAATTGTGGCATCCTTGTCCATATTTTACCTTGCCACCTCTGTTGAGAATTTGACCAATGCATTACTCACTTGTTCATCCGACATGACAATAGGCTTTACTGTCATGTGTCTAGCTTGAGGTGTCTTCTTCAACCTTCGTGATACACATGAATCCTCACATACATCAAAATAGGGTCATCCATGTGTGTGTGTGTGGAACATGAAAATCAAGCTTTCCTCATGTGCATTGTGGCCATATATTCATCCATGAGCTCCCAACCATATAAGTATTTATGTGTCAGTGTGCTTTGGAAATGGGCACAAAATATTTTACCTCGTGTCCTCTGCATAGACCATAGTTGGTGGAATGTGCTCCCCGCTTGTTGTTCTAGACCGTTGCTACTTAGGGACTTTAGCTTCCAAATTTGGGACTTGTGTCTCCATGTCCTGAGCAATATCTATAGCTGTCTCCTCTGGTCTCTTCTCTTCCTCTCCTCTTTCCCTTAATTCCTCATCCTTTTGTTCTTCTATGTTCTCTAGAAGTATAGGATAATTAGGTGCACTTTTCTTTGACTCTTCCGCCTCCTCATTCAACTTCAAATTCCTCCTTCTTTGCACGATTACCTCATTATGTGGAGAGAGTCTAGGTGATCTGTACATTGTTTATGGAGTAGCACCTTGGGTCCTTATTCTCCCGATCACCCTCTTAAATCTATGCTCCCTTAGACGCATTCAAGTCCTCATCATCCCCCTCTTGTGGCCGAGGTGGTGTAGTGGCGCGCTCAGCTTCATCCTTATTTGTAGGATGTCTTCTACATTTATGCTCCAAACCACCACTATCTTCATGCTCATCCTCCTCATCCTCCACTTAAATTGGTTCTGTGGGCTTAGGCGCTGGATGTTCTCCATTGTATGCTTTCCCTTTGGTGGTGATGGAAGTGCAAATTCATCTTCCACATAATTTTTATTCTCCATTTTTGGATTTAGTTGGAGATACACTAGCACTGCTCCAATATCTCCCACCACCAAACTTATTGGTTTAATGCTCAATACATTTGAGATGAGTCTTTCAACATATGCACCCTACCCTGGATACACATATTTCTTCCTTAGTGTGTGGTAGTCACAATCTACCTTCTCTGTGTTGAATGTCAGTTGTTGCACATCTATAAACCTGTGTAATGACGCCTGGAAGTACCTTCTGTGAATGCATATGGAAACTTACACCAAGGGATCCATAATCCATCTCTTATGGAAAACCATGCTATACAAAAATGTTGGTATACAACGAATTGAACTGCCTTTCCAACCACCAAAGGCAAGTCCTTGGGGATGTGCCATTCTTCCTCAAAAGCTGCATGGAGCCTATCATACCACTTCTCATCCCATTTCTTAACTTGCTCTTTCATGGATCCCTCACACTAGTACTTTTTGAAGCATTATTCAGGAAATTTGTGTTCCATTGGATACTCCCATACCTTCTCCTTCGGTCCATTAGGTACTCTGATATCCATGAACACCAGTGATAATAGAACAACTCCAAAGCTGATATTTCCTCCTGTGCGTGCTTCCTCAATGATTGTCTTTATAATATAATGTAAAATGTTGTAGACTACTCCTTTAGACATATTTTTGGCAAGGTGTAACCTCATGGTGTTCACTTGTGACCACCTTTCCTGGTCATTTAGCTTTGTAACAAGATGAGTGGCTGCTTGCATAATTGGATACTTCTTAAGTTTTTTGATGTCCATACCACACCCAGCACCCTTTGTATTACCCATCTCCTTTCTAGTCTCAAATATTGTGGTTTTGTCTATCAGATAATCTCGCAAATCATCTCCTATGCCTTTTAACCCTATTACCATGGAGATGAGCGTGATGAAATTCTGACTTTGTGACCTCGCAAAGTAGAAAAATTCCTCGTGCACTCTTCTCATGAGCCATTGGTACAAGGGCTCATATTTCCCATAGTAAGGGAGCTCATATAGTTGGTAAACTCCTATCTCTTGTAAGAGATTCTCACCAACATTGTCATACACCGACGTGTCTTCCACTATGAATTTATTTGTCTTCGTGTTCAACAACGTGTCAAGCTCCTTCTTATTCTCTATGGTACGGTGATTGTACTCACTCACTTTTATTTTCCTTATGTGTGAATCCCACTCCGGCCAACTATTACACCCTCTAGATATTGCATTTCAGAAAAATTTCTTTCTAGAGCCATCTCTTCTTCTTCTTCTTCTATCACCTTCTTCTTTCCCTTCACTCCTGCTGCAACTACTTTCTTGGGTGCCATTTCTACCTTGCAATCCTTTGTAGATCCTTTCCACTCAAATTCTATAAGGTGTGAAGCAAACCCTAGTTCGATTCAGTGTGCCCTAGGTGAAATTACATGCCCTAGCTCATCTCTGTCACCTCGCTTTTCTCAAACCCTTCACCACCAAGGACACAAGCTCCTTCGTGGACAAATCTCTTTGTCACGACCGGTTACACACCTCCCACACCTTAAAAAAATCAGTCGACTCTTCACACTTGACTTATTACAAATACTCTTAATAATAACGGTAAAATGAACTCGCATCCCATCCTTATATATATTTTCAAATTTTTGATACATTCATTGCTCCTTCACCTACCAAATATCCTCTCATTAATTGACCAATTCCATCCTTTCCGCATGTTACATCCTCGTGCCCCAGCTATAACCTTCTAGTCCAACTTCCTACCATATGGTCACAAATTCTCTTCAAGCACATCCTTGCACCTGAGTACCTTGTCACTGTACCTTATCCTAGTAGTTATCATGGCCTCTGCTTACCTCGCGTTATACTATTCCTTCATTCATCTCCATCCTTGGTCACTTTTGAGAAGAAATATTTTTACTTTGAAAAACACTCAGTAACAACTTATTCTTTTCATCTTTTAATTCACACAATCTTGTACCCGGATATCAACAACCACCCACACTAAAAATTTGTGCAAATCCTTTGCGCATAAACATGCTTCATGTAGTAATTAGCTTCATGTGCACAAGTGCGCTTATTTCACAACAACAACTAAAACGACAAAGCATAGTGACAATGAAAGAAATACATTAAGGAAATACAGAATGGAAACCTAATCTAAATGGAAATACTACCTTATTATGTATACACTAAGAAGACTTATTTATAGTAGGGCTTCACCTACTACTGATGAAGTAACCAGTAGCCATGTTCTGTCTAGTGCTTCTAACTGACAAGCACCTATTTCAAGGATGTAAGTAATAACATACGACCCTAACCAATGTAACTTAAGTTTTCCTAGATGGCGCAAGAACTTAGAGTCATAAAGAAGTACCATTTGTCCAATCCCAAAATTCTTATCCCTTATATTTCTATCATACCATGCTTTCGCTGGCCTTTTCCTCGCTTCTAAATCCATCGTGCTATGGCTCGTCACTCATCTAGTTGAATCATCTTCTCAATACACTCATCTAAATCTTGCTCATCAGCTAGACCTCCAGCACGTAATGTGTAAAGAAGGTAACATAAATTCTATAGGAAGAATGGCTTCAGTGCCAAACACCAATTGAAATGGTGTGGCTTTGTTCAATCTCTTATAAGTTGTTCTATATGCCCAAAGAAAAGCTGAAACTTTATCATCCCAATCCTTTCTTCTAACATCAATTTTTTTATCAATGTCTCTGCTCAAAATCTTGTTGAAAGCCTTAGAAGTTCCATTTACCTAAGGATGATAGGGTGTAGTTTTATTGTGTGCAACCATAAACTCATCTAATAGGATACCGATTGTCTCATTCAAAAAGTGTGTACCCCAAGCACTTATCAAGCTTAAAGGACATCCATATCTTGTAAGAACATTCTCCCATAGAAACTTAGTTGTTATAGCCATTGTACATTCCTTCGTAGGTGTTGCTTCTACCCACCGTGTGAGATAATTTGTATAAGTAATGATATAGTGCGGCCCGGTCCTACGAGCGGCTTGTGAAATTGGTCCTAACAAGTTGATGGCCCATTTCTCAAATGGTTTGGAAATGGTAATTGCTCTCAAAGGCATCTCATCTCTTTGCCCTGGTCTACCTAGATGCCGACAATGGTCACACGCTTTGCAATACACTTTAAAATCTTTATATAATGTCTTTGTACGTACCCAAAATTATGTGTACTGTACTACCTGAAAGAGGTTACTTTAAACCCAAATGATGATTCACATCTCTTCGTAAGGTGTTTGGTATCTAGAAAGCACATTGAGTATACATTTGCATTCTAAAATTCCTTATCTAGCATTCTAAAATGCCTTATCTAGCCTTCACATACTTTGTTTTAACCCTTTTCCTCTCTTTTCCTTACATGTTGGTCTTTAGTTATAGGACTGCCACCCTGCCTAGGCGGCGGTCCTATCACCGCCACCCGGACACGGGCGGTAGTCCCAGTAACCACCTCCCCGACCTCCCTCCCGGGCGGTGGTCATGTGCGCATTTTCCATAAATTTTTGATGCTTTCATCAACATAAAAATCAAGTCAGCTTATACTTCTCAACCACTATTGCTTGCATTAAATTTTTAGCCACATGGTAAATAGTAATTCCATGTTTTTAATAATAGAAGAGTTCAATTCAATCTTACCCTCTAGTAAATCAAAGTGCTATAAATACCAAGCTTGTTTACAAGAAAATGGCCCCTCTCCCTCTATGATTTATTATTTAGTGTGTTTTGAAATTTCTTCAATAAGTTTCAACAGACTAGATTTTGTAAATCTCTCACCCTCTCGATTCAAGGCTACACACTTGGGTTTAGAGATCACTAGATCTCTCTAGTTTCATTTTGTTCCATTGTTGTTCTCCAAACAACTGGCTTAGCATAAAATAGTTCTAGTTCATTTGAATCTTGATTCTAATTAGAGTTATAGGTTTTGTTTCATCATAGGAAGTATAGGTCATAGAGATTTCGGTGTGTTTGTGTTGTATCCTTGCAACAATCCTGCTAGGAATCACATAGCCAAGCTCTGTTCTCTTGCGATATCCCTCTCCTACTTGCATTCTGTTCAACTTACATCCAAGATGCCACTATTCAAACATCTTCTCCTGTTGTCACTGTCACATTCCCAATTTTTGGATTCATGAGAACACGTAGGAATGAAGAGATCACACTGAGGGGACAAGTCACAATACAACTGGATTTTTTACTTGTTCTGTAAACTCCAGTTTGAATTGTCAAAGTTGTAGTTACAATATATCAAATAGAATAGCAAATCATTTTATTTCAGTTAAGCTTGCTTTCAACATTACCAAGGAAGTTATGGGGAATGATAGCTTTTGAGAAGTTGTGATTTATTCCTCACTTCTGAGGTAAGATTGAAGGTCTTTCAATTAAATTAGTTAGTTATTTAAATTCAGGATCAATTCACAAATGCACAGGAAAATAGCTACATCTGGCTACCTTTCTTGTTTTAATTCCGTTATTAGATTAATTGTTTGTTATCTAAATTTATTAGAATAGTTGCTCTTTAATTTCGTTCAAATTCACATCTTTGAAAATACAAAAACATATAAGCATAGTGTAGATTTATTTTCATAATTAGTTTACTTCATTCAGTTAAGTTTTCTTATCTCTTGCATGACAATTACAGGACCTAGAGAGCCCAGGGATTACATATTCGAACCGGTAATACCTTAGCAAAATATCTTTAGAACGTTAGTAGATATAGATCAAGGTCTTAGAATTCATGTCTTTCGAACAACAACAAACCCACAAGCAATTAGTGAGCAATTGAGAGAATTAAATATTGAAGATGAAAAAGCATACAAATTCTGGTCAAATCAACCCAACTATAGATTCCCTTGATAGGATATCCACATGACCATAAAAGAACCTGAAAGAGAGAAAATATTTAGTTGTGATTCATTAGTTCCGCAGCCAAACACAAGAGACCTTCTCATTGACATAGACATAGGCTTACGTATACAAGTTGCTAGAACACCCGTAAGGTATTTTGATAAGATCGCATAACTCCCAGTATTAAACATAGAAGCTGGAAAAGCTTATGACTACTGGTTAGTCGGAAGAAGAGATTGATTCTTCACATGACCATAAAAGGTCCACAACAACCATGAAGTCATGGTTATGATCCCCAGTTCCCACAACCCAATGGGCCTGCTAATCAGTTAAACATTGACATCATTTTATGTACGTTGGATTTTAGATCCTCACCACTCATGCCGGATGTCATAACACAATTTTCCGTATTAAACATAGAATCCAATCAAGCTAATATTTTCTGGGTTAGACCAGAAAACCACCCATAGTTTACAGCAAATCCACTACACCTCTCACTACCACTTTCATGACCTTGTCTGGAAATATACACGAAGCACCTACAAGTCACTTTCCACATGTCCAACAACCAATAGATAAGATCTCGACAGTAGAGCTTGACATTGATTGGAGCCTCTCGAGTAGCTATTATATCTAAACGATCCATTACACCAATTTAGGTTAGGAGATATTTCTTTTCCTTAGACTCGTAGATCCCGTTATTGCATGTTGAGGATATAAGATTTCCCAACTAGTTTGTCCACATCCGCATATATTTCATTTCCATCGGCTATCTTGACACGACCTCGAGAGGTCGGGTATGAAGAAAGGCTACTTGTCAATTCTTATGCTTTTCATCACTTTTCTATCGTAAAAAATGGTGAACTCGACGTGAACGCACCAATCGCTCCCTTTTCATTTCCATTTCTTTCATCCATCCATCTTCGGTCCTTCCCATTATTCTGCGGGTATTTATATACCCCCTGAATATGTCAGGATATGATGCATATGGTAGACCTCTCTCAGGTCTCGATGCATATTATGGTCAAAAAAATAAACAACCATCACCCTCGCTTTCTACATGGGTTGAAAAATACTCAAGCAACTACTTGTCATCACAAACCCCTCCTCAAAGAACTAGCTCTAGCTCTTTGTTCCAAATTAAGGAGCTGGACCAGCTCACACAAACATAACAACTAGAGCCCTCAGGCTCTAACAATATGATGTTTACTGGAGAATCCATTTCATCTCCTCAGGTTTTGTTTAGACCACAAATCAGTAGGCAATCAGATCCACTCCCATTTTTGGATGAGGAGTACTTAGCATGCTATGATAGAAGTGAAAAATGCTTCCAAAACATGTACCCACCTATAAGAAGTTTGCAAACATAACTCGACACCCTGCTCTAAGAAAACACCCCCATTCCTCCACCTATGGAAAATACTCTTGGTGAAGTTTGGCAAAGTAATGATCAATTCATAGTAGGGTACCATACCCCTCTACAACCTCAAGGTAAAACAACAACCATTAAGGAAAAACACTGTGTCATCACTAATCAAGGTCATCTCGGCTTTAGTTGAGAAGGTTAGAGGACTAGAACTTGCTCAAGCAAATCAAACTTCACATTCGGGAAATCGTGAACTTCTAACCCTCTCGCATCATCCTAGCCAAAGTTTACCTCCTCATAGGAACATGAACGTTAGGCATGCCTCCTCAACATTCATATAACTACCCACAACAAACACCAACTAGAACCATGTTTTCAAACGTTGCTCCAGTTGAAAGTATGATACCTCCCGGTTTAGTACCAAACAACCCATATCAGAGCAATGCTCCTCCCTACTTAAAAATTTATTCAAAATCACCATAGGGAGACATGTTCTCCTCTCCCGAGATGTTTGCTCAACCACATGGGTTTCCTTATGTCCCTCGTAAATATATATGCTATGCCATATCAATAACCCATTCCACCTCTACCCTCAAAGCAGCACCATCGATGGTCAAAATGTATGTGGTAGGGACTTACTAAGAATATTTAAAAGAACCTATATATTTCATCGTATGAAGCATCATGCTTACAAGACCTCTTCCTAATTTTCCTAAATTCAAGGGGGAGGGAGATCTCGAATGCACATATCAAGGCCTATGCCATGGCCATTCAAGAATCGCTCCTTAGGATGCAAACCATTGTTGTAAAGATATTCCCTAAGAACTTATAGGGTATTGCCCTTGATTGGTATTATAGAATACCTGAAGCCTCGATACACTCCTTCAAATAACTTGTGTCAGAATTTATCAAAGATTTTGAAATGAACAAATTGTTAAGAACAGGGATCAGGGAATTCTTATACATTAAACAAGAGCACAATGAATCATTGCTCATTTTAATCAAAGATGTTGTACATTCCTTTACTCATCAGCAAGTGATACAAACATGGATTAGATGGAACTATGTGACTTATTCCTTCATTCTCTCAATAGAGAGATAAAAGAAGAAGTCCAGAAGTTCCCACTAAGGACTTATGATGAAGTATTCAAGAGTTCTCTCCGAATCGATCAAGCTGAAATAGACAACAGTCATAAGACATATGGAACGAACGGGAAATTAATCACTCCCAATCAAAACACTATGAATTATCCTAATGTCAGGAATACCAATCAAGGACCCAAGATCCTTTACAAAAACTACGGGGTTACAACAGATGGAGTCACAAACTAGGTTAAAAGGGAGAATGTCGTAAACACTTCACCACCCGTTAACAATCAATGAAATAATAACTTTACTCCAATAATCAACGTGATGGATTTTAATCGTCCATCACGACAACAAAAACAATAACAACGTAATATCTAGACACAAGGTCAAATTTGATACGCACTAGATATCGTAACCAAATCCAAATGCAACAACCTCAAAATTTTAACTCTAACAACCAACAACCTAATCAGAATTTTGGACCACAACAGGTTTCAAACCAACAACCTTGAAACTATAATCCCAACTTATATTGTGGTTTCCATAAGATTCAAGGCCATGATACTAGGACATGCCGTGACTACAATAAATTCATGCAACATTTTCTAGAAGATCAAAGATAACTCTTTATAGATATGTTTTTAACAAATTCTGCATTACCCATGCCAAACACCTATACGGAGCAATTTCCCCTCAAAATGCACCCCTCAATATTTTTAACGATCCTCTCCCGAATCACTCTAACAATAACATGTTAGATCTAAATGGGACAAACAAGGGTGTTATGGCGTATAACAATCATGAATCTTCAACTTCATCAAATCCACCGGTTGCACCCCAATTACTCGACCACAAACCAAGATAGTTTGTCTGGTAGAGTTAGACACCGAGCTACACGTAGAAACCATAACAAGAACACAAGATTATTCTTCTCAACTAGTTCCAACCTACCCATCAATACTAAACAACGTTCAACAAAGACTAGAAAAACCTATAGGTGCTTACGATCTAATTGATGACCTAACAAAGAACTTCTCTCATATTTCCTTCTTGGATTTGTTGAAAAACTCTCCCACTCACAGGGATACTCTCTTAGAAGTGCTGGTTCTTAGTCATCTGATTAACATCACTCCTCTTGAAACATAAATAAACCATGTAGACTTTGACGTCTACCCTCCAGGCAAAGCCGATAGGGATATCGAGTTTATTTTTGATATAATCAAAATGCAAATAGACGCTGAAATTACACGTAGAGGTGACCTAACCTTGCATTTGCAGGTATGGGTTTATAATAATTATATTAAGCGTGTAATGATTGATGATGGAGCAATAGTTAGCATAGTCCCTTTCTCTTTTCTTCAAAAGCTAGGATATGGAGAAACAAATTGTTGCTCAACATGAAATACACTAAGGGGTTATGATAGCCTCAAGGCCACTTCAATTGGGACTATAGTGTTACCAGTCACCTTAGGACCCAAGACAGTCCTCACCGAATTTTATATTATAGATCGGGAAACCAACTATAATATGATTCTTGGTCGACTATGGATACATTGCATGAAGGCAATCCCTTTCACGTTATTCCAGAAATAATATTTTTACACTTGGGAAAAATCTTTGTGGTGTAGGGTGACCCAAAACCCTTCGACATACACTTAGCAGATTTGAAAAAGAGACCAGCATCCACTTTGAGTTTGAGCTCCCAATGAATCAACTTAACAAACTAGTCAATTCAAAGCTAGAAGTAAAGTTGGTACCTACAACAGAATTAGAAGTCACGAATCTAGTTGAAGGAATTCCAACACTCAAAAATGAGACCAACATCATAGAGATAATATCATTAGGAACTACCACAAAAATTGTCAAGTTACTAGAGAAAGATCTACCTATTATCCTACCATTTGATTCCATGGGTATAGGATGTACCCTAGGAATTGGCTCCCTTCCAGCGGACGAAGTTTGTATGGTAGAAGTAACCGAGGAAAAATAAGTAGACACGAAGAATGTTCCAACATCCATTTTTCTAAGAAAATATTGGAATCTCCACTTCGATGGAGCTAGATGTCATTTCGGTGCTTTGGGGCAGGTGTGATCTTTACTTCTCCCAAGGGAAAGATCCTACCTTTTACCTTTAAGTTAAACTTCAAATGTACAAACAATGGGGCTAAATACAAAGCCCTCCTCCTTGGCCTCATCATAGCCAAAAGGATGGGCACTGATAACATTAGAGCGCTAGGAGACTCGCAATTAGTTGCAAACCAAGTATCTGAGGTATATGAGACTAGAGCTAAACACTTACAACTCTATAAAACGGTGGTATTAGATCTAACCAAGGGATTCAACTTCATATCAATCGAAGTAATCCCACGAGAACAAAACCTTCTCGTAGATTCAATAGAAACCTTGGCTTCCTATTTCACTCCAATTAGTGAGTTGGAAAATACAAATTTCATGGTATCACTTCATACTGAACCATTGGTGCGTAAAATACCAATAACCCCGATCTTGACACATATAGAAGTTGAGAATGAGTTTACCATCCTAGATCACTTTGACAGTGATAGGGTCACTCTTGGATATCTAAATGCCTATGCGGAACTACATGTTGCTAATCACATAGTAGATTTCTCCCTAATCCCATATTCCTCTTCCTATTTTGAAAATCCCATGATATAATCTACATCGCAAAAGAATATAGAAATCTACAAGGTAGAGAATGAAGAAAGTTTGGAACTACCTCCAGCCCTGCCTGAATTTGAAGAAGGAAACACTTCCTTAATCAAAGGAACAATTGACATTAATATTGGAATAGAGGAAGAATCAAGATTTTGAAGTTGGGATCCTCATTAACTCTAGAGGAGATAGAAATACATACCCATATCCTCAAGGAACATCAAAAGGATTTTGGATTTAATTACAAAGAAATGACGGGAATTGCACCACATATCGTGGTACAAAATCTTGTCACCAAACCAGATGCAAAGCCAATTAAGAAAAAGTTGAGACCAATGAAACCAAAAGTGGCTCTCATGGTGAAAGAAGAAGTAATGAAACTTCTCCAGGTGGGATTCATCAAACCAGTCAACTATTCACAATGGGTATCTAATATCATCCCTGTTCTAAAAAAGAATGGGAAGATACGCATTTGCATAGAATTCTGGGACATTAACAAAGCTTTCCCCAAAGATGACTTCCCATTACCATCCATCGACGTCATTGTTGATGCAACAGTTGGATTTGAGCTTTTGTCTCTCATGGATGGGTTCTCAGGATATAATCAAATAAAAATATATGAAGAAGATTAAGCCAAGACTATGTTTATAATTCCTTGGGGGACTTATTGTTACACTGTCATGCCATTCACTCTTAAGAACGATGGCGCTACATACCAACAGGCAATGACATACATATTCCATGACCTTATTCATAATATTTTGGAATCCTACGTAGATGACTTGTTGACCAAGGCCAAGAAGCGTTGTGATCACCCAGAAGTACTCCATATCATTCTCTCACGATTGATCGAATATGACATCACATTGAATCTAGAGAAATGTGTATTCGGTGTAACAGGAGGCAAACTTCTAGGTTATATTATATTGTCACAAGGGATTGATGTTAACCCAACCAAAATCAGTGTTGTTCTTGAAATGATTCCACCATCGATTTAGTTTGGTATCGATCATTTCTTGGGAAACTCTGCAATTTGAAGGTTCATCCCTGACTTAAGTTTTTATATTCATCCAATCAATAATTTATTAAAGGATTATAACATTGATTGTATGGAAGAATGCATCGAGGCCTTCAAAGTAGTTAAATGCTTGTTGTTGTCTCCTCCCACGCTAATGCCTCCTAGACCAGATCATCCTTTGATCTTGTATTCATGGGCTATTGATGTCTCGCTAGCTCGCATGTTGGATCGGAAGATAATGATAAATTTGAACGCAGTCTATTTAATTAGTCATATGTTGCTTGATTATGAAACATATTACACATGTACAGTAAAGAGAATGCCTTGCCATAGTCTTTGCAACAAAACGTTTAACACATTACATGTTGAATCAAGAAAAAGGGTTATTGTAAAGATAGATCACTTACGGACATTCCTCACGCAAGGGTCTTTATCTAAAAAGGATGGACATTTCATAACCTTAATGGGTGAGTTTGAACTAACATTTGTAAACCAAAAATCCGTTAAGGGAAAAATCATTGTAGACTGGTTGGCTGATAATCCATTGGATGGGGGTGATCTGGTAGATCTAGACTTTCCCGATGAGTGCGTATATTTTGTCAAAACTAGGCCCCCATCTCTATATGTCCTTGGTACACTGACATCATCAATTTCATCATGGACCACACATACCCAAAAGGTGCCACATCGCAACAAAGAAGGCGGTTACACATTATCACTGCTAAATACGTTATTTTAGAATAGGTGCTCTATCGTAGAACCTTCGACAAAATGATTTTAAGATGTGTTGACATAAAAGAATCCAAAAATATTCTTTATGAATCCCACAAAGGGGATATGTGGAGGCCACTTCGATGATCACACCACTACTCACAAAATACATCGATGGGCTATTTCGCCCACTCTAGAACATGACGTAGTAGAATTCATACGTAAGCGCCATAAATGCCAAGAGTTCTCCCATGAGATTCAAATGCTAGCACATGATCTGCAACAAATCGCAACCCCATGGCCCTTTTCCACGTGGGCCTATATTTGAGAGGAAATTCTCTCCTCATCAATAGATGGCCATAACTTTATAATCATGACCACAAAATATTTTACTAAATGGTAGAGGCCATGCCTCTCACCACCGTACTAGGTTCTATAATACTAAGTTCATTTTAAATCAAATCATTTATAGGTATGGTGTCCCGCAAGTCATTATCTCAGATAATGGCACATCCTTCAAGAATGATGAGGTCCATGAGTTATGCAGCAAATTCAAGATAAACCATCACACGACCTCTCTTTATTACCCCCAAGCCAATGGACAGGATGAAGCAACAAACAAAAATTAAAATCCATTCTCCTCAAAATAGTTAAGGAGAACAAACGGGATTGGAATTTAAAATTATACCCAACCTTGTGGGCCTATCGAACATCAATAAGAACACCAACATGGACAACCCCTTTCTCATTGGTATTCAGGGCAGAAGAAGTTCTCCTACTTGAGGTCGAAATTCCCAGTCTCCGCATCTCATTACAAGGGATCTTGGGAGAAGAAGCCTATAGAGAGGTATGCCTCTCTCAAATAGAAATCCTTTATGAGGCCAGGTTAAACACCGAACAATGACACATAGCCTATGTTGACCGGATGTGCCGGCAATATAACAAAAAGGTATATAAACAAGAAATATATGAGGGATATCTAGTTCTCGAGACTAGAAAGTTGGATCGACGAAGGAAGGAAATTTCGGACCAAGTGGTTAGGCCCATACCAAGTCATGAAAGACTATGGAAATGGTGCGATCTCTTCTCGTACACTAGAAGGTGAGGAATTCAATAAAACTCAATTCCTCGCATCTTAAATGATTTTACGCATAAGTCATCAACATCACCATTTGTATATTATTTCTACTTGTATTACATTAGTCACTCAGTTGTTTCATTTTGTTCACTCATTTTGTAAATTTTGTGGTCAAGGAACTTATTCTTAAGCAATTTATTACAAGTTTCGAAATATTGGCAAAAGCATTCAAATCATATCTCTTCAATTTTTATAATATCATCAAATGGTTTCAAATCATCTCATCAATTTGATAGACAAAATCTTGACAAAAACCATACCAAGGCCTGCATACTTGGTCATACTCATTTCTTCTACTAGGTTAAGTTGTTCTTACCTACGGTCTGTTCTAGAAGCTTCTTGGTGTCACATCTATCCCTCTTACATCTCTTTGAAACAAGGATACTCCAAAATCACAGATCAGAAATGTCAAAGCCAAATTGAATAAAAACACTAAACAAAATAGAATATTTTATTTTACACACTTCTTTTCCCTACCAACCTTTGGTGATGAGCCCACATCTCTTACTAGTGGTACGAGGTTGAGAAAGGAAAGAAGTGCCCTTACTCACCTATGTCCTACCTTCGGTGATAAGCCCATACTTCTTACTAGTAGTATGGGGTAGGGCGTAGGGGTCCATTCATGCAAATTAATGAATCTTAGTATTTTAAAAATTCAAAGCAAAGTGTATTAAGTGAAATTAAGCATCCAAATTCCAAAGAGATCAAATCCTCAAAACCAGATTTTGTCAACCAAATTGCCATTCATGGATCTAAGTCTAGATAAACTGGAAAGTAAGTTACATTCTGAGCTATGTAGTAGTTTTTGAGTAAAGGTAAGTACGTAGGTCTAAATTTGGTTTCTGTCAATACCTTGTCTTTCTCTCATCATTTTTGTTTAGTCAAACTCATACAATTTGTGCCCTTCCCAACTCTCGGTGTTGAGCCCTCACATCTTACTAGTTGTGTGGAGTTAGGAGTGGGGCAAATTTATCTCATTATCACTACATATTCATCACGTTTTGCCAAAATAAGAAGAAGCAACAAAAATTTCCCAAAGAAGCCAAAATTTCAGTACTACAATATGTTTGCATCATCTCATATCAGCATTACAAAAACAAACAAAAAGAGAAACATTTTGTTCAACACTTGTTATCACCTGTCATCCATTGCATACATTCTGAAAAACATATAAAAACAAAGATTCTAAAAAATCTAGTGTACACATGAGAAACAAATCACAAAACTCTAGATACAAAGAAGATCTAAATCCAAATATATATATATATATATATATATATATATATATATATATATATATATATATATATATATATATATATATATATATATATATATATATATATATATATATATATAGGAATCGTGTTTTACATACAATGCCATCATGCACTAGGCATGGTAAAAACGCTCAATGAGCCTGAAAAATACAAAAACAAATCATATAAACATAAAAAAATCACTACAAAAAGACTAAATGGCCTCTCAATCCCTATGGTATCCCTGAGGGTGCACGACTACCTCTAGGAACCTACTATGATGACACTCTGAATGCACCGAATGATGGGAGTGCTCATGATCATGACCACTAGATGTGGTCTCACTACAAGAATGGATCTCGCCTCATCGCACTCAAAGCAAGATCGTATCTAACTACCTGAGTACGAAGGAGGTCACTAACTCTTCCACCTTCCAGATAGGGGCAAACACATCAGTGTGTCTGCTAACTGAAGGCTCTCCAACATCCTCAGTAAGCTGAGCCCGAGTCTTCCCCGAAGGGAGCAACAAGGTGTCCACACACACCCAATGAATCAAATCCCGCCATCCCTGAGCAGTCGCTGCAAATTAAAAAGGGAAATAACAAGTTATAAAATCACCAAAAACAAGTCAAAAACAAGAAAAACAACAAAAAAAGAAATATCAACTAAACATCTCTAACTAACAGGGTCGAGAAAAGAGTAGTAACTCACTCGGATCTCTAGGCATCCAGGTAGGGTCTCTAGGATTTGCATGATCGTCGCCGACACTCGCTGTTGATCAGAGCCTCCCAAAATATGGAAAGAAATGACATCTTGCCATAGACTCATCATCTCCCTCAAATTCCTGAGAAGGCAACTCCTATGAGACCAAGGTCTCCTTCTCCGCACTTGCCTCTGCCCTCTCTACCCTCAAGATATCTCGAGTGTCATGCCACTCAGAATCACTATCATCCTCCTCGGCCATCCCACCAGATTCATCTCCAACTCCCTCTCCCATCATCTCCTCCTCAGTCTCCCCTCCTGTGAACTCCTCAGAGTCTAAGTCCACATCAATAGGCTCATCCTCCTCCCCACTGAAAGCAGGAGCAGCCCCGATATGAAGTAAGGGTGCTCGAGGAGCACCGCCCCCCTGGGCATGAACCACCCGCCTAACCACAATAGGAACTCTAGGAGTAACCGTGGTCCAACCTCAATCTCCTCTAGGACCTCCCCGGGCCTCATGAACAATCCTAGTACATTGACCCGCCAGAGGAAGCATATCAACATAGGGGAGGCCAAACTACTGAGGGACTTGATCAAATGGGTGGACCTCCACCCTCCCTATCCTATCTACCAACTGACCTGTAGTAGAGCAGGAAATCAATGTAAGTATCTCCTCTCCCCATACTCCTACCATGACCTGATAAGGAGTGGCCTCCATATCTGTAGTAGTCAGTGAAGCCACTGGCTGATGTGGCATCCTGAGTACTAACATCCCCATCCACCTCGCTGCTCTAACAACCCCCAGATCCTCTACTAGTACACCCCTCCCATAGGGGATGATACACTCATACACCCAACTCATAACTAGAGTAGGATGACTCAAATATTGCCCCTGTAACCTGACCACCCTGTATAAGTCATGGTATGTGGTCCCAAGAATTTCTGCTCCCCAAGCATAAGTATAGCCATGGGCCTCAATCTATGTAATAATGGGAGCCCAACAATATAAGAGAGTATCTCCTCCCTTATCCCCAATCAACCGTGAGGCCAAGATACCCATAATAGCCTTACGGATGATGGGGATATGAGCAAAGAACAATAGATTAGACCTTCACCCCCTTCTTCAAGCCAAAGGAGACAACAACATCTCCCATATAAGTAGCCCACTGAATCATCTGAGACCTGGATCCTGCTATCTTAAGAGACAGCTCACCTCCCAAGAATCGAAACCCCCAATATACGATAAACATCCTCTAGGGTGATAGTCCACTCACCCCTAACACCTGGTAACCGGAAAGTATTCCAGTCCACATCCCAATATGAGAATAAGTCACACAATATGTGACTGGTAGGAGCAACATGAGGAACCCGTGAAATCCTCAAAATACGGCCCTCTGCAGAGTGTCTCACTCTGTCTGGGTCAGATGTCTAACACTGCCGGGAACCAATCACACTCCCTCTCTCTGCTCCACCAAACATATTCCTTCTCCTTCTGCATCCACCCAAAATAGAGAAAAAGAGCAAGTTAATAACATAATCCAATAGATAAGCTCATCAAAAACACAGAAAAATGTCAAAAATGTAAAAACAATTAACTTAGGCATCCTTTTTGGATTTCCTGCTCGTAACCGCTTCCCTGTGTAGGGCAGTGGTTCGCTGACCGCCGCCTTCACAGGGCGGTGGTCCCGTGACCGCTGCTTATGTGTGGGGCAGGCGGCGGTCTTGTGCTGAATCGGCGTATGCCCCTAAAGCCCTAAAAATGCTTAAAAACAACAAAAATACACCATTTTGAGAAAAATAAAAGCCTACCCTATGGGTGTACCCCTAGAGACTCATTTAACACTAAGATTTTGAAAATAACCCCCCCAAGACAAATATTTCAACATTATTTATATTTTAGTGTTAAAAACAATGAATTGAGAAAAACTAACTCTGAGACTTCACGAGTTGATCTCTTGCTCTCCAAGGCATGAGCACGATCTCACAACGAATGTTTTGACTGCACTCTCGTCGAAAATGGTTACCATGGGTCCTAAAGATCAAAATTGCCAAATCGATATGCGCAAATGAACAGGAAAATGAGCTAATTTTATATATATATAACATTCTAACCTTATTTTGAATGTTCTTTTACAGAGATGGAGTGCTAATGGAGGTAAGTTCTTATCCCCACGCAAATGGTAAGTCCTCATTTCATTTTAATTTAGTATTTATTTTTTGATTTCTTTTATCTATCTACACTTGAGTCCTCTTTTCATTTTATAGATAACAAGAATCTGGATGGTGACATCATGCGACACGGGCATGTCGTATAGCTTCTAGTTCCCCATTTCGGGACCACCATACTCATTGTAACACCTTGGACAAACTGTTATATTTCTCTTTGCATTACAAGTGTTGGCATGTGATTTTCTTGAATAAGGTGTGTTTCCTTGATTGTTGAAAATCATGCTTGTTATGGATAAATCATTTCCACTCTTGGATTCATTGGACTGAAATGTTATGGCTTGTAAGAATCCACTTTCACTTCTTATTGATAAGCTGCAATCTAATTTTGTGAGTTGCAAACTTATCTCTTTTGACTGACTCATCCTTGGATCAATTTCAGTGATCCAAGGGATGTTTTAAATCTTCTTAACAAACTGAATGGAAAAATTGACATTCAATAGTTTGAAAGGCATAGCAGATTGAACTTTTGTATTTTGCAAATTCTATGGTCTTGTGTGAAAGTGCCTTCATTCGGCTGTATGTTTGTGCTTGGGTCTCTGGGATTGATCTCCGTGGGACATTATTGGCGTAAACAAGATATAGTTTGCTTAAGACTAGGAAGGGGATCAGAATCCTAAAAGGACTATCCTAATGATATCCTAAGCGAGGTAAGAACACCTACTTCCTTACTACGTCTATTTAATTGGGTTATAATCTAACCTAAGCTTCTTATTATATTGTGTTGGGGGTGACCTAACCTAAGCTCTTGTGCTAAATGGATATGGGAAGGGGAGATTACTATAGTAATTATTGGCTATGTTAAACTAATGCCTAATACTTTATGGAGGCAAATTTAATCTAGCCTAAGGTGGAAACTACCTAAGGCAATGTTTTAAGACATAAGGTGATTGATGGTTAGACTAACCTAAGTTTTGGGGACATCTAGCCTAAACTATTTGAAAGGAGCCTAAGATTGCATGTCATTACGGTGATGGTTCCAATGGATTTGATTTGATTTGATTGGTTTTAAATGCTTGGAGGTACTTTGCCAATTTGGCAAAGGTTAGTTAAAATTTAGTGGGGCTTACGTGGAGGCTTCGCTAAGTATGAAATTGCATGTTGATTTGGAATTGGTACTCGCTAGTTTTGGGAGGTGGTGGCAAGGAGAGATAAGTGGGAGAATTAGGAGTTATGACATTAATGAATCTCGGTTTTTGTGTGTAAACCATCTTGGAAACATGGGAGGCAGGTTTGTGAGAGGTTGTTTGGTTTTGTATGCCTCGTAAATTTTCTCTACATGGAGCTATCTAGTTCTTTGAACCAGTAGTTTGACTTCTTCTTCTTCTTGGCTATTTTTGGTTTCTCTGGTCTATTTTCGATCAAGGGAATGTATAAGAGGCATTGGAAGAAAATTTTTTTGGTTGTTGATCTGTCATGGAGAAGAAAAAGGGTTGGAGGCTCAACTAGAAGTCTCCTTCGAATTGACAGAGGCACTATCAGGCATGATAGGCTCTACCCATTAATATTTCTTACTTTCTTCTAAATGATTCATTAAAACAATTATGCTCTCATGAGATTTATACTTGCATGATTTGTCTGGTTAATTACTTGCATGTTTTCATGAAATCTCTGTGGTTTTTGGAATGTAAATCCATTGCTGGTAATGGTAGTTTTTGGGAAACTTTCTCTATGCTAGTTTAATGGTGATATTCATGTGAACTTGTATTTGAAGCTCTGTAACTTGTATTTGAGGCTAGTGTTGATTGAACTGACATTCGTTGCCTTATGTTTCGTTTTGAACTATTATTTGGAGCTTGTGTTTCATTGAGCTTGTGTTGGAACCTTGTATTGTTCTGAATCGTGTTTGGAACTTTGTATTGTTTATAACTTTTGTTGAAGCTCTGTGATCGACACTGTACTTGTTTTTAGTTCTTATGAATGCTTGAACTTGTAGTCGAGTTGTTGAGTTTTGTTTTATACTTATGCTCTGAGCTAGAGTTTTATTCTTATTTAAGGAATTGAAAATGCTTGAACTCGTAATAGAGCATTGGTGTTTTGTTTTGAGCTTGTATTTAGGACTTTGGGTTTCATTATAGGCTCGTATTTGAACTTCATGTTTCTCTAGCAAGTATTAGAGCCTAATGAAGTCCCGAATCTGTTGTTAAAGCTCGTGTTTGACACTGTACTAGTATTCCATTCGTGCATATTTGAACTTGTGTTGGAATCGACGTGTTTGATTCTCTACTTGTATTCTGAGATGGATTTTTGTTGGTATTAAGGATTTGAAAAGCTTTAATCTCATTTAAGTACTGTCAATTCAAAAGGGTCTTGAGAGATTTGTTTGTTTAGAAGTAGAACCAAGTTACCTCTTTTGAGATCTTCTTCTTGTAGTTTCTTGTTGGAATGATTGTGGTATTTCTGTCTTTTAGACTATAATGCCTTCTTTGATCTTGACAGGGCATGTGAATACGAAGTGTATCCTATTATTCTCTATCCTGAGTGAACCCATGTCTTGTTGAAGGTTTGACTGTATTTTTAAAAGGATTAAATGACTGGACTTATATCTTGTTATGGGTATTGATGATTTATAGTTCATTTGGAATAAGTCGTTAACAATTTTTAGAGACTTCTGTAAGTACAGTAGTTACTCTCCTTCTTGTTATTGATGTTGAAACAAATACTTCCTTGTCATAAGCTTTTAACTGGAACTCGAGAGGCTTGTGGTGATTCTGTTTCAATCGAGTTGAAGTAAGTTTCGAAAATACTTGTCTTAAACGTATTATTTAGTTTTCTTTACTCTCTTCTGATATTTTATTTGATTCTTGGGTTTTAATAGAATGTTGAATCTAAAACCTAGTATACTGAGTGTTGTATGAAAGGATACAATATTACTATTTAGAATGCTTTGTAATATTGTTCTTATTTGGGGATCATGAACTACTTACTCATTGCATCAAGCTATTGAAGCCTTGTAATAGGATGTCAACCTTTTGTGTTCATGAGATGTATTGATCCTTGTGTATCTTTCACTGTTGTGGATTTCTATTCCTTATTTGATTCATTGAACAAGTCTCCAGTTTTAAAAAGAGAATTGAATATGTTCTCTTGGGGACAATATACTATTAGGGACTATACTATGTACTTCGTTCTGAGATTTGAATTTGAACTTGAGCTTGGTGAATGGAAATAGGAAACCAGTTTGTAAGATTTGTAATGGAAATTTTGTAGTGTGCATTCTTTGACTGTGTGTTCGGTTTTGTGTTCTCTTTTGGGAACTAGTTAAGGAATTTCTAAGTTTGAATTGGATAAGTGAATTCATTTCATAATATAAATGAAATGAATTATGGATTGGGTCCTTTTCTATTTGAGATCCTTTTTTGTTGATCGTATAAGTTCATTGACCGAGCTTCTCTTTAATTGGTTTTCTTCGAGATGGAAACTTCTTGTGGATTAGTTAAGAGATTTAATTTGTTTTAGTATGGCTTGGATTTTTGGAAAGTATGGTTTTAGATCCTTGAATTATATCTTCTAACAGAAGAAGTTAGTAAAACTTTCAGCTAGATTGTTTGATTTCTATTCTTCTTGGATGGATTCAAGATTATTATTTAGAGGTTGTATCTTATTTATGGAATCCTTATATTGATATCCTTGAACTCGAAGTAATTAGATGAGTTCTAAACCTGTTTCGTATTTCAAATGATGAAGTGTGTAAGGAGTAGTATGTATATATTCTTCTTCTTTGCTTAAGTTTTAGGATGAATCATCTTAATATGAGCTAGGCTGAAAGTAACTTCTTTTACTACTTAGAAAAGATAAATGTGTATTTCTATTCTTATGGAATTATGAAACAATTGGATGACAAGACTTGTTGACTGTTTTAAAGTAATTGATAGGATCAATTAAACCATATGATATAAATGTAGGTGTTGCAGGTTATATTATGCTCTTTTCTTAATAGGGAATTCAGACTCTTTAATTGTGCTTCTTTTCTCGGATGTTATTACTTATGATTGTTTGTATGATATATATTAATTGTTTCATTAAAGTAGAGTTGTTTTAATGGAACAATTAGTGGAATGCACTTCACTTTAATGCTTAGTGCTTATCATGCTAAGTTCGTTGAATCGACCGCATAGCAATTTTTGCATATGGACATCGTAAGTGAGAAAAGAAGACATAAATTTTTATGATGCATTGGTTTATTTAATTCTAGATCTTATGTAAAGAGTTTCGAATCATTCTTGAGATGTATTGGAATGGGAAAGTGATGTTCTTTTAATATCTTAATTATGATTAACATGCATAATTCCCGAAATGCATAGTCCTGTAAATGAATATTTAAAATCATGAATTGAAAGGTTTTGGGTTGGAATCCAATTTATAATGTGAATTATTTTGTACTTGTATGCCAAAAATAATAGTGATATCTTGGAAATATACCTTATATCTATTTGTATACTATTGTTGTTATCAGATATTGAGTTGGATTAAGGAGATAGTATAATCTCCTTTATTATAATGAATTTGTTGAATTACAAAAGATGTCTTTCTCTTACTATACAACTATAGTTTGATAATGAAATATGCTTGGGACATACAATTAAACTATATGAGTAACGAATGATAAAAAGGTTTTGTTAAAACTAACATTTAACCATGTAGAGGAAGACTCTTCCTCTCCCAAAGAATGAAAGATAAAATGAATAGTGGTTATGATCCTTAATCTTTATACTAAGTTTATAAAGTAAACCTCACCGAATCTAGGTGGATGACACAATTGATTTCGATAAATAGGTTACGTTATGAATTAAACGTTGATGTTTGATGTCCTTTTTTGGGATAACTCGCTTGTTATGCCATGTTAATAAACAACAATGTAAACTTGAATTAATGAAGTTATCCATATCTAATCGTGATAACTATGGGAAAATAACTTAATGAATGTTGGAATTAGGGTTAGGCATGGTTGTTGTAATCTAAATCTTAATCCAATCTAATTATGATTAATGAACACTAAGGGGGTATGTAAATTTTGATGAATTAGTTCTAACAGATGTTGGCACACGCCAACAATAGACTCACTCTCAAGAAATCCTTGACTTCTCAAGGATGCAAAGTGTTGCGATTGACATGTGGAAACACCCTTCCGTATTTTTTCATCTATATTTACTCACATATGGACTTGAACTGAGTTTCTCTCTAGGTAAAGTTAGTAGGATGTTTAGGATAGGTAGTAACTTCCAATGACTTAGGGTACCTCGACATCCGGTTGACTTAGGTCAATCGAGTATGCCCATATACCCTAAGTCATCGTGAGCGTCTTCCTATAGTAAATTATGTTGTTAACTAGGGCTAGGGCCAAACCTTGGGTAAAATGTACCGATGGTATTCAAGTAAAGACCATTTAAGATAACGGAAGAGTGAGGTGAAGAATGTATTGCAGAATGACGAGTATGTCGTCTAGAATAGTAACATGAACAGCTTTGTTGGAAATCTTTGGCCAAAGTATCGAAAGATGCTTTGTTTGTGTTGTCCTCTGTCACCTAGTTTAAAGCAACGTGATGTCAGATGAATATTTGTAACAAATATTTAGATAGGTTCTTTAAATAGATCACTCAAGTACTGAATAGGGTGGGAGAACCAAATATACGTAGTATACATAAAGTATTTTATACTTTAAGTTAACATGAGAGATCACTTAGTAACTGAGTCATGGAATGAGAGATCGGTAGTATACATAGTCATTACAGTTGCATATGGTTATCTATTATGAGATTGATTGACATGGAATGTGTGTTCTAAATGATGTTTTATTTAGAATAGAGACCATTATGTTTCAAATTTTTTTTTCCCTTATTTCTAAAGTCTTAAAATGGGAATGTTACTTCTTGGTATTAGAGCTGAAGGTTGCAACTCTTGGACCTATTGTGTCCATAATATGATGAAACTTAAATTTTCTTGTTAATAGAAAATGCTTAGAACATGATGTTACAAATAACCCTCCCCGAGGAAGGAGCAACAACCGCCCAAAACTTGATGAGATCCTTGCTTTGCCCTGGACAAAAGAGATCGCTTGGTCATGTACTTAAACAAGTAATGGGCATTGAGGAGGAAGAAGATGCTGTAACAATAATCGGCCACCTTTCTAAGGACAACACTATATGTGTTGATAATAACAATATGAACATACCTGATCAGCCTAAGAACAAAAAGGCTAGGATGGAAGATGAACTCACTAATGATATAAAAAGGATAAGTCCACCCAAGTTTGATGGCACCACATTAGGAGATGGGGCTGAGAATCGGCTCAAGAAATGAAGAAATACTCTATAATAAAGAATTTCTTAAAGAAATAAAGGGGATATGAGGAGCTTATCACCTTTCCCATGAGGCATCTTCATGGTGGGACAACCGTAAGGCTGAGTTAAACATTGATGAAACTAATATCACATGGGATCAATTTAAAAGTTACTTATGCAACGTTGGCTTGGCTCGCAACTTTACTATGATCGAAAATGACCGAATTCTAGAACTTAGCTCAAGGAACGATAATTGTAATCGAGTATTGGGAGCGGTTTACTAAACTCCTTAAGTATGTACCTCAGCACTCAAACCGATGAGAAGTTCAAGATATAAAATTCATCATGGGATTGAATCCCGTTATAGGAGGAGAGGCAGTGTTCAAAGCCCAACCATGATGGAAGGGGTTGTTGAAAAGGCCATAAGGCAAGAACAAAAATTAAAGGCAATTTCTGCTCATAAGGAGGAATTAAGAAAGAAAATCCCCAACTCCTCTTCATCATCTCTTGCACCTAAGAAAGGACCAGGAAAGAAATTCAGAATGAAAAGTAAGTTTTCATCTGAAACTAATAAGAAAGCATAAACAAACAAGTTTACTAGTTATGCACTTAACAACTTTGTCAAGAACAATAATAACGGACAGAGGTCCTATGGAGGTCAGAACGATAACTCTAAGGCTAGAAATAAACCCGAGCCTAGAAAGGGACCTGTAGGAGGCTGTTATAACTATGGCAAACATCATTACGCAAATCAATGCCCTTTGAAAAAGGAAGATTGTTATCAGTGAGCACAAGATACATGTTGCGCAGCAGAGTCCGACAAGCTGTGATGAGAAACAAAGCAGCTATGCCCATAGAGGTTCTGGGTAAGTTATTTGGTTTACCTATAACTATTATTTTTGACACCGGAGCTACTGAATGTTTTATTTCTAGTAAATTAGCATCAAAACTAAAAAGAAAATCTAGAAACATGGATAAAACATGGACTATACATTATGGAAACAATGTTGTTCATACAGCTAATATGTGTTTTTTTGAGCAGCCCTTGATTTACCTAACTTTTCCACCGAAGTTGATCTTTATGTCGCACCTTTGGGGTATTATGATGTAATCATAGGTGTTAATTGGTTAGCGAGAACATAAGGCTAAAGTGGACTATTTAGAAAAACACATTAGTTGTTTAGATGACTCATAAAACAACATGTAAATTTAGGGTGTGAAACGTGAGATTTATGTTAGAAAATTGTCAGCTATGCAACTTAAAAAGGCCAAAAATAAAGGTTGTACCTTATATGTAGTAAAAATTGTAGAAACAACTGAAGAGAACAACGATGTCTTGGAACGATATCCACTGTTACGAGACTTCAGTGACATGTTTCTGGAAGAATTGCCAAGTCTTCCACCCAAAAGGGAGTTTGATTTCACAATTGAGATCAAGCCTGAACCGAGCCTATTTCTAAGGCACCGTATCAAATGAATACTACAGAATTAGTAGAGCTTAAGGCTTAGTTGCAAGAAATTTTGTCTAAAGGTTTGATTAGGCCAAGTGTTTCACCTTGGGGAGCACCAATAATTTTTGTGAAAAAGAAGGATGGAACACTTAGATTGTGCATTGATTACATAGATGTTAAATAAAGCAACGATAAAGAATAGATACCCACTCCCTAGGATTGATGATCTATTTGATCAAATGCATGGAGCATCGGTTTATTCTAAGATAGATATTCAATCTGGATATCATCAATTGTGGATTAAAGATGAGGACATTCATAAAACAACTTTCAAAACAAGGTATGGACATTACGAGTTCACGGTCTTACCTTTTGGATTAACAAATGCACCTATAACATTTATGAATTTAATGAATGATATCTTTCAAGAATACTTGGAAAAATTTGTGCTCATGTTCTTGAACGACATTCTCATATATTCTAAAAGTATTGAGGAACACCAAGAGCATTTAAAGATAGTTTTGGAAATTTTGAGAAAGAGACGGTTATATGGAAGCTATCTAAATGTTCTTTCTATGATACGTATGCACTATTTGGGTCATGTAATAAGTAAGAATGGAATTACAATAGATCATTCTAAAATTGTAGCTATAATCGAGTGGTCTACACTAAAGAATGTACATGAAGTTGAAGCTTCATGGGACTTGTCATCTACTATAGAAAATTTGTAAAATATTTCTCTAAGGTGGTCATGACCAATAACTTCTTTACAAAAGAAGGATAAGAAGTTTGTTTGGAGTGAAAAATGTGAATATACATTCAGAACTTTGAAGGAATAGTTAACTTTAGCACCTATTCTAGCAAAGCACTGATCCTAATGGAAACTTTATGGTAGTAATCGATGCATCGGGTGAAGGTCTAGGAGGTATTATCTTACAAAATGACCATGTCATAGCTTATGAAAGTAGAAAACTAAAGTTACATGAGTTGAATTATGCTCCACATGATTTAGAGCTTGCTATCATTTGTTCATGCACTACAAGTTTGGAGGCATTACCTGCTTGGTAAATTTTTTGAATTGAAAACTAATCATCTTGGGTGAAGTATATTTTCACTCACCAAATCTAAATGCAAGATAATAAAGATAGTTAGAGTTTTGTCTCAATATGATTTTGACATCAATTACATCAAGGTTAAGGAAAATAGAGTGGATGACACTCTAAGTCGTAGGAAGCACATTTCTGCGCTTATAACATTGAGAACTCAATTTAAGGATGAAGTAAAAGTGTTATGGAATCGATTCTTACTTTCAAAGAAGTAAAGATAATGCTTGCTGCAGATCCTAATGATCTGAGGTATAAAGATTTTCACTTTGATAACAAAGGAATCTTAAGATTTGAAAACAGGGTATACATACCTTCGCTAAATGCTTTAAGAAATAAATTGTTAGCGAATTTCACAATTCACCTTTTCTCGACACCTGGTATTACAAATATGCTTGCGATATAAAACAACAATATTTATAGAAAGGAATGAAAAATGATGTTATGATTTTGTGGCACATTGCCTTGAATGTCAACGTGTTAAAGTAGAACATATGCACCCATCCGGTTTATTGTATCCTCATAGATACCACAATACAAGTGGTAAGTGATAAGCATGGAATTTGTACAAGGGTTGCATATGTCAAGAAATAAGCATGATGTTATTTTAGTAGTTGTTGATAAAATAATAAAGGTAGCACATTTTATTGGTGGTAATCTGAAGGATGGTTCTCCTGTATTGGCTAAAATATTTGTACACAAAATTTTTAGATTACATGGAGTACCTAAATTAATCATATCGAATAGAGATCCTAGAATGACGTCAAGGTTTTGGCAAATGCTTAATGTAGCTATAGGAACTAAGATGAATTTCAGTTTTTCTTATCATTCAAAAATGGATGGATAAACTAAAAGAGTTAATCAAGTTTTAGAGGATATGTTATGAATGTATTGCATGGATCAACAGTATAAGTGGGAAGAGTACCTTGCACTATTTGAGTTTACATATAATAACACATATCACGCCTCTCTTAAGATGGCACCTTTTGAAGCATTATACAGAAGAAAATGCAGAATCCCTGTTAGTTGGGACAACATTGAGGATAGAGAGGTAATTGGACCTAAAATTCTTACTAAAATGGAACAACAAGTTAAAATGATTCGTGAGCGCTTGAAAGAAGCAACAGATAGGAAAAAGAGTTATGCTGATTTAAAGCGGGTTGACAGGAAATTTGAACTTGGTGAGAAAGTATTTCTTCGGGTTAAACTAAAAAAGAGCTCTATAACTTTTGGAAAGGCTGCCAAGTTATCACCTCGTTATGTGGGACCCTTTGAGATAGTTGAAGTAATCAACCCTGTAGCTTACCGTTTAGCATTACCTCTTGCTTTGTCATGAATGCATGATGTTTTCCATATTTCTTTGCTTAAGAAATACGTTTTAGATTTATCACATGTGTTAAATTGGAATTCCTTGTAGGTCCAAGACCTAGGAATAATCATGGTTAAACCCATACGAGTGCTAGAAACTCACCAATTGCATTTAAGAAATCGTGAGATAAGTCAATGTAAGGTCCAGTGGGACCAGTTTAATAAAGAAAGTGCAACCTGGGAAAACTTGGAAGATATGAAAATTGCTTTTCCATATTTGTTTGATCAGAATTGAATTTGGTGACTGATAAAATTGTGATTTTATCTTTATATGACAATAAGTCTGCCAGTTATGGACAAACAACTATTTATTTATGAATAAACAACTATGTGAATGCTGAATTTTGGAACTTTAAATCCTGATATTGTTGCAAACATATGTTAAGAAAGTGAATAAATTGAGTATCCTTAATGCAACTATTAAAATGAGATGATCATTAGGATGATGATTCTTTTTAGGAGGGAAGTATGTAACACCTTGGACAAACTGTTATATTTCTTTTGCATTAAAGATAAGCGTTGGCATGTGATTTTCTTGAATAAGGTGTGTTTCCTTAATTGTTGAAAATCATGCGTGTTATGGATAAATCATTTCCGCTCTTGGATTCATTGAATGAAATGTTATGGCTTGCAAGAATCCACTTTCACTTCTTATTGATAAGCTGCAATCTAATTTTGTGAGTTGCAAACTTATCTCTTTTTGACTGACTCATCCTTGGATCAATTTCAGTGATCCAAGGGATGTTTTAAATCTTCTTAATAGACTGAATGGAAAAATTGACATTCAATAGTTTGAAAGGCATAGCAGACTGAACTTTTGTATTTTACAAATTCTATGGTCTTGTGTGAAAGTGCCTTCATTCGATTGTATGTTTGTGCTTGGGTCTTTGGGATTGATCTCCGTAGGACATTATTGGTGTAAACAAGATATAGTCTGCTTAAGACTAGGAAGGGGATCAGAATCCTAAAAGGACTATCCTAATGGTATCCTAAGCTAGGTAAGAACACCTACTTCCTAGCTACGTCTATTTAATTGGGTTATAATCTAACCTAAGCTTCTTATTATATTGTGTTGGGGGGTGACCTAACCTAAGCTCTTGTGCTAAATGGATATGGGAAGGGGAGATTACTATAGTAATTCTTGGCTATGTTAACCTAATGCCTAATACTTTATGGAGGTGAATTTAATCTAGCCTAAGGTGGAAACTACCTAAGGCAATGTTTTAAGACCTAAGGTGATTGATGGTTAGACTAACCTAAGTTTTGGGGACATCTAGCCTAAACTATTTGAAAGGGGCCTAAGGTCACATGTCACTATGGTGACAGTTCCAATGGCTTTTATTTGATTTGATTGGATTTAAATGCTTGGAGGTACTACTAGTTTGGCAAGGGCTAGTTAAAATTTAGTGGGGCTTACGTGGAGGCTTCACTAAGTATGAAATTGCATGTTGATTTGGAATTGGTACTTGCCAGTTTTGGGAGACGTGGCAAGGAGAGATAAGCGGGAGAATTAGGAGTTATGACATTAATGAATCTTAGTTTTTGTGTGCAAACCATCTTGGAAACATGGGAGGTGGGTTTGTGAGAGGTTGTTTGGTTTTGCATGCCTCACGAATTTTTCTCTACATGGAGCTATCTGGTTCTTTGAACCAATAGTTCAATTCTTTTTCTTCTTGGCTATTTTTGGTTTCTCTGGTCTATTTTTGATCAAGGGAATGTATAAGAGGCATTGGAAGAAAAATTGTTTGGTTGTTGATCTGTCGTGGAGAAGAAAAAGGGTTAAAGGCTTGGCTGGAAGTCTCCTTTGAATTAACAGAGGCAATATCAGGCATGATAGGCTATATCCATTAATATTTCTTGCTTTCTTTGAAATGATTCATTAAAACAATTCTTCTCTCATGAGAATTATACTTGCATGATTTGTCTGGTTAATTAATTGCATGTTTTCATGAAATCTCTATGGTTTTTGGAATGTAAATCCATTACTGGTAATGGTAGTTTTTGGGAAACTTTCTCTGTGCTAGTTTAATGGTGATATTCATGCAAACTTGTATTTGAAGCTCTGTAACTTGTATTTGAGGCTAGTGTTGACTAACTAGAATTTGTTGCCAAAATCTCTATGGTTTTTGGAATGTAAATCCATTAATTGGTAATGGTAGTTTTTGGGAAACTTTCTATGCTAGTTTAATGGCGATATTCATGCAAACTTATATTTGAAGCTCTGTAACTTGTATTTGAGGCTAGTGTTGACTGAACTAGAATTTGTTGCCTTATGTTTCATTCTGAACTATTATTTGGAGCCTGTGTTTTGTTGAGCTTGTGTTGGAACCTTGTATTGTTTTGAACTATGTTGGAACTTTGTATTGTTCAGAACTTTTGTTGAAGCTCTGTGATTGACACTGTACTCATTTTCAGTTCTTGTGAATGCTAAACTTGTAGTCAAGTTGTTGAGTTTTGTTCTGTACTTATGATCTGAGCTAGAGTTTTATTCTTAATTAAGGAATTGAAAAGGATTGAACTCGTAATAGAGCATTGGTGTTTTGTTTTGAGCTTGTATTTAGGAATTTGGGTTTTGTTATAGGCTCATATTTGAACTTCATGTTTGTCTGAGCCAGTATTAGAGCCTTATGAAGTCCTAAACTTTGTTTAAGCTCGTGTTCAACACTGTATATTGGTATTCCATTTGTGCATGTTTGAACTTGTGTTGGAATCGACGTGTTTGATTCTCTACTTGTATTATGAGCTGGATTTTTGTTGGTATTAAGGATTTGAAAAGATTTAATCTCATTTAAGGACTGTCTATTCAAAAGGGTCTTGAGAGATTTGTTTGTTTAGAAGTAGACCTAGTTATCTCTTTTGAGATCTTCTTCTTGTAGTTTCTTGTTGGACTGATTGTGGTACTTCTATCTTTTAGACTATACCGCCTTCTTTGAACTTGATGGGGCATGTGAATACAAAGTGTATCCTATTCTTCTCTTCCCTAAGCAAACCCGTGTCCTGTTGAAGGCTTGACTATATTTTTAAAAGGATTAAATGACTAGGACTTATATCTTGTTATGGGTATTGATGATTTATAGTTCATTTGGAATAAGTCATTAACAATTTTTAGAGACTTCTGAAAGTACAGTAGTTACTCTCCTTCTTGTTATTGATGTTGAAACAAATACTTCCCTGTCATAAGATTTTAACTGGAACTCGAGAGGCTTGTGGTGATTCTGTTTCAGTCAAGTTGGAAGTAAGTTTGGGACAATACTTGTCTTAAACGTATTATTTAGTTTTCTTTACTCTCTTCTGATATTTTATTTGATTCTTGGGTTTTAATAGAATGTTGAATCTAAAACCTAGTATATTGAGTGTTGTATGAAAGGATACAATATTACTATTTAGAATGCTTTGTAATATTGTTCTTATTTGGGGATCATGGACTACTTACTCTGTTGCATCAAGCTATTGAAGCCTTGTAATAGGATGTCAGTATTTTGTGTTCATGAGATGTATTGATCCTTGTGTATCTTTCATTGTTGTGGATTTCTATTCCTTGTTTGATTCATTGAACGAGTCTCCGGTTTAAAAAGAGAATTGAATATGTTCTCTTGGGGACAATATACTATTAGGGACTGTACTATGTACTTCATTCTGAGATTTGAATTTGAACTTGAGCTTGGTGAATGGAAATAGGAAACTAGTTTGTAAGATTTGTAATGGAAATTTTGTAGTGTGCATTCTTTGACTGTGTGTTCGGTTTTGTGTTCTCTTTTAGGAACTAGTTAAGGAATTTCTAAGTTTGAGTTGGATAAATGAATTCATTTCATAATATAAATGAAATGAATTATGGATTGGGTCCTTTTCTATTTGAGATCCTTTTTTTGTTGATTGTATAAGTTCATTGACTAAGATTCTCTTTAATTGATTTTCTTCGAGATGGAAACTTCTTGTGGATTAGTTAAGAGATTTAATTTGTTTGAGTATGGCTTGGATTTTTGGAAAGTATGATTTTAGATCCTTGAATTATATCTTCTAACAGAAGAAGTTAGTAAGAATTTTAGTTAGATTGTTTGATTTCTATTATTCTTGGATGGATTCGAGATTATTATTTAGAGGTTGTCTCTTATTTATGGAATCCTTATATTGATATCCTTGAATCAAGCAGCTTAGATGAGTTCTAAACATGTTTCGTATTTTAGATGATGAAGTGTGTAAGGAGTAGTATGTATTGATTCTTCTTCTTTGATTAAGTTGTGGATGAATCATCCTCATATGAGCTAGGCTTTGAAAGTAACTTCTTTTACTTGCTTAGAAAAGATAAACGTGTATTTCTATTCTTATGGAATTATGAAACAATTGGATGACAAGACTTTTGATTGTTTTAAAGTAATTGATAGGATCAATTAAAACATATGATATAAATGTAGGTGTTGCAGGTTAAATTATGCTCTTTTCTTAATAGGGAATTCGAGACTCTTTAATTATACTTCTTTTCCGGATGTTATTACTTATGATTGTTTCTATGATATATATTAATTGTTTCATTAAAGCATAGTTTTTTTAATGGAACAATTAGTGGAATTCACTTCACTTTAATGCTTAGTGCTTATGATGCTCAGTTCGTTGAACTGACCCGTGCTAGAAATTTTTGCAGATGGACATCGTAAGTGATAAAAGAAGACAATTTTTTTATGATGCATTGGTTTATTTAATTCTGGATCTTATGTAAAGAGTTTCAAATCATTCTTGAGATGTATTGGAATGTGAAAGTGATGTTCTTTTAAGATCTTAATTATGATTGACATGCGGGAATGCCCGAAATGCATAGTCTTGTAAGTGAATATTTAAAATCATGAATTGAAAGGTTTTGGGTTGGAATCCAATTTGTAATGTGAATTATTTTGTACTTGTATGCCGAAAATATTAGTGATATCTTGGAAATATACCTTATATCTATTTGTATACTATTGTTATCAAATATTAAGTTGGATTAAGGAGATAGTATAATCTCCCTTATTATAATGAACTTGTTGAATTGCGAAAAGATGTCATTCTCTAACCGCACAAATATAGTTTGATAATGAAATATGCTTGGGACATACAATTAAACTATATGAGTAACGAATGATAAAAAAGGTTTTGTTAAAACTAACATTTAACCATGTAGAGGAAAACTCTTCCTCTCCCAAAGAACAAAAGATAAAATGAATAGTGGTTATGATCCTTAATCTTTATACTAAGTTTATAAAGTAAACCTTAGCTGAATCTAGGTGGATGACACAATTGATTTGGACATCTAGGTTACATTATGAATTAAATGTTGATTTTTTTGTCCTTTTTTTTTGGGATAACTGCTTGTTATGCCATGTTAATAAACAATAATGTAAACTTGAATTAATGAAGTTCTCCATATCTAATCGGGATAACTATGGGAAAAGAACTTAATGAATGTTGGAATTAGGGTTAGGCATGGTTGATGTAATCTGAATCTTAATCCAATCTAATTATGATTAATGACCTCTAAGGCGGTATGTACATCTTGATGAATTAGTTCTAATGGATGTTGTCACACGCCAATCTGCAGAGGCTGCACCCTCAAGAAGTCCTGGGATTTCTCGAGGATATAGTGTTGCGGTTGAAATGTGGCAACACCCTTCCGTATTACTGTTTAGAATGCTTTGTAATATTGTTCTTATTTGGGGATCATGGACTACTTACTCTGTTGCATCAAGCTGTTGAAGCCTTGTAATAGGATGTCAGTCTTTTGTGTTCGTGAGATGTATTGATCCTTGTGTATCTTTCACTGTTGTGGATTTCTATTCCTTGTTTGATTCATTGATTGAGTCTCCAGTTTTAAAAAGAGAATTGAATATGTTCTTTTGGGGAAAATATACTATTAGGGATTGTGCGTGTACTTCATTCGAGATTTGAATTTGAACTTGAGCTAGGTGAATGGAAATAGGAAACCAATTTGTAAGATCTGTAATGGAAATTTTGTAGTGTGCATTCTTTGACCGTGTGTTCGGTTTTGTGCTCTCTTTTTGGAACTAGTTAAGGAATTTCTAAGTTTGAGTTAGATAAGTGAATTAATTTCATAATATAAATGAAATGAATTATGGATTGGGTCCTTTTCTATTTGAGATACTTTTTCTATTGATTGTATAAGTTCATTGACCGAGCTTCTCTTTAATTGATTATCTTCGAGATGGAAACTTCTTGTGGATTAGTTAAGAGATTTATGTTTGAGTATGGCTTGGATTTATGGAAAGTATGGTTTTAGATCCTTGAATTATATCTTCTAACAGAAGAAGTTAGTAAGACTTTCGGAGTAGATTGTTTGATTTCTATTCTTCTTGGATGGATTCAAGATTATTATTTAGAGGTTGTCTCTTATTTATGGAATCCTTATATTGATATCCTTGAACCGAAGCAGCTTAGATGAGTTCTAAACCTGTTTCTACGTATTTCAAATGATGAAGTGTGTAAGGAGTAGTATGTATATATTCTTCTTCATTGCTTAAGTTGTAGGATGAATCATCCTAATATGAGCTAGGCTGAAAGTAACTTATTTTACTGCTTAGAAAAGATAAATGTGTATTTGTATTCTTATGGAATTATGAAACAATTAGATGAAAAGACTTGTTGATCGTTTTAAAGTAATTGATAGGATCAATTAAACCATATGATATAAATATAGGTGTTGTAGGTTATATTATGCTCTTTTCTTAATAGGAATTCAGACTTTTAATTGTACTTCTTTTCTCGGATGTTATTACTTATGATTATTTGTATGATATATATTAATTTTTTCATTAAAGTAGAGTTGTTTTAATGGAACAATTAGTGGAATGCACTTCACTTTAATGCTTAGTGCTTATCATGCTCAGTTCGTTGAACTGACCCGTGCTAGCAATTTTTGCAGATGGACATCGTAAGTGATAAAAGAAGACATAAAATTTTATGATGCATTGGTTTATTTAATTCTAGATCTTATGTAAAGAGTTTCGAATCATTCTTGAGATGTATTGGAATGGGAAAGTGATGTTATTTTAAGATCTTAATTATGATTGACATGCAAAATGCCTGAAATGCATAGTATTGTAAATGTATATTTAAAATCATGAATTGAAAGGTTTTGGGTTGGAATCCAATTTGTAATGTGAATTCTTTTGTACTTGTATGCTGGAAATATAGTGATATCTTGGCAATAAACCTTTTTTGTTTGTATAATTTTGCTGTTATTAGATATTGAGTTGGATTAAAGAGATAGTATAATCTCCTTATTATAATGAACTTGTTAAATTGCTAAAGATGTTGTTCTCTAACCGCACAACTATAGTTTGATAATGAAATATGCTTGGGACATAAAATTAAATTATATGAGTAACGAATGATAAAAAGGTTTTGTTAAAACTAACATTTAACCATGTAGAGGAAGACTCTTCCTCTCCCAAAGAACGAAAGATAAAATGAATAGTGGTTATGATCCTTAATCTTTATAATAAGTTTATAAAGTAAACCTCAGCTGAATCTAGGTGGATGACACAATTGATTTTGACAGCTAGGTTACGTTATGAATTAAATGTTGATGTTTGATGTCTTGTTTTTGGGATAACTGCTTGTTATGCCATGTTAATAAACAACAATGTAAACTTGAATTAATGAAGTTATCCATATCTAATCAGGATAACTATGGGAAAATAACTTAATGAATGTTTGAATTAGGGTTAGGCATGGTTGTTGTAATCTAAATCTTAATCCAATATAATTATGATTAATGACCACTAAGGGGGTATGTACATCTTGATGAATCGGCCTACAGCCGGATGTTGGCACACACGAATCGCATGAATGTACCCTCGAGAATTCCCGGGGCTTCTCGAGGATATAGTGTTGCATTGACATGTGGAAACACCGTTTCGTATTTGTTCATCTAGATTTATGCACATCCGGACTTGAACTTAGTTTCTCTCTAGGTCAAGTTAGTAGCATGTTTAGGATAGGTAATAACTTCCAATGACTCGGGTACCTTGTCACATCACATCGGTTGACTTAGGTCAACCGAGTATGCCCAAATACCCTAAGTCATCGTGAGCGTCTTCCTATAATAAATTATGTTACTAATTGGGGCTAGGGCCAAACCTTGGGCAAGTGGATTGATGGTAGTCGGTAAAGACCATTCAAGATAATGGAAGAGTGAGGTGAAAAATGACGAGTGTGCCATCTAGGAATAGTAACATGAATAGTTTTTTGGAAATCTTTGGCCAAAGTATCGCAAGTTGCTAGTTGTGTTGTCCTCTGTCACCTAGTTTAAAGCAACGTGATCTCAGATGAATATTGGTAACAAATATTCAGATAGGTTCTTTAAACAGATCACTCAGTACCCAGAATAGGGTGGGATAACCAAGTATACGTAGTATACATAAAGTATTCTATACTTTAAGTTAACATGAGAGATCGGTTGGTAATCGAGTCATGGAATGAGAGATTGTTAGTATACCAAGTCATTACAACTGTATATGGTTATCTATTATGAGATTGATTGGCATGTAATGTGTGTTCTAAATGATGTTTTATTTAGAACAGAGAACATTATGTTTCAATTTTTTTCCCTTGTTTCTAAAGTCTTAAAACGGGAATGTTACACTTAGACCCACCATTTTATGCCCCATTCATGGCTAAAATGCTTCTTCGAGGGGGAAATATGTACGTACCCAAAATTGTATGTACTGTACTATTGGAAAGAGGTTATAGAAACCCCAATGATGATTTAGATCTCTTCACAAGGTGTTTGGAATCCAGAAAGCACATTGAGTATACATTTGCATCCTAAAATGCCTTATCCAGCCTTCACATGCTTTGTTCTAACCCCTTTCCTCTCTTTTCCTTGCATTTTGGTCTTTAGTTACAGGACCACCGCCCTGCCTAGGTAGCGGTCCCGTGATCGCTGCCCGAGATAGGGTTGCGGTCTTGTAACCAGAATCGCCACCCTATGCTATGTGGGTGTCATGTGCACATTTTCCAAATTTTTTTGATGCTTTCGTCAACGTAAAAAATCAAGTTGCGCTTGTAATTCTCAACCACTCTTGCTTGCATTAAAGTTTTAGCCACCTGGTAAATAGTAATTCCTTTTTTAATAATAGAAGAGTTTAATTCAATCTTACCCTTTGGTAAATCAAAGTGCTATAAATAGCAAGCTAATTTACAAGGAAATGGCCCCTCTCCCTCTATGATTTATTATTCAGTGTGTTTTGAAATTTCTTCAATAAGTCTCAACAGTTTAGATTTTGTAAATCTCTCAACCTCTTAGTTCAAGGCTCCACAGTTCTGTTTAGAGATCACTGGATCTCTCTAGTTTCATCTTGTTCCATTGTTGTTCTCCAAACAACTAGCTTAGCATAAAAAATTCTAGTTCTAGATTAAGTTCATTTGAATCTTGATTCTACTTAGAGTTATAGGTTGTTGTTTCGTCACAAGAAGTATAGGTCCTAGAGATTTTGGTGTGTTTGTGTTGTATCCCTACAACAATCTTGCTAGGAATCACATAGCCAAGCTCTGTTCTCTTGCACTATCCCTCTCCTACTTGCATTCTGTTCAGCTTACATCCAAGATGCCACTATTCAAACATCTTCTCCTACTGCCACTTGTCACATTCCCACTTTTCTGGATTCATGAGAACACATAGGAACAAAGAGATCACATTGAGGGGATGAGTCACAATACAACTGGATTTGCCACTGTTATGTAAACTCCATGTTTGAATTGTTGAAGTTGTAGTTACAATATATCAAATAGAATAATAAATCATTTTATTTCAGTTAAGCTTTCTTTCAACATTACCAGGGAAGCTGTGGGGAATGATAGCTTCTGAGAAGCTATGATTTATTCCTCACTTCTAAGGTAAGATTGAAGGTCTTTCAATTAAATTAGTTAGTTATTTATATTCAGGATCAATTCACAAATGCACAGAAAATAGCTACATCTGGCTACCTTGTTTGTTTTAATCCTGTTATTAGATTAATTGTTCGTTATCTAAATTTATTAGAATAGTTGCTCTTTAATTTCGTTCAAATTCACATCTTTGAAAATATAAAAAAATATAAGCATAGTGTAGATTTATTTTCATAATTAGTTTACTTCATTCAGTTAAGTTTGGTTATCTCTTGCATGACAATTACAGGACCCAGAGAGCCTAGGGATTACGTATTCGAACCGGTAATACCTCAGCCAAATATCTTCAGAATGTTAGCAGATATAGATCAAGGTCTTAGAATTCACGTCTTCGAACAATAACAAACCCACAAGTAGTTAGTGAGCAATTGAGAGAATTAAATATTGAAGATGAAAAAGCATACAAATTCTGGTCAAATCAACCCAACTATAGATTTCCTTGATAGGATATCCACATGACCATATAAGAACCCGAAAGAGAGAAAACATTTGGTTGTGATTCATTAGTTCCGCAGCCAAACACAAGAGACCTTCTCATTGACATAGACACAAGATTACGTATACAAGTTTCTAGAACACCCATAAGGTATTATAAGAAGATCGCACAACTCCTGGTATTAAACATAGAAGCTGAAAAAGCTTATGAATACTGGATAGTTGGAAGAAGAGATTGATTCTTCACATGACCATAAAAGGTCCACAACAACCACAAACTCATGGTTGTGATCCCCAGGTCCCACAACCCAATGGGCCTACTAATCAATTAAACATTGACACTAGTTTACATACACTGGTATTTAGATCCTCACCACTCCCACCGGATATCATAACATAATTTTCCATATTGAACATAGAAGCCAATCAAGCTAATATTTTCTAGGTTAGACCAGAAAACCACCCATAGTTTCCTACAAATCCACTACACCTCTCACTACCACTTTCATGACCTTGTCTGAAATATACATGAAGCACCTATAGGTCACTTTCCATGTGTCCAACAACCAATAGATAGGATCTTGGTAGATCTTGACATTGATTAGAGCCTCCGAGTAGCTATTATATCTGAACGATCCATTACACCAATTCAGGTTAGGAGAGCTTTCTTTGCCTTAGACTCACAGATCCCGTTATTGTGTGTTGAGGATATAAGATTGCCCAACTAGTTTGTCCACATCCACATATATTTCATTTCCACCGGTTGTCTTGGCATGACCTCGAGAGGTTAGGTATGAAGAAAGGCTACTTGTTTATTCTCATACTTGCCTATCACTTTTCTATCGTACGCTCTCCCACCATAATCCAACAAGTAGGATCTTTCGGGTAGTTGCATCACCTACATAATGGCCTCCTACAATACCACCATGGGATTCTTCCATAATATCCTTGTGCTCATGCTCTAATACACAATGACGTAATACTTCATCTCTACCTAACTTGTAGAGGTCACCACTGATTAACATAAACGGTGCCGCACGTATAACAAGTTGTTTCTTTTCTAATGCCTTCATTCCTTCTGGTGCCACACCAACAAATGAGAAAGATAACAATGTCTTCTAATTCTGATGGCGTGCATTGTAACCTATATAACTGCATCATCTCGCATGGTTTCTTCAATTGTCTTTGCTTCTTCTCCCGACTAAATTATAGACAAGTGGTCTAGTCCGAAATTACTCTTCCTTGGCTTCATACAACCGTGAAGTCAAACTCTTAAAATAAGAGCACCCATATGCATATGCGCCCTTGTAAGATGGGATTGTTCACCAAATACTTCAATGCCATGTGATTTTTATAAAACACAAATGGGGTTGCTAACAAGTATTATCAAAAATTGTGTAATGCATATATCATTGAAAAGATTTGCACTATGTAGTTGTATAATTATGTTTTGTAGAGAGTCACTTCCTACTTGTAAAATAAACTAGATGATCTACAATATCTTTGCTAGGTTGAGCGACACAACACCAATGGCCATGCTAGAGGTGTCCACATGCACATGAAATGGTTTATCCCATGAGGGAAAGTGCATAATGGGCACGATAGTAAGTTTCTCCTTTAATATCTCAAACGCGCGCTACTGTGGTTCTCCCCAAGAAATGTACCTTTCCCTTTTAGTAATTCTTCCAAGGGTGCAGCAAATTTGGCATACCCTTTGATGAAATTCCGATAATATCCTGTGTGACCCAAAAATCCACGCACCTCACTTTGACTAGTAGGTGCTTCCAGGCCTAGAATGACTACAATATTAGTTGGATCAACCAACCAACCTTCCTTACAAATTAAATGTCCTAACAATATTCCAAAAGGTGTAGTAAATATGCACTTCTTTATGTTAAAAGAGATACTCAATTATCTGCACCATTCAAATGTTAAGTGTAGATTGTCACAATGATCTTTCACAAGCCCATATACTGTCCAATCATCTAGATAAACATGTAAAAAGTTGTGAATACAATCTTTGAATGCTTGAACAACTATCCATGAGAATACAATAGGCACGTTTTTCAATCCAAAAGGCATGACAGTATAGGCGAAGCTACCCCATTTAGTAGTAAATGTAGTCTTTTCCTGATCCTCCTATGTAATTCTAACCTGGTGATACCTAGAGAACCCATCTGTAAAAGAATATATTTCATGACCTAAAACTCCTTCTAGTATTTCCTTAGTAAATGATGTAGGGAATGCATCTGTTACACACGTAGCATTCAACTCCCCTGTAGTCCAAACATATTCTAATTCATCCATACTTCTTGATACTCGATCACCATTAGACTAACCCATTCGACTCATCAAGAGGATTTATAATTCCATATTTAAACATGTTATTAATCTCTTCTTTGAACTTTTATCACAAATTGGGGTTCATTTTGTAAGGCCTCTTTCTAACTGGGCATGCACAGTCCTTAAGATTTATCTTCATTTACCTAAGTGATTCATGCATGCCTTTAAGTTCATGATACCCTCGAGGGAATAATTCCTGATAATCCTTGAGTAAATCAATGATCCTTACCACTTCCGATTCTAACCAATAGTCTCCAATTATGACCTCCTTTGGCTCAGCCTCCGAACCTATATTCACCTTCTTTTTATTCATGTGTTCATGATAGGTGCATGTATCCTCATCTGTACTATCCAAGACCTCACGCACCCCTTGTAAATGTTTAATATCTAGGTTCTCAACTTCCTCATCATCCATGATGTAAACCATCTTTCCTTTCTCTTTCTCAAGGAAAGCATGTTCAAGTAGTATGGAGTCCATTTCTTCTTCCTTTTCAAAATGCGCTCTGGACTCTGTCTCACCAAATAATTCCTAAATATTCTCTTCTACCTTTTCACTATCTCCCATAGTTAAGTGCTTGACAAATTTTAATGCTTCTTATACTAGAGGTTTAGTCGAGAAGTGGTCAAAGTTCTGGAGCATTCTTGCAGTAAAAATTCTGCCAATTCCCAGTCTCTTGATGTAGTTCTGCGTATACATACTAGGTGCATGCACATCCTTGTAGAGTAGAGTACAATCTATGCACCCAGAGTGAAGGTGGTAATGCTTCCTATCCCACTGTCTAGAGTCTCTCACACTGTCTGAATGTGATGTTGAACAAGTTGATCACCATTATAAGTGTAGATCTGCATAGGTGCATTGCTCCTTAAAAACCTAGTAGATAGGGTGATTCCAATCTCCTCCCATTCTATAAGATTATCTCTGTGGACTACCCACCAATGCGCTGCCATCCCATGTAAGGTATACACTAACATATCTCTTCTCTTAATTTTATCTCGTCCACCGTTCTTCCATGGATTTAAAAATACAAGAAGATCTTCTATCCTCAGTATACCATGATACTCTTGTGCTACCTATCCATTGAACATAGCGAAGTCCATTCTTTCACACAACTACTCTTTTTACCTTGTGCCCTACTACTTCATATGTACCATGAGCCCAATTGTCACAAGCAATACTCATAGTATCACTAATAGAATGAGAATATTCCCATTGTAGGATGCCTTTCTTTGATGGCTCATTGACCTAGGGTTCTGAATAACATGTACATAGATTTTGTTTAAGTCCTCCTCACTTAGAGGCTCAACATATGGTGTAGAATTCCCATCTATCAAAGGTATCACAACCCTTTCCTCCTTGTTCTCAAAGCTGATATACCCCTTATTGAATCTCAAGTCAACATTATTCGCATAACACCAAGGGCATCCAAGCAAGGCTGGAAAACTGTCTACTTCTGCAAGTGCTAATACCTCAAAATCCCTAGTGAACTTGGCCCCTTGTATGGTTATATATGCATCCTTAAAAACTCCTATGGGAGTGGCCTTAGTCCAGTTTTCCATAAACAACACATTAGATGATGTCTCGAATGGAGGCCTCCTCATTTGTACCCATGCATCTAATGTAAGCACATTCACTTCTGCACCTGTATCAATCAATATGTTACTTAGCAGCCATCCACCCACAAAAGCATTCAGAGTAATTTCCTTGTCATAGTCAATGCTATCAGGGGGAAGATTTGCATGCAGGATCTGCCATCCAATCTTAATACTTACGCGTGGAGTGTTCCCTTTTAACTAAATTCCTAATAGTGGAATGATGTTCTCTTGGCACAACATTTTGCACACTTCTCTCAGATCATTGATATCATTTTGGATTGTCTATGATGCTTTCTTCTGATCCTTTAAACACTATATCTCACCTTGAAGATTCCTAAGGACCTCCATGGTCTCTTGATAGAATTCCTTTTGATGAGCAGGATCTGGGTACCTTGCATGCAAAACCTCCTCCTTGGTGATTGTAGGCTTCTGGTGTAATGTTTCTCTTACTTGTGCCACTTCAACTCATGTAGTAATATTTACTGTTAATGCCTCAGTCCTGGTGCTATCATGGGCATCCACCGATCTTCTCTACCGCACTCGGATTCTAACCACCCCAGGCGCCTTTGTTTTCTTGCTTATTTTGCTTACTCGGATGATCATATAAGTCCGTGCACTCTTCATAGCTATGGTTATTTCTGCAAAAAGAACATGCAATATTCTAGGGACATTCACACCTATAGTGGTAAGGAGATCCACATGTATAACATGTTCCACAAGGAACTTACCTCTTCCCGCATCATGGCCTTGTCCTCCATATCCACTATGATATTCACGTCCTCTTCCACGACCTCCTTCAAAACACCTCTCATTCCCCGTCATAGTGTGTTTGATTATGATCCCAATCCTATTGCTCATTCTTACCCTTAGAATTATCTGTTACGCTTGTCTGTCGTACCCCAATGTCTATAACATCCTAGATCTGACCAATCAACCGACAATCTTCAGTATCATGGGTCGTGGACTGCAAAATTTTACAGTAACAAGATACATTCTTCCTTATTGCATGTCAGAACAAAGGACAATGACTAGCATCATGATTCAAATGAAATATATCATAGTCCAACAATAATGCGTGTATAGGTATGTGAGGGAAACTATCCTTGGTGTGACCTTCCACTTCACAATCTATACACCAAATCCCTGAGCGTGTTTCATGGGCTGAATTTGCTGATAACTTCTCAAAATGTTTTTCCATAGCTGGAATCTATGCCTCTAAGAATGGACTAATGCTAGTGTCAATGCTCCTAATCGCCTCATCACACAAAGCTTCTTCCAAAGTGCTTCACACGGATCGTTGTATGTCTTATGTGACAAAGGTGCTCTTCCGAATGGTGTAATCAATATGCCAATGAACCATTGTGCATGCTTTGGATTGCTTGAATATCATAAGAAAGCTTAGGAGTGTTTTAAAATGGGCATCATACTCATGTACACTCTCGGTAGTGCCTTACTTGATATCCTTGAGCGCGCTTATACTCTTCTGCTCAAATTCTAGGATATAGAACTCTTTCAAGAAATAATCCTTCAACGCTGCATAATCCACACAAGTTTGATCAGGGTCAAACTTCCTATACCAGTGTATACATGTCACCGTAATGTAGTAAAAATTGGCTTGCCTTGCACTCAAAAGCTATGATCCCTTTTACGTGCCACAATATTTCACACATGTGCACATGCTCAGTAGCATCCTCTATGCCTCTATACTATGGAAGACAAAGAGACATATCCATATAAATATTATGGGGTTTGTGCAGACCTTGCCCACTTGATTAAGAACCTCATGTGTTTCCCTACCCCTAGAACCACCGAGATCCACTAGAAATAGAACCACCTATATGTCCTAACCCTCCACCTGTAGCTGGAATAGGACTTGTAGATGTACTCCCATGTGCTCCGACAATAGTACTATACTGAACCCCTACAGTCTGTGTGGTAGTTCCACTTCCAGAGGTGAACCCAACATTTTGTGCACTTACATTCTATGTAGATGATGCACATGAAAATGTTCCTCCAAATAACATTGAAGCCGTCATTCCTGCCATTGATGTACTTACACTTTGACTTACTCTGGTTCTCCTGTTTCCCAAATTCACTTGCTGATTACTTGTCATACTAGATATTGGAAAACCAAGCGCAAGGGCTAGGTCACCAGGTGGATTAAGATGTGCGCTCACGACCTAGGTAGTCTCTGCTGGGATACTTCTATGTGAGGCTAAGGGGGGATCTTTGTCATGCTTTCCCAGATGGGGAGTTCCTGATGCTCTGGCTCCACATCTTCTACGTGAGCTTCAAATCCTTCACTATCCATCTCTCTCCTCAATGCCATACTTTATACAAAGGTACACTTCTTCTCTATCTCCCTCTCGTGTGCCTCATTATACTTAAGCCGCCTTTCCTCTCTCTACCTTTACTGTTCTTCTAGGTCTTCCATCTTTCACCAAACCTGTTCTACCCTCACACATGGTGAGGTTTAGTTAGCTATCGGTTTACTCTCCAGGTTCAAAGTTATCATCAAGATATTGATCGCTAGTGGAATACTTTGCAAATATGTTCCTCTAGGATACCGCAAAAACTAAAATTCAACTACTTCTAGGAAATAATACCTCAAAATTGAATATTCTAGAATATAACTGTTTAGAACACCATGAATCCATGCATCCACTACGTGAGTCCACATCGATCAACATCATACATGGCCTGAAATTCTTCCTATGTCTATATAAGTACGTGATACCTCCAATGCCACTTAGATGCATAAACAATTAGCCACTCATATAATTCTACTAGAAAGATGGCGAAAAAGCTCTCATATAAAATGTCATATAGATTCTGTTCTACTCAAGTGCGTGTGTTAAAGTCGATCCAATGATGAACTGCCATGCATATTCTTCCTCTAGATCATGTATCCACTCCTCAATAATTTCTAGAGTTAAGCGCACGCCTTCATCGTGAACCATCCTGAAAACAAATGAAAAATAGGTCTTGGTAATGGAACCAATGATGCACCTAGAATTCACCGGATGACACCCCTAGATCTGCTTGTCACATCACTCAACCTAGACTGAGTGCTCACCTGAAGTGCACAAAGGTACCAAGTCCCTCTTTAGGGTTGCTATAGCAGAATACTAACATGATGAAGACTTACAACATATGGATCCATAACTAATACATCATTATACAATGCATGATAGATCTAGATCTAGGAAAGAATAGGTTTAAACAATAATCATGATAGAAATAAGAACATGCACTACTCAATTATACACATGAATAACACTTAGGTTCAGTCAATATCTTCCATCTCTTAATTATCACAATAACACAGAAGCTTCTTACAATACTGGCAATCTATGCCGATGCGCGCATGGATCTGATACGGTAATCTAGAAACATGTACACTATGTTATCTATCTCTCTATATCCATCATCTCCTACCAGGTAATTCACTACATATATATAGGGTGGGAATTTCCCTTCACCGCTTATCTATTCCAAAAATAGGCCACATGCTATTAGTAGCCACGCGCTTATTTTCATGCATAGCCACACATGCAAGTGTGCTATCTATAGACTACTGATAGTTAACTAAGGTGACAATCCTATTCTTAGACTATCTCCATGAAAAAGCGCTCTGAATCCGATCCTACAAAAATACACAATGCGTGGTGTGCACATATCTACATCGTTGGTGTGTTTTGCATGCCATCTTCTAAAAATAGATCTTCATGCCCAAAATGGCGAAGTTTGAAGTCCCGCAAACCGACTTCTCGCTTTATGCGTGTGTTCTTCCTATCCATTTTCACCTTTGTGTATGACTTGATTTCTGTGTGGACTTCTTGTGTGCTATATCTATCAAGTGTTCTTTGATCAACATTTGATTTCTTTCATTATTAAAATTTTTCATTGATACATCGTATCAAATAGAGTAGAAATAAATTTCCTTTCATTTGCAAGTAAATTAGTTAATTTCCAAGAGGGTTTGAATCTTTCATAGTAACCCCACGATGAGGGATCCTCTTCTTCCCATCCCTATGGATATCTATAGGAGGTTGTCTACATATCATAGATCATTTGGAAAAGTTTTTGTTTTAAGCTAGTTTAGTTTTAATACACTCAAGAAAGGTGAATAACCACACCAATTTATCTTGCTTGTTTAGTTTTAGTGTAGAAATATTTTAATTATTTATAATATAAGAAAATTGTTGTTTGTGATTGTAATATTTCAATTTTGTGTTTTGTTTAGATTAGTTTCCCTTTCAACAGTAGCATAGATTTTTATTTTCAGCTTAGTTAATTTAGACACTTCAAACTAGATCAACACTTAGATCTAAGTTAGGAAAACAAACCATAGGGAATTTAAGCTACCCTTTCATATCCTCTAAATCTCCCCTTTGCCAACTCAAATACTAGGAGATCACACTACTAGATCTTAGTCACCAATCCTCTGGCAGTTAGTCACACACATTCAACATTTCGTGCTCCAGGTGTGACCTCAAGGGGTTGAGTGTGGTTGAAGGTTGCATGTTAATTTTCATCCGTGCAGGTTGTCATGGCCTTTAAAGGTGGGAAACTTAGGGGTGGAAAAATTGAGAGGAAGTGTAGTCTTTGTTTTCACCTTAAGTGCTATGTGCACTTTGGAACTTCACTCATTCAACACCGAACTCTCACCGAAGCACACGTTGTTACGGATCCTCCTTTATATTTTCTTGTCAAGATGTTATCATACATATCCATAGTAACCATTTGACCAATTAACCATTAAAGTATAAACCATTGCATGAAACCACTTTGGAAAAACATGTAATAAGTAAACATAATAAATCGATAGTTACTAAGATCGATTTCACCATGAATTCCCCATAATCGGACATATCAATGATCATAATCCAACCACACATATCCATTAATCTTTAGAAACAACTACATATTAAGAAGCTAATAAATAACATCTAGTACATGTGAACATAGAGTCATGTGCACAACCATAACAAAGCAACATAACACATAACACATAACAAAATTACCATACAGTCCACCCAAGAACTAGTCCTAAACCGGTATTTATAGGGGTGGGGAATTTCCCTTCATCTCCCATGCACTTTTAATAATAGACATGCTCAAAATAACCATGCCTACTTACATGCATGATTTTACAAAAATCGGCTAATAATAGATTATCTAATAATATCATACCTTAGTCCTATTCATAGCTAAACTCATGCATATGCTTTAATCCTTAGTCTACATGCACTTTCTCCAAAAATGGCTAATACTTTCTCATCAAGGTATCCTTTGTGTGATGAACACTCCAAGTCTATTTTTAGCATATTCCCATAAAATAGATAAGTCCTTAATCTCCTTCTTGTGTAGTTCTCAGTATGCCATCATGTTCCTCAAACATGCGCATTCTACATGCACTATCAAAACCCCTCTATGCATGTGTATTCTTTCGTGTTAACCTCCATCATTCTTGATACTTGGCCAATTTTGAAAACCAACACGAAACAGGTAGGGGCAAATGGCAAGTGCAAAAGGAGTGTGAAGGAGTAAAGTGGAATCCAAAGATGGAGATACGCGAGAGGTAGCCAATTGAAGTTGACAAATTTGAGTTTGCAAATCCTAATATAAATAAGTTAAATTAGGATTATTTGAAGAAGCATCAGTTGTGCATTAGAAGCATTAGGTTGAATGATGGGAGTAGTAGTAGTGGGAATGGAAGCAAGAATATGAAGGGGTTGGGTGGAGGCCATGACACACAAGGAAGAACCGATGATGGGTGCCAAAGTAACATCGTGATATTTTTTAGCAAGAATCGAGCATGAATAATATACAGAAGATGGGTAGGATTATCATGAAAAACTTGATGAAAATTTGTGAGCTTTGTATAATTTCTCTTGATCAATGGTGGTGTCTTCATCATATGAGTGCTCACTATTAGATGCTTTAATGTTTTTGAGAGGCACTTGTTGAGAGTTAGCGAAGGGATTATTAGTTTCAACCATTGATTTAAAAATCCTTCGGGAAGACGGAGGGAGCTTTATATGCTCAAAATACCCAAAATGACCACTACAGGTGATTGATATAAGAAGAAAGCCCTAGAAAGAAGGTTGGAGTCGAGCAATAGGTTCAAAAATGATTAAGAAATATTAAAAATATGCTAAACCCTAATTCTATATTCACAACGCAATATATAAAGTAATAAATTATAGATCCGACCTAAACAATAAACAATTTTTTTGAAACCCTAGGTGCAAGATAGGGAATAAGATACTTAGCTGATTTCAAAATTAATCCTGGATCTGCTAATGGCAACTAAAAATTGATAAACATGAGGAAGAAACTATCCTTCTGCTCCCAAAACATTTTGCATGATCGTCGGGTTTTCTTAAACTACGGCGTATGGAATGGGTCGGGGATACTAAGTGCCAAATACTCCTCATGGGAACTTATGACCATGAAAATGGTCGAATCTAAATTTTACAAAAGATCGTAAGATGTTCTCCAATGTCACCGTTAGTCACGTATAAGTCTTTGGTTGATCACCGAGTTCACATGCAACTCGCAAAGAGAAAGAGAACATGTAAAACCTAAAAACAAATCAAATCCTAAAAATAAAAAGATGCAAATGGGGAGTTAGATTGACCTTGGTGGTTACGCAAATAAGTGAACTTATGGTCTGGGTGTTACACTATATTTCAAACTCCATGTATTTCTATGTGTGTGTGTGTAGAATCGTGCCCTAGGAGGCTCTTGTGCAAGATGCACTTGATAACAAGTAATAATTAGATGTATTGATGTAAGTAGATGTGTGCATGGAAAAATGAACTTCCCCTCTTATGAAGTGTATGTAGAAGAATGTAGTCCCTTGTCCCTTTAATGGATACTAGATGGATACTTTGATGCTCTTGAAATGCCTTTGGATGCAACCTTAGGTGATAATAGTAGATGTTTAGAGCTTGATCCTTGATTATGATCACATAACTTTGTATATATATAATTCCCTTGTTTGAATTTCATAATTAACCTCTAAAAGGCTGACCACAAAGAAAACAAGATTCCCAATGGCTAGAAAAGACCCAAAATATGTGAGCAAAATACCAACAGTTGGGGGTGCCTAGAGGGTATGAGGGCACCCGGGTGCTGGTGTTTAGACTAAAAAAATATGGAGTATCGAAATTCATACTTTGACAATAGGGTGTGTAAGACTAAGAAGGAAACCGAAAGAAAGCAAAGAGGCCAAAGATAGTGGTTGATTAGTAATTTTATTGCTTAGGAATAATATGAATAGTGGTATGTGATCAAGACCTAGAAATATACCCAAGTGCATGAGTTAGTGTCTACAAGGCTCCATCATCAAGCACCATTGATCTTGATTATATTATTTCCATTCTGGTTCCTACAACATCTATAGTCTTATTTTCGAAACATAACCATAACAAGTTTGGACACTTGCAACTTTGTAACCTTCCATGTCCATTATACCTCAAATGATCAATCTAGCGACATCTCATCAATGATGTTTCCTATCATTGTTGGGGATGGGTCTATGTAGAAACATTTGCAACTATAGAATATCAAATCCAAAACATGCAAATACGGATCTAAAAATCCCCACAAAATCTACAACAGTGGAATTATAAACAAGAATAATCCAAATCACACAAAAGTACACACACATAACACAACATGTACCATGGTTCACCCAATGTGGGCTATGTCCACCAAAGATAGATATCTCATATATATAATATAACAAGAGATTATAAACCAACTCTTCTACACAAGAGTACATGTATCTCTACAAGAGTATCTCTTCCTCCCATATCTCCAACTGGATCTACCTAAGTACACTAAACCATGCCTCCATACCACCACCTATGTCTCCTCTAGATCTTTAACCGGATCTACCTGAGTGTACTACAACCGTGCCTCTGAAACACCACCAGATCTCACATACACGGCTACCCTGCATTTGGCACCGTGTGTAACCAAGCTCTCAATGTACTATGAATCTACAAACAAGACCTCTAGAAGGGTCTACCAATGTGTAACCATAACCGTGCACCAAGAAATAATTCTCTCCATCATCACTGCATCAACCCGTGTAAACATGAAGACAACTTCCTCCACAATACTAGATTCCTATGGATCAACAATACATCATGATCTCATGGATTTGTAATACAAGATATCCAACAACCTATGGATCTATAAGAATGAGAAATAACAATATCTCACAACATGTGGATCTAACAAGAAGAAACCCTATATGTTCTTTGCATATGATGCAAGCCATTACATGAGACTAAAAATACAAAGGAAATACAGTAGAATATAATACCATCTTCTCACCAACATTGTACGTGCACTTTCCTTCTGTTTAGCTTCTCTCTATGAAAGTTCTTGTCTTTACGCAATCTACTTTTTTTCTTCTTCTTCTTCATCATGTCAACCAAGGATAGCTAAATTCTTCTCTTTCCTTATTCCAACCTATATAATCCTAGTTTTCTAGATTATATATGCCTAGACAAACTTAGGGCATCTTAGCAATGCATTTACAACCTTTAGATCAACTTTATAATAAATTTAGATCTAATTCCCATGAGTTAAATATAAAATTTTACACAAGTAACTAGTGCTAGGTACCTGATGTCTTTGACTCAGGTACACGGTTACTTGACCGATGCCAATTATTGTGTAAACCAATAAGGTGTAAATCATGCTATCTGTGAAGCAATTTAGCTCCAAAATCCTAACAATCTTCCACTTGGAGATAAATTGTTGAATCATACATGTTCCTATACATCACCATCCTCTACATACAAAGAAGACTATCTATTATTTATATCAACAATTATCTCAAATAAAATTAGGAATATTAAACCATCTTCTAAAACCAAGAAGATAACAAACCCGTGACTTACCATATACTTACATGAAGCTACTCCTGATCTATGATACATGAGCTATCCATATGTCAAGTTCCCACTGAATCATAAATCCAAGCCTCTCATGCAACTAAGCCACCATGTCTAACACATCTGCAAGAGCTCCCACTCAAACTAAAATCTTGAGCTTTAATTGTAACCATAACCATACTTATAAAATCAACCATGTTCTCCAACAATCTATCCATGTCTCCATACTACTACCAATGCAATTGAACAAAGACAAGTCAAACTGGAATAAGCATAAGAAATAAACAAGATCATGGGTAAGACAACCCAAATGAGTTCTACATGCAACAAGTTGGTGATCAATCCACAATACTGCATAACTCAAAGAATCCAAACACTACAATTTGCAAATCCAACCTTGCATAAACAAATAGCATGTCTAAGAAAATCATTTGTAGATAACATCTCCCATGCAGTAACATAGTAATCAAGAGGAAATAAAAACATCCCCTACTCATGATCAAGGCATCCATGTGTAAATCAAACATTTGCATCATCATAAACTCACAAAAAGAATCTGTCCTCATGTACAAACTCACCATGTACATATATCCATATCAAAAGCTCTCCGTAAGCTCCAAGTCTCGCCACCGACTAACTCCAAAGCCACATATGAATCTTGTGCTCATCAATTTCAATAAAAATAACCACGCTCAACCATGAAACTAATACCAAGTGCAAATACTAGCATACATGTCATCAATATACTGCACAAACCAACTAAGATGGAAGAAAAAAAGGGCACCATCTAAAAATGGTAAATAAGCATTATTGTCAAAATGTGACCAAACCGACCACGCTTCCTAACCGACCCCGGTCCATACCCGATTGACAATGGTTACCAAATTATCGACCACGGTTAACCCTAATCGATACCGGTCTCTATAACTAGCAATTTTTCTCCTTTTTCACCCTTCAAATTGTAAAAATTTCTCTATCATCTAAAACCGGCGAATCAACCATCAACCACCTTCGCTAAGGAATATCTAGGAACCAAAAATAAACTAGAAGTGACATCGAAAGCAATAAACTCAAAATAGCTACAAATTTGTGATTGCCCTCCAAAGACAACTTGTTCCTCCCGCCACTCAATAGTAACAATTTCCTCTCACTCCACATGTGCATCATGTATCCAATCCTGCAATGCCAACAACCATGGCTTGCTCCCACTGAACACGAAATCCCCTGCACTTCCTCTAACACAAAGCTCAAAAGCTAATATGTTAGTGAGAAATAAAAACAGATGAAAGAACTATAAAATTGATTCCCTTTCTTCTCTGAGAATACTTCTACATCAAAAAGTTTGGACTTCTTGTGAAGTAGGTGAATCACCTTCTTTCCATATGTGTGTAATCAAAATTTCTCATTACCTACAACTGTGTCTAATCATGACTTTTTATTAAGGATCTCATCCTTATACTAGAAACCCGTGTCCTCAAGATTCCACACAACCGGGAAATAAAAGTCACACAACACTAAAAACTATGGTGTAAATTTTTGCACACCATCCAAACTTAATATTAGTTGCTCCAAACGTAAGAAATAAAACATGAATCATATAGAGATACATGACTAAAAGTCTCAATGGACTAACCCTGCCAACTCCGTACTCTTTTTGATCTAAACCATGAAGTGATCTACACCATATCTGCCATGTACACTCTGTGCAAGAAAATTGATCCTTCAAATAAGGACAAAAAACCATCTCGCTCTCTCCTACCGCAAAAAACCTTATACGATAAGTTGCCACATGACATCTGACCACATTCATCTCCTAACCGACCACGGCTAGTGACCAATACCGATTCCTCTGTGACCGAATTCGATTCTCGAACGATGTCAATGCTTCTTGGAATGAACCCAAAGTGCCACATAATTTTTATAGAACACCACACCAAGTGCCTACTTTGACTGAAGCCAATAGTTGAGTTGAGCTAGTCATTTCAAGAAGCATCTAAATCATACAAAACCACTACAACAATAAACCATGCAATAAATTGCATCAAGGTGAAATACCTCACCTTACTAGTACTAAGATGCTAACCCGCATCTTCAATTGAAGAACTTTCCTCTCTGATCGAATCCCCATCTTCATTTTGTACTTTAACCTCTCTACCAAAGCTCCTTACATCTAACTGCACCAAGAATGCATACATGCTCATTTTCTCTGTCTAGATCTCGCACTCCAAAACCATACATGTGCAATTAAACCACAAAGCATTGCAAAACCAAGATAAAGCCATACCTATATAACCCGGATCTACAATCTAACCACCATGCTTGTGCCTCCAAGAACTAGTGACACCTTAGCAAACAAGACATTCCATGCATCTCTCAATTTATTAAGATATGTGATTTTCTATTTGAAATTGGGTTGCCTAGTAAATCGAACCACCACGGTCACTCTGTAATTGACCACAGTCACCACCTCGCCGACGCCGGGTTTCCACTTAACTGATGTTGGTCACTATAATTTTAAGCAACCTTACTCTTCCAAATCCCACTTGAGATTGAATATCTTCTTGTGATGTTGACATTAAGAAAAACAAACCTTTCTCTCATACACCTATCAATAAACCACTAACAAAACCATGAAGCAAACCCTTGCTTTGAAAAACTAAAGCCATCGCTCTATCAAACAATGCTCTGATACCAGTTGTTGGGGATGGGTCTATGCGAAACATTTACAACTATAGAATATCAAATCCAAAACATGCAAATATGGATCTAACAATCCCCACAAAATCTACAACAATGGAAGTATAAACAAGAATAATCCAAATCACACAAAAGTACACACACATAACACATCATGTACTTGTGGTTCACCCAATGTGGGCTATGTCTACCAAAGATAGATATCTCATATATATAATATAACAAGAGATTACAAACCAACTCTTCTACACAAGAGTGCATGCATCTCTACAAGAGTATCTCTTCCTCCCAGATCTCCAACCAGATCTTCCTGAGTACACTAAACTGTGCCTCCACACCACCACCATGTCTCCTCCAGATCTCTAACTAGATCTACCTGAGTGCACTACAACCATGCCTCTGAAACACCACCAGATCTCACATACCTAAAGCTACCCTACATCTGCCACTATGTAACCAAGCTCTCACTGTATTGTGAATCTACAAACAAGACCACTAGAAGGGTCTACCAATGTGTAACCATAACCGTGCACAAAGAGAGAAGTCTCTCCATCATCACTCCATCAACTCGTGCAAACATGAAGACAACCTCTTCTACAATACTAGATTCATATGGATCAACAATACATCATGATCTCATGGATCTGTAATACAAGATCTCACAACCTATGGATCTACAAGAATGAACAATAACAAGATCTCATGACATGTGGATCTAACAAGAAGAAAACCTATATGTGCTTTGCAGATATGATGTAAGCTATTACATGAGACTAAACAATACAAAGGAAATACAATAGAAGATAATACCATCTTCTCACCAACAATGTACCTATAATTTATTTCTGTCACTTCTCTCTATGAAAGCTCTTGTCTTCATGCAATCTACTTCTTCTTCTTCTTCTTCATCCTTTCAACCAAGGATAGCTCAATTCTTCTCTTTCCTTATTCCAACCTATCTAACCCTATTTTTCTAGCTTATATAAGCCTAGAAAAACTTAGGGCACCTTAAAGTAATGCATTTACAACCTTTAGACCAACTTTATAATAAATTTAGATCTAATTACTGTAAGTTCAATATAAAATTTCACGCATGGGTAATCAAAAGCCTGCCAAGGTTACTGATGTCGATCAAGCGTTGGTTACCCTAATCAAAAGCTAGATAACCTAATGCCGCTTTGGTGACACTTGTTACCACTGATTGGAATAGGTTACTGTGTAAACCAATAAGGTGTAAATCATGCTATCTTTGAAGCAATTCAGCTCCATAATCCTAACACTTACATATCAATACATCTACATGCATACAATCAATGAGGTACGTATACCCGTGAATTTCCTTATGCAACCTTTTTATGCTTTAATTTCAAATCTTTCACAAATCAATTACTTCCTAACCTACAAGGAGAAACATTGATTATTTCCTCTTTGTGACATCTAAGGAACCCCTGCATATATATATAGAGATCAATCCTTATTTCCTTGCACTCTTTCACTCATGGTTGAATATGAATCTCAACATATTCCCATATAGATAATTCTTCTCTTACATCACATAAGTATTTTGATCTCATCGAACACTTATCTAATCATTCCTCCTTTGACTTGGACCTTATTCACCCAAGTCTCGTAGTTCAATACTTGTAAAATATTCAAATTTCCTCCTTTGACTTGGACCTTTTTTGCCTAAGTCTCATATTTCAGGACTTATCGAATCTTTCAATTCCCCTTTTAACTTGGATTTCATCCACACAAGTCTCGTATCTCAGACCATTCAACTTTAATAAACATGGACCTCTTTCTTGATGAGTCCATTTCAAATTCTCATCCTCAAACATTTAGAAAACTTAAAAAGCATAAAAAGAGAATAAAAATCCATATCAAATTGTTCCTTAAAGCAATCACATTACAAATTGGAAATAGAAAAGTGAGTACAAATAATATTAAGCATCTCACCTATTGACAAATATCTTAATTATACCATTATCTTATATTCACTTTCTTCACCTATCACGACACATGTTAACCTTGTTCCTATTGGGCATTGTGTTTCTCATTCTTGTTATGGTTTCTACCATTTTAGATCATTTTACCTACGATTTTATCTCAAATATTATTGATGGAAACTCCCCCTTTAAAATATGCTCTCTCTTTAACAAAAATCTCAAACTTATTTACTCACCTTTTGATCGCCCATCTCAATCTATGGTGTTAAACCCTTACGTTTTACTAGTCACACGAGGCTAAGACTTGGGGAAGAATGTTCCTTCTCAACAAGCACACTATCAATGACTAAGGTAAATTAAATCAATATAAAAATATAAAAAAACTATAAATAATCACACCTTTCGTCCTTCATAGTATTCAATGATAAGCCCATACTTCTTACTAGTAGTATGAGACTGGGAACGAAGGAAGCCCTTACTCACCTATGTTTTGCCTTAAATGTTGAGACCTTTTCTCTTATTGGTGGCATGTGGAAACATGTAGGGGGTCCCTTTCAAAATGAACAAAAACAATTAATGAATAAAGCTTTAGAAATATTAATCAAAAGTTTTTCATCAAAACCATCCCAAGAAGTTGCTTATGTTAAAGAGAGACAATAATTCCTTTAACTAGATCTTGTCAATTAGTAGGCCATCAATGGATCTAAGTCAAGTCAAAACCTATAAAGTGGAATCATCTTGGAATCAATCAGATAATCTTGACTAAAGACAAGTTACATTTTTATCATATGGATCATTGCTACACCTTGTGTCTTCGCATCCATTATCTTCAATTTCATATCACTATTCACCTCATTTTCATGTCCTTCTTGTCTCTCGATGATGATCCCTCACATATTCCTAATTGCATGGAGCCACGAGTGGAGTGAGGAACCATATCAATTTACCATCTACATTTATACCAATGGGATGGAATACTTTTAATTATTTGCACTGCTTTCAAGCATCAAGCACCCTTTACCGAGTTTTAAAATCCTAAAAAACATCCAAAAATGTCTCACAAAACTTAAAAAAATTCAAATATGTTTCACAAAAATACAAAAACAATATAAAATTATTCCAAAACCAAAAAAATTATATACAATTGTCAAATTCAAAACATTCAAATACTGTTTTAATAAATTTTAGCAATCGGAATAACACAACTCAACAATTTTGCCTTTTGAAAATGTCCTCGTGGATCATTCCGAACATCTTTCAATAATCATTTTTATTGCCTATGGTGTATATATATGATTAAGGAAAACAATCATTTACCCTTTTGTAATATAAATTTACTTGGGGCACACTTGGATTTTACATTTTAATCCAATACAACTCAAACTTCAATGAGATCCAAAGAAGAGTATCTTTCGTAGTATTTAAGTATCACTCCGCTCTTCGGCCAAATCCGATCCTCTCGCATTCTAAGATATCACTCGGGAATTCAAAACTGTCTAGTTATTCAATGTGGAATGCATCCAAAGTGTCATTAGACATCAATTTTTGTAATTTGTGTTGTATTGCTGCAGTTTGGCAACATTGAGACGATGTTTTTGCTTCTTTCAGCTTTTTTATTTTGTTGTAATTTTTTTACCTTTGTTGTAGACCAATCAGCAAGGAAATTTATTGATCCATAGGGATCTAAAGAAATACCACTCCATTAGATTTAATAGACACGAAAGGAGAACAAACTATTAAGTTATAGAACCGTTGCCAGTATAACGGTGATTGCTTAACCACCCCTCCGCACGGACACCAATGGTTATGTAACCACTAATATGTATTCACCGATGGTCCTGTTACTAATGAAAAAAAATAAAAAAATCCACGAATGGTTACGGATTTTAAATGTCTAGGCCACGCCTCTCTTCCTTGGAAAAACCTTCCCATTATCCTGAGGTAAGGACATGGGGAGAAAATTATTTAAGTAAGAGGAACATGTGGAATGGGGAATCAAAGAGTTAATGGAGAGAAGTGAGTAAGAAACAATTGAAGCTAGAATTGTTTTGTAGAAGAAAGGTGTGAGAATAGAGCAAACAAGTAGAGAAGGGTGGAAGTGACATTATTTTCCTTCCTTCAACTTCTTGTAATCTATATTTTCTTGAATTAGCCAATATAATATAGGGAAGAAAGAGAAATTTCCCTTTCGTGTGGTTTTCCCTCAAATTGGGGGTTTCTAGGATAAAATATTCTGCAGTGCATTGATTTGTTTATCTTTTCATTGCTAAAAATAGTTCTAAGTTCAAATTGCATTCACTAATATTAAAGAACTATCATTTTCAAGTAAATTGGAAGTAATAACAGAGGTTTTTGGTATCGTGAATTTCCAAAGTAGATATTTATAGATCATTTTGGTATTAGAGATGAAAATTATATCCAAGGACTATGGTATTCGTTCTTGTGTGATTTATATGATAGTGACAGTTCTAAAGGAGAAGAAGTATTACCTTGCGATTCGAGATATCTATGAAGAAGTGGAAACAAAGGATTAGAGATCAAATGGAAGAAGAGAACTTGGTCCATAGAATTGAGATGTTGGAAAGCATGATGGATAGGTTATTTCAACACCAACAAGAATTCTCATATCAATAAAGGACAACAACGGTTAAAAAGATTCCATAGAATCAGTGGTTTGAGCTTTAGCTGAGAAGTTTGGCATAGGAAAGAGTCACGATGAGGAAGAAGATGTGGAAGAGTGTGAAGAGGAAACTCTAGTTGGAAGAGAGAAGGTAAAATCTGATCATGCTCCTTTTAAATTTGAAACTAAAGTTGAGATTAAAAGCTTTGAAGGACAAGTAGATGTAGAATTGCTAGATAAATGGTTAAAACAATTGGAGGTTTATTTTAGTGTGTATAATGTCACTGAGGCACAAAGGATTACCTTTGCATGTCTCAAAATGGAAGGACATGCTCTGGTTTGGTGGGAGACCCATCTAGCCACTTGTGAAAAGAACAAGTGTTTTATTGTAAGTTCTTGGGAGGGTTTTAAAGAATTTTGTAGAGAAATTTTTGATCCTATTGGCCATAAGACTGAATAGATGATTAAATGGTAGTATTGTAGACAAATCAACGATCAAAATGCACAGGATTACACTATGGAATTTTGGAGGCAAGCCATGTTTCTCAATATGGACTTGGAGGATGTGGATATTCTAACCAAGTATTTTAGAGGACTTCACACTCACCTTCAAAGGAAGGTCATCTCTATGAAGCCCAATGATATCAATGAAGAATGTGTGCAATCATATAACATAGATGATGAGAAGAAGAAAGGAGGAGTGGAGTCAAGGATAAAGTAGTCAACAAATCAGACAAAGAAAGAGCAGGGATAAACAAGTAAAAAAGTAAGTGGAAAGGTAAAAATACCGCTACCACTTTGAATACTTGTAAAGATCCTAATAATGTTTTCAAGAATTGTGATATCAATGCTCATACTGACGCTATATGTTTGAAGTTACATCTAGAATTGTATCTAAAGAACAAAACCAAGTACTCCAAGAAGTCCATGAAAATTATAAGGACATATGGGGAGGTAGAAATAGAGGATGATTCTGATGTAGATGGGAGACTAGGATGCACGGTGTTAGAAGCAAAAGAGACCGAGAGGAGGGGGTGAATGAGTCCTACAATAAATTTTATTTCACTTTATAGACACCTATAATTTGGATTGAGCAATTTGTGTGCATGTATTTCTACAATTTAGCTAAATTTAAAGCAAGAAATTACCACCTAGAAATATCTTCCTAACCTAGCTAGAAATGAGAAATGTGCACCATCATGATGAAGAAATGAGCAATTCCTACCCTTAGCATTATAAATTTGAAATGATCAAAATATGTAAATTAATGAACTCTATTCTTCTAAATTTCCTAATTAAATCAAATGGACCTATGTAGTCCAATGGCAATCAACAATATTGCTTGCTTTGATCCTTCAAGGATGCTTGGGTGTGAGGCTTAGCTCTTCAAGATGGATGATGGAAGGGCTTGAGAATGGCAAAAGGATTTTAGTGCAAGACTATGTGCTTTCTTTTGCTTTCTCAAGGGATTTAGGTGTAGGTGTAGAAGTAGAGGGAGGGTTGTTTATATAGCCCAAAGGATAAAGGATTCAACACATCCTCATGAATGTGGGACTAATGGAGATGTAGAGTTAGTTATGGATAAGGGGGTTTAGATGGGGTTGAGTTAACTTTAGGAGGATTTAGTTTGTCCTCTAGTGGCTCATGTGGATAAAGGGGGTGTATTAATTAACCAAGATGATTAATTAATACATGTGCAAGCTTTTAGATGGATTTTGGTGTGATTTGGACCATTAGGAGGGAATTAAACCAATTAAATAGTGATTTATTGATTTAATGAGAAGGGAGGCTAATTAATTAATAATAATTAATTATACTAGATAGAAGGTGTTAATTAACAAAGGGTCGTTAATTAGGGTATGCGTTGGATAGGCAACTTAATTAATTAGCGTAATGTAATCAATTAATGACAATAGAAGAGAAGATGAGCGCTATTGAAAATATGTCGTCAATTTGTGGGAAAGGAGATAATTAGCACAATTTAAGTATTTAAATTGCTCAGGCGTAATTATAGGTGTCTACATTTGCCCCTCTTTGGGGTGGCGTAAGTGATGCCACTTCAAAGATAGTAGACGGAAGAAAATTTTGAAGGGATAGAAGAAAAATTAGTAGGAGGGAGAGATGCCCCCTCGAGTGTCGATGGGGTGATGAAAGAGGCGGAAGAATGGCGAAGGGCAGGATGCCATGGTGCTAGAGAAAATTAGGGGTGAAAGGGAAGTGACATAGAAGAAATATGGAGGAGGGAGAGAAGAGCTTAGCCTCTAGCCGCTGTTGATTAGAACAATTTGGATGTCATCATATTGCCATAGGAACTACATCATTAGTCCTTATGAAAATATAAGCATACGAAAAGGTAGAATGACATGAAAAAGCCATACTACGAACAATTGTCCATTGCTGAAAACACTAACTCCATGCAACATACAAAATGTCATGCAATACATGAAAGTGAAAGATGCCTAACTCCATGAAACATACAAAATTCAATGCAATATGTGAAAGTAAACAAGCTAAATTAATAGAGAAAATAATATAATGTTTTTATTATCGAGCTTCATTACGACTTGTGCAAATTAACAAGGGTTGATGATGGTGCCCTAATCAAGGATACATGCAAAGGGAAAATGGAGGACACTTTGGTCCGATGAAAAAGTAATGTGCACTATGAAACAATACTAGGCAACTCATTGTGCCCTAGAGTACAGACGAAGTAAGCAACCTAGCTTTTGTTGATGGAGGTAGATCAAGATGATCCACAAGTCACACACATGAACAAGTGAGAACCAAAGAGTGATGTTTTGTAGGATGATTTTAAATTTTTAGAAGTTTTCTTAAACATATTTGAATGTTTTGATTTTTCTAACATATTTGAATGTTTTTGATGATTCTAACATATTTGAATGTTTTTATTTTTTTGAAATTTTTCTGAAACTATGTACAGGAAGACAAGGAAGTGTGGATGCCCCCAGTGATAGATGGGATGTACAAGGGCATAATGCCACATGCGTGTGAGAAAGGTGAAGATGTAAAAATGCCCCAGTGATTAGGTGGGAGTATTCAAAGGAAAACTCTTCACAGGTAGAAGTGGGACCCAAGGCCATTATGGATAGGTTCAACATGATGGTGAACGTAAACCAATGAAGTGCTAGGAAGAAGCAAGGATGCCCCCAGTGTAAGTTGGCCTAAAAGCACATGATATAAAGGAAGGAGAAGATTGTTTTTGTGAAAGGGGACAAAGGTGTCCAAAAAATAGAAAAAGTAATCTTATACACATGGATGTTCGAACAAAGTAGAAGAATGATGTGAATGATATGAATGTTGCTTAGAAGCCTTACGACAAAGAAGTGATTAGCCAAAGACACAAAGCGTGATACGAGATATGGACTAGAGTAAGAGTCTGAACAAGGTCCAAAAAAGACACTTGGTAACATACTAATCCTATTTACTCATAGAGATCCAATGTGTGCACGTGGAATTTATTACCTCTTGAAGGGAATATTTAATAGACAACAAGTGAAGATACCCTAGCCAATGTGTAGGAATGGTTTATTTTGATAGGTGATTTTGTGATTTGAAGGGTGGAAGGATAGCCGTATCATTGCTGCGCTGCCACCAGTGCATCCATAGCCCTGACAGAGATGTATTTGATTCTAATCACAACATTGCTCTCCGCGAGTCAGGTGTCCATAGCCCTGATAGAGATTATTGGAAATACCCCAAGAGAGAGTTATATATCAATTTGCTTTTGCTTTGTAGCTTTTAGCTTTTGATTTTGATTGATTTTGATTCTTTTTGTTTCAAAAACTTATTTCAGATATCTTGTTTGACAAGGGGTTTAAGAACCACCGATGGCTTGATGGAAGGAGGTGGAAGTGATTGTGATGACGACATTAGCTAGTGTTAACAAATATGTCCAAAAGTTCTTTCGCAACAAGTTTATTAGATGGTGAATGTGATAGGATCTATAAGAGGTCAGTCGTTCTTTAATTTACCAAGGTGATAAAAGACCAGGGTCAAATGGATACCATAGAGATAAATGTCAGAAAATGCGTGTGAATAAGCTAACAAAAAAAATCACTGAAGGGATGAAAATGGTAGGAAGACTTGTAGAAAACTAACAAGGAAGGGAAGAAAGAAACATCCATGTGTACACAATACCTGATTGCAATGTTTGATCTTTGTACCTTTGATTTTTGTTGTGTTTTCTCAATGTTTTTTGTATTTTTGAATTATTTTTAAAGATTTTTGACAGTTTTAAGAGGTTGGGACTAACAAAGTCACTCTATGTGGTAAGATCCAACAATAATGTTTACGACTTCCTTGATAAGGGAGACTAAGCGTGTTTGTTTATCAAGAGTCATGTTATCCCCGATCTTGATGATTGAGGTGAGTTCACACTCAACAAATGACTGTGATTTGTTCTAAAACATGGATTTCATATGCGAGAGCTTGAGTTCCCTATCCAAAGGTTTATGCACTTTGTGCCATACTTGATGGTTACGTTGATGTGCGTTCTTGAATCGCGCTTGATTTAGAATTTTGAGATTGTTTGATTTGTTGGGAGCTATAGAGCTCTTTACAGTTTTGATCTGAGCTTGATTAAGAAACTGTTTGGGTTTCTTATAAGCTAACATGTGACTTGTCTTATCCCAAAAAGGAGAAGAAAGTGAACGTGGACGTTTATAACTGATGTGATAAATGACCATGGGCTTGCCACAACCATTGATAGAAGAAATATGTGATGGATGAAATGGATATGGTCTAAGAATTGAAGAGGAGGGGATATCGAGAGGTAAGCTACTGATAGAAGATGATGAAGAGCTTCCAGGATGTGGTCCAATAATAGAAGAAGAAGGGCTACTAGGACGTGACCCATAGATAGAAGACAAAGGGCTACTAGGATGTGGTCCAAGAATAGAAGAAGAAGGGCTACTAGGACTTGACCCATAGATGTAAGATAATGGGCTACTAGGATGTGGCCCAAGAATAGAAGATGATGGATTACCCGGGGTGATCCATACCTAGAAAAAAGGGGCTAGTTGGGCATGCCCCAAGAATAGAAGATAGTGGGCTACTAATAAATGTCCCACAAATAACAGAGGAAGGGCTACTAGAAGGTGACTATACGATGGAAAAGTGACATGCGAGCATGGGAATCTACAAGTACCTCTTCCTTGTACCCGACCTCCCAAGGTCATGTTGAGACAATCGTGAATGTTGAATGTGAATGGATATAGACAAGCTAATCGAGTAATCTTATATCCTCAATACGCAATAATGGAATCTACGAATCTAAGGCGAAGAAGGCCCTCCTAACCTGAATTGGTGTAATGGTTCATTTAGATATAATGGCTGTTCGGAGGCTCTAATCAATGTTAAGCTCTGCCGAGATCCTGTTTCTTGGTTGTTGGATACGTGGGAAGTGACTTGTGGGAGCTTCATATATATCTCCAGACAAGGTCATGAAAATGGTGATGGGCGATTTAGTGGATTTATAGTGAACTATGGGTGGTTTTCTGGTCTAGCCCAGAAAATATTAGATTGATTGGCTTCTATGTTTAATACGGAGAACTATACTATAATATTTGGTAGGAGTGGTGAGGATCTAAATACCAACATTCATAAGCTGGTATCAATACTTAACTGATTTGTAGGCCCGTTGGGTTATGGGACTTGGGGATCACAACCGTGAGTTCATGGTTGTTATGGACCTGTTATGGTCATGTGAAGAAACAATCCCTTCTCCCAACTATCCAGTAATCGTATGCCTTTTCAGCCTTTATGTTTATAACTAGAAGTTGTATAATTTTCTCAGAGTACCTAACAGGTGTTCTAACAACTTGAATGCATAAAATAGTATCTATGTCAATGAGGAGGTCTCTTGTGTTAGGTGGTGGAACCAAAGGATCGCAACCAAATGTTTGCTCTCTTTTGAATCCTTGCACATTCATTCGTATTTTATCAAGGAAGTCTATAGTTAGGATGGTTTTACCAACATGTGTAAGCTTTGTCGTCTTTGATGTTTAATCCTCTTAGTTGCTCACTAATTGCTTGTAAGTTTGCTTTATTGCTCGAAAGACCTGTATCCTAAGGTCCTGATCTATATCAGCTAATGTCATGGGTAGATTTGGCTGAGGCACTATGGGTTCAAATATATACTCTCTAGGCTCTCTAGGTCCTGTGATTGTCATATAAAATGATTCAACTTTTAACTAAAATTAATAAACTGATTACGAAAGAGGTATTTACACTATGCAAGCATCCTTCTATTTTTATATTTTTCAATGACGTATTTCAATGAAATTGAAGAGCAGCTACTCTAGTATATTTATAAAATGGACAACTAATCTAGTAACAGAATAAAAACAAGAAAAGTAGCCTGGTATGGCTATTTGCTCTGTGCAATTGTGATTTTATCCTAAATATCTAATCAACTAAATATATTAAATTGAAAGGCTCTCGATCCTACCTCAGAAGTGGGAATGAATCACAATTTCTCAGAAACTATCAATCCCCACAACTTCCCCGGTGATATCGAGAGTGAAATTTTAACTGAAATGAAATAATTCACTACTCTATTTGATATGTTGTAACTAGAACTTTGATAGCTCAAACCTGGCGTTTACAAAACAATGGTAAATCTAGTTGTGTGTGATTTCATCCCCTCATTGTGATCTCCTCGTTCCTTCATGTCCTCGTGAATCCAGAAAGTGTGTATATGATAGTATCAATAGAAGATGGTATTCGAACAATGGCAGCTTTGGATATAGACTGAATACAATGCGAGTAGGAGAGAGATAGCGCAAGTGAATAGAGATTGACTATGCAATTCCTAGTGGGATTTATTACGGGAATACAACACAAGTGTACCGAGAGTTTTAGAATCTATCCTTGTGAAAAACAAAACTCTGCAACTTTAATGGATTATAGTCTAGAAATGAAGCTATTCTATGCTAAACTGATTGTATGGAGAAGCAATGGAATAAGACTGAAACAAGAATATTGAATGATTTCTAAACAACAAAAGAAAACTAATAATTGATGTAAAACATGAAGCTAGTAGAATTCTAAGCAAGAAATTGAAAGACTGAATAAGAGAATTGAGAAGATGAGGGGCCATTTGCTTGAAAACAAGCTGGCTATTTATAACCAAAGCATTTACCAGAGGGTAACTCCCATTTGAACTCTTTTACTATAAACAAAGGAAAAACACTATTACCAGGGAACCAAAATATTAATGCAAGCCAAAGTGGTTGAAGAAAGCGTGTAAATTTAAAGATTTACGTTTGACACAATCATCAAGAATTTGGAAAATGTGTACAGACCACCGCCTGCGGTGGGTGGAAGTTTCACACTCGAAGCCTAAAATGCAAGAAAAAAGGGGGGCAAAGGGTAAAACAAAGCATGCAAAGGCTGAGCGAGGCATGCAGGATACAAGCGCATACTTGGCAAGCCTTTCTCGATTCCAAATAACTTTCAAGGAGACCTATATCATCATTGGGGCATGTGTAACATCATTCGAATGTGTAATTTCGGGTACATACATATTGCCCCCTTAGAGAAGCATCTTAGCCATGAAGAGGCATAAAATGGTGGATCCGAGTATGGCGGTCCTAAAATGGGGAGTTAGGAGTTATACCTGACACACCCGTGTCTTTGGAAAGTCGCCATCCAAGATCCCGCTACCTGTAAAAATGAAAAAAGAGGGACTCAAGTGCAGATAGATAAAATAAATTGAGAAATAAGGCTGAATTGATATGAAAAGAGGACTTACCATCTATGTGAGGTTTAGAACTTACCTCCATCGATGCTCCGACCCTGCGAAAGACATTCAAAATCAAGTTAAGAGGGCTATTTATATAAAACAAAGTCATTTTACTATTCATTTGCGTGGATTGATTTGATATTTTTGAGCTATGTGACCCACAAAGGACAATTTTCGACGAGAGTATAGTCAAAATGTTCAGGGTAAGATAGCGATCATGCCTTCGAGAGTGGAACATCGACTCGTGAAGTCTCAGGTTAGTTCTTCTCGATTTATTGTTTTTAAACCTAAAATGTGGAAATGATGAAATCTTTCTCCTGGGGGGTTATTCTTGAAAATATTAGTTTTAAACATGTCTCTAGGGGGGGCACCCATAGGGTAGGTTTCTTTTTTTGTTAAAATGGTGTTTTTTTTTAATTTTTAGGTGTTTTCTATGGTTTATGACCCGTTCGTGTTTGCAAGATAGGACCACCGCTCTGTGCGTAGGCGGCGATTACGGACCGTCACCTTAGAAGGTGGCGGTTATGGAACCGCCACTCTACACAGGGTGGCGGTCCGCGACAGAGGACCAAAAAAACAAAACTTAACTTATTTTTGCATGTTTAGTATTTTTACATGTTTTTAATAGTTTTTCCAACTAGATTTTAGTACTAACTTACTCCTTTTTTGTGTTTTTGGGTGTATGCAGAAGGAGGAGTACATTAGATGGAGCCGGGAGAGGGAGTGTGATTGGATCCCAAAGAAGATTAGATGAACTCTCTCAGCAGAGCGAGATACCCTTCAAAGGGTTGGCATTTGGAGGATTGCATAGGTCCCTCACGTTGCGCCTGCTAGTCACATTCTATGTGACCTATTTTCATAATGGGATGCGGATTGGAACACGTTTTGATTTCCAGGAGTTAGAGGTGAGTGGTGCATCACCCTGGAGGATGTTTACCATATACTTTGGGGTTCTGACCCTTGGGCAGCAGATGTCTCTTAAGAAAGTAGTATTGAGATCACAGGTGGTTCAGTGGGCCACCTACATGGGAGATGCAGTTGTATCGATGGGATCAAAGAAGGGAGTGAGGATCTGCTCTATCATTGAGTCAAACATTCCCGTGCTCCGTAAGGCCATCATGGGCATCCTCAGTATCCGGACTAATTAAGGATAAGGGAGGGGACACCCTCTTAAATTTCTAGGCCCCCATTATTGCATAGATTGAGGGCCATGGATGTGTCTATGCTTGGGGAGAAGATATCCTCGGGACTACCTACCATGATTTATATAGGGTAGTCTGATTACAGGGATAGTCACTAAGCCACCCGACTCTTGTCATGAGTTGGGTGTATGAGCATATCACCCCATATGGGAGAGGTGTAGAGGTAGAGGATCCCGGGGCCATTAGGGCAGCGAGGTGGACATGGATGATAGTTCTTAGAGCACCTCACCAGCCAGTGGCTTCCTTAATCACTGCAGACATGGAGACCACTCCTTATCAAGCCATGATAGGGGTATGGGGAGAGGATGCTATTACATTGATTGCCTATCGAATACCAGCCAATGTTGATAGACAGGGGCGGGGAAGTTGAGATCCACCCCTTTGATAGAGTAACACAACAATTCAGCCTCCCATATAGTGACATGCTTCCTCCGACAGGCCAGTGTAAAAATCTATTCATGAGGCTCGAGGAGGTCCTAGAGGCCGGGGTTGGACTATTGTTACTCCCGGTGTTCCTATTGCGGCCAGGAGGGTGGTATGTGCTCGAGGAGAGCCGCTCCTCAGGCACCCTTACTTCAGATCGGTCCCACCCGTAGCAATGATGAGCCCATTAATGTGAAATCTGAGTCTGAGGAGTTCACAGGGGGAGAGACCGAGGAGGAGACAGAGGAGATGGAGATCAGTGAGATGGGTGGGGGAGATGATAGTGATCCCAAGTGGCATGACACTCAGGAGATCCTACGGGCCGAGAGGGTGGAGTGGAGTGCAGAGAGGGTGACTCTGGTCTCAGAGGAGTTGCTCTCTCAAGACTTAGGTGGAGATGGTAAGTCCATGACAAAGCCATCACATTGCCCCGCATGGGAGAGGGACACCACTCGGCTGGCGGCATCGGTGGCGGGCACGGATCTTAGAGATCCTTCTTGGAGGCTCAGAGATCTGAGTGAGTTTTCATTATTCTCTTGACATTTGTTTTAGTTAGAGTTGCCTTAGTTGTTATTTCCTTTTGTTTTTTTACTCTTGGTTTTATCTTTTGAACGTTTTCTAACTTGTTTTATCCTTTGCTTGTAGTGATCACGATGAGTGGTGAGACTTGATTCACTGAGTATGCACTGATGCCTTGCTTCTCCCCTCAGAGAAGACTCACGCTGAGCTTTCCATGGATGCGGGGGAGCCCTCAACGGTGCAGAGGCATACCGATGTTTTTGCCTCATCGACATGCGGTGAAGATTATGACCTCTCTCCGCGCAAAGGTAGCTGGATATAGGACAACTGAGCACTTGATGAGGAGGAGTCATTCTTGAAGCGCGATCTGCAGCAATCGGGTTGTGAGCGCGAGCCCTCAATACATTTGGAGTCTTTGGTGTAGCGAAGTACTAGGCATGGTCGTGCACCACTCTCGGGATCCCATAGGGATTGAGAGACCATTTTGTAGCATTTTGTCGATATCTATATGAGTGCTTTGGTACATTTCGTGCTCATTGAGCATTTTGACCATGCCTAGTGCATGATGGCATTGTATATGAACCTTGATTTATATATATATACATATATATATATATATACATATATATATATATATACATATATATATATATATATACATATATATATATATATATATACATATACATATACATATACATATATACATATACATATACATATACATATATACATATACATATACATATATATATATACATATACATACATACATATATATATATATATATATATATATATATATATATATATATATATATGTATGTATGTATCTCTTTGATCCATATTCTTGGTGCCTAGAATTTTGTGACTTCTGTTTCCACATGTGTACTTAGATGTTTTTAGAATATTTGTTTTTCATACTTCTCGAGAATGTATGCAATGGATAACAAATGATAGTAAGCGAATGTTTTACTTTGTATGTTTTTGTAATGCGATACGAGATGATACTAACATATGGTAGTAATGAACTTTTAAACTCTTTGGGAAATATTTGTAATTTCTTCTTATGTTGGAAAAATGTGATGAATGCATAGTGATAAAGAGATGAACTTGCCCCAATCCCAATTCCACGCAACTAGTAAGATGCGAGGGCTCAACACCAAGAGTTAGGAAGGGCACAAGTTGTATGAGTTTGATTGAATGGAATGATGAGAGACAGAAAAACTAGTAACATAAACCAAATTTGGACCTACACACCCACCCTACTCAGAACTACTACCATGCTTAGAAGGCCACTTACTTTTCAATTTATCTAGACTTAGATTCATAAATGGCAACTTGGTTGACAAAATATGGTTTTGAGGATTTGATCTCTTTGGAATTTGGATATTTGTTTTCTCTTAATAGAATTTGATTTGTGTTTTTAGCATACCAAGATTTGTTAATTTGTGTGACTGGACCCCCCACACCCTGCCTCATGCCACTAGTAAGAAGCACGGGTTTGTCACCAAAGGCAGGATATAGGCGAGTAAGGGCACTTCTTTCCTTTCCCAACCTCACACCACCAATAAGAGATGTGGGATTATCACCGAAGGTTGATGGGGAAAAGAAGTGTGTAAAATAAAATATTTTGTTTGCTTGGTGCTTTTGATTTCATTTGATTTTGACATTTCTAATCTATGACTTTGGGATATCCTTTCATTCAAAGAGATTTAAGAGGGATAGATGTGACACCAAGAAGCTTCTAGAACAGACCGTAGGCAAGGAAAACTTCACCTAGTAGAAAGAAAGAGCAAAGCCAAGTATGCAGGCCTTGGTATGGTTTTTGTCAATGCTTGTCTGTCGAACTTGATGAAAAGATTTGAAAATAGTTGATGATGTTTGAAGAGATGTGTTTTGAATGCTTTTGCCAATATTTTTAGAAATTTGTAATAGATTGCTTAAGAGTAAGTTCTTGGACTACTATTTTTACGAAATGAGTGGATAGAATGAAACAACTAAATGACTAATGCAATGTAGGTAGCTATAATGTACAAGTGGTGATTTTGATGTTTTATGCGTAAAATCGTTTAAGATGCAAGGAATTGATAGTTTCACCGAATTCCTCACCTTCTAGTGTGCACAAGAGATATGCACCATTTCCATAGTCCTTCATGACTTGGTATGGGCCCAACCACTTGGGCCGAAACTTTCTTGCTTCACCGGTTTTCTTATCGATTCGGGTACTGTCTAGTCTCAAAACTAGATCTCCTTCACATATTTCTCGCTCATAGACTTTTTTATTGTATTGCTTTGGCACATCCAAATCAGCATAGGCTCAGTGCCATTGTTCGGTGTTTAACCTTACCTCATCAAGGATTTCCAGTTGAGAGAGATGTGCCTCCCTATAAGCTTCTTCATCCAGAATCCCTTGTAATGAGATGCAGAGACTGGGTATTTCAACCTCAAGCGGGAGAACTACTTTTGCCCCGAACACCAGCGAAAGGGGTTACTCCTGTTGGTGTTCTTATTGAGGTTCAATGGGCCCACAAGGCCGGATATAGGTTTAAATGCCAATCTCACTTGTTCTCCTTGATCATTTGGAGGAGAATAGCTTTTAACATTTTGTTTGTCGCTTCGGCTTTGCCCATTGGCTTGAGGGTAGTAAAGAGAGGCCGTGTGATGGTTTATCTTAAATTTGTTGCTTAACTCACGGACCTCATCATTTTTAAAGGACATGCCATTATCTAAGATAATGACTTGTGGGACACCATACCTGTACATGATTTGGTTCAAAATGAATTTGGAAATTACCGAACTTGAACTGTGGTGAGAGGCGGGCCTCCACCCATTTAGTAAAATATTCCGTGGCTGTAATTATAAAGTTATGGCCATCGGTTGATGAGGGAGAGAATTTTCCTATCAAGTCCAAACCCCACATGGAGAAGGGCCACGGGTCGCTATTGGTTGCAAGGATTATGCTGGCATGTGAATCTCATGAGAGAATTCTTGGCATTTGTGGCACTTACGTATAAATTCCACTGTGTCATGCTTGAGAGTGGGCCAAAAATAGCCCATCCGATGTATTTTTTGAGTAGTGGCGTGACCACCGAAGTGGCCTCCACATATCCCACTGTGGGATTCATGAAGAATCTTCTTGGATTCTTCTATGTCGACGCATCTTAGAAGCATGCCATCAAAGGATTTATGATAGAGTACCTGTTCTAAAACAACATATTTAGCGGTAATAATGTGTAACCACCTTCTTTGTTATGATGTGGCACCTTCCGGCATGTGTGGTCTATGATAAAATTGATGATATTAGTATAGCAGGGACATGTAAAGATGGGAGGCCTAGTTTCGATGAAGTATATACATTTATCAGGAAAGTCCAGATTTACCAGATCACCTCCATCTAGTGGATTATTAGCTAGCCAATCTACAATGATTTGTCCCTTAAAAATTTTTGGTTTACGAATGTCAACTCGAATTCACCCATTAAGGTTATGAAACATCCAACCTTTTTAGATAAAGAACCTTGCATAAGGAATGTTCGTAAATGATCTGTCTTTACAATGACCCTCGTTTCTTGGTTTAACATGTAATGTCTTAAACGTTTTGTTGCAAAGACTATGGCAAGGCATTCTCTCTCTCGTATGTGTGTAACGTGTTTCATAATCAAGCAATGTTCAACTAATGAAATAGACCGCACGTTCCCGTTTATCATTGTCTTCTTGAGCCAGCATGTAGGTGAGTGAGACATGGGTGGCTCGTGAGTATAGGATCAAAGGGCGGTTTGGTTTGGGAGGCATTAGCATGGGTGGAGACAATAAGAAGCGTTTAACTACTTCAAAGGCCTCATTGCATTCTTCAATCCAATCAATGTTATAATCTTTCTTTAATAGATTGTTGATTAGATGAATGGAAAAACTTAGATCTGGGATGAACCTATGGATTGCATCGAGTTTCCCAAGAAATGACCTGATTCCAGACTTGTTCGATGGTGGGATCATTTCGAGAATAGCCCGTATTTTGGCTAGATCAACATCAATCCCTCATGAAGATATAATGTAGCCTAGAAGTTTGCCTCCTATCACACCAAACACACACTTCTCTGGGTTTAATGTGACGCCATATTTGATTAGTCGTGAGAGGATGATATGGAGCACTTCTGGATGATCACAACGTTTCTTGGCCTTGGCCAAAAAGTCATCCACATAGGATTCCACAATTTTATGGATAAGATCATGGAATATATATGTCATTGCCTACCGATACGTAGCACCGACGTTCTTAAGACCAAAATGGATGATAACGTAGCAATAAGTTCCCTAGGGAGTTATGAATGTAGTTTTGGCTTGATCTTGTTCAGATATTTTAATCTGATTATACCATGAGAATCCATCCATGAGGGACAACAGTTCAAATCTAGTTGTTACATCAACGATAACGTCAATGGATGGTAATGGGAAGTCATCCTTAGGACAAGCTTTGTTAATATCCCAAAAATCTATGCAAATGCATATCTTCCCATTCTTTTTGAGGACAGGGACAATATTAGATACCCATTGTGAATAGTCAACGGGTTTGATGAATCCCACTTGGAGAAGTTTTATTACTTCCTCTTTTACCATGAGAGCCACTTTTGGCTTCATTGGTCTTGACTTCTGTTTAATTGGTTTCACATCTGGTTTAGTGACAAGATTATGCACTGCGACATGTGGTGCAATGCCCATCATTTCTTTATAGTTAAATGCAAAATCCTTTTGATGTTCTTTGAGGATTTGGGTGTGTATTTCTATCTCCTCTGGAGTTAACGAGGATCCCAACTTCAAAATATTTGGTTCTTCCTCCGTTCCAATGTTTATGTCAATGGTTTCTTCTATTAAAGAAGTGTTACCTTCTTCAAATTCAAGTGGGGCTGGAGGTAGTTCCAAGCTTTCTCCATTTTCTATCTCGTATATATCGAGATCCTTCTATGGAGGAGACTCTACCATGGGATTTCCAAAGTAGGAAGAGGAATGTGGTATTAAGGAAAGATCAACTATACGGTGAGCAAGGTGTAGCTCCACATAGGCATTTAGATATTTGAGAGTGACTCTATCATCATCAATGCGATCCATGATAGAAAAATCATCCTTAGCTTCTCCATGAGTCAGGAGTGAGTTTGTAGGTATTTTACGCACTAATAGTTCGGTACAAAGTGATACTGTGAAATTCATATCTTCCAACTCACTGTTTGGAGTGAAACAGGAAGTTGAGGTTGCTATCGAGTCTGTAAGAAGGTTCTGCTCTCGTGGGATTGCTTCAATTGATATGAAGTCAAATCCCTTGCTTAGATCTAACACCGCTGTTTTGTATAGTTGTAAATGTTCAGCCCTAGTTTCATATACCTCAGAGACTTGGTTTGTGACCAGTTGTGAGTCTCCTAGCACTCTAATGTTGTCGACACCCATTCTTTTAGCTAGGATGAGGCCAAGGAGGAGAGCTTTGTACTCACCTCGTTGTTTGTACATTCAAAGTTTAATTTAAAGGTGAAAGGTAGGATCTTTCCCTTGGGTGAAGTAAAGATTACTCCCGCCCCAGCTCCAAAGTGACATCTAGCTCCATCGAAGTGGAGAGTCCAATACTTGCTTGGAAAAATGGATGTTGGGATATCTATCGTATCTATTTCTTTTGCTTCGGTCACTTCTACCATAAAAATCATCTGATGGAAGAGAAGCAATTCCCAGGGTGTGTCCCATACCCATAGAATCAAATGGTAGGAGAATAGGTAAGTCCTTCTCTAGCAACTCGACAATTTTTGCGGTAGTCCCTAGTGACATTGTTTTTATAACATTGGTCTCACTTTTGAGTGCTTTGGAATGTCCTCAGCTAGATTTGTAACTTCTAACTCTGTGGTGGGTATCAACTCTTCTTTTGGTTTCAAATTAATTGGTTTGATGAGTTGATTTGTTGGGAGTTCAAACTCGGAGTGAACGCCCGGTCTTTTCTTCAAATCAGCTAGGTGTATATCGAAGGGTTTTGGGTCACCTTGTGCCATAAATATTTTCCCTAAGTGTAGAAATATTATTTCTTGGAATAACATGGAAGGGATCGCCTTCATGCGGTGTATCCATAACCAACCAAGGATCATATTATAGTTGGTTTTTTGATCTATAATATAAAACTCGGTAAGGACCGTCTTGGGTCCTAAAGTGACTGGTAAAACTATGGTTCCAATTGAAGTGGATTTGAGGCTATCATAACCTCTTAACGTATTTCACGTTGTGGAATAGTTTGTCTCTCCATATCCTAACTTTTGAAGAAAATTGAAGGGGACTATATTAACTACTACCCCATCGTCAACCATTACACATTTAACATAATTATTGTAGACCCAAACTTGTAAATGTAAAGTTGGGTCACCTCTTCGTGTAATTTCAGTGTCTGTTGGCATTTTACTTATATCAAATATAAATTCTGTATTCCTATTTGGCTGCCCCAGAGGATAAACGTCAAAATCCACATGGTTTACTTGTGTTTCAGGGGAGGGTGATGTTGATTAAATTACCAAGGCCTAACACTTCTAAGAGGGAAGCTCTGTGGGCGAGAGAGTTCTTTAACAAATCCAAAAAGGAGATGTGAGAGAAGGTTTTAGTCAAGTCATTAATTAAATTATAGGCACCTATGGTTTTTACCAATGCTTGTTGACTATTTTCTGGTTCTAATGGATAATTGGGAGTAGGTTGGGACGAATAATCCCATGTTCTTGTTATGGTTTCTACGGGTAGCTCGGTGTCTAACTCTACCAAACCAACTATCTTGGTTTGGGGTCGAGTTCCTAGTTGGGGTGCGATTGGCGGATTTAATGAAGTTGAAGCTTCATGATCATTATTTCCTGTTATGACACCTTTGTTTGTTCCATTAGGATCTAGCCTGTTATTGTTAGAATGGTTTGGGAGTGGATCATTAAAGATCTTGAGGGGTGCATTTTGAGGGGAAACTGCCCTTGCATAAGTGTTTGGCATGGGTACTATAGAATTTTCTAAAAACATATCTATAAAGAGTTGCTTTTGATCTTCTGGAAAATGCTGCATGAATTTATTGTATTCATGACAAGTCCTAGTATCGCGACCTTGAATCTTGTGGAAGCCACAATATAAATAGGAATTATAATTTTGAGGTTGTTGATTTAAAACCTGTTGTGACTTGAAATTATGATAAGGTTACTAGTTGTTAGAGTTAAAATTTTGAGGATGTTGCCTTTGGTTTTGACTCTGATATCCAACTAAGTTTCGATTTGGACTTTGTGTTTAGGTTTTTCATTGTCGTCATTGTTGTTGTTGCCGTGGTGGATGATTAAAATCCACCGCGTTGATTGTTGGAGTAAAATTTTTATTTCGCTGATTATTAGCAAGTGGCGAAATGTTTACAATGTTTTCCCTTTTAACTTGGTTAGTTACTCCATCTGTTGTAACTCCGCAGTTCTTGTTAAGGATCTTAGGTCCTTGATTTGTGTTCCCGTATTAGAATAGGTCAGTAGTGTTTTGATTAGGAGTGGTTAATTTCATGTTTTTCCCATATGTCTTACGACCACTATCTATCATTGCTTGGTCGATTCGGAGAGCACTCTTAAGTACTTCATCATAATTTCTTAGTGGTAACTTCTGGACTTCTTCCTTTATCTCTCTATTGAGAGAATTAAGGAATAAATCACATAGTTCCATTTGATCCATGTTTGGAGCACTTGCTGATGAGTAGAGAATTGTACACCATCTTTGAATAAAATGAGTAGCGGATTCATTATGTTCTTGTTTGATATGCAAGAACTCCCTGATTCCCATTCTTAATAATTTGTTCATGTTGAAAGCTTTGATGAATTCTGACACAAGTTGTTTAAATGAGTGTATCGAGGCTTCAGGTATTCTGTAATACCAATCAAGGGAAATACCTTCTAAGGTCTTAGGGAATATTTTAGTGACAACCCCGTCCCAAGGGAGTAACTCCCGTATGGCTATGGCATAGGCCTTAATGTGTGCATTTGGGTCCCCTTCCCCTTTGTATTTGGGTAAATCGGGAGAGGTCTTGGAAGCATAACACTTCGTATGGTGAAGTCTAGGGGATCTTTTAAATATTCTGAATAAGTCCCTACTTGCGTAGGCCTCGACCATCGATGGGGCTTGTTGAGGGGGTTGAGGTGGAATGGGTTGTTGATATGGCATAGCATATGCATTTTTAGGGACATAAGGGAATCCCTGTGGTTGAATGAACATCCTGGGAGAAGAGAACATGTCCCCTTGTGGTGATTTTGAATAAGTGTTTAGGTAAGGAGGAGCATTGTTTTGGTATGGGTTGTTTGGTGCCAAGCCGAGAGGTGTCATGTTTTCTACTAGAGAAGCGTTTGAAAATGCGGTCCTAGCTGGTGTTTGCTGGGGGTAACTATAAGGATTTTGATGAGGCATGCCTAATGTTCCAGTTCCTGTAAGGAGGTCGACATGACTGGGATGATGTAGAGGGTTAGACATTCTTGCTTGACCAAAATATGAATTTTGGTTTGCTTGAGCGAGTTCCACCCTCTAACCTTTTTAGCTAAGGCTAAAATGACCTCCATTGGTGAATAAACAGTGCTTTGTCTTAATGGAATTTTTTGTATAGCCGGAGGTTGTAAAGGGGTATGGTACCTACTATGAATTGATCGTTACCTTCTCGCCAAGCTTCACCAAGGGCATTTCCCATAGGTGGAGGAATGGGGGTGTTTTCTTGGAATAGGGTATCAGATTGTATTTGTAGACTCCCTATAGGTGGATACATATTTTGGAAGCATTGTTTGCTTTTAGCGAAGCATGCTAAGTACTCCTCATCCAAAAAGGGGAGTGGGTCTGACTATCTACTAATCTATGGTCTAAACAAGATCTGAGAAGATGAAGTGAATTCTCTAGTAAACATCATATTGTTAGAGCTGAAGGATCTGGATATTGTGTTTGTGTAAGCTGATCAAACTCCTCAATTCAGAATGAAGAACTTGAGCTAGTTCTTTGAGGGGGAGTTTTTGACGACAAGTAATTACTTGAATAGTTATCAGCCCATGCAGCAAGCGAGGGCGATGGTTGTCTACTTGTTTGACTATAGCTTGCTTCAAGACCTATGAGAGGTTTGCCATATGTATCGTATCTTGACATATTCAAGGGGTATATGAATACCCGTAGAATAATGGGAAAGAGTGAAGGTGGATGGAAGAAATGAAAACAGAAGAGGAATATTAGTTTGTTCACGTCGGGTTCACCAATTTTGTATGATTGAAAAGTGACATGTGAGCATGGGAATCTACAAGTACCTCTTCCTCATACCTGACCTCCCGAGGTTGTGTCGAGATAACCGGTGAATGTTGAATGTGAATGGATACAAACAAGCTAATCGGGTAATCTTATATCCTCAATACACAATAATGGAATTTACAAATCTAAGGAAAAGAAGGCACTCCTAAACTTAATTGGTTTAATGGTTCATTCAGATATAATGGCTGTTCGGAGGCTCCAATCAATGTCGAGATCTGTCGAGATCATGTTTCTTGGTTGTTGGATATGTGGGAAGTGACCTGTGGGAGCTTCGTATATATCTCTAGACAAGGTCATGAAAATGATGATGGGTGATTTAGTGGATTTATAGTGAACTATGGCTGGTTTTCTGGTCTAGCCCAGAAAATATTAGATTGATTGGCTTCTACGTTTAATATGGAGAACTGCACTATAATATCTGGTGGGAATGGTGAGGATCTAAATACCAACATTCATAAGTCGGTATCAATACTTAACTGCTTTGTAGGCCCGTTGGGTTGTGGGACTTGGGGATCACAACCGTGAGTTCGTGGTTATTGTGGAACTCATTATGGTCATGTGAAGAATTAATCCCTTCTCCTAAATATCTAGTAATTGTATGCCTTTTCAGCCTCTATGTTTAGAACTAGAAGTTGTATAATTTTCTCGAGTACCTAACAGGTGTTCTGGACAACTTGAATGCGTAAACTAGTATCTATGTCAATGAGGAGGTCTCTTGCGTTAGGATGTGGAACCAAAGGATCGCAACCAAATGTTTGCTCTCTTTCAAATCCTTACACAAGTATTTGGGTATTTTATCAAGGGCAAACTATAGTTAGGATGGTTTGACCAAAATGTGTAAGCTTTGTCGTCTTCGATGTTTAATCCTCTTAGTTGCTCACTAATTACTTGTAAGTTTCTACTGTTGCTCGAAATGCCTATATCCTAAGGTCTTGATCTATATCAACTAATGTCATGGGTAGATTTGGTTGAGGCACTATGGGTTCAAATATATACTCTCTAGGCTCTCTAGGTCCTATGATTGTCATACAAAATGATTCAACTTTTAACTAAAATTAATAAACTGATTACAAAAAGAGGTATTTACACTATGCAAGCATCCTTCTATTTTTGTATTTTTCAATGACGTATTTCAATGAAATTGAAGAGCAGCTACTCTAGTATATTTATAAAATGGACAACTAATCTAGTAACAAAATAAAAACAAGCAAAGTAGCCTGGTATGGCTATTTGCCTGTGCAGTTGTGATTTTATCCTAAATATCTAATCAACTAAATATATTAAATTGAAAGGCTCTCAATCTTGCCTCAGAGGTTGGGAATGAATCACAGTTTCTTAGACTATCAATCCCCATAACTTCCCAAAGGATATCGAGAGAAAAATTTTAACTGAAATGAAATAATTCACTACTCTATTTGATATGTTGTAACTAGAACTTTGATAGCTCAAACCTGGCATTTACAGAACAGTGGTAAATCTAGTTATGTGTGATTTCATCCCCTCAGTGTGATCTCCTCGTTCCTTCATGTCCTCGTGAGTCCAAAAAGTGTGTATATGATAGTATCAATAGAAGATGGTATTCAAACAATGGCAGCTTTGGATATAGACCGAATACAATGCAAGTAGGAGAGAGATAGCGCAAGTGAACAGAGCTTGACTATGCAATTCCTAGCGGGATTTATTATGGGAATACAACACAAGTGTACCGAGAGTTTTAGAATCTATCCTTGTGACAAAACAAAACCTGCAACTTTAATGGATTCTAGTCTAGAAATGAAGCTATTATATGCTAAAATGATTGTATGGAGTAGTAATGGAATAAGACTGAAACAAGAAGATTGAATGATTTCTAAACAACAAAAAAATAATAATAACCAATGCAAAACATGAAGATAGTAGAATTGCAAGCAAGAAATTGAAAGACTGAATAAGAGAATTGAGAAGATGAGGGGCCATTTGCTTGAAAACAAGCTGGCTATTTATAACCAATGCATTTACCAGAGGGTAACTCCCATTTGAACTCTTTTACTATAAACAAAGGAAAAACACTATTACCAGGGAACCAAAAACATTAATGCAAGCCAAAGTGGTTGAAGAAAGCATGTAAATTTGAAGATTTACATTTGACACAATCGTTGGAAGAATATGGAAAATGTGTACAGACTACCGCCTTGTGCGGGTGACGGTTATGGGACCGCCACCTGTCTGGCCAAGCATCATGGGACCGCCGCCTAGGCAGGGTGGCGGTTTCATCACTGAAGCCTAAAATGTAATAAAATAGGGGGCAAAGGGTAAAACAAAGCATGTGGAGGTTGAGCGGGGCATTTGGATACAAGTGTATACTTGGCGAGCCTTTCTGGATTCTGAACACTTTGCAAGGAGACCTGTATTATCATTAGGGCATGTGTAACATCGTTTTGGTGGTGCAAGATACCCTATAATTTTGGGTACGTACGGTGAGCCACACCTAGACGAAGATGAAGGGCTACTTGGCATTGACCCCATAAGAGATTGTGATTGAGGAATTATGATAGACAAGGAGTGATTGGGTGATGAGAAGATAGGCCATGGATCAATGTAAGACCTAGGAGTTTCCTCACTTAATGAAGAATGTGAAGATGGAAGAATAAGAGGAGGATCAAGTTGCATGATTTGAGGCTCTTCCTCTGTTTCTTGATAAAAGGAATCAACATTTTTCTCAAAATATGCGGGTACATCGAAGTCTAAAGAGAATCCTTTCTCGTAATATCTTCATGTGCCCCTATAAATGCCCTGATTGTTTCTTCATTCTAAAAGAGGTCAATTGGTATGATTTGTTGATCGACCACCAGGGGTTGATTGGAAGAAAGAGGTTCACTTGGTGTGGAAGACTTAGAAGATGTTTGATGATGATTAATAGAAGAAGATGACGTGAGAGATGAAGAAGATGTGTAGCTAGATGTCTCAGGAGTAGAAGAAGGTGGTGTGGACCTACCTATACGATGGTATATCATCTGTAAACTAGTAGGATTAAGTCCAAAGTCTATAGATTGTGATGCATGGGTCGATTCAGATGTTTGAATCAAAGGACTTTGAGTCACACGAATCTTCAAAGAAGGAAGATTTATTGGGGGTGATTGATGAAGAAGGTCCTATGAAGAAGGGGAGGACCGTGATTCAAGAATCGCATCAGATGAATAATAACAAGGGTCCTACAAAGAAAGAGAGGACCATGATTCTAGAATTGTATTAGATGTTTGCTTGGAGGGATTTAGAGTCACACGTATCTTTAAAGGAAGAAGACATTGTTGAGGTGACTGATAAAAGGGGTCCTGCGAAGAAAGAGAGGACTGCGATGTAGGAGTCATATTAAATGTATGATGAAGAGGTTACTTGGGAAGATAGGGAGGACCATGATATAGGAGTCGCATTAGATGACTTAGGAGTTGAATTAGATGAATCCAAATAGTAGTTTGGATATGAATCCTCAGAAGAAGAGGAAATGTTTGGATTATAATTAGAAGAAAAGTGGGGGGAAATCGAATAATAATTTGGATCAAAAGTTTCCAAATCATACCACCAACTATGAGATGAAGGTGGATAACGAGTTACCCGAATGGGACTTCTAGCGCGAAGAACCAAACGAGGTTTAGTCATGATGGATATCCTTTGATGTGAATGACAAAAATTGAATTCCTTATTGTCGCAAGAATGAGGAACTGCGTGATAATCAATCATTGTTGGTGTCATTTTAATCTCAAATATCTAGCCCTGGATAGTGGGATAAAACTTCTTCAAAGTGAATAAGGTGCTATGTCCATCTGGGAAGCATAACAACAACCAACTAGAAATTTCGTAAGTATGGAGATACATGTGTGATTTTGTGAAGGGGGGTCCAAGGAAAATAAACATCGTGATGATGCAATCTTAATGACATCAAAAGGGATTTCCCTAGAAAATGATTTATCTAGATGAATAATCACAAGGAACAATCACGCAAGTGTGAAACACAAAGCCAATCAACAAGGAACTACTCCTATGTAAAATGTGTGTGCAAAGTGATAGTCCGATGCAAAAATGATCAACACAATGTCAATATTTACATGTTGGCGAGAAAATTTGTCGGGTGGAAAAAATTGTGGATTTCTTGCCAATGCTATGGGAATCTAAGTCCCTCTACTTAACCGGTGCAGCTGCTTTGTATGTGCATGCATGAGAAAGTGTGGATTTATGTGGTGGTCTTTCAACCGGGATCCAACAGGGGCACTCCACTGACCTTGTGGCAAAGCTAACAATCTCTTGCTAGGGAAGAATTTGTCTAGAAGTGGGAAAGGGAGTGAGAATTGATGTAGGAGAACCAATGTTGCAAGTAGAAAATTAGAGGCTTGTGCACACCAGTCAGAAGTTTCATCACATGCACTTGAATTTTAGAAGAAAACAAATATGCAAAACAACAACAAGACCAAATAGAGCTTAATGAACACAAAGTACCAATAAACTCCTCAATCAAAGAGGCTAAAATTCCTTCTTCCTTTATTGAAGCTCAAGAATTTTTTTTTACATAGTGTGGGAATGGAAGAAATTGAGAAGGGGGGAATAGAAGAATTTGGCTATCTCCTTTGTTCTCTCAATACACTCTTGAGTTTACAAAATCAATTACCAACCCTTTGCAATGGGAATGACGTTACAATTTATAGAATGAGAGGTGACTTATCATCTTCCTCATGACCCTCCATATGCCTTAATATGACTTAATACTGTTCATATTTCACTTTAAATATTTAAGTCCCTTTTATAATAACAAGGCGACTTAATTTACATTATGTTTCTAAAGTCACTTTTAAGTGACTTAAAGGCATATCAAAAGTGCAAACCCCAACAAAGAATTAGAGAGAGAGAGAGAGAGAGAGAGAGAGAGAGAGAGAGAGAGAGAAGAAAAAGAGTAGATGTCACTCGATGAAGTCCATTGATCCTCGTTGATGGAAAGCTCCAAATGCAGTGAAACTTTGAATCTTTGAACTCCTTGTACATTGTGAAACTCCTCCAAATTAGCTCCCGAACGCTCACCCAGTTGGATGAACTAAGGTGGATCTCGAATTCCCTTGGAAAAATGGTCGGGATGCTCTCGAACAATGATGTCCTCCTGAATGATTATCCTTGTACATCCCATTGTGCCAAAACTTCTCTTTGAGTGTAACTTACTATTTTTAGTAAGTGTGAAAAAAGTAACTCTCTCGATCCTTTGCTGAGTGTTGTGACCTTGATTCCCCTTTCTCCCTGCATTCCTCACTCCTTTAGATCAAATTTCTATTTTTAGCAGGTGCTCGAGGGCACACTTACTATTTTTAGTAAGTGCCAAAAATGTCCGTTCTAGTGGATTCTTAGCTGTAGTGCACCTCCAATGTCTTCATCTTCTTCGTAGGTTCTTCTATTGCTGACTTTCCCAAAATAGCAGTTCCTATGTAGTAGACCTGCTATTTTTAGAAAGTTGGCCTCTGGGAGTCAGATTGACATGGAACGAAGTTTTTATATTGGTTTTTTGCCCAATATCTCCCTCTACAATTTCAGGCCCACCCGCTTAATAATCCAGGAGATTTTAAAGTTTTAATTTTTCGACCTGGCAGTGCTTCTGGGTATGACAACCATTAATGGACCTCAAAATTGCAGGTCTGGTTTTCTATACCATTTGCGAAGAAAATTGTATTTTTTATGTGGGTTTTTTCTTTTGATGCTTCACGTGAAATCTTACTTCGATCCGGCAACCGGTTTGACGGGAAATCCCACTTCTTTCTTCGTTGAGCCGGAAAGGAGATTTCTTCATTGTGGATGCTCTGTAGCACATGGGGGGAGTTTGAAGGTCTTTTATTGATGGTCTTGGTCATAGGAATGAACAGCAACAAATGCTTCTTTGATTCATGCACCGGCTCACAATATTTCTTCAAATCTTTGTTTTTAGGTTATGGAGATTTTCACCATTTTGTTCCTCTTGTTCTTCGTTTCTCCTTCTTTTTTCTGTGAAAAAATCCTTCTAATACCTACACATCACTGTGGGGAGTTTGTTTCAGTGCTTGGGTTGAGCTGGTCTGAGCATTTGGAATGGCGGAGTGATGGTAGAATGTTGCAGAGGAAGAATGGAGGAATGGAGTGCACATAAGTGTTAGAAGTTAGAAGAGGGAAAAGCGACACTTGGAAAAATTTCAAAAAGATATGCATAGGTAGGGCTTAGGAACATTTTTCCATGCTTGATTTCCCTAACCTTAGGGATGTGAGGGACATCAATTTCCACAATGAGCAAGACGGCGACACGTGGCACTAGATCCAACGGTAGGGAATGAAGGAGGAAAAAGTTGATTTAAAGCACTAGGAGCTGAAAGGAGGTCACATGGGTGTCCAAATGAATCACTATGGGGGATGGGAACATTTTTCAAGGTCTTATTTTCCCCACCTCAATTGCATAAGGGACATCAAATTCTACAGTGGTCAAGAGCATGACACGTGGCGCCCGATCCGACGGCAGGGAATGCACGCTCCAAATAAGCACTTGGGGGCTGAACTGTTGTCACGTGAGTGTCCAGAAGACTCCTTATCTGGGATGGGTGAATTTTTAAAGGTCTTATGTCCCCAACCTTAGGTACATAAGGGAAATCAGTTTCCATGGTGGTCCTGGAGCTGACACGTGGCGCCCGATCCAACGGCAGGGGATGAATGCTCCAAGAATGCACCTAGGGGCTGAACTATCAAGTCTGAAGGTCATATGAGGGCCCCAGAGGTCACATGGGGGCTGGGGAATTTTCCAAGGGCTGATTTACCTGACCTTAGGGATGTCGGGGACATGAAATCCCACCAGGCTCCTGGTGCTGACACGTGTCCTCTCGAAAAAATGACTAAGTCCTGAATTACCTTTGAGAGGGTAACTTGGAATGAAGATAACTTGAGCTCCCAGTGGAATTTATTGGTGAAATTTTATATTATCCTGACTAGAAATGGAATTTTTAATCCAATGATGTGGTTATAATGTCTTAATTCGACCATATGATCCCTAAAAAATCAGATTTTTGATCTGGGACTCCACTTGTGCCTGAGAAAAACTACCTTCCAATCATATGCACCAAGGTGTTGTGAAAAATATTATTTCACCATCATGTAGGTCTTGGAATTTTATTTCCAAATTTTTTTGTTTTACTTCCAACTCCATTTGGAGCTCTCGAATCTTCTTCTAAAGCCCAACAGTTGTTTTAGGCCTGTAACTGCCTAGGCTTGTGAACCCTGTTTTTCACTCAGACTGCTCCAAGTCTTGAAAAACTTCTCTAAACCTTCAAAAATAATTTCTTTGATGTCATAAGGTATTCCATTCACCTCCATGTTGAATTTTTCCCTTCCGTTCTACTCCAGGGGGTCAATCCAGTCCTGGGAAGGCCAGCGACAGCCCTTCCCGTGACTCCCCAAAATTTGCATTTTCAATGAAGTCCTAAAATCACCTAGGGGAATGAATGGAATTTCCTAAATCACCTAGGGGATGATATAACATTGGTTGGGAGGTAATTTGGACTAACTGGATAGAGTTGGGGTTTCCTAGGAATGATAAAGCATGAAAATTTTGGCATAGGGGTATAGTTGTCGTGCTTGGAAATTTCCAATTTCCTTGTTGCACATTTGCATGAAAACAACTGGCTCTAGCTTGGGGACATGACATGGACTGAGAGAAGTGAAGACATGGCATGGGAATCTAGAATCTCAATTTTAGACCATATAGTTCATTGACCAGTGCCTTATCCATTGGGCCCTGCGGAGTCATGTACAACTTCTAGAAAGGAAGATTAGAAGGAAACACACACACACAAAATGAAGGAAAGGAAACACACAACACACAACAGAAGGGAAACACACCTATCAATCACCTATGGTACAAGGTAGGGGGGACAACCCACTTTCACTGAAGTACTTTTCATTTCTCAAAAGTTACCCCTGAAGAGGCAACGCTGAATGATGATGTTCTGCGAAGCCGTTGACGGGTTCCAGAAAGTAGCCTCCTTTCCTTAATTGTTTATGGAAGCCAGGTGCTTCCATGATTGTCCTTTTACTTTGTAGGAGTGAGTCCATGTGAGCTTCTTGATGTTCTGTCCTTGCTTGGAAATTTTACTGCCTTCGTGTTCTTTGAAGTCGGTCTCATAGTGCCAGTTGCCTTTCATGTTTATCCATATAGCTGATTTTCCATTGAGCATCTCATCGCTGCCCCAGGGCTGCTTTTTGTTCAAAATACTTGAACATTCTTGATTCTTTTCTTTCCCAGGCCTATGCTCATTGACATCTCTTCCATGAGAAACCTCAAACTTATCCATTTCCTTTACTCCACTACGAGGTGCTTGAGTACTGATGGAGGGATTGGGCGTGGCCTCATACTTTTCTTGTATGCCCATGGCACGAGTGAAGAGATCAAGAATCATCTCCGGGTCTTCCATAAATTCTATTGTATCCAATAGTTCTTGCATAGAGATCTCATCATCTTGGGAATCATTGAACTCTAACGATCCTTCATCAAAAAGAGATTCATCTTCAAATGGGAATGAAAATATCTCCATTTCGTTATTGCATCCATCAATCATTAGCTCGGAGTGGCATCGTATTTTTCATATTTCTTTATCTCGATGTGGCCAACCTTCGCACTAGTTAAGGCTTCCAAACTAGCTTCATGCTTGTCTTGCAGATTTGTGGCTTGTATCAAGATCTCGAGACTGAGCTCAGGATCTTCAGTTTCTTCTACAACTTCAAGCATTTCTTGTATAGACATTTCTTTCAAAACTTTTGCGGGCTCATCACAAGCTGATTTTTTCTCTCCATAGATGGCTTGACTGAGATCATCTTCATCCCCAAATGGGAATGAGAATAAATCCTCATCTTGGAAAATCATATAAGTTGATTTATCTTCTTGAAAATCATCGAGAACCATCTCCTCTTCCTCATGGTCTGCATCATCTAGTGATTCGGGGCTGCCCTCTTGTAACTCGAATCTCCTCAAGGCTTCTTCAAAATCCAAATCTCTTTGGGAAGGCATGTCTGGGCCTATCAAGATGGGGATATCCTTTTCTTCCTCGGTTGCCACAAAGTGATTCATCTGCCTACTACCTTGATACAAGATGTTAGCTTCCGGCTTCCAGAATTTCATACTATGTACCTCATCTTCTTCTCGGAAGTAATTTCTCCATGTCTCCCTTCACTAGTATGGTTATAAAAGACCAATTCATCTGAATTTTCCCTCCCAACTCTTGGCAAAAATTTCTACTCAACAACATTCCGAACGAGGCTGGGACATCTACTACCAAAATCATCACTGAAACTTTCTTGTCTAGAAATCTGGTGAGAGCCACTTGTGCATCTTTAACCTTCCCTACAAGTGAGACCTTTTTTTGATTCCAAAGAGTAACAAGAGCCACTAGGTGGAGTCATTGTAAGTTTAAGAGCCTTGGTGACCTTCAAAGGCATCACGTTGTCTGAGGCACCAAAATCTATTATGTAATTGTTCAGTACATATTCTCCAACAAGAAGGGAGACGTAGAAAGGTTCAAATTTATCAGTCTTTGATGCACTTAGAGAAAGAATGTTCTGTGAGGGAGGTGTAGGTGAGTTTGGTAGCATGCCTTTGGAACGATGAGCTACATCATTGGGTGTTAGACTACCACTCCTGATATATCGGATGAACCTCTCGAATTGTTCAGGATGAGTCCACAAATATTCGGTTTCGGTAATCTACACTTTGGCTTTGTTTGCATATTCTATGAAGTCAAAGGGAGTAGATGTGGAAAAGGGGGTGAAGGGACTAATTTTGGATTTAGGATAGGTTTGGAAGCAGGAGTAGATTTTTGGGAAATGGAGGGTATTTTGAAAGGTACACTAGGAGCTTTCAAGGAATTAGATTTTTTAGGAGTATATTTGGGTTTAGAAATGGAAGAGACATTGGAAGACTTACTTGGGATTTCGGGAGTCTTCTTACTTGCTACGAGATCAGGATCCAATAATGCAGACTTCATGGAAGATGGAAGTGGGGATCCTCGACTGATTATTTTATTTTTGGAGTCGCCATAGGAGGATCATCAACCTTCTTTTCTTTTACAACAGTGGAGGGAGATGCTCTTTTCTCAGACTGAGAACGAGTGAATACCATGCATGAGAAACTGGGTGCATCTTCTTCATCTTCTTCATAACCTCCAGAATACTCACAAAACCTGATTTGTGTATCGTTCTCAAACTCATCACTTTCTTGGAAATTGCCACCTTCTTGTTCAAGATCTTCTTCACTTTCTTGAAATCTACAATTTACATTCACGGGTGGGGCCTCCAAGGCAAGTCTTTGGGGTGCTCCTACAATCTAATTTTTGTTGCTTCTTTGAGAAGAAACTCGTTCAAATAATTCCCTCTTCAAAGAGGCCATCTCATTCGCCAAATTTTGCAGCGATGGATTAGTTCTCTCATCTTTAGGATGTTGGGCCTTGCCCTTTGATGGATTCTTGATCTTTCCAGAGAGGATGAGATCGTCATCCAATTCAATGGCCCTCCTTTGTGCTTCTACAATGTTCCTTGGTTGAACTCTTCATAGGAGAAATCCTACCTCCGAGTGATTGAGAATTTATGAAGAATCTTTTGATATTGTTTTGAGAGGGTGAATCTTCTTCCGGTATCCTACAAAGCAACCGTTCAAAACGAGCCATGAAGTCTCTCATTGTTTCACTTTCTCCTTTCCTCATTTGAGCCAACTGCACCAAGAGGTCTTGACAATCTTCAGTTGATTTAAATCTTTCCTCGAAGGCAGCCTTGATGTCATCCCAACCAGTGATGGATCGGGAAGGTAGGAGGTAGAACCATTCTGCTACTTTTTCTTGGAGGGACTCCATGAACAATCTTACAGCAACATCTTCATGCTTTGAACACCAAGAATTCCACATGATGTCGTGAAAGAAACAATGTGTTCTTCAGATGTTGTGTGTTGTCACCTTTGAACTTTGGAAAGTTCTTGTGGGAACCCATTGGTAGATCATGGAGAGGTGGCTCAAGAGAAAGTGGGCCCGTATTCCTTCCCCATGGAATAATGGGTTGAGGTATTTCTTCTTCATCTGCCATTATCATTTCTACTTCGCTCTTGCTTCTATGAATTCTTCTTCAAATTCTTCTTCTTCTAGGAGCTCAATGCTCAATGGTGGTTGAAAAATGGGAGAATTTGAAGGTGGAGTATCCACAAGAGTTTTGATAGGATTTCCCAGTGAACTTCGTGAAGATTCAGATGGAGAGGAGGCTTGAGAGAAGAAGTATGGGTTATCTCTAATTCATTCTTGTTGATTTTGTGAAGCCTCGAAATTAAAATCATCAACACCTCTCGACCTGCTCAACTTGGTGTATCTTCTTTCAGCTAGCTTTTGAAAACTTTTGTAGTCGGAACATGAAAGGGCACTGTAGAATGTGAAAATTCATGTGTAGAAATCAGCAGTGTATCTTTCGGCAATAGACTTTCATGAACTCCTTTTTTATTTTTTCAATATTTGATTTTTTTTTTTGAATTTTTGGGACCTTGCGTCGTATATTGGGTGTAGATGCTGCTAAATCTACCCCACGGTGGGCAAAAATTTTTGGAAAAATTTTTGGGTGGAAAAACTTGTGGATTTCTTGCCAACGCTCTGGGAATCTAAGTCCCTCTACTTAACCGGTGCAGCTGCCATATGTGCATGCGTGAGAAAGTGTGGATTTCTGTGGTGGTCTTTCGACCGGGGATCCAACAGGGGCACTCCACTGACCCTGCGACAAAGCTAGCAATCTCTTGCTAGGGAAGACTTTGTCTGGAAGTGGGAAAGGGAGTGAGAATTGATGTAGGAGAACCAATGTTGCAAGTAGAAAATTAGAGGCTTGCGCACACCAGTCAGAAGTTTCATCACATGCACTTGAATTTCAAAAGAAAACAAATCTGCAAAACAACAACAAGACCAAATAGAGCTTAATGAACACAAAGTACCAATAAACTCCTCAATCAAAGAGGCTAAAATTCCTTCTTCCTTTATTGAAGCTCAAGCAGAATTTGTACATAGTGTGGGAATGGAAGAAATTGAGAAGGGGGAATAGAAGAATTTGGCTATCTCCTTTGTTCTCTCAATACACTCTTGAGTTTACAAAATCAATTACCAACCCTTTGCAATGGGAATGGCGTTACAATTTATAGAATGAGAGGTGACTTATCGTCTTCCTCATGACCCTCCATATGCCTTAATATGACTTAAGACTATTCATATTCCACTTTAAATATTTAAGTCCCTTTTATAATAACAAGGCGACTTAATTTACATTATGTTTCTAAAGTCACTTTTAAGTGACTTAAAGGCATATCAAAAAGTGCAAACCCCAATGAAGAATTAGAACATTTGAAAGCGAGAGAAAGTTGGGGGGAAGAGGAGAGAGAGAGAGAGAGAGAGAGAGAGAGAGAGAGAGAGAGATATGTCACCCGATGAAGTCCGTTGATCCTCATTGATGGAAAGCTCCAAATGTAGTGAAACTCCAAATCTTTGAATTCCTTGCACATTGTGAAACTCCTCCAAATTAGCTCTCGAACACTCACCCAGTTGAATGAACTAAGGTGGATCTCAAATTCCCTGTGAAAAATGGTTAGGATGCTCCTAAACAATGATGTCCCCTTGAATGATTAGTCTTGTACATCCCATTGTGCCAAAACTTCTCTTTGAGTGTAACTTACTATTTTTAGTAAGTGTGAAAAAAGAAACTCTCTCGATCCTTTGCTGAGTGTTGTGACCTTGATTCCCCTTTCTCCCTGTGTTCCTCACTCCTTTGGATCAAATTTCTATTTTTAGCAGGTGCTCGAGGGCACACTTACTATTTTTAGTAAGTACCAAAAATGTCTGTTCTAGTGGATTCTCAGCTGTAGTGCACCTCCAATGTCTTCGTCCTCTTCGTAGGTTCTTCAGTTGCTAACTTTCCCAAAATAGCAGTTCCTATGTAGTAGACCTGCTATTTTTAGAAAGTTGGCCTCTGGGAGTTGGATTGACATGGAATGAAGTTTTTATATTGGTTTTTTGCCCAATATCTCCCTCTACAATTTCGAGTCCGCCCGCTTAATAATCCAGAGATTTTAAAGTTTTAATTTTTCGGACTGGCAGCGGTGCTTCCGGGTATGACAACCATTGATGGACCTCAAAATTGCAGGTCTAGTTTTCTATACCATTTGTGAAGAAAATTTTATTTTTGATGTGGGTTTTTTCTTCTGGTGCTTCACGTGTAATCTTACTTCGATCCGGCAACCGGTTTGACGGTAAATCCCACTTCTTTCTTTGTTGAGCTAGAAAAGAGATTTCTTCATTGTGGATGCTCTGCACGCACATGGGGGAGTTTGAAGGTGTATTTTTAATGGTCTTGGTTATAAGAATGAACAAAAACAAATTTTTCTTTGATTCATGCACCGGCTCTCAATATTTCTTTAGATCTTTGTTTTTAGGTTATGGAGATTTTCACCATTTTCTTCCTCTTGTTCTTCGTTTCTCCTTCTTGTTTCTGTGAAAAAATCCTTCTAAGACCTGCACATCACTGTGGGGATTTTTTTCAGTGCTTGGGTCAAGCTGTTCTAGAGCATTTTCAATGGCAGAGTGATGGTAGAATGTTGCAGAGGAAGAATGGAGGAATGGAGTGCACATAAGTGTTAGAAGTTAGAAGCGGGAAAAAGCGGCACTTGGAAAAATTTCAAAAAGATATGCATAGGTAGGGCTTGGTCAAATTTTTCAATGATTTATGTCTCTGACCTCAGCAACGCGAGGGACATCAATTTCCACAATGAGCAAGACGGCGACACGTGGCACTAGATCCAACGGTAGGGAATGAAGGAGGAAAAAGCTGATTTAAAGCACTGGGAGCTGAAAGGAGGTCACATGGGTGTCCAAATGACTCCCTATGGGGGATGGGTACATTTTTAAAGGTCTGATGTCCCCCACCTCAGGTGCATAAGGGACATAAAATTCCACGGTGGTCAAGAGCATGACACGTGGCGCCCGATCCGATGGCAGGGAATGCACACTCCAAATAAGCACTGGGATCGAATCATGCGGTCACGTGAGTGTCCAGAAGACTCCCTATGGGGATGGGAACATTTTTCAAGGTCTGATGTCCCCACCTCAGGTACATAAGGGACATCAGTTTCCACGGTGGTCCTGGAGCTGACACGTGGCGCCCGATCCAACGACAGGGAATGAATGCTCCAAGAATGCACCTGGGGCTGAACTGTCAAGTCTGAAGGTCATATGAGGGCCCCAGAGGTCACATGGGGGCTGGATGAATTTTCCAAGGGCTTATGTACCTGACCTCATGGACATCAGGGACATGAAATCCCGCCAGGCTCCTGGTGCTGACACGTGTCCTCTCAAAAAAATGACTAAGTCCTGAACTGCCTTTGAGAGGGTAACTTGGAATGAAGATAACTTGAGCTCCTGGTGGAATTTATTGGTGAAATTTTATATGATACTGAATGGAAATGAAATTTTTAATCCAATGATGTGGGTCTCATGTCTTAATTCGACCATATGATCCCTAAAAATCAGAGTTTTGATCTAGGACTCCACTTGTGCATGATAAAACCGCCTTCCAATCATATGCACCAAGGTGTTGTGAAAAATATTATTTCACCATCATGTAGGTCTTGGAATAATCTTTCCAAATATGTTTCATTTTACTTCCAACTCCATTTGGAGCTCTTGAAATCTTCTTCTGAAGCCTAGCAGCTTGTTTTAGGCCTCGTAAACCGCTGCTAGGCTTGTGAACCCTATTTTTCACTCAGACTGCTCCAAGTCTTGAAAAACTTCTCTAAACCTTCCAAAATAATTTATTTGATGTCATAATGTATTCCATTCACATTCATGTTGAATTTTTCCCTTCCATTCTCCACTCTAGGTGGTTAATCCAATCCTGGGAAGGCCAGCGACAGCCCTTCCCGTGACTCCCCAAAATTTGCATTTTCAATGAAGTCCTAAAATCACCTAGGGGAATGAATGGAATTTCCTATATCACCTAGGGGGATGATATAAAATTGGTTGGGAGGTAATTTGAACCGACTGGATAGAGTGGGGTTTCTAGGAATGATAAAGCATGAAAATTTCGGCATAGGGATAGTTGTCGTATTGAAATTTCCAATTTCCTGTTGCACATTTACACGACAACATTACGTCAAGCTAAAAATGAACAAGGCGTAAATATTAAAAAAGGGTAGATGTGACTCCCAATAAAAGGATACCATGACAAGTTTAACAACCAACAAGGCCTAAATGTTAAAGGGAGAGGTTTACAAATGTAAGCCACGCAACCACACCAATTGGACACGTCTATCAAGCTTCACAGAGAAGTGATATATTAGTGTCAAAGTGGTATCGAAATGATGCAAAAAAAGTAAGTGACACCTTTCAAGATTTGGGACAATGTTTGAAATCAAACGAAGTCAAAGTATACTAAGGATGTGTTAAAATGTGCGCAACGTAACGCCACAATGCGGATACTTAGATCACGTTTACGAAAAACATGACATAAGTATCTTAATTGTGTCGAGACAATGCAAACAAGGTAACACATCAAAGGGAGATCAAATGATGAATTAATCTGAACTATGATGATGATCTTGACGTGGGTATCAAGATCACAAAGGCTACCAATGATATAAATACGCCTCCGCACACTTTAGACGTTTAACTTACCCAACCGCAAACATGGATGGGCGTAAATGGAAAAAAAGTGGCAGAGACAATCGATTGGTAACACAAAGGTAGTCACTCTCCTTCTGATCAACAAAGTGTCAAAAGAATGTGAAGGAAGTAAATCAAAAATGGGATGAAAAATGCTAGCTTCACTTCAGCAGAGTTTTGCCTCACCCTAAGGCAAGTAAAAACTAAGCAAAAGTAACGCGTCACATGTTTCACAATAAAAATGGTTCACAACTCAACACTATTTTAGAATGGTCAAAGTGGGCTCCTGGCCAAAGTATATTTTCCTAGGTGGTTTTCTCACCCTAGGTGTTACAAAGATTATCCACGAGCGGGATGATTTACCCAAAGAGTCACACCGATTAGTTTGGGAGTATCTAAACTTTTCCCCCTTCAAGCATAGCGGGAAGTAAATGCATCCATCGTGTACTTAAAAGGGTCGCATAGGGACAACTTGTAACACTATCTCACAAAGAAATCACTAGTCAAATAGGTAGTGCGGAGCACTTCTGCTTCGTCCCAAAAGGTTCCCTCTTATGTGGACTACTTTGGGGTTCTAGGAACCACCCCCATTGTTGTAGCTTAAGGTGTTATGCCAAAAGGGTTATGTTCCAGATTGAGCGGAGAGGGATGTACCCTATTCCAAAACCTCGCAATACAAGTGTTTTGAATATGTTGTTTGTTTTATCTTGTTTAATTAGGTGTGGTTTTCTTGAAACACCTTTTGGAAACCTGTATAACAACTGTATTAGTAGTTTTTGACTTTTTTGATTCCTCCATTCTTTAAAAAGGGTGGTATTTTTGGTCCTGTAACGATGATTTTTAGTATTTTTCCATCAAATGAGACAACACCATTTCTGATTCTCCAGATCGTCCAAGGACGTAAGAGAAGAGCATATGTGATGTTTCTAAAATCCAAAAAGATATCAAATGGAAAAACACTTTAATTCAAATACACCAAGTTAACCAATTCAAACTCAAATATTCCCAACAACCTCAAAGCATAAAAAAGGACTTAAGAATCGTTTATGATTCCCAAGATCGCCCCAAGGGACGCGAGGGAAGAGCATATGCAATCTTATTCCTATAAGTAAACATGCAAAGTTTATTTAATCAAGTAAAATCATGTAAAAACATCCTGCAAAAATGAGTATGTGATTAGATAAAACCTGCAAGAATTAGAAAACCAAGAAAATCAAAAAATTCTAGAAATCCAATTTTTTTGCACTTTTTTAGCAGTTTTTAGTAATTTACATTTTTGGAGGTCTCCAGGGAATTTTGGGAGTTTTGTGATAGAATATAGTATACTAAAGGTATATAAATTTTAGAAGTTCCCTCATAAATTACACTCCGTTATCTTTCCAATGCTTATTCAAACTTCAAAAACGGGTTAACGAGTCAAAAGTTATGATCAAAACAAGGAGCACTAAAAAGTTGTAACCAAAACTGGATTAAACAGATATACTGTGCCCCTTTTATGTGTGTGTGCCACCAAAAATATGTGTGTGCCACTCTATGTGTTTCCAATTTACAAGTGCACCTATGCCACCCGAGAGGTGTGTGTGCCACCAAAAAGATGTGTGCGCCACTCATGTGATTTTGGCTTACCGCACTTTGTGCCACACTGAGAGGTGTGTGTGCCATGAAAATAGTGCATGTGCCACTCTGCAGATTTTTTGACTTACCAAGTGCCTGCGCCACCAGAGAGGCATGTGCGCCACAAAAATAGTGTATGCGCCACTCCCGAAAAAATAGACAGAACAATCTAAGTTCTTTGGAAAAATGTGTTTGCGCCACTAAAACAACATGTGTGCCCTGGTTAGGGTGTGTGCAATGAGTTGATAGGTTTCGTAATACAATGAAGGTACAAAGATACAAAATGATGTCTATGCCCGGGTTAGTGCACCTGCGTGTTGGTTAAGGTGTGTGTGCCAGGTTAGCGCGCATGCGCTAGGGGTCGGCAAATAAAGTAACATGTTTTACCAGTGTGCGTGCCACTAGAGAGACGTGTGCACCACGAAAACCGTGCTGTGCCACAAAAACCACGCCCGTGACAGACTGCTGCAACCAAAATATGAAAACAAACATAAGAAAACTCACAATATCTCAATTTTTGACAAGTTAGCTTAAGAATGGCAATAACCCATTAAAATTATGGCTATGAACATGAGGTTACACATATCAAATTAGCAAAAATTCCAAGAAAATGGACATTAATTACTACATGTGTATATCAAAAATTAGCCAAAATAATGAAACTTAAACTAAAATGCCATGGGACTAAGTGTCCCACCCGACATGCCAAATATGTGCATGTCTTTCTACAACTTAGCTAAATTTAAAGCAAGAAATTACCACCTAGAAATAGCTTCCTAACCTAGTTAGAAATGAGAAATGAGCAATTCCTACCCTTAGCATTATAACTTTGAAATGATCAAAACATAATGTAAATTAATGAACTCTATTATTCTAAATTGCCTAATTAAATCAAATGGACCTATGTAGTCCAATGGCAATCAACAATATTGCTTGCTTTGATCCTTCAAGGATGCTTGGGTGTGAGGCTTAGCTCTTCAAGATGGATGATGGAAGGGCTTGAGAATGGCAAAAGGATTTTAGTGCAAGACTATGTGCTTTCTTTTTCTTTCTCAAGGGAATTTAGGTGTAGGTGTAGAAGTAGATGGAGAGTTGTTTATATAGCCCAAAGGATAAATGATTCAACACATTCTCATGAATGTGGGACTAATGGAAATGTAGAGTTAGTTATAGATAAGGGGGGTTTAAATGGGGTTGAGTTAACTTTAGGAGGATTTAGTTTGTCCTCTAGTGGCTCATGTGGATAAAGGGGGTGTATTAATTAACCAAGATGATTAATTAATACATGTGCAAGCTTTTATAAGATTTTAAAAGGATTTTGGTGTGATTTGGACCATTAGGAGGGAATTAAAACAATTAAATAGTGATTTATTGATTTAATGAGAAGGGAGGCTAATTAATTAATAATAATTAATTAGACTAGATAGAAAGGTGTTAATTAATGAAGGGTTGTTAATTAGGGTATGCGTTGGATAGGCAACTTAATTAATTAGTGTAATGTAATTAATTAACAATAGAAGAGAAGATGAGCACTATTGATGATATGTCGTCAATTTACGGGAAAGGAGATAATTAGCACAATTTAAGTATTTAAATTACTTAGGCATAATTATAGGTGTCTGCACAATTCAAATATTTAAATTGTGATAATTACCCCTTTCCCATATATTAATGATATATCGTCAATAACACACCTTTTCTCTTCTATCACCACCGATTAATTACATTACGCTAATTAATTAACCCTTCTATCGCTCAAAAGACCGATTAACGACCTTCCATTAATTAATTAGTATTCATTTTTGTTTGAATTAATTAATTATTCCTAATTAATTAAATCTCTCTTCTATTTAATCAATAAATCGTCATTTATCGGATTAAAATCCCCTCATAGCATAGATCATGCTAACTTTCCTCTAAAAACTAGCTTACACCTACCTATTAGTTAATCACTCTTGATTAATTAATACACCCCCTCAACTCCCATGAATCACTAATGATATATTAATCTCCCCTAAAGCAAACTTGAAGTATGTTTATCCCTAACTAACCTAGCTTTGCTATTATCCCACATACAATAGGATGCAAAGCTTCTTCAAACCAAAGGGTTATATAAAGAACCCTCCTCCTACCTTTCTTCTTACACCTTTGCATGCATATAGCATTAACTATAGGAATTTTCATATTTGAACAGCTTCCATTAGTGTTGAGCTAGGTATCTTCATCTTACATTTCATCCATCCAAGATTTTGAGTCATATGGAGAGAATCAAAATGGCCTCGTAGCCATGTCTTGATGAGACTCCATTCTTAAACCATTGAGATCAAACAAAAATCAAATTTTGATTGCTACGAATCTACATAGGTCTATTTTTAGTTAGATTTCAAAGAGTAAAGAATAAGGCTTAAAATGTTAGTCTGATTTTCCTTCAAATTTCTATGTATGTTGTTGATATTTAGTCTCTTTAAGCTCTTAACATTATGATCTATATTTAGTTGGCTTTGTTTTGGAACTATTAGGTGCTAGTTTCAATTATTTTAGCTTAGCTTATTAATACATGGATACACACTTAACAAACCATACATTCATCTTTTAAATTTTTTTATACAACATCCATGATCATGTGTGCTTATTAAGATATACAATATCAACCACAAGAGCAAGAAAGTAAAGTACTCAACACAAAAACACCATATGTAAGTGGGAAACCCTCACGGGGAAGAAAACCCACTAAAAATATTCTTATATTACATAAATAAAAGAAATTTAGTGTAACACCAACTAAACAAGGAGCACCAACCCCTGATTTAGTGACCCACTGCACCCACAAGGAGCACCAAACCCTAGTTTAGTAGAGCACCAACCCTACAAGATGTACCAACCCCTAATTTAGTGAAGAACCCACTTCACAAAGAGGATAAAACTCCCTAAAGATGACAAATAACCAAATCAACCACTGGAAGATGTTTTATCTCTGTATTTTCTCGCTGCTTCTGTAACCGATGGAGATCACAAATTCAGCACAAACCCTAGCTCATACCCTAGGACATCAAAATTTCTCTTTCTTCTTCTTTATTTGCTCTATCTTCTTTATCTCATGATATATGATGTTACTAAAACTATCATGCTATTATTTATCCTTCAAAACATGCTCTCATACCTACAAAATATCTCTCTCTAGGTCACACACCTTCCCTCCAAGAGCACTAGCTCAAAAATGAACTAAACAAGCACTTAAATATGCTTTTCTTCCTTCCAAACCAAAAGAGGTCGGTCCCTCATGATAATTGTGACCCATAAATCTCTATAAAATTCATAAATTTGAATTAAAATAGTTACATATGACCCAAGTAGGTCGGCCTAGCTAAAACCCTCAATACATGTGCCAAAAATGGCTCAAAACCCCATAGGCACATTCTTAAAAATTCCCTTACATAAAATACATACTTATTCATGACCCATAAACATTTAAATATGATTAAAATATCATTAAAAATTCATACATGGTCACAATTAATATCAACCAATCAAATTATTTCATTTATTGGGCCTAGTTCCCTTTACAAATCTCAAAACAGTTGTTTCCTTCACCCTTCAACACCCTAGAAACTTCATCTGATCACCAAATAAATTTTATTCAAAAAAAAACATTCCATGTGACAAATAAAAAGAAATGTAATATCCTTTATAAAACTTATAAGCAAGTTATAATTCATGAAACATCTTTCACTTCAAACCACATCTACTTTTGCCTTCACCAGATCAACCTGCCAAAAATGTTGTTTCCAAAGGTTAGCTCATAAAATAATTTATACATATAGTAAATACCTCCAAATGAATTAATTATATTCCAAATTCACCCCTATTCACATTTTAGGTAATATGAAGCATCACACAATCCATATCATGCTTAAAATAAATTCAAACTTGCACTAAAATAGATCATGTTTTGAATTGCCAAAAACTTCTTTCTCGCAAGAATTCTATAGAAACCCTGTTAAATCACCTCATCATGAGGAAAAATATATCACTATAAATATATATGAATATAATTTTCAAAAACACTTTAATAATAGTAAAATTCCACCTGTAGCTCAAGTTATGACCATTTTATTGGACCTTGCTATTTGAGACCCCAAAACTCCCCTTTGACCGCTTAACCTGTTTGGACCTCCAAAACCATGAACATGTATGAAATTACTCTAAAACCTCTATTGAAATCAAATAAAAACTCACAATAATCATGCAACATCAATTTTTCATGCTAATCCTTTGGACCAAATTATCTTAAAACCTTATTCTTCGTAAATCTGTTATTTTTAGGTGGGGCCCACATATCACCATGACAAAAAACATGCATTTATAGAAATATTTAGGAGTCCTATATAGCATGAAATCTTCTCTTTTTATGAATAAATCAAAACTAGGTCACAACACTTCACTTTTTGTCAATCTTCTCTAGCTAGGGTTTAACTAGGGTTTTAGACCTCTTTACCTTTTTAACATTCATTCATAAAAACATGAAAATAAACTGACCTCATTATTTTGGTAAAAACTTATAAAATCATCTTATAAGAATATCTAAAATCCAAAAGGTCCCATGTAAAGCACACTATTCACAATGAGCATCAGAAGTTCAAATTCCAGCTTAATTTTCACCTGTTCTTGACCCTATCTCACATAATAAGTCATATCTATAAAAATACAAATCATGGGAACCTAAAATGTTTTTGAGAGCACTATGACTCATCCCTCTAACATATCTAATCATTATAATATCAATTCCATATCTCAATTTCTCAAGTCACTAAGACTTACCTATGCTTACATGCTTTAGTTCCTCATAAGAAGAACTAGTGCCAACTAAAATAATGAAGCAAATGAACATGAAACCACTAAAAATGAGACAAACATACCTCATATTCCATGATACACTTGATATAATGATTCCATGATCTCAAATGGATCCAATACACTCTATCACACCTCCAAGCTACCATACCTGCTCCTAATGAGCACTTGTAACATGGTGAACCACCTATACCTGCACTATGCCACTATTGTGAGTGCTCAAGAACCCTCAAAACCTACTATTTATCATGTCAACATGCTTCCAAAGTAACCAAGAAGCTCACACTACCAAGCAACACCTCCTAGGCACCTGTATGGGCTTGCTAGAGCAAGCATACATCACTAAATCCCAAAGTAACAACTAATAAACATTTGAACCATCATGTTAGCACCATAAAAACATCGTAGCATCATCCTATGACATTCACTTTTCCATTAATGTGGTTTTACATAAATGAAAACACCTATTAGGACACCATGCCAACAATCTCCCCCTTTGTCATTGATGGAAAACACCCTAAACTTCTCCCCTTTTTACATTAATGACAAAATAATGCCTATAACTTACCTTATTCATCTACATCAGCTTCCTAACTCCATTATTTGGTTAGAAACATCAACCAAAGGTCTCAAATTGCTCCATTTTCTTGATTTTTGCAAAAATTTGATTCTTGGCCACATTTCAAGCATGTAATCACCAAGCCCATTGGAAAGAGCACTTCCATCAACTGAAAACATTAGTAAAGCATGAAATAAACAATATCTCATCTTGTAAGGGGAAAAAACTTCATTTTCCATCCTCTAGGCATGCACAAACATCAAATTTCTCCTTCAATCACGTTTTAGCCTTCTTAAGGGTACAACAACAACAAATTTTGTACCATACTACCTATGATCCATGCCAAATGCAATATAGGTATTATCATGATTAGGTCTCAAATATTCATTCTTGACCAAACAACCACCTTTTCTAGGCCTAACTCATGCATATCAAGGCTTAAGCACCTTCATACCAATGTCAATACCATGAGACCATAATAGACCTTTTAGTGTAAAAATGACCATTTTCAACATCCTATAACATGTCCACAAAGCTTTGAATAAAGAAAAATGCACTCACCGGGGCTAATGCCTCTACTTCTAGCTCCTAAGCAGAAATTTGTTAGAATCACCTTCTTGCTAAGACCTTAAATCATGTTTGCAAATTTTGACAGTCCATAAACACTTTTTTCAGTCTTTAACAATCATTTCCAACCGAGTTAAGTCATTACATACCTCTATAAGCATGAATCAAGAAGATATCACCATTTTCTCAACTTGGCTAGCCTTGAGAACAACATTTCACTCCCTTGGTTGAACAAACAAGTAATCCCCTTGCTATGATTAGCATACATACACCTTCCGATTATTCAAACCATTGTTCCATAACACTATAACACTTGTCTCTTCCATCATTAGCAACTTACTCAATTTTCCATGACATCTACAAGTCCCATCTTTCCATCAATCATATGATCAAATCAAACATCATAATATATTGGGATTACCACATCGCATGAGTAAGAGAGACCTCATACATAGTTCTTTGAGACTAACCACCCTTACTAACCTCAAATGACACCCTTTAGATTACTATGGCACTAATCCATGATTCAAGGAAGCCATTAAGCACCTTTCCTTCATTTTTAATAACCTTTATGACAATTATGATGCAAGTAAGGCCTTGAACCACTAAAAAAATTGTTACTAAATCCTAGGTCAACTATAGACTGTAAGAGTCCATCTCAATACTGATCATGGTGTTTACCAGTCATTCATACATTTAACAATCCCTTCAATCACTCTTCTTAAGCACAAGGGATTACTTGTCTCAAGATTCATACAAAGAATATTCAACTCCATACAATAGAAAATAGATGATCATACCTATAGAAGCTTGTTTTAAGTCACTCTGTAGCACTTAGTAAGCCTCCTCTTGACCTTGAGACTCTTTTTTGGCCTATGGACCGTATTTTCTTGTACTACGCTTATACAATTTCTTCTCAAGATCCTTGTTCTTATTCAATTTCATATGATGTCAAGAGATTCTAAAAACCTAACCCTTTAGTTGATACATCTTTTTCAACTTATGAACCCTATAGTCATGGTCTTTATTCTTCTCTGTACAAATGGATCATACAACTTTTGATTGGGACCACTTTGTATACAACTTTGTCATGAAAATTATTGACCTCTTCATCATATTTACCACCCAAGAAACTCAAGAGACTTATTTTCAACTTATGATTGAATTAGAACACACAAAATTGAACTAGTCTCCAAAGTTTGCACACTTACTTGTAGCATATGCATTTCATTCTCCTCTTCCTTTGCATGATCTTAATGGACTTGTATCGATCAGAACTTCAATTTTTATTACCATTTTAGGGGTTTTGAGATTTCTCATTCCAAGCTAGATGATCACTTGTTTACATGTTGTTGAAGCTCAAACCACTCTTTCAAAGGTGAAGCCAAATACAAGATTGTATGTCTCTATTATCCTTCTCACAATTTCCAAAAGCTAACATAGAGACCTGAAGATGATTATTAATGCTATGATTGAATCCAATCCCTTGTGAGGAATTATTTGTCAAAAAATTCACATCACTTGCTATCTTGAGTGACTTGTAGGATAACTTGTAGGTTTGAAAGACTTCATTTTATACCTATAGCTTGTTCTGTTCAAATCTTTAGCATCATTTTAACATATCATATATATCCATGGTTTTTGATGTCAAACCATCAAGTCACACTTGAAATTGTAGCTATACATTTTACCTTCACAATCCTCAAATATGGCTTCAAGTGCCTCTTGACAGTATAATACCAAAAAATTTCTCTTGACTTGATAGAGACAAGATTATATCATGAGAGAATTTTCCTTATTTCAACTCATTCACACTTCTAGATGATATTCTATCCCTTTTCATCATACTAACATGCTTCATAGATAAACTTCCAAGACTAGATCCCTAATGAAGACAAGACAACTCGATACACAATAATGTCAACTAACCTTTTATCATTCTCTTCTCTCCTTTACTTCAGAATAAGAGACCTTCACCTTCTTTTGTAGAGTGTAATTGTATTCTCACAGTACTAATTTTAAGAGTCTACAAACACGTATTGAAACATTAGTATATTTGAATAAAATTGATGATATCACACAAGCTTTACTATGATCTCTTTCCTCTGACACTCTTTTCATGGAGCTTCCTCTGCTTCCTAACTATGTATTACATGTAGACCAAATTTTAAAGCTTCAAGACACTGTCACAGACTTTCAATCCAATATAGTAACTTAGACCACTTTAAGATCCCAAAGATCTATTCATACTCCGATAGATCAAATTCTTCATGATATGATGCACCTTAGAGATTCTATCAAGTAGCTCTGTGACCATTTTTTACTCAGGAACCCTCAACACTTAGCTATATATCCTTGAGATAAAATACAAGACCATGTTCATAATATTTATGACGTAAAGACACTCATTTATTTAGCACAGACCAATGTGGATGATAAGAACTCTTATGGACTCATATACATGCGTGAAACTTGCATTTACAACCCATGAAGACCTCATGACACTCCATAAGACTCAAAAATGTCACTGTAAATGCCACAAACAATTTTTCATAGAAAATCAAAAGCTATATACCTAAAGAAGACATTATTTATGAGGTACATGACATGTATACAGAGATTTAATTTTGACAGCACTCGGAATTATGATTTTAAGACTCAAAGACATAGACATCATGACATAATCATAGGTTTTGGACTCAATACCATCAGAATTGAGGCACAAACACAAAGATGACAAAAAAATTATCATGACTCATATTTTTGGATCAATGTAACAACTTCACTTAAAACCACAGAATGACCTTTACTTCAGAGGCTTATACATTTCTAGACTGATCATAACTTAAACTAACACCAGAAGATGGCAAGGCTGATGGCATCATGATATGACATACTTGAAAAGACTTCTCATACTATGCAGACCTTACAACAAGGATTCACTTCTTGACACCTTGATACAACAATTTAAGACACAAAAACTTCAACATGATGACATCAAGATTTAAGACCAACAAACACCATGAAAATACCTTATGAATAAAAACTCAGACACCTATAAGAGAAAGAACTCAACAAAAACAAGGGAGGAGTCACTTTCCATACCTTATCACTCTAGAGGTATTCCAAACTCCTAGATTCTTAAACTTCTCATGAAATTAGGCATGGATGAACCGATGATATTCTTGAGCTTGATATAACATACCTTTTTGAGATGATTTTAACCCTTCCATGATGCCACAAGAACCCTCTTTGACAGACCTTGCTAGATTAGGCTGAGAAATATGTTATTGACTTGATTAACCTCCTTTTTGACCTTTAGATCTGACATAACAACCTTGGATTCATTCATAGGACTGTCTTTCCTCTTGTAAACCCTTCCATTTGATGTTTGAAATCTACTAGTACCTCTTGGAGTCCCACTTTGAACACAAAAACTAACAATATGACCTTGTTTGTGGCACTTATGGAATAAAACACCATTCTTAGTCCTCCTAGGTTCAAACACCCTTATATTCCATCCACAATCTTTAACTCTATGTCCATATTCACAACATGAGTAACATTCACCCTTGAAGACACCTACTTCATTCCTTGGAGCCCTCTTTTTGTAATCTCTAGCTCTATGACCAAAATCATGACAAATATAACAATATCCATTGAATAGAGAACCATACCTCATAGCATTAGGTTTTCTAACTATGTTATACCTTCTTGGATCTGTCATTTTGGTCATCTTCTCATCTGATTTAGTACTTGTACCAGCTTCATCATCATTCTTTCCTTTAAACACTAGGCGTGTTTTATCATCTATGGATTTTTGTCCTTATAGAACATCATCAAGAGCTTTGGAGCTCTTCTCAAGCATATCATACATCCACAATCTCTTAGAATCATCCTCTAAATCTTATTCAAGAGCCTTCAATTTTTCTTTATACTTGGAACAAACATCTTATTTCTCCTTTAGGGCATTAGATAAACTTTCCACTTGAGATTTTAAATCTTTAATAGCAAGATCATGATATTTCTCCATTTCATCCATTGTCTCTTGCAATAAAAAAACCAAAGAATCAGCAATCTCATATTTTCTTCTCCAAAGTTCTGTTGACTTACCCATTTGTGCTTCTAGGATCTCCTTCAAGTTGCTAAACTTGCTTCATAAGGACCCACTCTGATACCATTTTTTAAATCACAAGGGACTAAGAAGGGGGGTGAATAAGTCCTACAATCAATTTTATTTCACTTAAAAAACCATGCATTTATCCATTATATTGTTTATACAACATCCATAATCATGTGTGCTTATGAAGATATGTAATATCAACCATAAGAGAAATAAATTATAGTACTCAAAGACACAAAAACCATATGTAAGTGGGAAACCCTCATGGGGAAGAAAAACCACTGAAACTTTTCTTATATTACACAAATAAAATAAATTTAGTATAGCACAAACTAAAAAAGGAACAACAACCCCTTATTTAGTGAGGTACCAACCCCACAAGGATCACCAACCCCACAAGGAGCACAAATACCTAGTTTAGTAAAGCACCAACCCTACAAGGAGCACCAACCCATAATTTAGTGAACCACCTAAAGATGACCAAGAACCAACTTATCCACCTAAATATGTTTTATCTCTATATTTTTCTCTTGCCACAACCGATCGAGATCACAAACCCTAGCTCATACCATAGGGCATCAAACTTGCTCCTTCTTCTTCTTTATTTTCTCTATCATATTGCTCTCATGCTATTTTATCTTCCTCAAAATTTCATTCTCTTCCTCATCCTTTAAAACATGCTCTCATACCTGCAAAATATCTCTCTCTAGGTCACACACCTTCCCTCTAAGAGCACTAGTTCAAAAATGAACTAAATAAGCACTTAAATATGCTTTTCTTCCTTCCAAACCAAAAGAGGTCGGTCCCTCATGATAATTGTGACCCATAAATCTCTATAACATTCATAAATTTGAATTACAATAGTTACATATGACCCAAGTAGGTCAGCCTAGCTAAAACCCTCAATACATGTGCCAAAAATGGCTCAAAACCCCATAGGCACATTATTAAAAATGTCCTTACATAAAATACATATTTATTCATGAACCATAACCAATTAAATATGATTAAAATATCATAAAAATTCATACATGGTCACGATTAATATCAATCAATCAAATTATTTCATTTATCGGGCCACTCCCTTTTACAAATCTCAAAACCACTTGTTTCCTTCATCCTTCAACACTCGAAACTTCATCTGATCAAAAATAACCTTTTTTAAAAAAAAACATTCCATGTGACCACTAAAAATAAATTTAAGATCCTATAGAACACTTTTATGCAAGTTAGAAGTCATGAAACATCCTTCACTTTAACCACAACTACTTTTGCCTTCACTAGATCAACCCGCCAAAAATATGTTTCCAAAGGTTAGCTCATAAAATAATTTATACAAACATTAAATACCTCAAAATGGATTCATTAGATGCCAAATTAATCCCTCTTCACATTCTAGGTGATAAAAAGTATCATAAAATTCATCTCATGCTTCAAACAACATAAAACTTGCACCAAAACAGATCTTGTCTTGAACTTCCAAAAACCCATTTTCTAAAAGAATGACTGAAACCATTTCAAATCAACTCATCATGAGGAAATCCATATACCAATAGAAATATATCTGAATATAATTTCCTACACAACTTGAATAATGGAGATAGATCATCACTTCTACAACAACGTATCAATATCAAGAAAGCTCCGCAAGAGCCTATGACTAATTTCAATACCAGATTTCACAAGACATGGTAAAGGATTCCAGTTCTAGCTAGACCACCTATAGGTATGGCTATTTTATTTTATCTAAAGTCCCTAAACTTAGATATTTCTGTGATGATTCAGTTGTTAGGAGGATATTATTTGACACAAGCATATGATATTACAATCTAGGCTAAGAATAACTTAATAGATGCTTTGGGAAGCTTCCCCAAATATCCCTTTGCCATTATATCCCGAGGTAGCTTCCCTTTCTCGGAAAAAACCTCGTGTTCGCCAAGCTCGACATCTATGTATAGCTACCCATCTTCTCAAGGAGCCACCACTCTTGCCGCTCCCGCCTCAACATCATCATCTTCTTCTTCAGAAATGGAGGAAGTAAAAAATATCCTCAGGAACTTTTGTAATGAGATAATCAATATTAAGAGGAGTCAAGGTGCATAACAAAGACAAAAATATCAAGGCTATCAAGGGGGTAAACCTGATTTCCCTTTGTAATATCAAAATGCTAAGAGATCACCACCAACACAACCATCTAACCAAAGTTTCCTGGTCCTGGTACCACCTGCAGACCCTCCCACCAAATAATGGGAGAGAAATGATTCCTCGGATGAAAAATTTGGTGGAATACCCCAATGCTTGGTGTTTTCCTTGCAATACCCCTCATATGCCAAGATATTTCCCCCAAGGGAATCTATAGCAAAAGGTAGTAGAGCAAAGAGTGATGGAGGGCTATGAGGTCAATGCTTTCTGACCTTACCAGTCCTCGGGAGTTCAAAATGTGGCCTTTGTTGCACAAATGTAAGGGATGTCCCTAGAACAAGAGGTGGAGATTGCACCTAAACATGCACTTTTCTCTTGGATCGAAGGAGAATAATTTGTATTCACAAATGAAGTATCTACTTCGACTCCAAGATAATCGAGATTATAACACTCACTCCAAAAGGTAGATGATAGAAGTCAGTAATCCCTATTCCACCAAAGAAAAATAAATCAAGGGAGGAATCTTAGACATCCACCACCCCTCCACCCATATCTAGACAAGAGCCTCTGAAAGTCACTCAAAATCAAGGTACCTTCCATTTATCGGCTGAGAGGGTGAAATAACAACAGATCTCCAAAGCACAACCACTCAGGCCAATGAACGTAGTCAAACAACTTAAAAGAACACCAACCAATGTATCCTTGTGGGATATATTCAGAATTCTCGCAGCAAAGGAGTTGCTTCAAGAAGCATTGAAATCCAATGGTGGCTCAATTGAGACCGGGGAAGGGGAAAGAGCAAATAAAAAAACTCAAGCTCAAACAAATTCAAGGCTTGGTAAACCGTAAAGAAGAGATAAGTAAACCAAGACCCCAACCCTTCTTCATGACTCTCATAATTGAAAATAAATTACTACATACCTTCATGATAGAATTTGGCGCAAGCACTATAGTTATGCCCAATGCAATTGTGGATGCATTAGGAATCAAATATGAGCCCTTAAGGAGAGGAGTCATGAAATTGGGTGGGAAATCGGTTCAAACCAATAGTGTTATTAGAGGCCTCCCATTGCAACTCTATTCCTACCCTAACATAACCGTTTTGTAGGATATAATGGTGATCGACGTTCCACCAATATTTAGACATGTCTATCCCACAATTTCAGTTCTAAGATTGGAGGTTACATGTTCTGGACTAGTCTTATATGATCCCGAGGACTAAGTATGGATCCAAAATGAAGGTGCTATCATAGCCCATCGTGGAGGAACATATAACAGATCAAGTGGCCTCGGGTTTTGAATCCTTGCATCTATGATCACCCAAGAAGAAGAAGAATATATAAATGATGGTGATCACAAAAGTGGAAACTAGTTGGTTTACCTGTCACCCAGAGACCCCTTTGGAAACTTTGATTCCACTGAGTTAGGTACTTATGTAATTTTTGATGAGAATCCCACTATTCCAAAAGTTATGAGGGAGGATAGTAAAAGTGAAAATAATCCCGCAAAGGATTCCCAAATATGGACTCTGCACTTTGATGGAGCTAGAAGCAAAAACGACTCAGGAGGAGGAATATGCCTATCCTCACCAAGTGGAAGAAATATACTCTAGGCGTTTCATTTCCACTTCATCTCGCACTTGATGAGAAGTAGAGTATGGGGCTTTAGTGCATGGTTTGACATTGGCATGTAAAGAGGGTCTACAATAATTAAGGGTTTTGGGGACTCTGAGTTAGTTGTGATGCAGGTTACAAACACTGCTACTTTAAAAAATCCAAGGATGAGGTCCTATCACCACAAAATATGGGATCTTATTGAAGATTTTTAGGCCTTTAACATTAAGGTTATCCCTCAGGAATAGAACATAGAAGAAGATAAAATGACCTAGATTGGATCACAATTTGACCTAACCTAGGATCTGATAAAAAACAAAGAAGGGGTGAGGTTGATCATTCACCCATCTATACCCAATAATGTGCATCATTGGCATGGTTTTTAAAATGACCAACATTTTTTTCTCTTATTACAACAATCAAGATTTTGCGGACCAAATCTAACTGAGAATTGAAGAAGAATATGAAGATCAAGTCATCCAACTCAAAATAAACAAACTTCCATAGGGACTAATATCGTTGGAAAGTCTTTTAGATTTTGATGATGCTAATACAAATAGGAGGAAGTTTGCAACGGTCAAGGAATATTATGTAGAATTGGAAGTGGCCAATGGGAAAAATATAAAAGTTGGGAAGTTAGATACCCATAAAGAAAGAGAAATACATCTTGCTATATGCCATAAGTATGATAAGGTAATAGCTTGGACTTATGATGACCTACATGGTTATAATAAGGATATCATCCAACATACTATTGACCTAGAAGAGGGGACTAAACTCAAGGCAGTAGAGGCTTGTGAATCCAAAAATGGATTCTCTCATAGCCAAAGATCTCGGAAACTCTAAGAGGCTAGGATAATCTTCCCAATTAAGCACTCCACATGGGTGTCCAATCTGGTACCAATAAGGAAGAAAAATGGTGAAATCATATTCTCGTGTGGATTTCAGAGATCTGAATAAAGTATCCCTTAAAAATCACGACCCCTTACCTTCCATGGATAAGATACTGCAAACAGTAGTAGGTTCAGAAAGGTTCTCTTTACTTGATGGTTTTTTGGCTACAACCAAATATGGCTTGCATAGGAAGACCAACATAAGACCACTTTTATAACAAAGTGGGGAACCTTTGCATATGCAAAGATTTCGTTTAGACTCACCAATGTTGGGTCTACTTTTCAAAGAGCCATGGATGCCGCATTTGGAGAGTTGATTAACAAGGTAATCCTAATATACTTGGATGACCTCACAATGTTTACCAAAATGACAAAAGATTATTTCGATGCCCTAGAGGTTGCATTCAAAAAGTTTCTAGAATTTAGAATCTCTCTGAATCAAGAAGTGCATTTTTAGAGTACCACAAGAAAAACTCTTGGGACACATTGTCTTGAAATATGGTATCTCAATCGATTCGGAAAGATTCAGGGCCATTTTGGATCTATCTATACATGTTAACAAGAAGGCAGTACAATATTTCCTAGGAAAGATTAACTTCATCAGTAGATTCATTTTAGATTACCTCAACTTAAAACCACATTATTTATTAATTACCTTATAATTAATAAATCCACATATCCAAACCACCTCATTTCACCACCTCATCATGACCTAGCCCTAACCCTAAACTAACCTAATTAAGACCTATAACTTGGTCTACATCCACACCCATGACTAATTACTTCTCACCCGCACCAAAACCAACCTAATCATGACTTGACCAAGCCCACAACTAATCCCTCGGGAGAAAAGGAGGGAAAGTTGGCTATTTTACTAAAAATAGCCCACTTTGACTTAACCGACATCGGTTCCTACTCGACCGCTATTGTCGTTACGTAACCGCCATCGGTTCCCTATAAATGACCTCCCCCAACCAAAAACAAAGGATCGGAATTCATTTGAAAAATCTGAATTCACTTGGTAGAGCAGAGACAAGTGAAGAAAAGAGAAGAGTTTGCAGAGAAGGACATCGAGCCCAAGACTGCAACTGAGTAACTAGAGCACAGTGACACTCATCTAAGCATTGGGAGAGAAGATGGCTCACTTTTGATTGTCGATCATCCCACCTGAGCCCTGCCTTCGTCATCACAATCCTTGGACCTGTATCTTCATCAGGAACTAGTAAGTAGTGTCTTATACATTTTTAAATAACATTTCTTGAACTTCTGATTCATAGTAATTATAAGTTCACTCCTAGATCTACTACCCGGCAGCACCCTACATCTAACTGTCATTCCTCTACCCTTACATTGCCCCAAGAACAGCCCCCACACTCTCTGAGTCTTCTCCATCACCCTATTGCCTACCCCTAATCATTTTCCAACCTTATAAACACCATAGCCGCCTCATAGCCAACCTTCATTAAAAGCCCCTAAATCACCACCCCTACCGATATCGGTTATCAGAAACCAGTACCGGTGTATAACCGCAGTCGGTTATACAATGACCGGCATCGGTCACTGTGACTCAAACCAAAACCAGCCTTTCTTCTATTGCTTTTTAACAAGGTAATTAAAGTGTAATTTTGCAATAGCCTCTTTGCTATCATTTGTGTTAATTCATATTAAAAGGGGAACTGACCACCTTCGAAAGGAAGTCTAATATTTCTTGGGCCCAAGGCAGTTCCCTCATTTATTGTCTAACTAAAATCTGGTGGTCTTGTATTCTTACTTGTAGGTAGTCCTTCCTAGACAAAAAGGAGTTCTTCGCAATCGATCTGATCTCTCTCTACGGTACGCGCACACCCTCCCAACACTCAATAGGTATTCCTCCTAGCCCTAACCCTCATCTGTTTCTCAAGAGAATGAAAGGATAGAAGCACCTCTATTTTAAGAACGGAAACATTCTGTGTGAAACATTTTGGCACGCCCGGTGGGACCCTTCTTGGGTTTCTTTCTTTCTTGCTTGCTTTCATATAGGGAGCACACTTGCTATTTTCTTCTTCTAAATATTCACAAGATATTTTTGTCATTTTGGTAAAATAATTTGTCTTTCTTCCTCATCGTTGCATTAGTGAAAGTCATCTTCTTTGCTTCATCGAATATCATTTTCGATTTGGGTTTAAAACACGTGCATCACATTCTTGCTTGTTGTTTTCAATTCTAGTGAACATAGATTAAGTAACAGGTCGTACACGTGGGGGTGATATCCACGGTATTGACAAGAAATTAATCTTACTTTCACTGCACAACACATACCAAATCACATCATAATCAACACAATAGCTCAAACATTCCCCCTTTTCCGCGGTATTCCTCCGCCCGATTGAGGTAACCTTATAAGCCAAAACAAACTTGACATTTCCCTTAGGTCTTTTGTTTAGGATTGACATCATCTTGCGTCTAAGGCATAAGCCCACAATAATTAAAACTAATCCTAGGGTTAGTCTCTTGATTTTCTTGTGCATCTTGCTTGTTTTTAGTTCTGTTTCTCTGTCATACACTATTTCAGTGATCACTTCAGAACAGTTTGGTAGGTATACTAAGCCTTGTTAACCCCAAATAAGCAGCTTCTTACTTCTTACACCGGTTCTATTCTACCGACATCGGTTAACTGACCGACGCCGGCTAAAGTCTGACCGACCTCGGTTATTAGACCGATATCGGTTACTGTCTTTCACAGTTCTCGAAACCAGCAACCTACCAATTCCAACATTTTGTTGCTGCTTCTGTTCCTGATAGATTGCATCCCTACTGTGTACTCTTGTCCATGGTTGTTATCACTCGAAACAAGCTGCAGCCATGGTTTCACATGCCTGCTCCGTGCCTTTGCCTGAATCACCCCCTTCACATCCTATGGGGAATCCTACGGACACCAGTGAGGTTCCCAAAATCCCTGTAGGAGATAAGGAATTTGTGAAATTTTTGGATGCTAATCCTAGCGTTGTACAGTACTATTTGTCTCATACCCCTGACCGTACACCCGACGGTCAACTCCTTGTTGGTATGCCTATTAGTATAGCTGCTCACTTAGCTCCTTCCCCACCTGATAACTCCGCCTTGCCTTCTTCATCCTTAGCCCCGTCTCCCAACTCAGCGGCTTCAGGGGTTCATACGGCACAGATTGGCTTTCCTTTGGTTAACCTGGGGCCCCACATATCATTACCGCCGACTGCTCCTACCTCGTCTCTCTCGCAGACTGCTCCTTTCATAACTTGCTCTCTACCACCTATCCACACAAGCTTTCCTTCTCAAGCTCCGCCCACCTTTTCATTTCCACACACGTATCCGGTGGCTTCAACATCTTATATAGGACATCCCTATTCGGCCGCCTCAACATATTCATCGTCAATACCTTATCAACATTTAACCCCACCATTGTCTAGTAGTGGCTCTTGGCCCAATCCACCTCCGTTTACAACAACCGCACCATCATCTTACCCAACCACTGATTTAATCAAACAAATGATGGACAAGATGCAAAATCTGGAGGCTTCTGTTTCAGGAAGCCATAGCACCCTGACATACGAGCAAGTTTGTCGAGAGCCTATTCATCCTTCTGTCCCCCTTCATTCATATCCTCCTCAATGGGAATTACCAAAATTTACTCATTTTAATAGTAAGGAGGATCCTCAACAACACTTGCGATCATTTAGACATGCCTGCTATCTGATTGCTCATGACGATGCCTTACTACTCCGCACCTTTCCCATGTCCTTATCAGGACCCGCCTTGAATGGTACAATGCTTTTTAACCCAAAGACTCAATTTTCTCTTTTAACCAATTAGCCCAATCTTTCTTGGATCATTTCTCCATTAATATCACCAAGAAAGTATCCATCACCGACCTCTATGCCATCCGACAATTCGAAGACGAATCTATCATAGATTTCGTTGGACGATGGCGGGGCCTTATCAACCAACTTACTTATGCCTTACCTCAGCCAAACTTATCGAACTCTTTACGCGGGCCTACGCTAAGCACATTTCTCCTACCCTCCAAATTCAAACTTTCCACACCTTTGATGAGGCCTTTACTATGGCTCGAAACTAGAGATTCGAGCCTTAGAGGACGAGAAATTGCGGTTGCGCAACAAAAACCCTAATTTCCAACCCAAGACTCCACCAACAAACCCAACACCACCAATTCTCACGCATCGACTGCTTCGAAATCAAAAGGAGTTGTACACGCAGTGATGGTCAAATCCCAAGCACCGTCTAATACCCCACCAAAAACCACCTATAAGTATAAAGCCGAGCCCATCAATTACACTCCCTTGGGAGAAACTTATGGTGTGATATTGGAAAAATTGCTCAAAGCGGGAGCTATCACCTTACCTCCTGTTAAACCTCACTCCGGGTTTGATTCCACCCGCGCTATACCTTCTTGGTACAAAGAAAATGACTTCTGTAACTTCCACCGCGTGAAGGGACACAGTCACGAAAACTGTAAGATGTTGAAAAACATAGTGCAGGAAATGGTTGATGCAGGGGATATAACCCTCGATAATCCTAACGCCCCTGCTAACCAAAATTTGAAAATCTTCAACAAACCATTCCCAAACCACTCTTCTAACAGTAACATAAACCAAGATATCTTAGCCGAGGAGAGTGTTCATGAAATCCATGCGGTTTTCGACTCCCAACCAAAAGCTTCTATCGAGGAAATTCTGAATCAAACCTCTTTACTAACGCAGGGATCCGAACCCTCTTCACCCCCATCAAGACAAAACGATAATCTTGCCATTCCTTTACCCATAAAGGAATTAACCGCCCAAAGTTCTCTTCTCACGAATGAGTCTTCTTACACCACATCCCTGCAAGATTGTGAGCGGATGTTATCTAACTTATCTATTTCCCAAACATCTCCTTCCGTCACTCTTGCTATAAAAGAAGAAGGCTCGCCACTTTTTCTGTCATCCTTAGAAGAGAAACCCCTCGAACCAACATCACCAAATTCTTTAATCATGATGGATCCTCTCAAACATGCCCTCCTACCTATTAGTTCTTCATCGCCTAAATATTTTCAGCGACCGGTTGACCTCTTAACGCCCATTGATACAGTGCCTCATTTACCCCCTGTATCACACCCACAGTGGACCGGAATCACAACCCACCTCTCTTCCATACAAAATTTCCTATTCACACGTGAGGATTGTCACCCCTCAGAAGATAGATGAGTCCTATGGGAGCGTTTGAGTACACCATGCTCTACTCAAATGCAAGATGACCGATCCAGACATCTCTACCATATACCCGAGGTGTTTACAAAAGCTCAAAATGCCTATGTCCTCATCTTCACCCCCCTCATCTCTACCAAATACCTCATCCACCTCTATTAACCTAACCAAACCTTCCCCTACGCTTGGGACGTCACCAATACCTAGCTTGACACACCCACCTAAATGGTTAGATTTATCCAAAAATAAAGCCGTCAATCCACCTAGGAGACAGACCCAATCTCCTCAACTCCAATCTATGCCTCTGTCACAACTAAAACCATCACCATCACACCTACCTTCTATATTGGGACCTCATCCCTCCACCTTGCCTCAATACATCATACCTCCTGCGTTTTCTTTAAAATGACCTACACCTTCTACACCCATACAGAGATCCATGGGTGTATCAACACCGTCACCCCAAATAGCCGGTCCACCTACCAACCCTAAACAAACTCGATCATCAAAGGATTTGTTTACTGTCGCTCCTCTTTCCCCATGGTTGTTTCCTGCCACCACGTCATCTGTGGCCTCATCATCTAACCAACTAAACATAACTTCTGCGCCGAAAAAGCCAAGTTTAGTTAAATCCAATTATAAAAACCCCTTGTCTAAACCACCACCCATACGAATCAACCATACCCAATCATTACCAAAACCCACCCAGTCAATAGCCTCATCTTCCTCTGACTTTGACCCGCTCAAAGGATCTTACGCCAAAATCCTTGATATGTTGGTGGAGAATGCGACCATTTCCCTACCCCCACTTAGACCCTATGATCCATCTAAGCCTCGACCTATAGGTTATGATGAGTCTAAAATCTGCGCTTACCACCGCACACCAGGACATGATGTAGAGGGATGCAAAACTTTGAAAGCCATCCTTCATCAGTCACCTCTCTCGGATAGAAAGGTTAAGAAAGACAACTTACGAAGGGAGAAACCTTTAGCTTCAATCCCCTCTCCTATACCACCTGTCCCCACCTCACCAAGAAATATCATTATTGCAACCCCACCTCTCGAAGACAATGACTTATCCCTACCATCTTCCTCCTCTCGTGTTCACGAGATCAACATGATTAGTATTGCTACTCGAGGGCAGAAAAACAATGGGAAAGCTAAAGAAAGCACACCTGTGGCCTCTCTTCCTCCGTCCGCCATCCCGATCACACCACCACCTAAAGTGGTTATTCATGGACCTGCCTACCCCATCTCTGATGGAGTTTCCCACCATACCATGATCAAACAACTTCACCAATCACCTGTAAAAATGACACTGTATGATCTCATTCAAACCTCTGAATCTCATCGACAAGCTCTCGTTGAGATCCTTCAAGGTATAGAGGTCTTACCTAACAAAACCTTTCCCGTTGCCTCCATCTTAACACCCAACCACGTTTCTTCTCTCACCAAACAAACTACCACTTCCACTTCCCCTCAGTACAAAGCAGCTTCTTTGTCGGTTTTCTCCGAAGATGAAATTGTCGACTTTGGTGCAGAAGATCCTGACCCCGCTCTTTTCATCTCGGCTTACGTCCGGGACATCCGAGTACGTCGTGTTATGATCGACGGGGTGCTAGCTTAAACATCATCTCTTCCAAAGCCTTCCAACAAATGAATATCCCTTCTAGCTGCATGTGTGCCAACCCCACCATGTTGCGTTCATTCAATGATGCTATTACTTCTACCTTAGGCACCGTGATCCTTAACATTCGTGTAGGGCCACGTACTTTACCTGAACTCTTCTATGTCCTTGAGGGAGAATTCCAATACAACATGTTGTTAGGCCGCCCTTGGATCCGGGCTATGGGATGCGTTCCCTCCACCTTACATAGATGCATAAAATTCGAGTATGAGGGGAAGTCCTACACCGTAAAAGCTGACCCTCCCCCCTTCAAAACCTGCAATATGTTATATCGCCCTAATGATGTGCTTGTACCAGTCAAGACACCCATTCATCCAACCCAACCATCTATTTCGACCACACCTCAACCATCCACCTCAACCGCACCTACACCTTCAACCAATGAAACCGCCGCCGCAAATACCGCTTCCTTCCCCGCAGACAACATCCCGACCTCAGATCCCTTAGTAGATGTTTTTCAATGCCTTACGCTGGGGAGTATCACCTATATAACGTTAGCACTTTCCATACCCCACAGGAGTACGGACAGTTACATGCGCATCCTACCTACGACCGTCGTGTGGGGGAAGTAATCTCCTACGGACCACCTAATTGCCACACCAACCTAACGTATGGGGGTGTCGATACATCCTCTGTCACCCCTGAACCTCCCCTTGGTGTGGTTCCCTTCCAATCTGATTTTCAATATCTAACTAATCGTCGTTTCGCCCTCACCTTCCTGACGCGTTGTGCTTGGAAGGGCTTCGGTTTCGGTCTTTATGAACAAGGCCGACATACGATCATTCCTGTAACTACACGCAAACACAAAGATCATCATGGTCTTGGATTCTCTGAACCACCTACACCAAAACACCACATATCCGTTGTATCCAGGAAGACGACGAAAGTCACCCCTTCCGAACCATCATCACCCATTTTGCCATCGTCACCCACAGAGTCGATAGACCCTGAATCTATCCCTCCTAACTTTTTTTTTTTTCATAAACGCTATCTTCCTGGGTCCTCTCACTTATCAACGTGATAATGAAGACCCATCTTCTCTTCCCCTTCTATATCCAGACATGATCGAAGAGGACTCACCTTCAATTAATGTTGTTGAGTGCCAGGATGATGACTCCATCCTCACTTACCTTGGTGCGGATGACTCTTATATTCAACGCGCCTTACCATCTGACACTCAAACCATGTTGAATGAGTCGACTATAGAAATCAACATCCACACAGAGGACGATCCTCACATTGTGAAGATCGACAATCTCTTAACGCATCAGAACAAACTACCTTCACTACCTTCCTCCGTTCCCGCAACCAAGCTTTTGCTTGGTCCTACGCTGACATGCCAGGAATTGATCCTGACATTGCTGTCCATAACATTACCCTAAAACCCGATTCCAAACCAGTTAAATAGAAACTGAGAAAAATGCATCCACGCATTGCCCTCTTGGTCAAAGAAGAGCTTCAATGACTCCTTTTTGTTTCCTTCATCTTACCTATTGATTATCCTCAATGGATTTCTAACATCGTACCTGTTACTAAAGCAACGGGGGACTTCGGATATGTATGGATTTCCGGGACCTTAACCTCACTTGCCCAAAGGATGACTTCCCCCTCCCAAGTATTGATCAACTTGTTGATCTCACTGCGGGCCATGAGATGCTTTCCCTCATGGATGGCTTCTCGGGATACAATCAAATTTTGGTAGCCCCGGCCGATCAACATAAAACCACCTTCATAACTCCTTGGGGAACCTTCTACTATCGTGTCATGCCGTTTGGCCTTAAGAATGCTGGTGCGACCTATCATGGGCTATGACTTACATTTTTCATGACATTATGCACACTATCCTTGAGGATTATGTCGATGATCTTCTTGGCAAATCTAAACATCGCAGTGAACATCTCGATGTTTTAACCATTATTTTCGATCACCTGTTACAATATTGTGTTCGTCTTCAACCAAAGAAATGTGTCTTTGGTGTCCTTTCGAAAACTCCTTGGTTTTATTGTCTCTTTGCATGGCATCGAGGTCGATCCAGCTAAAGTCAAAGCTATCCTAGAAATGCCCCCACCCACTAACCTCAAACAATTGCGTAGTTTGCAGGGAAAACTCCAATCTATCCGGCGTTTCATCTCACAACTCTCGGATCGATGTCAACCTTTCCATCATCTCCTTAAAAAGGACATTGTCTTTCAATGGAGCGAAGAGTGCCACCAAGCCTTTGAGGCTCTTAAAGCCTATCTCTTGCAGCCACCCATGCTTATCCCACCTCAGGACGATCACCCTTTCTACCTTTACCTTTCCGCCACCACCGACCATGCTGTAGGAGCCATGCTCGCACATCGTGACTCCGAGCATCGAGAACAAGCCATTTATTACATAAGTCGTACTCTGGTGGATTACGAGACTAGGTATACACATGTAGAAAAGTTGTGCCTAGCCCTATCATTCGTGGCCACCAAACTCCGACACTACCTCCTGAATCACAAAACTTTTGTCATCACCAACGCGGACCCCATCCATTATATGTATGCCAAACCTCATCTAAACCAACGCATCACCCGATGGCTTATGCTCCTCGCCGACCTCGACCTTGAGTTTGTACACCAGAAATCAATCAAAGGACAAACTATCGCAGACCAACTCACGGAAGCCCCTTTACCTGGGGAACAATTTACCAATTTTACTTTCCCTGACGAACTCATTGCCACTCTTTCACTCAGTGATGAGTCGTATCCAATGACCCTCTTCTTCGATGGATCCAAATGCCAGCGCGGCGGAGGGGCCGGCGTTGTTCTCATTCCTCTGACGCTGCTGAACCTATGCCTCTTTCATTCCGGCTCGATTTCCCCTGCACTAATAATACAACGGAATACGAGGCCCTTGTTTTGGGTCTCCAGGTTGCGTTACACTTAGGTGTAAAATCTATTAACATTTTCGGTGACTCTCAACTGGTCGTCAATCAAGTTATGGGCATCTACCAATGTAAAAATGAGGAACTTCAAAAGTACAAACATTACGTGGATTCACTTTTGACCTTATTTACTCATTATTCTATCCAAACCATTCCCCGCTCAACTAATAAATTTGTGGATACTATGGCTTGCTTAGCCTCACAAATTCCTACCTCACCAACTGACTCTGACATATTTGTCTTGGTCCAACAACTCTTTGCCCCATCTTACTCAGCCCCGGATGTTTGTATGATAAATAATGTCTCCGCTAATTCGCAGGATACTTGGTATCACCAATTTCACAATTACCTTACAACCTCTGTTCTCCCATCTGACCTTACGAGTAATGGCAAACATGTGCTTTTCTTAAAAGTGTTTCTCATTACGTCATCATGGGGGGACTCCTCTATAAACGTGGCTTTGATGGCATCCTCCTTCGATGTCTAACCGGCGCGGAGGTCACCTATATCATCCAACAAGTCCATGACGGCATTTGTGGTGGACATTTTAGTGGCCTTGCGTGGCCAAACGGATCCTTCGCCTAGGCTATTATTGGCCTACTCTTAATAACGACTGCTACGAATATGTTAAGCGTTGTATTATGTGTCAACAACATGCCAACCTTCAACATACTCCTAGCCATCCACTACAGGTCGCACGAGATCTTTGGCCTTTCTCCCAATGGGGTTTAGACCTTATTGGTGAGATTCACCCGCCCTCTTCGCAACGTCACCGTTGGATAATCACAGCAACCGAATATTACACTAAATGGGTGGAGGCCATTCCACTCATTTCAACCAAAAAAGAAAAAATCGTAGAATTCATTAACCATCACATTATCTGTCGTTTTGGTGTTCCTCATCGCCTGATAACAGATAATGGAAAATCTTTCAAAAACAAGTTATTACAAGACCTTTGTGACAACTTTGGTATCAAACTTAGCTTCTCATCACCTTACTATCCACAAGCAAATGGTCAAGCCGAATCTTCTAACAAAACCCTGACCAAAATTCTCATGAAAGTCGTTAACGATTCTGGAAAAAATTGGCCTGATCACATCCCCTTTGCCCTTTGGGCTTATCGGACTAGCATTCGTACCTCCACTAATGCCACCCCATTTTCTTTGGTATATGGTACCGAGGCTATCTTGCCTCTCGAAATACAAATACCCTCCCTAAGAATATCTCTTCAGGATATTCTCACCAATGATGATTTCCGCCAAGAGCGGTTAGCCCAATTGGAGCTTCTTGACGAGCGTCATCTTATAGCTCTTGACCACCTTCAAATCTATCAAAAGCGCATCAAGCGTGCTTATGATAAGTGACTTCATGAGCGTACCTTTAAGGTTGGTGATCTTGTCCTCAAAGAGAATCAACATGTAACCAAACTAGAAAAGAGCAAACGTGGAAAATTTGCTCCTAATTGGATTGGGCCTTACATTATCACTCACACTTACGGATCAGGCACTTACCGTTTAGCTTCGCTTAATGGTAAACCTGAGCCTGAACCCCTTAATGCCTTGCATCTTCGGCCATTCTACTATTGAATTTAGTGTTATATCACTTCTTATCTACCTTGCGCTCGTCCCTTGAGCTCATTTACCACCTCATACACTTTGTTTCATGCATCTCAAAATAGAATCAAGCTCACGTGGTTTGGTCATCACCTCCTCTTAAAGATGCCTTCCCCTTTTTAGTCTGGTCCATGACTTAAAAGTATCAAAATAACATGTTCTCAATTATACACTTATGGGATATTCTTGAGTCAAACTTCCTACAAAACTAGATGCTTCATGCCAAACGACATCTAGACCTCTAAGTTATACATAGACTGCTCCCTCGAAGGACAACTATGTGCAAAGCCACATCTCCTATTATAAATAGACTGCTCCCCCGAAGGACAACTATACACAAAAGCCGCATCTGCTACTATAAATAGACTACTCCCTTGAAGGACAACTATACAAAGTCAGCCTTTATCAGAAGCTTCTCGCATTGCTCAGCTTCGTGAAGAGCTCAAGAACAACAAAATACATATCCCATGTAGACTTCCCACATCGATCAGTCTATATCCAGAAAAATAAAAGCAGTATTCAAAAGCACTTTTGAGTCATGGACTTGTCTATTTAGGTTTGGTTTTCTTTTGTCAGCATAATCACCTTATAACAAATTCTCTGCCCAGCTCTACCAGCCACCTCACCTCACCATTCGTCAAAGCAACAAAACTCAAGGGACGTGACGTATATCCGATATATTGTGATTATACAACTCTTTTCACCTATCGACTTCTCACATATGCAAGGTACCTAGGGATTCAAGCTCATCCTACGTTAATATGTGGTTTGTTTAGCTCTTTTCAACTACGGGACACTTTTGCCTCTTTTACTCGAATCTAGGATTATGTGTTGACCTTAATCAGGACACGGTTCCCTACTACTTGGGTAAGCTAACTTTCACTTCACCTATACCTACACCAACATCGCCAATACCTTACCAACACCAACAACATTACCCTACCAATATCAATATTTTTACCAACCAACAAATTGCCTAACCACAACCAAATTTCCTGAATTCACCTCTCCCTGGTCCTAAGGGAGAACTACATCGGTCTGAGGCCCCTCCTTGCTTTGTGCAATGGGCTATGTAGGCAGCACTTAGGAGACATGGGGTCTCCCAAGGTTAGCTCGACCATCCCCTACCATAACCTATCATGTGTTGTAAATATAAATATTTTTGTGTATTTCTATTTGATAACATTCATCTTTATCCTTTTTCAAAACAAACATTCAAAACACAACCATTCTTATTATTATCATAACTCAAATCAACATACATATTCAGTTTTATTTAGATGTTAAACAAATACATCTTCTCTATCATCGACGCGTAGGTCGGCATCCTTATTTATTCTTATACCCCTATGAAATTCACTTAGACCCTTGCGCCTCATCCCGAACTAGGTGATGATCGTGATCGTCGACGCCGCTCACTCGGCCTCTCCATCCTCAAAGGTGCCACTACTATTGGTTCCTCCCACTAATCTGCCAATCTCTCCTGTAACATATGAATACGCCCTCTCGTGGGAGGAATCTCACCTCTAGTCTCTCCACTCATGACTCCGCAACCGCTAACAATCCATTGTCTCATTCACCCGCATTTGAAGCTGGTGAACTAAACCTGCGGGCGATCTCTCTCCGCTGTAATCACAGCTATGTCAGGATGATTGGCCCTCTCACGTGAACCTCGCAGCTCTACTACCCACCATAATCTATAAGCCTCATCACGCTCCTACATCCATTACCCTGCGATCGGCTGCTATCTCTTCTGGTCCTTCTGGAGGTGTCGGCCGGGAGGTGAGAATGATGCCTCGGCGTCGATCCTCATGTATGGTCTATAAGCCATGGGTATATCCTGAACAAATCCAAATTGTCACCGCACGCGATCTAGAGGAATCCTCTCGTACTCACCTGGCCTGTGCCCCGCGATCCACCTCAATCGCTCTACACCCCTCAAATCCTCAGCTATGTTCTCTGTCACCATATAGTTCCCGTAAGGCCTCCAATGGATATCCGCAATCGTCACCATCTCCCACACTACCTATAATACTCGACGTCATCTGTCACGGCCTCGGATCTCACCTCTTACTCTGTTTGGACCCATCATCTGAATCCCAACCTCTCGCACTCCTGCTCTCTCCTCCTCCAAATCTCGGCATCTATTGGTCGCACACACACAATGTGCTCATAGGCCCAACAATGTAATAACTATGCACAATCAAAGTGTCAAAACTCAACATTTCACTTCACACCCATAAACCCCGTATAGGTCTCAAATTCACATGCGGGTGCCCATGCGAAAGTCATTCCTTTCTTTTTATCATTTCCCTAATAATACACATCAATGCTTTTTTAAATCTTCCCCATCCGCCTTGGTAATGCATAATATCCCACCGCTATCATTAATACCACCTAACCTTGTTGCTCGTGGTGTGCCTGCAAACATTATACCATAAGTGAATGTCAAACTCCGTCCTCATGCACAACTCCCTTTTTTCATCTAACCCTAATCATCAACTCCAACTTTGGCTGACTAGCCTTATTTTGACTTCATCTGGCCGATCAAGCCCCCAACTAATCTAGCTCGATTCCATCTCAATCACGCTCTACCCGCATGATTGCATGATTCAACCAATAATTCTAAACCCAAATTCCACGTAACCAACAATGCAATCATCAAATGATGATATCATGGCCTCCAACAAACCCAACCAATCATTCATCACACCCTCGAAGCAACAAACAACCAATCCGCCCGACCCAACTGGCCGCAACCAAAAATCCTAGGCCCTACCCACGGAGTTTTTACCGCCAACGAACTCATCGGTTATACAATCCATCACCTACCCAACCAACCTAACTCAATCAGCCCACCCAAGGCCGTAACCAACCAACCAACCACAAACACCATCCCAAGCCACAACCAACCAATCCCTCCCCTACCCAAGGCCGCAACCCAACCAATCAAAGCCCGACCCAAGGCCGCACCCAAACCAACCAATCAGCCCACCCAAGGCCGCAACCAACCAATCCCCCACCCAAGGCCACACCCAATCAATCGAATGCCCGACCAAGGCACAACCCAACCAATCGGCCCAACCCAAGGCCACACCCAATCAATCAGGCCCGACCAAAGGCCGCAACCAACCAATCCAGGCCCGACCCAAGGCCGCACCCAATCAATCAGGCCCGACCCAAGGCCGCAACCAACCAATCCGCCCGACCCACGGCCACACCTAATCCATCGGCCCGACCCAAGGCCGCACCAATTACGTACCTCGCCCAAGACCCGCAAATTACGATTTTATCCACCCATCATGTAGCTTTTTGTTCAATCGAGCTCACCTGTTCGTGTTCTAGCATGATTAGGATACTTGAATTGATCAGCCAACCAACTTTTCCTAGACCGAGACCGTGACATTTATCTCAACCAAACCAACCATTTGGTACTTCGCCAACATGCCTAAACGTTCATGTACCTTACCCATTATATCCCCTGGAGCTACTTCCTATGCCTTGGATACCAGGATTATATCACCCTTGTTTGGATAAACTATCGACCTTTGCCTATGAATTGCTTGTTTGCTCTTCAAATCATGTACCCTGGTCACACTACTGCATTTCAACGTGCGTCTACGCTTCCTTGAACTTACCCCACCATCTTACCATCATCCCAACACCATTTATCCTTTATCAACCCTATCCCTGATTTCACGTCACCTCAATCTGTGATAGATTTGAGGGGGATTACCTATACCCTTAACTGGGGCAATCACTTCTTATTAATTGTCAGTGCAGCTTTACAAGACAAGCTACACGACAACAAGGGGCTAATGTAGACACCAAATTTGTGTCTTACGACACCCTGTGCCCCGCATCTCATTTCACAACCTAACCTCACCACTTAAAACCTTACACAATTATTTATTAATTACCTTATAATTAATAAATCCACATATCCAAACCTGCCACCTCATTTCACCACCTCATCATGACCTAGCCCTAACCCTAAACTAACCTAATTAAGACCTATAACTTGGTCTACATCCACACCCATGACTAATTACTTCTCACCCGCACCAAAACCAACCTAATCATGACTTGACCAAGCCCACAACTAATCCCTCAGGAGAAAAGGAGGGAAAGTTGGCTATTTTACTAAAAATAGCCCACTTTGACTTAACCGACATCGGTTCCTACTCGACCGCCATCGGTTACGTAACCACCATCGGTTCCCTGTAAATGACCTCCCCCAACCAAAAACAAAGGATCGGAATTCATTTGAAAAATCCGAATTCACTTGGCAGAGCAGAGACAAGTGAAGAAAAGAGAAGAGTTTGCAGAGAAGGACATCGAGCCCAAGACTGCAACTGAGTAACTAGAGCACAGTGACACTCATCTAAGCATTGGGAGAGAAGATGGCTCACTTTTGATTGTCGATCATCCCACCTGAGCCCTGCCTTCGTCATCACAATCCTTGGACCTGTATCTTCATCAGGAACTAGTAAGTAGTGTCTTGTACATTTTTAAATAACATTTCTTGAACTTCTGATTCATAGTAATTATAAGTTCACTCCTAGATCTACTACTCGGCAGCACCCTACATCTAACTATCATTCCTCTACCCTTACATTGCCCCAAGAACAACCCCCACACTCTCTGAGTCTTCTCCATCACCCTATTGCCTACCCCTAATCATTTTCCAACCTTATAAACACCATAGCCGCCTCATAGCCAACCTTCATTGAAAGCCCCTAAATCACCACCCCTACCGATATCGGTTATCAAAGCAACCGGTACCGGTGTATAACCGCAGTCGGTTATACAGTGACCGACATCGGTCACTGTGACTCAAACCAAAACCAACCTTTCTTCTATTGCTTTTTAACAAGGTAATTAAAGTGTAATTTTGCAATAGCCTCTTTGCTATCATTTGTGTTAATTCGTATTAAAAGGGGAACTGACCACCTTCGAAAGGAAGTCTAATATTTCCTGGGCCCAAGGCAGTTCCCTCATTTATTGTCTAACTAAAATCTGGTGGTCTTGTATTCTTACTTGCAGGTAGTCCTTCCTAGACAAACCCTCCCAACACTCAACAGTATTCCTCCTAGCCCTAACCCTCATCTGCTTTCTCAAGAGAATGAAAGGATAGAAGCACCTCTATTTTAAGAATGTAAACATTCTGTGAAACCAAAAATGGGTATCGGATAGGATGCACTTCATGTAGATGGTTAAATATCCAAACCACCTTCCTCTAAAAAGAAAATATATTACGACATCGGGATCCAAATTTATCATTATTGATAATTTCCTTTTCAAAAGGAACTTTGATGGGATCCTACTTAGATGCCTTTCTTACAAGTTACATCATGGGAGCTCAGGAGTCCACTTCTTCGTAAAACCACCACCGTAAAGGTCCCGAGAAGGATACTTTTGGCCCGACAAATTTGTTTGCGGACAGCTATGTGATGGTAAGTAAGTGCAAAATTTCCAATTCTACACAGGCTTCTAGAGAAATGTCGCACTTCCCCTTAACCCTATCTTAGTTGAAGAACCTTTTACACAATGGTGTCCAAAATGGTTAACCCAACTTCAAGTATGGGCCACAAGTGGATCCCCGACCATGATCGATTACTTCACCCTATGGATAGAGAGAGTTCCACTGAAGGAAGCCACTGAGAATATGATCATTGAGCTCCTCCGAGATATCACCACACACTTTGGACCCCCATCAATCATATCTCGATAATGCCAAGGATTTTCCTGGGTGGTAAGGTATCTCGAATTCATAATGAGGCATGGAATCTATTTGAAGACATCCTCCATGTACCCGTAGGGTAATGGTTTGTGGAATCCACAAAAAAACCTGATCAGACTCATAAAGAGGATGGGGGATGAACATAAGAGATCATGGCATGAACATGTCAAAATGACCTTATGGGATGATCGAATCATGCCCAAAAAATCCTAAAAACCTTGCCATATCAATTGGTTTATGATAAAAGTGTCATAATTCCCATCACTATGGAAGTCCCAACATTGAAATTATTGAAAAAAATTGATATCAAGGAACATGGAGCGATGTAAGTAAGACTCCGAAGCTAATGTACCTTCAAGAAAATGGGAGATAACCCATGAATCCATGATCAACCATCAACAAGTGGTCAAGACTTGGTTTGATCATAAGACTTCGAACTGATTTATGAGTCAACACTTTGGTTTTGAAGTGGGACACAAGAGCTACCAAGCCTAGAAATCATGGAAAATTTGACCCCCTATGGATAGGCCCGTTCAAAATTAGTGCATGTAAACAACACAATGCCTTCAAACTCGAGACTATGGAAGGTGAGCCCTTGGTGATTCTGGTGAATGAGATCCACCTTAAGCCTTTCCATTAATTCTTTTAAGTATTGTAAAGTATGTATCATATGTATAGTCCCCTTTTTCTTTTTCTTTTTCCTCATTTTCGAGGTCTTTCCTTTCAAATAAGTGTCCTTGAAACATGTCTCTCATGAGAGACCCATTTTACCCTTTTTGGATTTTAGAAGGTGTTATACCTCCTACTTTTCTTCAAAGTAAATGATACAATGGTTTTTTGGGATAAATAATGAAAATGATCAAGGTGTTAATGAAAAATATCTTGGGAAATGTAGAATTCGAGTGCTAAGGGTCATACAACCAAAGTATCGTTATATGATGTGACCCAAGGTATGCGCGAGCCATTACTTTACGTGAGTTGAGGAGGCTATTTAAGGAAATATTTGAGCATATGAAAGCCTCATTCTAAATTCTATGAGTCTCTTGTTCAAATTATTGAGTCCCTAATTTGGAAAACTAGAGCTTGCATCATATATCGAGTAATTATGGCAACATTCGGTTCCTTACCGCACCCAAAATCTTATGTAGGGAAACCTATGCCACACCACTCTCTCCACCCAAGGTTGAGTTTCCCTAATAGGGGAATGAAATTTAGTGACTTGTCCATAGTAATGGATTTCATAGATGAGGTCTTTGATCCCATCCTCACCAAGAAGCTAAAGGCCTTGAGAGAGGCCGCACATGTTAGACTACATACTTTTGGATATTTTGAGTCTTTTTGCTCTAGAATTTGGACCACTAGACTCACACAATATATGGTCCCTATCGTGAAACCGTATCCTGAGCTCATATAGATGTGTGCGCTATTTTGACCCCGAATCCAACATCATAAAGGGCATAAACATGTAGGTGGTGATTACATCAAAGGTCATTAGGAATATGTTAGCCCTATCCTATGAAAGCAAACGAACAACTTCTACAATATTCCCAAACCCCAAAACATATGGGCTCAATGCTAGAACAAAATCACATTCCTCAATAAGGATTTGTGACAAGATGATTCAAACAGCTCCGGGACACCAGGATTCCCAATCCCCCTTAAAATGTTTATGATAGACTCTCAGGATGCTTGCTCCATGTTGGTGTTCATTTTCAGCCAAGACTTGGACATAAATGTCCATGAATGGTAAACTACGGCCCTTTTCTCGAATGAGATCCATGAAGAAGGAATAGGTGTATCGGTTTGACTTCACTGAGGTCATTACTAACTCTATTTGTGAGCAGTTAACCATGTTCTCTGTTAATTCCACCTTCAGGTACTCTTCCTATTTTTTCCACCTCATCTTGTACTAGAAATCCCAATTCCTTATCCAATTTATGAAACTAACACTGTGGGACATAGAGGTGGACTCCAAAAAAAAGTCAACTCGGTATCTGCATGGAATCATGTTCTGTCCCATTCCTCAGACGCATATGAATTTTCCAACTATTTTGTTGTGCCCCTTCTACTCCGAGTTTGACCCAGGGGGTAAATAAAAAAATGAACGATTTAGTTTGAGCCATCTTGATGGACCCCCGCATCCCTACGACTATTTCTTTGGGGTAACATATTCAATGATCTACTTCCATGGATTCAAAGAAGAATCCTTCATGCTTCCAAGAATCATCACAGAGCTAGAACCACCTTAGAGATAACTAGGCAACTAGTGCTTCTCAATGTAGAGTTTGTCTTTGGATGGAAGAAGAAAACATTTTTGACCTCGCTTTAAGTAGGGGAGGGATTACCATCATAAAATATAGGGTGGATCATCTTCTCACATAGAAGCTAGCTTCCTACGGCTTAGCCTTCATCCAAGACTCATGGAGATATGACTTGGATGGGTGGATGGCCGACTCCTGCCAACATGAACACAATTTTTTTTGAAGACAGAGGACACTCCCGACAATTATGTCAAGGTGAATGACATCTTGATTCCACCATGGGATTCATTTCATACAGTCCTTTACAGTACGACCCCCTATAACTATGACCAAGGACTTGAGAGTGGCCTGCATAGTAAGGAATGGAGCATGGAGAAACTTGAAGCCTATTATAAATATAGGCAAGAAATTGGAGAAAATACCCTCAATTTTGATGATGTGCCCACTTATGAGTAGTGGGAAGAATTTTGGAATGCTAACCACAAGTCGACATAGACATCGAGGAGGCAGTGGAGATCCCCAAAAGGTAGTTCACAAGGATTACGATGGATTCCTTCATCCCCTATGGATAAAAATGCCACCATGACTCCCTCCTTCCACTCCCCAAAGAAGATCCTACAGGGCCAAACACCCACGATAAAAAAACAACACAAGGCCCTTAGGGTGAGGAGTCGGTGACTCAACCAGATTCTGGGTCCACCCTGGGGCTCACTTTGGCCTAACCAATAGTCTCACCCTCTCGTAATTGTAGGTGAGGTCACCAACCCACAAAGACCTCGAAGTAAGAATTTAAGATCAGTTGTTGTCTCTTCTTCCTCCATCCCTTCACCTCCTCCCATTCATCCATCTCCTCTTCCTTTCACTTATCTAGCCGAGAGTTCTCCCATTTCAATCTCCCTAACCTAGACTCTTTCTCCTCCCTCTCATCTCCTCTCTTCTTCCTCCACTTCCCACCACCATTCCCACTTTCTCTCCCCGAGTTATGACGGGCCCTTCTTCAAATATTGTGACTTCCTAGCCCCCGCGACTAGTTACAATCCCTTACAACCTATCACTAGGATTCCTCTTTGCAGGTGGGATAGTCCCTTCCTCCTCTGAATTTTTGAATCAAGCCGAGATGACCAAAGTGGCTTGAGATAAAAGGAGGGAGAGGAAGAAGAAAAAAGAGATGAAAATAGGAGCAATGAGGAAGATGCGATCATTATATGACCATCAACGAGCTCTTGAACATCACCCGATGGTCCCCAATGTCAAAAATCCCGCAGAGCAAATGCATCTATATGAATACTCCTTCAATGTTGTTGTGGTGGACCTAACTTAGTTCCAGCCTCAAGATAAGGTCAAGTTGATGAGTGAAACAACTTCCGTGGTTACCACGGATTATCTAGATCTCAAAAATAAACTAAAGAAGATGGTGGCTGTCCTCCTACAAACACAAAGCACTGTAGTCTATCTTAATGCTGAAATCAAGGGAAAGGGAAAAGAAATAGAACAACTCGACAAGGAGCTAAAGGAGGCAGAATCACAATAAGCTCTTATAACTTCTCAAGTGAGGTCTATAATGTTAGAAGCTAAACTTGCAACATCTAAGGATGCAACCACTTCACTTGATCAAGAGAAGAAGCTCCTTCAATAAGAGGTTTACTCCAAGAAAGTAGAGGTCACTTCGGTCCAAGTGAAGCTACGTACCTCAGAGGCCGAGAAGGGAAGCTTACAAATAAGTGCAAGGTATCAAAATACACGGTCGAGGATTTGACCTAAAATCTCACTCAATAACCCCAAAAAGGGGGAATTGTCACATTGGTGTAGGGATTATACACCTCATAATGTAAGAGAATTTCCACTAAGGCAATAGACCTAGGGCCCACAAATCATATTCATATCTCGATGCATAAGGCCCGTGTGCCAACGTAGAGTCCTCGGACTCAACCATCAATAGTGTTGTATCCGCCAAGGTCCTTGAATCATAAATGTTGGTTCGAAGCCACCCTACAAGGGGATGGAATTACAGATAGGTGGATGGTCATGGAAAATATCAGAGAGATTTTGAGTTATAACAAGGTAGTTATCAAATGCAAAAATCTCTTGACTTAACTCCAACTAGGGATCAAAGAGAGGAAGAAACACATCAAAGAGTTAGTTCAATTAGGATTCCCCTCTCCCTTTCCTAATGACTCTACTATCCTATTAGAGGACCAAATTCAACAACTACTTATAGCTAAGCAACATGATAAGACTATCTTTCAGTCTTTAAAAGATGATTCTAGTGTTGTTGAAGTGGAGGCCATTCTGAACTTGATTGTAAATCTGAGTTATGTTTATACACAATGGTGTAGGATCTCTAAACAGTCCCTCACAAGGAGATTATTGAGCTAGATAGATATTTTTAGGATCTGCAATGAAGGAATTACCTGAAAGAGGCAGAATGGGTCGGATACCAAGTTGCTTTAAAGTAGCTCTGAGTGGCATCTCTTCGAGCCACATTTTGAAATTTTGAAGTTTTGTGAAAGGATTTCCAGATTCTTCCATGGCTGACATAGAGTCCCTTGGTGAGTCTCCATAACCGTAGAAGTATTTCTACATTTTTTTGTGGCTCTTCTATTAATGCTACCTTTTGTCACCTTGACCCTTTTTTTTCTTTTAGTATTATTTTGTATTTTTTAGGAACTAAGTTTTTCCTAAGTATGGAATTGAACATGGAGGGTATCCACATGTCCCTTTGGTGCATTTTGGATAATGTATAAAGATTCAGGAGCCCTCGAGTAGCGAGCATTGAAAAATTAGCTAAAGCATGGAAAGGTAGCCCAAGGGGGCTGAAAAGTCAAAGATAAAGGGGAAGAATGTGCAGTCCTCTATGTGTTGCCCTTTTGCAACTTCAAAAGGAGAAAGAAAAGGAGAATCCCAAAATCAGCGCAAGGTCTCTACATGTCACACATGTAGCTACCATTTCCGAAAGGACCAATCAAAGAAGCGAAGGGCTCAAGATTCAACAGATTAAATGTGATCTTGGGTCCCAAAACATGCAGTTGAGATATGCTCCAAAGTTCAAAGATCTCGTAGGTAAAAACTAAATGTGGGTGGTGGAAATATTAATGGAGGCACATTGAAGCAAGAGCCATGGGGTCTATATAAGAATGTTCTTGTGCTTTGGTAAAAATGGGGAGGAGATAGATTAAGAGATAAGAAAAAGAAGTTCCAGATCTCTACAGATTAATCTAGGTTCAGTATATTATGTTAACTGGCCTTAGTAAGGCTCTGTTGTAAAGGAATACTATAATTTGTGTCATTTTTTCCTTATGTACTATTTTCTCTATTAATAAGAGTTCTTGTTCTATGCACTAAACATTCACAATCTTTTATGTCCTTTATCTCTTCCTGTTTACTTTTATTCAGTTTTAGATGAATGTTTAAATATCTATCATGCTACACACCCTTAGATATTTTACATAAATCTATTCATTCACTCATGGTTATGTTTTAGTTTCATCCGACCTTTGATAATTTGAGATATCTCCAGAATAGGTGATCATGCTAAAAGATCTTCAATTAATCTAGTAGCTATTTTAATGATATCTCCGCACTCTTTAGTAAAGTTCTAGTGCATCACATTAGATAGGATTTATTTATTGTTTTATTTTCTCTCTAACCCATTATCTCAATCCAAAGTAGAGAAGATCCAACTTCTATAAAATCTGGAGGTTATCTTAGGGGCCAAGTCCCACATCTCTAAAATTTCCCACAACTTTGGTGATTCATCTGTAAATATAATCATCAAAAGAACCTCAAAACACCATGAACTCGTATGAAATTTCTCTAAAAAATCCATGGAAATCAAGAACAAATCACAATAATCACGCACCATTAATTTTTCATGATACTCCTTTGGACCAACTTGTTCTAAAACCTTATTATTTAGAAACTTATATTTTCAAAAGGCCCACATATCACCATGAACACAATCATACATTTATGGAAATCATGAGGAGTCCTCTACAACATAAAATCATCACTTTTTATGGATCAATTAAAACTAGATCACAACACTTCACTTTACAATCATTTGCTCCTAAATATGGTTTTATACCTCATTACCTTCTTAACATTCGTTCATAAAAATGTGACAATCAAATGAACTCATTAATTTTATAACATCTTATAAAATCTCCTTATAAGAATCCCTTAAAGCCATAATGTCTCATGCAAATATAACTATTCACAACGAGCATCAGAAGTTCAAATTCAAGCTTGATTTTCACTGTTCTTAACCCTATCTCACATAATTAGTCATATCCAACAAAATACACATAATGGGAACCTAAAATTTTTCTGAGACCACTATGAATCATCTATATAAAATATAAAGTCATCATAATATCAATTCCATAGATCAAATGCTTCAGTCACTAAGACTTACCTATGCTTACATGCTAGATCCTCATAGTAACAACTAGTGCCAATTGAAATAATGCAATAACTGAACATAAAACCTCTGAAAAATGAACCAAAAATACCTCATATTCCATGATATACCTGATATCATGCTTCCATGAGCTCAAATGGCTCCAATACACTCTTGTCACACCTCCAAGTTACCATACATGCTCCCAATGAGCACTGTAACATGGTGAACCACCTGTACCTACACTATGCCACTACTGTGAGTGCTCAAGCACCATCAAAACCTTTTATCCATCATGTCAACATGCTTCCTAAACAACCAAGAATCTCACACTGCCAAGCAACACCTCTTAGGCACTGTATGGGCTTGTTAGAGCAAACATGCATCACTTTGAATCCCAATGTAATAGCTGATAAACATCTGAACCATCATGTTAGCACCATAAAAAACATCATGAAATCATCCTAAAACATTCAATTTTTCATTAATGTGGTTTTTCATCAATGAAAACACCTATTAGGACACCATGCAAACACATGACCACCAACATGGAAAAACCAAGAACACGAGGAAGAGATTAGTAAGCTATTTTAGATCAAAATCCAAATCAAGGGGACTAAGGTAAATGCTTTGGTTGATAATATTTCTCAATCTAAATTTATTTCTGATGTGCTTGTAAAGAATCTTGGTCTTGAAACTTATAAGCATCCACATCCTTATCCTTTGGATGGGTGAAGAAGGGTGTAGTAATTTAGGTAACAAGAAGATGTAAGTTCAAGTTTGGGATAAATTCTCAGTATATAGATGTATTGGAAGTTGATGTAATTACAATTGATGAATTTGATGTTTTTTTTGGGAGTCCTTACTTGTATATCAAGGATGTTATATTAATGAGAAGGGAGAACTAATACGAGATGGGTCAAGGGTGGAGTCATTTACAACATCCTGGGCACACCAAAGATAAGTCAAAACTTGATATGGTAAGTTCTAACCAAGAAAAGAGACTAATTCATGAAAATCATAATAAGTTTTGTTTACTTTTATTGAAATATAAGCAATATGGGGTATAAATTTTAGATATTTCTAACAAAGGGATGAAGGATTTGGATAACATAATTCAAAGATTTTGAGGAATTATTCTAGACTCTCAAAGAAAGTTACCACCAAAGCAAGAGGTAGAGAATGAGATTCATTTGTTTCCAAAGTCCCCTCTACCAAATATCGAGTTGTATATGCAATCCTTGTTAGAGAGAACAAAGGTAAAGAAATAACTCTAGAGCTATTAGACCAAGGGGTAATACACCCAAACACCTTGTCATGAGGTTCACCTATTGTGATGGTGCTAAATAAGGATCATTCTTGGAGAATGTGCATCTAATACCAAACTTTGAACAAAATTAACATAAAGAAAAACCATCCACTCCCACGTATAGATGATCTCTTGGACCAAATTCAACATGCAAAGTTCTTCACAAAGTTGGATCTCAAGTCTGGTTATCACCAAGTCAAGATGAAGGATGGGGATATATGGAAGACTACCTTCAAGAAAAACATGGTTTTTATGAGTGGTTAGTAATTCCATTTGGTTTGTGTAACACACCGCTACATTTATGATATTGATGAATGATGTATTACAAGAATTCATAGATTCATGTGTCATTGTATATTTAGATGATATTATGATTTTTAGTGCTAGATGGGAGGAACATCTAACAGATTTGTAGGAAGTCTTACAAGTTCTCAAGGAGTGAATAACTGAAAATAAACTATGTAGTACATAGATAGTTAATCTAAGCTATGAAAAACTCTAATAAAGTAGATAAATGCAAAAACAAGGATTTAAATGAGATAAACAACTATGAAAAAGGAGGTGCTAACCCTAATATGCAAAAGGGAGTGAGGAAAGAACTCAGCTGATAACAAATGTCTATCAGAGAGTGTCAAAGAGGTGATTGGAAAAATCAGGAGTAGGAATGACTGTGTCGAAGTCTCGAAAAGGATGGATATAGAGGATCTAGCTGCACTAGGGTGCCAGGAGAACTAGGGTGCTGCGTGCCCCGGTCTATAATATGGGTACCTTGGTCTATGAAAAATATCTGAAAATAGTTTTCATAGAGTTGGAAGATGGCCTATAACCTTCACTTGTGTGACACATCAACTTTTTTGTCCTGCGCTAGATGTCACCAATACTTCAAGATGAAAGAAAGACCTATAAGACCCTAAAACAAGCATCAAAACCATAAAAAATAATAATGCATATGAAGGGGTCGGACTGACCTCAATTGCCACAATAGTGGACTTACTAACTTAGCGTTGCACTACATCTTAGACCCGATGTAGTTCTCATTGGTTTGAAAATCTGTCGGTTAGGCAGGTCGTGGGGAAACATGCCAACAGTGTGCAGGGCATAGCCCCTCTTTGAGACAACAAAGCAAAACTAGTTTATTGCTAATCTATCAAGTAGGAATCTATGCAAATCTACACTATTCTAACTTCAGGGGGTTTGGGATCTCATCCCAGTAGAGGTAGTTCCAACTATGAATAGAAATGTAAGAGGGAAGGAACGAAGGAAGGTAGATCTGAAGGAAGAAAAGAAATGAATTCCAAGACAAAAAGGTCAGAAGGTTTATGCTTTGGGCTGGTAGTAAATAGAGCCAAACTTACTTGCATAAACAAATAAAGCAATATTGATGAACATATGACAATAATAGGAATGAATCCAATAGAATAAAAATATAGATCTAACTTAAAAAGATCTGATGCAAATAACACATATATTAAACACAAAGTCTGAACATATATATTAATATTTCTTCTGTTACAAGAAAGCACAAAGTCTTTCTCTCTTCACTTCTCTTTTCATACAAAAATGTCTACACCTGGAATACAACAAGTATTCCAGTATTTATAGAAGGAGAAGGAAGAAGACAAAAACAACCAACCACTATTTACAAAATATCTTACAAGATATTTACAAAATATCCAAAAAGTCAAAAGTTGACTTTGGGCAAGTTTTTGGATGGCAACATCCCATGGTGCAACATGGATGATGTCATCGTAAATGCCAACATACTTTTTAAATATTTTTACAAAAATGATCAAAGCGTACACAAGAGGAGAAACTACTCCTCATCATCCCTTTGCTTAAATGGAGTGTCTTGCTTCTGATCAGGAGAGGCTATGTGACACTGAGCTTGGTATTCCATGAAATTTCTGAATCTGGACCCTTGAAATGGTTGCCAATAACTTCACAAGTTTATTTTTTAGTCTTGAGCTTGTCAGGTAGCCCGGTGAACTCTTCGCATGCATCAATCAGAAAGCCAATGAAATTGCGGCAAGCCAAAAGGTTATTGATTGATTCTTTGTCAAAAGTGATATCTGGGTGCCAAACTTTGAGTGGCTATAGCCTTGAAGAGTTGGCATGTATCGTCTACTTCCCTAAAGGTGAATGATTCATTGAGCATCCCTGGAGACATCTTTATAACTGCCTGCTCTATGTTGTATTTTGCATCTAGGGCTTCATCCTTGATTTTATCTATCCTCTCCAGGATATATTCCATTTGATCAACCCAGTAATCTAATGCAATGAGAGCTTTATTATGTGCCCATGGGTGATCGATGATGCTGACCTTTAATAGGTCATCAGCTAAACAGTTAGCCATTGCTTGGAATGTTTCATGTTGCAATCTGGCATTATCCAACTCCTTGGAGAGGGATCCTGCTCCTGATTGTAGCTCCTTATTTGCCTGATCTATATCCTAGTAGAGAACTATGAATTTCTTGATCATTTCCTCACTATCTCTGAGGATTCACTCTATCTAGGAGGACACTGCCATGCCTTGTTCACCAATCTTGGCATATTCATTTATCTTGTCCTAACCGATAACCTTAGCGAGTTCGGTGGCGATCCACGAAGGAGCGTTTCCCATTCTCTGCAATGCTTGGAGGAGATGTTTGTTTTACTCCTTGAGTATTCTCTTCTCCTTTTTCACTTATTTTAGCTTCTTTCAAAGGGAATCTATTGCAAATAAGGCCTCTCCTTGTAGGATTTTAGATGAGGTTCCCATTGTGACTTGGGTCACTGTAAAATCTATAGGATATAGATCTTTCTTTTCTTTGGTGGGATCTGGATATGCAATATCCATGACCCTATCCCCCAAAGTGCTCTTTGAAAAGTGAGTTATCACTTTTTGCTTCTTGGGTCCCTTCTTCGAATGACAGAGAAGTCCATGGGTGTGATGGGAACCTTTCTCTTGTGCTGATTCAGATGGTGAAAAATCCAACTTGGACTTATGGGAGTGGGAGTAGAGGGAATAGAAGAAGAAACAGGGGTGAAAGGGGAAGCAACTGAAGAGGCCACAAGGAAGAACATTGAGACACTTGGTGGTGGCATTGACAAGGATTCCAACGTGCTACTACTTGTGGGGCCTGGAGTTACTATAGGAGAAGAAAAGGACATGGAAATGGAAGGGATTTACAATTGGATGGAGGGAACACTGGGTGACAGATCCATGAGAGAGGAGAAGATGGAAGAGGTGGGAGATGGAAGGGAGGAAGGGAGAGAAGAAGACACATCCATAGGAATAGATGCTTCAATGACAGGGGGAGGAGAAGGAGCAGAAGAAGGAATGGTGGGTACCTTAGTAGTTGTAGCTGTGACAACATCCTAAGTGGATGTATCCGTTGAAACTTCGTTGTTCTCTTCTTCTTTACCTAGAGACACCAGGTTGACCACTTGCTTCTCAGAAGTAGTAGGAGGGATTTCAAGAGTTTCTTCCTATTTGCTTAGTTCTCCCTCCTTATCCTTTCCTTTTCCTTTCAGCACTGGGCCGGTCTCGGAGGTTCTCTACCTGAAGGAAAAGTAGATAAATCTACCCCAAGGTAGGTGAGACCATTCTATTTGCACTAATGCTCGGTGCACTACAATGTGGGTTTAACCCTTTCTTGAATGGTGTTTGGAGCTTTGGCTCTATCGACCTCTATGAATAACCAATCGTCCCCATTTGTATCAAGGTAAACCTGATCAATTTCTTGATCAGTCTCTTGGAATCGCTTTGGAACGATGGCTATGCCATAATGGATGATCTCTGTCAGAGCTAGCTGGGAGTGATCCTTTCACCTGATATCTATTTCATGTGTCAGGTCAATGTAGATGTCCTCGATCTCAGGAACATGGATGGGATCAATTTTTCCTTTAGGAGGCAACTCTGGCAATCAAAGGTGGGCCTTGCTGGGAAGTTGTGCTTTAGATTCAACAATTCAAGCTCAGCATACATTTCCTGAGCTTTGGCCAATATGGTGTAGGTGTATTGGCCAACCAGTAAGGGGGAATCAGGTTCCTCCTTTCTTTCTTTCTCTTTAGTTTTCGATTATTTATTTGTTACCCAAGTTTTCTACACTTATATGGATGCATAATAATCAGAATTTAATCAATATTTTGAGTTTAGAATACTTAAAATTGGTTAAGAAAATAACGATCTTTGGAAACTTTTAAAAGTGAAAAAATACAACACACTTTTTTTGGATCAACAATGCACGCTTTGAGAAATGGTCCAAGAGGATGTGTGACACATTCGGGGCTAAATGGAGGATACTAAAACAATTTCCAACACTAGTGCAAGGAGAGTATGAGTTCACTATTTACCAGCACTTTTGCATTAGCAGATTCACATTGAGATGGGACCAAGAGCCCATGGTGTAAACTACCTTTCTCATTCACCATGCAATATTTCCAAGTAGGGGTCAATCGCTTCAAGGAGGCCAAAATACTAAGGTCGACCTCAGCGAGGTGGACCAAGACCACCGTGAGCTACACGAAATCTAGTATACCCCAAGAAGTGCACTTATGTGGAGAAGTATGTCTCCCATGAGGTGTGCATGAAAAAACTTATGACGCTACCAATTGTTGGAAGGATTGCAGTAAGGGTATACATGTACATCAAACCCAAGTAAGAAAGGGGAACCTACTTGGAGAGTGATTTCTCCATCCTAGAAGACCCCATAGGGAGAAAGAAGGCCATGCCAAGAAAGAGGGAAAGAGAAGAGGCACCAAAAGAAGGCACCAAATGTGCAAACAACACAATCTTTGTGCGCTCAAGAGTCAAGAACGAAGATAAGTACATATGCACGAAGGAAGAATTCCCCCATTAAGGAAAAGGAAAAATCACCTAAGGAAGAGGCACCAGAGAAAGAAGAGCCTCCTGCACAAGAAGAATCACCAAGGAAGGAGTCACCTACTAAAGAAGGAGAGAAGGAAGAGTCTCTATACTAGAATCACAAGTTAGGAAGAGGCAGAAGGTAGTAGAGAAGGTAGACTCAGAAGAAATAGAGAGCCTAGAGGCCTACAGAGGTGAGAGAGATGATGACAAGCATGAAGAGGCTCAAGACCATCCTGTGTACAATGTGCACAACTCTGAGGATGAGGGAAATGAAGAAAAGGATGGGGAAGAGAAAGGAACTCAAGGAAAAGGAGAGAGTGAGGAAGTAAATACAAAGGATAAAAGGAACCCAAGCCTCACCAAGGAGAAAATAGAAGAGGTCACGAGATAGAGAAGTAACGGGCATAATAAAGGAGTTAGTAGAGCAGAAGTGGAGCAAAACGCTGACAAAATTCTCAAGGAGATAGAGGAGGAGAGTATAAGAAGTGAGTATGGGAGCATGGGCGGAGATCCCGGGCTATCGAGAAGCTTTCCAAATGCAATGCGCATAGGAGGAAAGAGTGTGGTAGTGCCACAGGAGTAGGGATCGAGTTACATCAATGATCTAAGTAAGGTATTACATGCATGCTTCCGAGTACGGTGCCCATAGAACAACTCTTTGTATGGTCTTCATTCGAAGAAGAAGGTATGTACCCAAGAACAAGGAAGATGTTATCTTGAGAGTTTGAGTCCCATGTTGATGAGCTTGATTTCGAGGTCAGCCAAGGAGCGTTGATGAAGGTACAAGAGAAAAAAGGAGTGAACCCCCTAGTAAATTCTCAACAATTATCTGATGAGTAATTTTGTAATGCCCTCAACAAGGTATCGGTTGAGATTGAGGTGAGACTCTTCAGAAGGAATGATAGGGTAAGGTTCCTAGAGGAAGAACTGGAGAAGAAGGAGGAACTCATTGAGAAGAGAAAGGATTTGAAGCAAGAAGAGTTTATCAGTGCACAGTTAAGGCATGAACTAAGGGAGGAGAAGGCGAAGGTGTGTGAGGTGTAAAATAAGATTGAAATGATCACTTTGAAACACCCAGGACATAGTACCGCTTAAGAAAAATACAAGTTAACCTTGTAGTGCTTAGAATACTTAACTCATATCCTTACCATGGAGAGGTAACCACTTGCTCTAGAATCAGTAGAAGAGGCATTGGTGTGCTAGACGAAGGAAGAGAAGAAGAATATTAGGGAGATAGTGACACATTATTCTGAGCTCCTTTCCACTGCATGCACCATCACACGATGGTTAAGGCCGTGTATGATAACTACGTTGATAGAGACAGGGTAGCAAGCATACTAGTTGCTACACATGAGGGAGGTCCGAAGAAATATAAAGATAAGAATAAAGGAAACATGGTGAAGAGGGATAATATCCTAGATGAGGTAGAAAAGAAGATAGAAGCAATCAAAGCCTTATGGGGATTGATTAAAAACTGGTTTAAGGAATTGTACCCCCAGATCACCCGTAGAATGGACATGTTAGACGACCTTAGCAAGAAGCTAGAAGGGGTTGTAGCTACACTGAATGTTAAAGGTGATGAACTAATTTTTGAGGAGGTAAGGACTTTAGTCGGTGACCTGCTTCAGTAAGAGCAGGGTGAAGTGGATGCATGGGAAAAGATTGAGGAAACAATAAGGAAGGAGCTCCCACTCCTCTTGCAGTAGTAGCAAGATCTTCAATTATTTCATTTCTTTTATTCTTCTTTTTTCCATTCTTTACTCAATTCGTCTAGATCCCACCATTTGTTATTCTTTAAAGGAGAAGTATGTTTCCAAGGATGGAGAATAAGCTTAGTGTGGGGTGATGTTGGGCCTCAAAATATTGGCTAAGTGCCAAAGGGCGTGTGAGCACACGGACCAATAGGAAGAAGGGAGTGTGGGGAGAAACACATAGGATAAGGGTTTAAGAAGGGTTTAGGAGAAACCAGGGTGCGCATGCAAGGCAATACATAGGGTCTAAGGACTTATCCATATTCAACATTTTGGAGGCACTGAGGAAAAATGTGACCTAACTAGGCATGCCAAGTGGATAAGGTGCCATCTTGAAAGACTTGGTGGTCAAGGAAATAATATTCCATGAATGGAATATTCCTAGGAAGAAATCATTACAAAAATTGGAGAGCTCAGAGCAAAATAAGCATACACCATTGGAGGACTACATGGAAACTTGGCATCTAATCTACTCCTGAAGAAAGGCATGGCGGTGGGTTTTGGTGTTATAAGAATAGACTCTTGGGTAGGAGAGATACACATTGAGGAAGAAATATAATGTGAGGAGAGAAAATCTTTGCAAAAAAAAAATATTAGGAGGCTCTAGGAGTTGGAGTTCTCATTAGAGTATTGTAGGAATGTTATTATGTCTAAGGGATGGGTCAGTGAAATTTTTGTAATAAAGAAAGCATAGCTAAGACCTATGATGTATGGGTTATATCCATGTCTTGATACATTTGGTCTGATATGAACATTTTGAATGTAATTTGGTTGTTGGGATTATGATCAATATAAATATATGGCCTTATTCTGAATATTTGGTTCGGGGATGTAAACCATAGTCTTATTTCCTTATATTTATGGTAGATTTTTTCTTTATATTTCATGCCATGATGTTTCTCTTGTTATTAAATTCTTGGATATAAGGATATGATATCTCATGTTGTGATTTTACATGAATATTCATCTCTCTGCAACTAATCCTCTAACAATGGCAAGATCTTCTCACAATGCTCACATAAAGGAGGGACTTGGTGTCCGTGTGTGCCTCGAGATGAGCGCTAGCACTCGTTGGGTGATAGGTCGGCGCGCATGGGGTTAGAAGTCAGTAGATAGGTAAAAATTAATACAAGGGTGGGATTTTTGATATGCCCTAGTGAAGCATTTGGATTCCCAAATGAGTAGAATCGTAAGGGAATTCCCCTCAAGTAGGTAGGTGACACAACAAACTAATGGATAGTCGTTTGATAGGAAGAAGACAAGGAATTTGAATGATGGTGGGAGGGATTTTTCTCATTACATAAGTTTCATTTAGAGTAAAAGTTAGAGGAACCTTATTTTGTTGTTGCACAATAGAGTTGTCACCATGATTATGAAAGAATTGTGATGTTTAACTTTGTTATGTGTGCAATCAAGCACACACGCAACAAAAAAGTTAAAAAGGAAAATAAACCTAATAGACACCATATAAGTATGCACCATGGATATAAGGAAGCCAATATGATAAATAAATACATGTAATTGATTTGAAAAATAAGATCAGAAATGCAACACAACTTCGAAAAGAAGACAATTAGTTATTCCCCTAATACGTGCCACAATGATGGATAAATAGATGAAAATTCCCCCAAGCAATATATTAGAAACATAAGGGGATAAGATCATATTGAAGAGTAGAGTAATCTTAGATACTCCTAATGAAACTCTTGTTGGATCCACATTAAAAATTGATCTAAGAGTTAAAAAGGATCATTTCCCTTGAGCATTAAACTTATGAAATGTAGGGGAGGGAATGAGAGCCAAGATTTCCCCAAGTGAATTTATATCGCGAAGGAAACAATTGATTTGACTTGCCCCAAGCAAGGATATTAACATGCAAAGGGAAGATGATGTATCGTGATAGTTGTAAGATTGGAATGATCACTAGGGTAGTAGTTAAAAGTTTGATTTTATCAAGATTGTGTTGAATTTCTGAAATATTTTCATGTTTTTGTAATTTTTATTTTTTATCATTCTATTTGTTGGGGCATAAAATGCTTCATTGTGGCATATCAAACAAGCCCACCATGCTTCCTTTCCTTCCACTCACCGGTTTGCATGCGTCTATTATATTCAAAATGTTATTACTTCATAATAACACTTTATAAAGGGGCAAATGTAGACACCCTAAAATACATGTTTATTCCTAGACCATCCTCAAGTTATTCACATCCCCTATAGAGTTAATTAATTAATTCATGCTTTGAGTATTTATCGCTTTTATATATAATTCAATTAAATCTATCACATTCCTTTTAGAATTAATTAAATTAGTTCTAATTACACTTAAGTTATTGTTAGTGCAAAATCACAAAGCACCCACGGATGCACATCGAGGCTTCTAGGTTGATGTTCGGGCATCCAGTGTGATTGCACAACATGGAAACCTCTCTCAGCGTGGGACTTGTGAAACCAGAGAGGAATCTCTAGAGAAGGCTGGTTCTGCTCCTAAACTACCTGCCTGACAAGCTATTCCAGTGCGAGGCAAGCTAATCTAATCCTAATCTAACCATGCCAAGGAGACGAGAGAGAGAGAGAAGGAAAAAGCAGAAAAAGCCTACACTAAAACAGTGATACACCGAGAGAAGGAGAATGTTGAACATCTATCAAAACGCATGGGACAAAGAGGTGAGCAATGGGAAGGAAGGATGGACGGATGCATCACGAGGCCCAAGGATAGATTTCACATAGAAAATGTCCCAAAACTCCATGAACACAGCTCCAAACCTGCAATGAACATTTAGACATGCACAGATACCTACAAATGAAGAGAGGCAAGGAGAGAACAAGCAAAAACGAGAGAGGATGGACAGATGCATCACAGAACACGTTTTGTTGCTCCAGAAGTTTGCACAGAACATCATTCCATTAGTAAAAGGCAAAAAACACCATTACAGAGTAGGGAGGAGGCTCGAACTCCATTTTCAACCCTAGAGAAGAAAAGAAGGGAGGGCCGAGCCGAAAGAATGAACAACCTCTTTTTTAAAATGAGCCAAATCTGGCTTTTACATTGCATGGGTCGAGCCCAGGGGACAGAAAACGTGGGAAAACATGTAAGCCCATTCCTCATTGAATGCCAATGTATTAAAACAGCATAGGATACCTTACCAACCCATACCCTGCCATCTTTGACCGATTTGGAGGAGAATGCGACCCATTCTGCATTAATTTGGCCGCTGAAATGTCACTTCTGGCCGTGCACACGCGTCAGAGCCGTTTCTTGATTTTCTCTCTTCAGACTGCACCAAAACTCGAGGTTGATCCCAGAATCATGTAGAGCATCTCAACAGCTTTCCGTTGATATAAAGAACGTGGAAATCCGAGCTCTGGATCAAAAGATATGGCGATCTGAAGATTTAGGGCACGGAACAGACCAAGACAGATTTCGAAATATTTTCCCGCGCTTCGCCACCTAGACGACACGTGGTAGGCTCTGATTGGTCGTACAATTCTCTCTCCTCTACCTTTCGGCGGGCTGTCTTTTGAATTTTCCTTGTGGGCCCTAGCTAGGACACGTGGCACTATCCCATTGGTTCGGATCGGTGCTCGAAAACTCCCCCTTGACTTTTTGACTTTTCTCTTGTGAGGACACATGGCAGTTTCTGATTGGTCCTCGGCTCCTTCGCGTACTTCGCCTCCATTTGTCCCGGATGTCCCATTTGATTTTGGGCCCTTTGTGCTCATTTCGGCCGGTTCGGGCATTTCGCGTCCATTTGTCCCAGATGTCCCATTTGATTTTGGACCGACTTGACTCTTTTCGGCCGGTTCGGCCGGTTCGCGCCTTTTTGGCCCGATTGTCCCATTTGATCCCTCAGCAGTTAGCCAATTTTTTCTCGGTCGAACCAGCATTTCGCGCCAGCCGCGTACTTTTGTCCCAGATGTCCTGTTGCTGCGGGCTGTTTGTGCTTACTCGGCCAAGCCGGCCGTTCGGGCCTTTTGTCCCAAATGTCCCGATCGCCCTTGAGGACTAGGACTTCGTCATTTTTATGATTTTTTCTGGATCAACCTACTTGCCTTCTGCAACCTTTTTCACATTTTCTCGAGCTTGCTCTTTTCCTCTCGAGACAGGGAACTTGAAAATATTTGAGGGACTCTAAGAACATGATTTTGGCCCCGAATCAATCAATTTTCACAGGACTTGAATATTCGATGCATGTTATCAAAATTACCCAAGGGGGTGAAATTTTGACAACAGTTATACTCCTACCCCCTTAGCTAATTTAATTAAACATTTATTTAATTAAATGGTTAATTATCCTCTCACAACTCATGACTAATTAAATTAGTTATTTAAACAATCCTATTTATCTACTCATGCTCCATGAAGACAATGAAAACCTATTGAAAATGGAAGATACACAAACTACTACAAACCTTCGTGTAGCCTTCCAATGTAACCTTAAGTAAGGTTATGTGAAGCTTTAGAGCTTGTGTAACCTTTTGAATGACTTATTTTGGGTGCTCTTGAATGACCTCCAAACATGGATTGACCAATGTTATGAACATATTTTTAAAGCTTCCAATATGTAGATATTGGAATGCAAATTGACAAAGTAATTGTGTTATAAATCCAGGAGGATTTGTAAGATGATGATCTTATGTTTTATAGAGGCCGAGTTATTTGGAAATTGGTTGAAGATAATTGAATGCACATGCTAAAAATAGCATTTGAGGGGAACGAAAAGTTGTGGGAAGATAAATTCCATTTAGGGGCAACAAAGAAATCAATGAGAAACATTTGCATCCAGAAAGGTGGTTGTACATGTAATTTAATTGCCCCCACCTTTCTAGGATTCTAGAATTGTAGTTGATTGGACTGGTGAAGTGGAGTGCATGTAGAGTTTACTTTGGAAATCTAAGTGGCGAGTTGACTAGGATGTGCACACTAATTAATTAATCATTTAATTAATAAATGATAATTAACTAACTAAAGGGGTACTAAGGACTAATTTAATTAATCCAAATGGTTCAATGTGTATGATTAATCAATTTAATTAATTAATCATGAAAGGGGTGAATGATTTTGGGGTGTCTACATTTTCCCCTCTTTAAAGTGATATTTTGAAGTAATATTTCTTTAAATACGGTAGATGCATACGAGATAAATGAGTAGAAAATAATGAAACAGTAGGATGCCCCAACTAGAAGGATAGTAGAGGAATTCCCCTTCAATCAGGTTGATGATGCAAAGCAAAGCAGTGGACAACCGCTTGATAGGAAGAAAATAAGGGATTGGTATAAGGATGGGAAAGGAATTTATTCATAGCATGAGCTTCATTTGGAGAATAATTTTAGAGTAAACTTATGTTTGTTGTTGCACAATAGAGTTATCACCATGATTATGAAATAATCAAGATGGTTAACCGGATGCACGTAAATAAACACACAAACAGTAAAGAAAAGAAAAAAATGTAAAACAAACCTAATATACAAAGTAGATGCAGGTATCATGGTTATAAAGGAACCAAAATTTAATCACACTACTTGCAAGTGGTCCAAAAAGTAAACATCAAGAATGCAACACAAAGTTGAAAAAGAAGACAATCAACTATGCCCCTAATGCATTCCACAATGGTGATTAAGTAGATGAAAATGCTCCCAAAGTGGGAATAGGATCAAACTAGAAGAGTGGAGTAAAATGACTCCTTATGACACCCTTGTTGGATCCGTTGAGAAAATAATCGAAAATAAATTGCCCCTAGTAAAGTTATATCGCAAAGGAAAAATAATTTAGTGACTTTCCCCAAGCAAAGTTAGTCTATCATGCAAAGGGAAGAAAGTGATAGTTGTAAGATTGGAACAATCACTAGGGTAGTAGATAAATGTATGAATTTACCAAGAGTGTGTTGAAATGTTGAAGGATTCACTTCAAGGGTTTTCCAAGTGTAACATTTTTTTGATAAGTGAATGTTTGTTCGAAAAAAAATATAATTTTTTTTTTGGATTTTTTTAAATATATGATTTTTTGGGAAAAATTAGGAGTTTTGGAAAATTTGAAATAAAAATGCAAAGAAATGCAAACAAACTTGAAATGCACGAAAAGAAGTAAAACACTCAACGGCTTAAATAAAGCGGGATGAAAAATAAGACACGTGTAAGAAGAAAAAGACACGAAACAAGCATTGCAAACAAACCCAACATGAACAGAAAGGAACCGCACCAAAGTTATATGTGAACTAAGATGCAAATAAATGGTTTGTAAACCTATACTTTGGAACTTTAAAAGACCAAAAACCTACTATTGTTACTTCCATCTACTTGAAAATAATAGTTCTTTAATATTAGTGAATGAAATCTGAACTTAGAACTATTTATTAGATGAAAAGATTAAAAAATCAACACACAACACAATATTTTATCCTAGAAACCCCCAATTTAAGGGAAAACCAATTGGGAAGGGAAATTACTATTTCTTCCTATATTATATTTTTAAAATCTTTGAATAGGGACGAAAGCACAGTAATTATATTGATGTTCAATCAAATCAATCTTACAATGAAGTGTTGCGGTGATTATTATAGGAATTATATAGCAATGTAAAAATAAATGGGATCTTACAAAAGTGCAACAATATACAATCTTGTGCACATATAATTGCAAATATATGGTTTTAAACAATATAACCATATAACAAATACAATAAAGACAAAAGACTTGTACATGAAATCTATTCCCAATTACAAATAATTAATGGTTAATAACAACTTACCACTAATTAATAATTAACTATGGTAAATGCATAATCAACTTAGGTAAACTAAGTTTTACCTAGCATTCCCCCTTAATTTTTATTGCATCGAAAGGATGAGGATAGGAACTCTCTAAAACTCAAACTTGTCACATGTAAGTGACTTTGTGAAGATATCTGCTCGTTGTTCAGTTGTTGGACAAAATGAAGTTGTATATTGTGTTTCAAGACATGCTCGCATATGAAATGTACTTGTACCTCAATGTGCTTTGTTATTTCATGAAAAACTAGATTGTGAACAAGTTTGAGAACACCTTCATTGTCAACATACAAGGTGGTCGATTTGTCTTGTGGTATTCCAATTCCTTCAAGTATGTGATGTAGCCATATCGCTTCATAGACAACTTCACCTCGATACTTGGCTTTTATGGAAGAGTGAGAAACAAAGTGTTGTTTCTTGCTTCCCCATGATATTGGTCTAGATCCCAAAAATAACACAAACCCTAAAGTGTATTTTATGTCATCAATGTTTCATACATGATCTAAATCTAAATATCCAACATGAAGAAGTTATCGTTCTTCTTGTATTCTAGACCAAGATCAACTAATCCCTTGAGATATCTCAAGATTCACCTTGTTTCCTTCCAATGAAAAACTTTGGGTTCCTGTATGAACCTAGATCAATAGCTCACTATAAAGTTGATATTTGGTCTAGTGTAATTCGAGGTAAATGAGACTCCCAATCAATTGTCGATAGAGAGTTGCATTTACAACAAGAGATAGATTTGAAAAAGATAACTGCAATCTATTCTCCATGGGTGTAACAATAGGTGTGCAATCCATCATCTTGAATTTCTCAAGCATTGTCTTGGTATATTTCAACTGAGAAATAAATATGTGATTCTCTTTCTTCCATACTTCCAATCCAAGACAATAGTGCATCATCCGAGATTTGTCATGTTGAATGATCGATTAAGATTTTCTTCATTACATCGATCATCCTCACTAAAACACTAGTGATGACTATATTTTCAACATAGACAACAAAATCACAATACATGTTTTTTGAGGTAGAGATTGGGATCTATGGATTTTAAGGTCCATGTTGGGATGCTCATAGATTTTGAACAAATCCATATTGTATTTAAGGCCATGTTTCATCTGCATACCTTTTTGACCAGGTACAAATATCCTCAGGTTGCTGTCATTAAGGCCATATATATCCATTTAGAGTCCTTACATCCATGATGGACTTTCCAACCAAATTGTGCAGCTAGAGAAAAGATCATCCTAATCATTTTGATCTTAGTTGTGGGAGAAAATGTCTCCTCATAGTCAATGCCTTATTTTTATGTGTACCCATTTGAAACTAGTCTTGCTTTGTACTTTTCTACTATCCCATCTAATTTTTAATTTGTTTTTAATATCCATCCACATCCAATGGGTTTCTTCCTAGTGGAAGATCGAAAAGCTACCAAGTGTTGTTTTTCATCTTGAGTTATACTCAACATTTCATGGCATCTTTCCAAGATTTTGACTTGTAGGGGGCTTCTTGTCTGTAGAGATCTCATCAAATTTAATAACTCTACTCATCAAAAGTAAATTTTACTTCTTCTCTTGTTTTTCTTGTGAGTATGTGGTCTAGTGGTGGATGTAATTAGGTGGAGCATCCATTCTTGCATCTCGTAGCATGCTAGTATACCACTTGGGCATATGTTGAACTACTCTCGTGGGTTGTGGTTCTCTCTTATCATCACCATCATCACTATCATCCCCATTATCACTTTCATCATATGTGGTAACATCAGCTTCTATTTTTACAACTAGTGAAAAATCTACATCAGGGAGTCATCAGGAGGAGTCTCTTCCTTTTTCTCAAAAAAACTCAACATCTCTGCTGGTGTAGAATTTCCTAGTCTTTGGATCCATCAATATATACCCAAGAGTCTCTTCACTATACCCAATGAAGATGAGTTTTTGTGATTTCATATCTAATTTATTTATATTCTTCTTGGGTATGTGCATACTTGTTTTACACCCAAATACTCTAAGGTGTGCAACAGATGGTTTCTACTTTGACCATGCTTCATATGGCATTACTCTGTCAAGAGCAATTGTGGGCACTTTGTTAAACAAATACATTGTTGTCTTTGTTGCTTCATCCCAGAATGTCCTCGCTAGTCCAAAATCATTGATCATGCATCACACCATTTCCATGATAGTATAATTTCTTCTCTCAACAACACCATTCTATTGCGGTGTGTGTGGAGGAGGCATTTGTCGATGAATCCCATGATCTTGTAGGTAGGATTTGAACTCATCATTGGTGAATTCCCCCTCGATATGAGTGAAGAGTTCTTATGTGATGACCAATTTTGTTCTCAATGGAAACACTTTAAACTTCTTGAAGTTTTAAAAAGCTTCACTTTTCTTGCGAAGACAAAAAAACCACATTTTTCTTGAATAATCATCAACACAAAGCATGAAGTACTAAAATCTAGAATGACTCAGTTGCATTGGACCACAAATATCGGTATGAACCAAATCAAGATTACCATGAGCTCGATAAGTACTCTTCTAGAATGAAGCTCTGTGTTTATTTTCCTGTTAGGCAGTGAGGACACTTGTTTGTATCCTTCTAGAGAGATGGTAATCCTTTTACCATATTGTGTCGGTGAAGTGTCTCGAGATACTTGAAACTGATATGACCAAGTCTCTAATGCCATAATTGTGCAGAAGGTAGAGTTCTTAGCCACAAGTGCTGATCATTTCCATGGAAAAAATCAAGTTGGAACATGCGTCCCACATTGGAGGCTTTTGCAACTATTTTCGAGCCTCGTGATTTGTCTCAAATTAAACACATTTTCTTGTCAAAATGACTATCAAAGTCAATTTTCAAGTTTTGATCTAGGATTTGACTGAATGACAATATATTTTTAGTCAACCTAGGGACATATAGTACATCTGATAATCTACAGTTGCATGAACCAAGGGGTAGAGAAATGTTCCCAATCCCTAAATTGTGTATGAAGAATCATCACCTAATGAAACATGGTTTTTTGAAGGTGTGTCCCTCATTGAAGTAAACTAGTCTCTATGGCTGGTCATGTGTTGAGTGGCTCCCAAATCAACATACCAGACATCACTAGATGACGTGGAGGGTTCACTTGATCGAGTAGTGTACAAGTAGTCTTCAGTATCTGAATGTTCTTCTTGCTCAACAATATTTCCTTGCTGATGGGGTTTTCTTTTCTAGTTCCCCTTTTTCTTCCCTTGATTGTAGTTAGAATGTCCCTTGTAAGATTGTTGGTGTTGAGGTCCAGAATTACTTGATGAACCTTTCTTGTATGTATTATACCAACAATATTTCAATTCATGTCCTCTTTTACAGATAGGACATTTCTTATTTTATTGTTTGTCCCCTTGCTGATATTGATTTTGGGACTTTTGATAGGAATTAGGTTTTCCTTTTCCTTTTCCTTTCCATTTTTGATGAGAATAAAGTGCCTACTCCTCTTCATCATATTTATTGTACATATCTTTATTTTGTTTCAGTAGGTTCACTAACTTGTCAAAATTACTGTTTGATCTAACAAGTTGAGTGTTGTCACAAAAATGTGGTATGAAGAAGGGAGTGCTCTCAAAACTATGGGAACAAGAGTGTCATCAATGACCTCCTCTCCTAGGGCTAGAAGTGAAGCCCTCAACTCTACGTAACTCTTCTCAAGAAAGCTTCTATTTTTTCATTTTTTTAAACTTCAGTGTGTGTAACTGACTTTGTAAATTCAGTATGAAATTCTTTTCTTGGCCTCGTACATTGTGCTCAACTTATCCCACACTTATTTGGTTGTTTTGGAATCTTGAATGTGGGGTTGCACATCATTGGACACTGTAAACAAGATTATCATCTTTTCCTTCTGATCTAATCTATCAAATTGTCTCTATTGTGTTGTATCATTTGTTGATCTAGTGACAATACCATTCACAATAGTCCAAATTTCTTAAAACTCAAGTTGTGTCTTGATTTTTGTCTTCCATGTTGCATAGTTATTTCCTCTAAGAAGTTGAGAATCTGGAAGAAAGAACTTGGGGGCATTGGTGCCCATTTTGTAGAATCAACTAACAAAGGGTAAGACTCTTATCACTCCAGTATATGGTCTCCCAATCTATATACCATCAGTCCAATATATCGAACCTTTCTATATACATGCCCTTCGATATATACTTGTCGGTATGTGGAAGAAGCTCCCTTTCTATATACCAGCGGTACATGAATAGAGGCGTTAACATACATGAAACAATCTAATACATGGTACCAAGATAGTATTGAAAGGGGTGTGTGATTATTGACACCGGTTCAAAGAAATATCCTCATACATGCGTGTAACTTTTCTATATACTTGGATAATTTCTTAGTCTGGATTTAAGTCGAGCAATCATTCATAGATGAATGGGAGGGCTCATAGTGTGTGCATTGTGTCCTTATTACTCCCCATCGATTTAAAGGGTCGATGCCTAGATGACATTGTTGTAGCTATATTAGGCGTTAAGTTTAGTAGTAGTCATGACGACATTTACCCGTAAGTGCTTCCTAGAGGAACTGTTTATACTGAACGTTGCGAATGAGATCGAAGATCTCATGAGTGATTGAACCAAATTTTTATTATTTTTAGTACAAATTTATGTCAGTTTTATAGCTATTACAATGGTTTGCGGTTGAATATGGTAACTTGTAAATTAGTACAATACATTGAAATATACAATTACATTCAAAATTCTGAAAAAATTGAATGATAGGCAAAAAAAAAAAATTATTTTTGGGCCACAGTGGCCTCCAAAGCTCAATACGGATCTCTGAGAAAAAATACGTAAAAAATAGCTCAAAATGAAGTTTTAAACACCCCTCCTTTGGAAAAAAATGCTCAGAATAAAAAAATAAGCAATTTGGGAGAAAATGTTTTTTCCCTAAAATAGGTTTTTCTCCGCTAAAAATGGTGGCTTGTTTAGTTATTCTAAGTGGGTTTAGGGTACCTCTAAATTTGGAGGTCCTACTATAATAGCCACTAAATCCCATATGACTCAAAAATAACATGTTGGGGGTGGGGTTCAACCCCAACCCTCCCACCCCCCTAAGCGCCTTTCCACTAACCACTTTGGTGCTCTAAGCACTTGTGTAGATAATGAACCAATTTTTGTTTGAAATAAAAAGGATGGACTAACCTTTGAAAGTGATGATGGATCTTGATGGAATATCCAAGTGGCTCTGCAGTGGAGGGAGGAAGATTTAGGGTTGTATCTCTAAAATAGATCTAACTTCTTATTGTTCATCCACCGATTTTCATTATATGTTTTTATTTTTTTGGTGCTCTACATTGTTGGACGCCTTTTTTTCCTTTGTTATTTTCTACACAAGGATTATGTTTGTAATTGTGATGTCATTTTCTAATTGGCTCGGTTCATATGGACATTAGAGGACTTGACTTTGTTTAAGAACCCGTTGTGCAATAATGTCAAATGTTGTTGGGTCATTGAGGCTTGATCCATAACTCTAATGCCTAACAGGGATACAGAGTGGTTTTAGGGGAGCTCAATTTACTTTGCATGCTTAGCATGGACTCGGTCATGGAAACAATGCACACCTTGGTGTGGAGACTACTCGTTGGGAGCTACTCGGTTTAGTCTTCAACTCTCTTTTTGTGGGCTCGGTTTAGAACTTGCCTAGAGCAATACATGGCTCAACCATTATGTTGGCTCAAATCCTATGCCTCGACTCACCCAAACTGAGCAAACCAGAACTCACCTTAAACAAATACTACATGCTCGGTGGCTCAGAGTAATGAGCTCCACAACTCGCTCCTATGATTGTTTGGCTTATTTTGAAACTCGGTGGGGGATTTTAGATAGCTCGGTCTCGTTCTTTGGAGAGATCAATCTTCACATATAGCAATTTTATCCAAATATAGCAGATATTAGTATTAGCGCGACTGACTAAATGCTCCTCTTAAATTTAGAGGTAAAAGCCCTAATAGGGAAAAATTGATTTTTTTTTAATTATGTGAATCGATTAATTTCGAGAAGCAAATATTCTTGTGCGGGGGCACCAGGAAAAAATTACTTTACTTTTACCTAGAGTATGGCAGGAGGTTGTGGGAATATAAGGTATTTTGGGAAGCTACTAGATGCAGACTGGCTCTCTATAGTGTAGAATCTTCTCCAAAACTTTATCTTCCTTTAACCTCTCTCCAACCTTCTCTTCTCATAAGTTCGAATCAACCAGCTCACGGTACCAAATGTAAAATGATGAACAAAGATGAAAACCTATTAATTGTATTCATGTTCAATCAAATCAATCTTCTGATGAAGTGTTATAATTCTTATAGGAATTGTACATGCCAAGTACATAAAAATGGGATGTTGCTGTAACGGTGCAACAATATACAATCTCATGCACATATAATTGTAAATACATGGTTTTAAACAATGTAACCATATAACAAATATGATAAAGACAAAAGACTTGTATAGGAATACTATTCCCAATTACAAACAATTAATGGTTAATAACAACTACACTAATTAATAATTAACTAAGGTAAATGAATAATTAACTTAGGTAAACTAAGTTTTACACACAATATTGGCCAATTCAAGAAAATACAAACTACAAGAAGTTGAAGGAAAACAATGTCACTTCCACCCTTATCTACTTGTTTGTTTAACAATAATAGAATTTTATGTTAAACCCTAATTGCACTATAGCAATAAATAAATAAGCACTAAAGTACAAATATGAACTAAGTAACAAGTTAGATAAATGAAAAAAACCTAGGTGCAAGAGTGGGAATAAGATACTTAGTTGATTCGAGTGATGCTTAGAAGGCACAGAGTGGAAAACTACTAAAATAGGGAGGAAGGATGTCATAATCAAACCCAAAAAAATTTAGGAGTGTCAAAAATGCCAAGACCGGGGTGTTAATAGAGGGTCGGGGTGCAAAGACCTATTTTAGGTGCTTGTGACTACTTAGAATCTGTGAAACTTAGTTTCTTAGGGTCATAAGATGTTCATTTCTTATCGTTTTTGATAACATGTATATCATTTCACCTCAATATTATTCACTTAAAACCTGTAATCATAAGTAAGCACCTTCTAAACCCCCAAACCACATCAAATCCTAAAAAGAAATTAAAATGAGGGGTCAGACTTTCCTCGGTTTTTCAACAAAGTGAACATATGACCAAGAGTGTTACACTACATCTTAGACCCAATGTAGTTTTATGTTTGTGTGTGAAGGGATCATTCCCTTAGTGGCTCTTGTGTGTGTCACACTTAATAGTGAGCAATATCTAGATGTAAAAATGTAGATAGATGTGTGCAAAAAAGAATGAACTTCCCCTCCTATGAAGTGTATGCGGAAAAATAGAGTCACTTGCCCTTGTATGGATGTTAGATGGATGTCTGAATGCTCTTGATAATGCATTTGGATGCGACCTTAGGTTGTGATAGCTAATACTTAGTTCTTTTTCCTTTATTATGATCACATAGCTTTGCATTTATATGATTCCATTGTTTTAATTTTGTAATTAACCACTAAAAGTGTGACTACTAAAAGAAAGATGCCTAAACGGCTAGAAAAGACCTGAAATATGTGAGCAAAGTACAAAGAGGTAGGGGCACCCATAGATGCCTAGGCATCGGTTTCCTAGTTGGGCGCTAGTGTCTAGAGTGAGAAATGCCAAAGTATGAAAATATATATTGGGAAAGAAGAAGTGTAAGAAAAAAATAGGAAATAGAAAACAAGCAAAGATGGCTACGAGAAAATGATCAATTAGTACTTTTCTCTCTTTGGAATCATATGAATAGTGGTATGTGATCAGGAGTAGAAATATACCCAAAGTGCATGATTTAGTATCTACATTTGCCCCCACTTTATGTTTTTGAGAAAATAATTGATAATATAAAGTAGATAAAATATGCGCACCTAATAACCATGTAGATCGATGCTGAAAAATGTGCCAAGAGACAAGGAAAATCATGGAATGATAAAAAGTGAAGTGTGGAAGCTAGAGAAGAGGAAGTGAAAAAAGTGATGTTGATGACCCTAGGGTGAGAGCGTACACTGTAAGGATGCACCCTATGGATACTATCACTTCCATAAGGATGGACCCTATGAAAATTATGTGTGATGATGTGTGATTGATGTGATTATCACTTCTCATAAGGATGAACCCACAAAAGAGAAGAACAAACAAGTAGTCAAATACGTGTATATGAAAATTTAAATCAAGCGAGTAAAAATGTATGTAAGAAATTATGTAAAAATGTAAAAAGGAACATGTGCACCTGATCTGTGATGAGTAAAAGAGATAGAAAGGATCCTAAAGATGTTGTAGAAGAACAATTTTTTTGGGCAATCTCATGCCGATTCTTGGCTGAGTGTGAGTTTTTGAGTGATATCACGCCGGAAAGAAAGAAGTGTAGGGATAAAATTTTGGTGTCATCCTCCAACCTTTAACTTCTTCCCAAAGTGTAAACACCATTGTAGATGGTGTGTAAAAATTTGATCTATTTCGAACAATTTTGATCCAACGTGAAAGTAGAAAATGCGGTGTGGTGCATGCATGCCAAGTGCTTAAGGATTGTTTGTCCTGTAAAATTCATCGTGTGAAATACTAATAATTTTTTTGAACGAGAAAATATATGTATCGCCCCAGTCACGAGGAATTCACGAAGGGTCAAGGACACCTTGGCACTAATGTCTGAGTTTAGGCATTGGTTTTTGTGTTGTACTGAAGACCTAAGTCATTTTTTGGGTCATTGCTAAGATTTAATGTTGTGTTGTATGTGAACTAAGATGTATTGTACTAAGACTATAAACCATTTTGTGGGGTGACTAATTCACTTGATGGATTCCCCCCTTGTTTGGGGTGCATGATACGTCGTGAGGCTTATGTGGCTTAAAGGAAGACTGACTAATAAATTGTAACTAATACCCTACTGAGGGAGGGGAGTGTGCTTGGTTGAAACCAAGGCACATGCAAAAAAAGTGGTTAGGAAACAAGTTTTAATGCAAACAAGATAAACACGCATGTAGAAGATAATGATGTAAGCTAAGCATGTGGAAGACAATGTAAACAAGAAATGATGCAAAAAAAAAGTAGACCACAAAAAGTGGGTTTCAAACATGGGACATCACTCACAATGTCATAAAACAATCAATGCCGACATGGCCAAAAGCATATGCCTAATTAGAGAACAAGAAATACATAGGGGAAATCTACATGAAACAATGGCATACTGATGATAAGTAATGGAAAAAAATAGTAAGTAAGCAAAATAACAAACAACCATGGTAGCAAAGAGTTCTGTGAGAAATGGTTTGCACATGAAGAACCCATTAGCATGTTAGAAAGATAGAAAGTATTTCAAAGTGTGTATAGTTAGATATAGTAGTGTGTTGTGAAAAATGAAACAATAACACATGTAGTGTATACGAAAGTGGATGCCCCAGGAAGCCTATTGTGGGACTGGTAAGAGGTATTGTGCCAAGCATCCATGTTGCATGTAACCATTTGTGTAGATCCTATGATCACAACTAGAAGGAAAGTAAACATGTATGCGTATATGATAAGATAATGGCATATATTTGTATCCGTTAAAATAGTAAGAAAGTGTAGCATGCAGTATGATTAAGCAAGAACAATGTGCACCAAGATATGGAATATGTCATGAGTGTGAAATGCATGAAATACAAAGTCGAGTATGATAGGAGCCACATGCCCCCAAGTGGATGTGTATGAGTATGCATGTGATGAGGTTAATTTATACACGTCACCTTAGCAAATCAAGAATGAACTTTAGAATAAGAGTGTGTCATCGGGAAATGGTTTGAGCATTGTGCGCTAGAAATATGCGATTGATAAAGCATAGAGCGTAGAGTGTGAGTGATGTGATGAGGTTCATTTTAGATTAATACCCTCAGTAGTTGATTATGAACCATGGAACTAGACTACATCATAGGGTAATGAGCACAACACATACATGTAGATGTAAGAAAGATGTATTTTGAATGCATAGGGTGCATATGATTTGTAATAGAAGCAGCGATAAATAAATGTCATGAATGCGTGATGTGTAAAGTGTGAAATGTGTGAGTTCATGTATATAATATTCCCTCAACAGTCAAGTTTGAACTATAGCACAAGAGTTCGTAATAGGGTAACGATGATACAAGTGTGTCAAGTGGTGTTTATTGACTCTTATGAGATATTAGATGTTAAACACAAAGTGTGCGAGTGTATGGGATGATAAAGAAATTTGATAGCAATGAAAGGGAGGAATCTATGGTTCCCCCAAGTATGTAAGTGATGGAGATCTATTCAATGATGCTAAGTGGATCAATGTAAGGAATAGTTTCCTTGACAAAAGAAATTGGATCTGAAGTGGTGATTTCTAAGGATCCTCGGCGGTGGAATTCAAAGAGACCAACTAGAGTTTGTTTGTCTTACGTAACGAAAGGTTTCTTGTTTGGTAATGTCATAGAATACTTGAGAGGAGGAGATGTTGGTTATATTGTTTTACTTGGTAATGATGTAGATGAATTAGTAGTCCAGTGGAGTGAGACCAATTTTGAGAGGAAGTTACTTAATTGGATTGGATTATATAGGTAGTTCTTGAGTGACGAAAGAAGAAACATTATAAGTGATGACATGATGCTCATTAGACATGGACAAATCAGATTTAGGAACCCATTGAGATGTAACAAGTGGAGAGGACCATGTAATAGAATGTTGTGTAGTGAATGAGATAAAACCTTGACACTCAAGATGTTTGATTCTTCATTATAAATCATAGTAACCATTGTCATTATTTCCATTAATTCGATGATAATTTCAATATGGAATACCATGATATTTTACAAGCCGATAAGGAGGATAGAAATGAGTAAATGACAAGCTGGTTAATTGTTGAGTTATGAGTTACAAAATAATATCTTATTGCTTAGCATTGAGTACAAACTTGAGAGGTGCGAGGGAGTGGCAATATTTGAGGTTCACTAATATGAGCACATGTATAAGACATAAAATGAAGATGTGAAGAAGAACTAGCATGAGCCTGAGAAGCATCCTTAAGTTGTTGGATTTTAGATTTAAGAGATGTAATCATGGATTCCATAGCCTGAAATTTGTCTTGAAATAAAGAATGCAAAGCTTGAATTGACTCCACCATGGGTTGATTAGATGGAGGTTCGCAAAGACTAGGTTCATCAGATAGATGATTGAAAATAGCACTCACTTGATGCCACAACGTATCTCTAGGGAGCTATATGGTGTCTAGGGATTTTTTCAAAACAACTTTGAAATTAGGATGTATTTGAATTAAATCATACAAAGAAATTTTAGGAACTTTAAGAGCCATGATAGAAAAGATGATATGCTAAAGAAGGATCTAAAAGACTGATCATGAGTGGGGTTCACCAAATGATTTAACAAAAATAGAATTTTATGCTAAACCCTAATTATAATGTAGCGATAAATTATATGCACTAAAGTACATATATGACCTAAGCAATAAGCAAGATAAATGAAAAACCCTAGGTGCGAAGGGAATAATATACTTAGTTGATTCGAGTGGTGTCGAAGGTGTGTAGAGCTGGAAAAATTTGGAGCAGAGAGGAAGGATGTCGTAATCAAACCCAAAAAATTATAGGAGTGGCGAAATGCTAGGACCAAGGTGCTATGGAGGTCGGGGTCACTTGGGGTGTCGAGACCTGTGCAGGCACTGTGAATTCTCGAAGATCTGCAAACTTAGTTTCACGGGGTTGTAATATGTTTACTACTTGTTGTTTTTGATCGTATGTATGTTTTTACACTTTCTTTTTATTCTCCTAAAACTGTAGTAAAAAAACACCTATAAAACCCCAAACCACATAAAATCCTAAAAATAAATATGAAAAATGAGGGGTTGTACTATCCTCGGATGTCAACTAAGTGAACTTACAATCAAATGTTGCACTACATCTTAGACAAAATGTAGTTCTATGTGTGTCTATCAAGATATCATGCCCTAGGTGAATCTTATGCATGTCGCACTTGATAACAAGCAATAACTAGATGTAAAAATGTAGATAGATGTGTGCATGAAAGAATGAGATTCCCTTCTTATGAAGTGTATGTAGATAAGTGTAGTCCCTTACCATTGTATGGATGTGATATGGATGTTTGAATACTCTTGATAACGCCTTTGAATGTAACCTTAGGTGGTTATAGCTAATGCTTAGTGCTTGGTCCTTTATTATGATCACATAGCTTTGTATTTATATGATTCCCTTGTTTGAATTTTTTAATTAACCACTAAAAGGATGAATAGTAAAAATAAATATGCCCAAACATCTACTGAAAATACCCAAAATATTCAAGTAAAGTACAAAGAGGTCGGGTGCCCAGAGGGGACAGGAGTGCTGGCAAACTAGCATCTTGGCTAGGTCTAGTGTTTAGAGTGAGAAATATTGAAGTATGAAATGATAGACTGGGAAATGAGTGTAAGACCAAAAGAGGAAACATAAAGCAAGAAAAGATGGCCAAATACAATGATCAATTAGTAATTTTATTACTTAGGAATCATATTAATAGTGGTATGTGATCATGACTAGAAATATACCCAAAGTGCATGATTTAGTATCTACACTTGCTTTCTCTATTCTCACGCCTTTCTTCTACAAAACAATTCCAACTTCAATGGTTTCTTTATCACTTCTCTCCATCAACTCTTTGATGCCCCATTCCACACGTTCCTCTTTCTTAAATAGCTTGTTCCACATGTCCTCTCGTGCACTAGAGATTGGGAAGGGTCATCCAAGAAAGAGACATGGCCCAGACGTTTGAAATATGTGACCGTTTGTGGATTTCTATTTATTTTTCATTAGTGATAGAAGCTGTTGAGTGCTGTGTAGAGGGGTAGTTATGCAACCATCGGGGTAGTTATGCAATTCTTTACTCTATAAAGGGAAATTGTTCTATAATTAACGAGAGCAAACTCTCATTTCGATTAATTTTCCTTATGATTATGGTTATTCTCATGAAGTGGTATTTCTTTAGATTCATATGGATCACACCTCCCCTATTCAAGAGGCTTTTTATAACAAAATTTTAATGGGGGAGTAGATGAGGAAATAATTCCCTCACTTTCTCCTTTAAGTACCACAGGGCCTACCTTGGTGTCTTCTCCTTGAGTCTGACCTACCAAGATTCTTGTGGACCTCTCCTTATTTCTCTAACCTTCTGTTATAGCACTAAATCCTCCTCTGACTCACCTCATGAATCCAAGACGTAATCTTCTATGGAAGGTATCAAATGACATTATTATTCTTCATCTAGCATAGATGGCTCATATAGGTGAAATTTATCAAAATTTACTACTAATTACATCCACGTGAAGTGTGGAAAATCAAGTCTGAAAGCATTTACTCCAACCTACTCTAGTATAGTGAAGGGTCCATGTCATAGTGGCTTGAGTTTCCTTGCTTGACCTTCTAGTCTTTCCTTGCTCAAGTAAATCCAAACCTTGTCTCCAACATGAATTTTTTGATCTCTATGATGTTGATCGTGTCAGCCTTTTACTTGGTTTGATACTTCTCCGATTGATCTTTCACCTTAAGATGGATTTGTGGAATCCTCTCAACAAACTTTGCTACTCTAGTCACTTTTGAATCATGTATCTCCCCTTATTCTTGTTTTCCAATGTAATGTGTGGTGGATTGGTAGGTATACACCCAAGCATGCTTTAAAATGTGATTGCATAGTGGATGTTGAATGTAGGCTAAAGACTCATCCCAAGTCCGTGGACATTTTCTATTATATCCTCTAATCAGTTGTACAAAGTATTATTCACTTCCTCTATTTTCCAATCTATCTGTGGATGGAAGGTCATTCTTCTTTAGAACATCGTGTCCATCTTGTCCTAGAAAGTAGTCCAAAACTTCCCCAATAATCTAGAATATCTATCGAAACAATAGACTTTGTGCAAGCCAAAATGCATCCATACATTAGTAAAGAAAAGTTATGTTATCTCAAATGTTTTTATTGTCTTTTTACATGCCATAAGAACACACATTTTATTGGATTCATCTACAAAAACATATAAATAATCATGGCCATGTTTAGACATAGGTAGTTCTCCTACAAAATCCATAGAGATATCCTCCCAAGGTTGAGTAGGGACTGGTAAAGGCATATATAAACCTTCCTTCATGATTGTAGGCTTACTAATACAACAAAGTTTACATCCTCTTATGAATTTAGATACTTATTCTTGAATATTGGGCCAATATGCATACCTTTGCAAGTGTTTCATGGTCTTTCTAACACCAAAATGTTGTGCTACTTTTGAGGTATGTGCTTCCCTCATCAATAGAATCCTTTCTTCTTTTGGCACATAAAGCTTCCCCCATCAATAGAACAACCCATAGTTGAGATAACAATCTTCAATACCCCTATTTTCATCCCCTTAGGACTGCAACTACTGATATGTCACCCAATTTTTTTTTTTTTGATCATATGCCTCTCTGTAAGCTTCCTTTGTGAAGGGCTCAATATGAGAGATAGTGGCCAAAATAGAGATTTTCTCTTGTGTGGGCAGCCTAGACAACATGTCTACCACCAAATTTGTGCTACCTTTCTTATACTTGATCACCAAATGGAACTACTAAAGGAATCCCATCCATTTGTAGTGCCTTTCCTTTTATAATTTAGATTGTACTTGAAAATGTTGGAGAGGTTTGTGGCCGGTGTGCACAATAGTTTCTTTACCCAATAAATAATGTTTCCATTTCCTTATTTCCTGAACTAGTGCATACATCTCTTTTTCATATACCGAATATCCCCTAATTGTTGAAGTGAAAGTTTCAACATGATAACATACTTGCTTACCTCCATGTAGCAACACTACTCCCATAGAGTAATCACTAGCATTTGTCTCTATTTTAAAAGGCTTCTACAAATCGGGAAGAAAAAATACTTGAGCATGAATAATTTTATATTTTAATAACTCAAAAGTCTTGTCTTATTCCTTACCCCAGTAAAAACCCCTACACTTTTTGGTCGTTGTGTGTAGAGGTGTTGCGATAGGAAAGAATCTTGGATTGAGATTCCTCATTTATTGTACTACTCCCACGTAACTCCTAGTCTCGGTGGGTCATGTTGGTGTTGTCTAGTTGGTGGTGGCTTCCACCTTCTTTGGATCCACTCATATATCTCCTCCTTGAACCACGTGCCCAAGATAGAAAAGTGACTATTTGGAAAATTCATACTTCTTCATATTGCATAGTAGGTGTTTCTCGTTGTAGTCAAAAATCATGCACTTTAGACAATATTTATCTCGGTCTCATACTACTATTTAGAAGGTTCTTGAGTGAAGAAATTACTAATTAACCCCCATATTTTGGCCATCTTGATTTACTTTATTTCTTCATTACCGCCTCTTTTCGTTCACATGCCTAGTTTGTTTCAGTAATTTCCCATCATTTTAGCCTTGAATGGGGTGCCCATGGGAGCCCTAGTCCCATCGGGGTGCCTGTTATTTTTGTACTTTCCCACCACTTTTTGGGATCTTTCTAGCCATTTGGCAACTTTATCTTTCTTGTGGTTGGCCTTTTCGGTTAACTACAAAATTGGATCAAGAGAACCCTATAAATATAAAGTTATAAGACCATAATGAGGGACCTAGCATCACTTACTACTATCACTCTATCTAAAGTTTCTTCCATCTATTGCATTGGAGATCACTTACATCCACATAGCTCCATCATCAAGGCACAAGGCTAGGACATCTACATCACACTTCATAGGGGAGGGATTTGATTATATTCCATACATACATTCTACTACATTTTCTACACATAGTTATTGTTTACTACTTTACAAAGTGTGTGGCACAAGATCAACCTAGGGCATGTCTACATACACTTATACATAGAACTACATCGGGTCTGAGATATAGTGCAGTGCTCAATTAGTAATTCCACAATTGTGTCAACTGAGGTCAGTTTAACCCCTTCATATGCATTCTTATATTTTAGTGTTTTGGTGATTGTTTTGGGGTCTTACAAGTATTTCTCTCATCTTGCAGTATTGGCGACATCTAGCTCAAGAAAATGAAGTTGATGTGACACATAGCGAAGGATTCAAGCCATCTTTTGGCTCTATGAAAACTAGTTTCAGAGATTTTGCATAGACCAGGGCACCTAGATTATAGACCAAGGCACCCACAGGTGCCCCAGTCTGTCTCCAAGTGCCCCAGTCTAGGTAGATCCTCCATATCCATCCTTTTCAGGACTTCCACACAATCGTTCATGCTCCTGATTTTTCCAATCACCTCTATGACACTCTTTGATATGCATCTGTTATCAACTAAGTTATTTCCTCACTCCCTTTTTCATATTATGGTTAGAAATTCCTTTTGCATGGTTGCTTATCTCGATTACATCCTTGTTTCTGCATTTATCTTCTTCATTACTGAGTTGTTCATAACTTAAATTAACTATCTATATACTACATAGTTATTCCATTTTTAGTTAATCATTTTGGTGAACCCGATCTTTGCACACCATCCCTCTTTGCACTTTTCTTTATATGCCCATCACTTATAGTGGTCCTTTAGAGACTTTTGATATTGTGAGTTGTTACGATTCACCCGTAGGGTTTCCAAACCAATGGCTAATATATCTACTTTCGTTGCTCCTACTAGTAATCCCTTAGATAGTTCCAATAATGTGAATCTTCATGAAATTGAGGCATATTATGGTGAAAATTCCTACGATGAAGACAACAAAGTTGATCAAGACAAAATCAACGCTATTCTTGACTTTCACCAAGCCTGCATGAAAAATGTACTCATCTCCCTCATGTCTTACATTCTCTAATCACCACTCAATGTGCTCATGATGCTTCAATTGCCATAGTTGCTTCCTCTGCTCCCATGGTATCCACTCCACCAACTTATGTTTCTGCTCTCATTCCTACCACCACCATGACTCCCATTGCTCACTTTAGTACTCTTCCTTTACATATTGGTTCCTCTTGAACTCCCCAGTTTGACCTCTTTATACCAAGACTTACAGACCCAAATTCGACAACTTCAGCTAGCTACTTCATGCACATCACCATCTCTAGATTCTACCTCATTGTTACATATTCCTTTCACGCCTGCCATATCTACTTATACATTACCACCAAATTTCATCTCTCCTAACCTACCTGTATGAAAGGCCATGATCACCCACAATAACATATTTATGTATTCCATGTGGCATTCCTTGACTATGCGATGATCATATTCTACACTCTTTTTCTTGACATGGATCAGGTGCACATGTTCCATTTACATTTACGTATTTTACACTTACATGATTTCATATACATGTGTCTTTTACATTACGTTTTTACACATACATACATATTTGACTACTTGATCGTTTTATCCTTGTAGGTCCATCCATATGAGAAACAAGTAGTCAAATTGGGGAAACAACAATAACAATGTCAACAACAACACTTCGTGATAGCACACGCTTTAATAGCCATGCAGCTACATTACAAACCACAACATCTACATACATGTTCCTCCCTAGGTTCACTCTCATCACTTTTTCTTTGTGCATTTTTCATATTTAGTTTCCACTCTCCTCCATATTTTTGTCATTATACAATTTTATCTAGTCATTTGGCATGTTTCTACTACACTCTTCATAGACATCAGGTACACATCTCTATCTATTTTATGTTATTGAAATTTCTGCTCACCAACATAAAGTGGGGAAAAAATTATTCACAAAATCATGCACTTTAGACAATATTTATCCCATTCTCAGACTACTATTTAGAATGTTATTGAGTGAAGAAAGTACTAATTAACTCCCATCTTTTGGCCATCTTGTTTTATATTATTTAGTCATTATATCCCCTTTTCATGCACATGGCCGGTCTATTTTGGTCATTTCCCCATCATTTTAGCCTCGATTTGGGGTGCATGGGCTAACTTAGGCGCTCGTGGGCACCCTGGTCCCACCAAGGTGTCGTTCTCTTTTGTACTTTCCCGCCACTTTTGGGATCTTTCTAGCCATTTAGCATCTTTATTTTTCTTGTGGTTAACATTTTCGGGGTTAATTATGAAATTAGATCAAGAGAACCCTATAAATATAAAGTTATGAGACCATAATAAGGGACCTAGCATCACTTACTACTATCACTCCATCTAGAGTTGCATCCATCTATTTCATTGGAGATCACTTGCATCCACATAGCTCCATCATCAAGGCATAAGGCTAGGACATCTGCATCACACTTCATAGGGGAGATTCTATTCTATTCCATGCACACATTCTACTACATTTTCTACACATAGTTATTGCTCATTACTTCACAAAGTGCGGCGCACAAGAGTAACCTAGGGCATGTCTACAAACACTTGTACATAGAACTTGTTATCCTATAAAATTGACAAGGAAAATTTTGCAGGTAACCATACCAAAATTTCTATTTTGGTCCCCGAGAAGTCTGTTGACATTCAAAATGGCCTAAAAACTCCCTTCCGAAAATCAAGTTTTAAGAACTTGGCCATTTTCAAAATTTTTCAACTGGGTGCAAGAAATGTTGTGTCAACATCATGAAATGTCCACCCCTTTGAAAACCCTTTGGCACAAGAAATGTCATGTCGACATACCTAAATGTGTGCCACTTGAAAATCCCTTTGGCGCTGGAAAACTTGTGTCAGCATCCAGAAAGTTGTGCCTCTTTGGCACTGGAAATATCATGTTGTCATTAAAAAATGTGCGCTAAGGCACTATTAATGATGTGTTGACATCCTTGAGGTTGCGCCAAGGCACATTTTAGTCCGTGTCGACACTCTAAAATGTGTGCCAAAGAAAGTTGGTGGAATAATAAATGCCAGGTTTTCTATAAATAGGCACCCGACACCTGTCATTTTCATGAATTGAAATTTGTGAAAAGTGTTTTCTCTGTGCCTGTCACTATCCTTATCACCCCGTGTGCCATTTTTTTGAGCTTATGGACCCCAACGTCATCCTTCATCCTTTATAAATCCAGGGTAAGTGGCTTCTGCCATCATTGTTGTTGTTGTTGTTTTTTTGTTTTAGGTTTTAGGGTTGTTAAAATATTAAATCTAAAAAAGAAACACCTATCAATCCATATCCAATTGGAAACCCATTTTCCTCTCCTTCTAGATCTGTAAATTTTGAAGACCCCTACCTCTGAAGAAACCCAAGGCCTTTTTCCTTCTTGCTATCTTGTTAAAAACCCTCTCTTTACCATTTGAAGAAACCAAAAGAGAAGGAATCAAAGGAATTGTAAAAATCATGGAAAACCTTGGCACACTATTTTTCCCTATTGCACCCCACAGTCATGCCTTGGCTTGCCTGCATCATGCTAGCGACTTGTCTGCAAAGAAGACAACCTAAACCAAAGGCCCAAGTTTAAAAACACTTGACAACTTTTGTAAGGGCATAAACGCATCTGCACAACATCAACATTGGATGTTGTGTGCTCTAAATATGTGCCAAGTAGTTTTCCTTTGGCACATTGATTTCCTTTACAACATATTCCAAATTTATGTCTTAGGCGCACTTAAAACCCATGCAACACAGTCATTTTTAATGCCCGGTCTAAGCAATTTTTCCCTTTAGTGCAGGTGCATTTCCCTCAACGACAACATGACATGTTATATGTTGTAAACTCATGCCACAATGCTTTACCCTTTAAGCGCTACCTTCTATAATGCAACACTCTTCAAAAGTGCATCATTTATAACCTTGGCACAATTTTTCTCCTATCAACACTGGTGCACCTCTTTTCATGTTGACATCCTTAAAAGTGTGCCCAACCTTTTTAAGCCTCTACAGACATGCTATAAACCTGTGCCTTACGCCCTAAGCCTTATAATTGCTCATTCTTCTTTCTGCAAGCTTTTATTATGAATAACATGATGGTTGACATGGCTCTTCTATGTTGGACCTCCTTGATCCTTCTTACAGAACAACAACAGCCATCCTCGAGCTCACACATGTCTTCATCAAGCAAAAAACCAACAAAGTCTAAAGGAAAAGCAAAGTTGACAGAACAAGAGATGAAGTACAAATATCAGAAGGTCAGGATGCCTGACTCATATGCAGAGAGTGATCTTGACATCAGAGACTCCGAGCTTGGGCACATTGATATGGAAGACTTCTAGGTGAGAACCAACCAGGCAACTAGTGGCCCATGGATGAACAAACTAGTGGGCAGTGGATTGCACTTTGTAGCTGGGCTACCAGTAAGTGTTGTAAACAATGAGTTCATCATGTTGGTGGCTTGGTGCTATAACAAGGACACTAGATGTGTCAAAGATAAGGAGGGAAATATGATCATCGACCTCACTACTCGTCACTTTGAAATAACCCTGGGCATTCCTCATCACGGGAATATGTCACTATAAGTCTAGAAGACTGTAAGAAGGCCTGGGACGACAATGAGGACAAATGCATGCAAATGATGAACAAAATTTACCTAAAGAACAAGAAATCGGTGAGCAGATGGCCACATACCATCCACCATAGTGACTTCAATGAGGAAATGAGTGATACAATCACCTTCTTGAATAGAGTATTTGGGCTTCCTGATGCCCATTATTTCTAGAAATGGATGCTTTGAGGTACTTAGAGACCATGAGAAAAAAATGTGCACGATAAAAATTTTGGCTAGGGGAAATCATCAAACACCATCTCCCAAGTAGCTTCAACAATTCTAATAAGCGGGAAATTCTATATGAATTCCTATGTTGTATCTGTTGCGACATCGGTGAGAGATTTCACGAGGCCTAGCTCGAAATGGGGTATGGACCCAGGTCAAAATATATGGATACTACCCAGAGTTGAGGCTCAAGAACAGCATCCCTAGTTCTCAAAAATCAATGACGCCTTCTTCTATGAGGTGATCTGTTTGCTAAGACCAAACATGAGACATGGTCAAACCAGCCCAAGTGTAATTGCCACTACGAAGAAGTGGGGAGCATTGTTCACGTAATTCCCCACATTCACATATCTCAGGGCTGTGAATTTCGAGGGTGAACCAACAAAGCTACCAAGGTATGTAGGGCCCAAGTTGATCCTCTTGGAGTTGTCAAGGCAACTAATCACTTACCACGAGAGGTGCATGAAGAGAAAGAAAGGAGGAACTCCATTCCCCCTTACAGTTGGTGATACACCTGCACCACACTTGCCAAAGCATGGGAAATGTATGCTGAGCTATAATTGTTGAATCTAAAGCACAACTTCCCAGCAAGGCCCACCTTTGATTGCGGAGTTACCTCCCAAAGGAAAAAATTTATCCCATCCATGTTCTTGAGATCGAGGACATCTACATCGACCTGACACATGAAATAGATATCAGGTGAAAGGATCACTCTCGGTTGGCTCTAGCAGAGATTGTCCATTATGGCGTAGCCATCATTCCAAAGGGATTCCAAGAGACTGATCAAGAAATTGATCAGGTTTACCTTGATACAGATGGGGACGATTGGTCATTCGTAGAGGTCGATAGAGCCAAAGCACCGAAGACCATTCAAGAAAGGGTTAAACCCACATTACAGCGCACCGAGCATTGGTGCAAACAAAATGGTCTCACCTACCTTGGGGTAGATTTCTCTACTTCTCCTTTAGGTAGAGCACCTCTAAGACCGGCCCAGGACACCGAAAGGAAAAGGAAAGGATAAGGAGGGAGAACCAAACAAACAGAAGAAACTCCTGAAATCCCTCCTACTACTTCTGAGAAGTAAGTGGTCAACTGGTGTCTCCAGTAAAGAAGAAGAGACCACCGAATTTTCAATGGATACATCCACTCAGGATGTGGTCACAGCTCTGACAACTACTGATGTAATCACCATTCCTTCTTCCACTCCTTCTCCTCCCCTATCATTGAAGCATATATTCCTATGGATGTGTCTTCTTCTCTCCCTTCTTCCCTTCCATCTCCCACCTCTTCCATCTTCTCCTCTCTCACGGATCTATCACCTAGTGTTACCTCCATTCAATCGTAGATTCCTTCCATTTCCATGTCATCTTCTTCTCCCGTAGTAACTCCAAGCCACATAAGTAGCAGCAAGTTGTACTCCTTGTCGATGCCACCACACAAGTGTCTCAACGTTATTTCCTGGCCTCTTCATTGCTTCCCCTTTCACCCCTGTTTCTTCTTCTATTCCCTCTACTCCCACTCCCATAAGTCCAAGCTGGATTTCTAACCATCTGAGTCAGCACAAGAGAAAGGTTCCCATCGTACCCATGGACTTCTCCATCATTCCGAAGAAGGGACCCAAGAAGTAGAAAGCGATAACTCACTTTTCTCTAAGAGCACTTCGGGAGAGAGTCATGGAGATTGCATATTCGGATCCCACCAAAGAAAAGAAAGATCTGTCTCCTACAGACTTTATAGTGACCCAAGTCACGATGGGAACCTCATCTGAAAGCCTACAAGGAGAGGCCTTGTCTGCAGTAGACGCCCTTTACAAGAAGCTATAAGAAGTAAAAGAGGAGAAGAGAATACTCAAGGAGCAAAACAAACATCTCCTCCAAGCATTACAGAGAATGGCAATGATCCTCCATCAGGATCGCCACCGAACCTATTGAGGTTCTCAGTTAGGAAAGATAAATGAATATGCCAAGATTGGAACACAGGCATGGTAGTATCCTCTTGGATAGAGCAAATCCTCAAAGATAGTGAGGAAATGATCAAGAAATTCATAGTGCTCTACCAGGATATAGATCAGGCAAATAAGGAGCTACAAGCAGTAGCAGGATCCCTCTCTCGAGGAGTTGGATAATGCCAGATTGCAACATGAAACATTCCAAGCAATGGCTAACTATTCAGCCAATGACCTATTAAAGGTCGGCGTCATCGATCACCCACGGGCACATAATAAAGCTCTCGTTGCATTAGATTACTAGGTTGATCAAATGGAATATATCCTGGAGAGGATAGATAAAATCAAGGATGAAGCCCTGGATGCAAAATACAACATGGAGCAGATAGTTACAAAAGATGTCTCCAGGGATGCTTAGTGAATCGTTCACCTTGAGGAAGTAGACGATACATGCTAGCTCTTCAAGGCTATAGCCACTCAAGGTTTGGCACTAGAGGTCACTTTTGACCGAGAATCAATCAATAACCTTTTGGCTTGCCGTGATTTCATTGGCTTCTTGATTGATGCATGCGAAGAGTTAAATAGGGCTACCTGACAAGCTCAAGACTAAAAAAGAAACTTACGAAGTTATTAGAGACCATTTCAAGGGTCCAGATCATAATCAACTTTAGACGATGATCAACAAGTTCATGGAATACTGAGCTCAATGTCACATAGTCTCTCCTGATCAGAAGCAAGACACTCCATTTAAGCAAAGGGATGATGAGGAGTAGTTTCTCCTCTTGTGTACACTTTGATCATTTTTGTAAAAATATTTAAAAAGTATGTTGGCATTTATGATGACATCATCCATGTTGCACCATGGGATGTTGCCATCCAAAAACTTGCCCAAAGTCAACTTTTGACTTTTTAGATATTTTGTAAATAGTGGTTGGTTGTTTTTATCTTCTTCCTTCTTCTCCTTCTATAAATACTGGAATACTTGTTGTATTCCAGGTGGACATTTTTTTGTATGAAAAGAGAAGTGAAGAGAGAAAGACTTTGTGCTTTCTTGTAACAAAAGAAATATTAATATATATGTTCAGACTTTGTGCTCAATATATGTGTTATTTGCATAATATATTTCTTAAGTTAGATCTATGTTTTTATTCTGTTGGATTCATTCCTATTATTTTCATATGTTCATCAGTATTACTTTATTTATTTATGCAAGTAAGTTTGGCTCTGTTTACTACCAGCCCAAAGCATAAACCTTCTGACCTTTCTGTCTTGGAATTCATTTCTTTTCTTCCTTCAGATCTACCTTCCTCCATTCCTTCCCTCTTACATTTCTGTTTGTAGTTGGAACTACCTCTACTAGGATGAGATCCCAAACCCCTTGAAGTTAGAATAGTGTAGATTTGCACATATTCCTTCTTGATAGATTAACAATAAACTAGTTTCGCTTTGCTGTCTCAAAGAGGGGCTATGCCCTACACACTGCTTTGTTGGCTGTTTCCCGACTTGCCTAACCAAAATATTTTCAAACCGAATAGTTTTGGTGACTCCGTTGGGGATCAAACTAAGGAAATAATTAAAAACTGTAAAAATCACTACCAGATTGCAAATTTTAACTCTTTGTTAAAAATTAAATTTTTGTAGAAGTGATCAAAACAAAAATTTCCTTATACAAATCCATAGATCTGGACCAGATAGGAGCTTTTAGTTCACTTTGAGTTTTACAAAAACTTGTATATTTTAGTAGATCTAAGATTATGACATTTTATGATATTTTCAAAACCTTAAAAATTCAGGTCAAAGATCTGAAAATCAGCTTTCTAAATTGACCCACTTTTTATCCTTGTTAATCTTTGTCAAAAAACCACAATCGGTTGTTATTAAAAAAGGATAAAATTGAAAAGTACATGCTGCTGATTTTTCCAGAAAAATAAAAAAATCATCAAGTACAAACAAAAATATTGTTGTAAATTTGCTCTTAATTATTGTAGATCTGAATAGCTACGCTGGTGGGTGAACAATTTACTCATGGCAGAAGAGCTTGTGGAGAATTTGATCCAATCTTTGATCTACTTCAAAGGCACAATTTCAGTATCACTCTAGCATGATTCGCATCACTAAGTTCAGCGGATCGATCAGCAAGAAGTGTCTCACCTCCATGAAGGAGCCGGATTTCATAAGGTGCCTCGACATCAATTTGCAGTGCTCTTTTACTAAGTGGAACCACACTCCTTGCTCATGTTATTTTTCCCACTTTTCAAATGGCAATAAATCTACCTATACCATGGGGAAATGTCATGGGTCCTCTAGCACTGCCACATCCAGTACACCCCCTTCCCAACGGAAATTGCAAGAATTTCCTGAAATTTGATGGGATCGAAATCAAAGCACAGACACGCATATAGTTGTGTTTATTATGTCATGCGATTCTATATGTGACTCATGAAGACACATCTATGTGTCTCTTTCTTGAGACCTTGCAAGGGCTTGCATCAGAATGGTTCCAACATTTACCAGCCGGATCCATCACTAGTTGGGCCACATTACGGACTGCATTTGAAGACAGATATAAGCCTTCAGAAGACACATTCACATTATTGTCATGAATCACTCACATGAAGAAGGAGGCCAATGAAACCATGTGTAATTTTACCACCCGTTTCAATTCACTAATCAACCATGTGTCGCTTTGCCATGTTTCCAACATTAGAAAATCAAAAGTGTTTCTTTGTGAACATAATGAGTTCGAAAGTAAGTTTCTTACTTTTATAGGAACAAATACCCACCTTGGTCCTTGCTCAAGTTATGGCCATTCGGATAGAAGATAACCTCCTTATATCTAGTGAGTTAAGACAAAAGCCATCAAAGTCAAAGGCTTCAACTTCTTCTTAGCTACCTAGTCAGATCCAGCATTCCAGAAGATGGCCAATGACTTGCTCTCATTAAATAAGTAATTGGCTCAAACATCATCTACTACTCCATACCGGGATATCCCACGAGAAACTTCACTCCCAACAACACCCCCAAAGGCCACGCATTTTCCTGTTGCTTCTCCAAGGTTAGCAATTGAAGCCCCTCCGGTTAATGCCTTGGTTGAAATCGAAGAAGATGATACAAATTATGAAGAACCTTTGTCGCAAGACGAAGATGATCAAGATGTCGGTGAACCGACTAATGACTCTACTATCGGGTATATGGAATTTGAAGATGAGGAATCTGATGAAGAAGAGGGTACCCAAGGGTATGCGAGTGGACAATCATACACATTTTTCACTTGCTCACAAGGAAAAAAAGCAAATATTGCTGCTGAAAAACAAAAGGAAAAGGTTGTGGTAGCCCCATCGCTAACGATCGCTAAAAGAGGTAATCCCCTTCCTACTCAACCTCCTATTAAACCTTTTGTAAAGAAATCTTTTCCTCCTGTTTCTCCTCTAATTCAACCTTCCTCCAATTCCATAAAGACCAATAATCCTCCTCCACAAACGTGAAATGAAGGACTCATTCCTTCGTTAGCACAACCCTTGGTTGCATTTGATATAATTGATCATGCTAAAAAGACCAAGATCCAAATGTTTGAAGTTGAGTACCTTTAGTCCAACCCAGAGCAGATTATAAGATTAACTAATTATATCCAAAGATAGGCTGTCATCCTTCCTCCCGCTTCCCCAAAAGTAATTCTTCCCATGCCTCCTACATCTCACGTAAATGTTGCCTCGACTTCTACGTCGAGGAAAATTGAACCTTTTTACCTATCTCTCCTGATCAATGGTCATAAACTAAGTAACTGTATAATTGATTCTGGAGCTTTTGATAATGTCATGCCAGCAAAGGTCACCCATGCTTTGGGCCTCATGCTTACTAAACCTTTTGGTAGATGCTACTCCATGGAAACCAAATAGGTACCATTGATTGGTCAGATCAAGGATGCGCAGTTCACATTCGCGACATTTCTGAGAAAAGGGTAAAAATGACTATTCTCGTAGCTAATATTCTAGCAACATACGGGATATTACTAGGGAGGAGCTTCTATAAAGAATTTGGTGGGGAAATTCATATGGATTGGTCCAAAGCTAGGATCCTTGTCAAAGGAGTGATGCAGACATTAGAACCAGAATCACAAAAGAAATATCTAGTCACCAACTCTGATGACCCCAAAGCTCAGATTCTCTTCGAATCGTTAGGGATGGGAAACTATTTCTTGTCCACCAACTCAGATAGGATGGACGTTCTCATCCAAAAAGAGGATCTCAACAAAGTATGGACATTGCAGTTTGATGGCAGTTGCGCAACAAGTGGATGTGGTGCTGGGGCTGTTCTAATATCTCATGAGGAGGAGATTTTCCCTTTTTCTTTCAAGTTGCAGTTCTTCAATACGAATAATACTACCGAGTATGAATCCTTGTTACTTGGCATGCAAGCTGCAAAAGAGAAAGGAATCAAGAATCTAAAAGTGCAAGGTGATGCTGAGCTAATTGTCAATTAAGTAAAAGGGATATATCAAGTAAAGAATGACCGGCTCAGACACTACCACAATGCGGTATGGGATAACATCGAGGAATTTGACACTTTCTCAATCAAAGTAGTTCTCGCAAACTCAAAATGACATGGCTGATTCATTGGCCATCTCAGCCTCTCTCATGCTTCCTCACCCAGGGTTAAAAATAGATACATATACCATTGAGGTGGTTTTTACCCAAGTGTGCCAGATAATTCACAGCACTGGCAAGTGTTCAATGATGAAAAACAAATCATCACTTTTTTGGAGAAAGCTAACAATTTCAAAGAACTTAATTTTTATGGATCAACTTCATGTGTCGTGAGTCTCTCACCAGTCAAGCACATGAATTTGAAAAAGAAATAGTGATACATGTTGAATACTCAAAGGGAATAAGATTCCTAAAGGTTTGGTTTCCTTAGAACTATTATTTGATAATCATGACCGTTTTGTCAACAAAAAGTGATAGGATGTGTTTCGCTCGGAATGTTTCGGCTTCTGGGAATAGAGTTGCTTCTATCCTTTCATTCCTTTTAGAAACAGATGAGGTTAGGGTTAGGAGGAATACCTGTTGAATGTCGAGATGGTGTGCGCGTACCGTAGAGAAAGATCAGGCTGACTGCGGAGAACTCCTTTTTGTCTTGGAAGGACTACCTGCAAATAAGAACACAAGACCACAAGATTTTGATTAAACAAAAAAATGAGGAAACTGCCTTGGGCCCAGGAAATATAAAACTTCCCTTCGAAGGTGGTCAGTTCCCCTGCTAATATGAATTAACACAAAAGACTGCAAAATATCAATTAAATTATTTTGTTAAACTGGGTAGGGGGAAAGGCTGGTTTTCTGATTTTGATCAGAGGAACCGATGGCGGTTATTGATGACCGATGCCGGTTACTGATAACCGATACCGGTGGGTTATAGGATCTTCTTGGTACATATGGTGTTTGTAATAGCTGGCTTTTTTGGATGGTATTAGGAAATGGGATGATTAGGAGTGAAAGAATGACCGTTAGATGCAATGGCACGTTGGGTAGTGGATTCAGAAACGGATTTAGGAGGACTGAGATTCAAGAAACATAAGAAATGTTATGACAAAAGGACATGTAAGATCTGACTTACTGGTTTTGACCGAGATGCAAGTTGATCTCCTTGGTTGCAAACACTTCTGGTTTCTTTACTCGTCTCAAGCTGTCAAGTGAAGATCTGGACTCTGTCCTCGCTCGCATGATACTCTCTGTTGATCCGAGAAATCCTTTGGTGATCTCTAAAAATGAAATTCCGATCCGTTGTTTTGGTTTGGGAGCCCATTTACGAGGAATAGATGGCGGTTTAAGTAGTTTGACGGCGGTCAGTAGAACCGGCATCGGTAAGGAAAAAGTAGGCTATTTTTAGTAAAATAGCCCACCTTCCCTACTTTTCTCCCGAGAGATCATTGCCATGGGCTTGGTCAAGTGGCTAGAAGGTCAGCTTTTGGTGCGAGTAAGGAGGCATTAGTTATGAATGTGAGTCTAGACCAAGTCATGGGTCTTAATTAGGTTAGTTTAGGGTTAGGGCTAGGTCATGATGAGGTGGCAAAGTGAGGTGGCGGGTAAGGTGATGTGGATTTATCAATTACAAGGTGATTAATAAATAATTGTGTAAAGTTTAGGTAATGAGGTTAGGTTGCGAAATGGGATGCGGGTCACAAGGGGTCGTGAGACACGAATTTGGTGTCTACAAAAAGTGGGATGATCCTTCCTCTTCTCTCGTAAAAACTTGAATCCGTCAATCTGGGTACTACGGAACATCCTCGTTTCGTGAACATTGGGAAGTGTTGTACACCCAAAGAAAAGTAGAAATTCGTTAAGTTGTTGAAAAATTATATGGATGTATTAGCATGGTCTTATGCTGATCTCGAAGTCCTTCAAGCCAAAGGACATTCGGCATGACATCCCACTCAAGGACGATGTCAAGCCTTTTCGTCAAAAGCAAAGGCACTACAACCCCAAAATCTTAGGTACCATCCAGGTTGAAATTTAGAAGATGTTGGATGCAAGAATCATTTTTCCAATTCATCATAGTACCTGGGTTGCTAATATTGTACATGTACGGAAGAAGAATGGCGAGATACGCATATGCGTGGAATTTCACAACTTGAACCAGTCATCCTTAAAGGATAACTATCCACTGTCGATAATGGATCAAGTGCTACAGGCAGTAACCGGTTTAGAAATGTTGTCTATGCTGGATGGTTTTTTGGGTTACAATCAAATTCAAGTCACGCCTGAAGATCAGTTCAAAACAACATTCACCACTCCTTGGGGTACCTTCGCCTACAGTAGAATGCCATTCGGTTTGATCAATCTTTGGTGTTACCGTCCAACGAGCAATGGACTTTGCATTCAAAGGTGTGATGGGAAAGGTCATCATGGTTTACCTAGATGACCTAACTGTGTTATCCAAGAAATGATGTGATCACTGTGATCATTTAGAGCAAGTATTGATCGATGATCCGAGAACACGGAATTTCACTAAATCTCAAGAAGTCGGTTTTGGGGTCACTAAAGGAAAGTTCTTTAGGACATGTCATCAACAGAGAAGGAACTAAGATAGATGTTGAAAGAGTCAAGGCTATTCAGAGCCTTACTTTGCCTACAAGCAAGACTAGTGTTCACTCTTTCTTCGGAAAGGTAAATTTTCTTAGACGCTTTGTTCCTGATTTTGCTGAGAAGACTCGTCATATATCTAATATGATGAAAGGGTCCCAAAATTCCAATGGAGTGAGGAAGGTTGAGCATCATTCAAAGATATAAAAACCTCCATTACTCATGCACTGCTCGTGTGTGTCCCGACTTCAACAAAGATTTCATCATGTACAGTTATGTGTCTACGCATACTGTATCAGCTATCTTGATGCAAAAGAACTCCGAGGATATTGAATCCCGATTGCTTTCATGAGTTCTCCTCTTAAGCCTCATGAACTAAGATGTCACAATTGGAAAAACATGCCTTCACTGTGGTAAAAGCAGTCAAAAATTTCCACTACTACATTCTGAATTCTCATACAGTAGTGCTGGTTCTAGACACGACTATTAAGTCTATCTTGACTCAATAGGAGTTAGGGAGCTTACGAGGGAATTGGATCGCAAAGGTCCAAGAATACGATCTAGACATTAAACTGACCAAGTTGGTAAGGGGTAAGGACCTGTGTCAGCTAATGGTTGAAAATAAAGACTTAGAGGTACTTGAAGAAAAAGTTGATCACATTGATGGAGAACAAAGTGAACTAGAGAAAGCGGATTCTTTACCCATGGTTATATTTATCGCGACCAACAACGAATGGTATTCTAACATCACATTCTTTCTCACCTATGGAGAGTGCCCAACTCACCTAAACACTAAGGAAAAGTGAGCGGTAAAGCTCAGAGCTACAAGATATGTCATATGGGATGATGGATTGTACAAACGCGGAATTGACGGTGTTTTTCTATGATGTGTTGATAAGCCGCAGCAGATAAAATTGTTAGAGAGTTTTCATGACTCAGCCTACGGTGGTCACTTCTCCTCATCCATAATAGCACATAAGATCATTCGGGCCAGTACTACTAGTGATGCTATTTCGGATGCAACCACCACAGGCAATGAAATGCGAACTTTGCCAACAATTCATTGGCAAACCAAAGTTGGCTGCATTTTCCCTTAGGCCTGTCATCATCGATGAACCATTGAGAAAATGGGAAATTTACTTCATTGGAGAACTCAATCCTCAATTGAGTGCTAGACATAGTTATGTCCTAACAGCAACAAATACTTCACAAAATGGGTGGAGGCCATACCTGTCAAGCATGCCACTTCTGAAGTTGTTTGCAACTTCATCAAGGAAAATATTATTGTGAGATTTGGCATTCCACACAAAATCATTGTTGACAATGCTTCCAACTTCTCTTCACGGGAAGTAATTGGTTTTGTTATGGATACGAGAATAACCTTGGCTCATGCTTCTGATTATTATCCTCAAGGAAATGGTTAGGCAAAATCCAACAACAAGAACCTAGTGACTATCATACAGAAGCTAGTTGATGAAAACCAGCGGTCCTGGCACAAATCATTGTACGATGCTTTGTGGGCAGATCGTATCACTCCAAAGAGGTCTCTCGGCATGTCACCTTTCTAGGTGTTGTATGGGATCGATGCTGAAATCCCTATCTCCATAGAATTTCTGCTCTACGCTTAGCTCGAGCAATTGAAGATGAAAATTTCTAGAATTCTCTTGAAAAGAGAATCATGTACTGACACTTGGAAGAAAAGTGAGTGAAAGTGGTCGACAAGATCACTGAACATCAGAATCAAGTTAAGAGGTTGTTTGACAAGAAAGCTAAGTAGAGAGATTTCCAAGTGGGAGATCTTGTTCTTCTGTGGGACAAACGAAGAGAACCGAAAAGGTATGCACGAAAAGTTTGACTCTCTTTGGAGAGGGCCATAAAAGATCAAGCAGCTCAATGGAGAGAATAGTTTCTATCTCTCATATCTAGACAGAACCGAGCTCCCACTTCCCTATAGCGGGCAACACCTAAAGATATTCAAGAAGTATAGATTGCTCTCTTCTTTGTACAAATTACTCTCATTGTGTGTATTTGCTTTTGTTGTGTGTTTGCTTTTTTCATGTGTTTGCTTTCGTTGCGTGTTTGCTTCTGTTTGTTGTGTGTTCCCTTTCTTCCCTTTTTGGTCGCCCTTGTTTTTGACTCTCTGTAACCCAATGGATAGGCACATGAAATCTAGGATTCTCTACCCTTAAGTTTCACTTAAAGATAGTCCCCAGAAAGAGCCAGTTGTTATCCTATAAAATTGACAAGGGCAATTTTGCAGGTAATCATTTTCAAAATGGTCTAAAACTCCCTTCCGAAAATCAAGTTTTAAGAACTTAGCCATTTTCAACTTTTTTCAACTGGGCGCAAGAAATGTTGTGTCGACATCATGAAATGTCCGCCCCTTTGAAAACCCTTTGGAACAAGAAATGTCATGTCGACATACCTACATGTGCGCACTTGAAAATCCATTTAACGCTGGGAAAACTTGTGTCAACATCTAGAAATTTAAGCCTCTTTGGTGCTTTGGAAATATCATGTTGTCATTAAAAAATGTGCACTAAGGCATTTTTAATAATGTGTTGACATCCTTAAGGTTGCGCTAAGGTGCATTTTAGTCCGTGTCGACACTCTATAATGTGCGACAAAGAAGGTTGGTGGAATAATAAATGCCAGTTTTCTATAAATAGGCACCCGACACCTGTCATTTTCATGAATTGAAAATTGTGAAAAGTGTTTTCTCTGCTGCCTATCAGCTATCCTTGTCACCCCTGCGTGCCATTTTTTGAGCTTGTGGACCCCAACGTCGTCCTTCGTCCTTTATAAATCCGGGTAAGTGGTTTATGTCATTCTTGTTGTTGTTGTTTTTGTTGTAGGTTTTAGGGTTGTTAAAAGATTAAATCTAAAAAAGAAACACCTATCAATCCATAACCAACCTGGAAACCCCTTTTCCTCTCCTTCCAGATCTACAAATCTGGAAGGCCCCTACCTTTGAAGAAACCCAAGGCCTTTTTCCTTCTTGCTATCTTGTTAAAAACCCTCTCTTTACCATTTGAAGAAACCAAAAGAGAGAAGGAATCAAGAGGAATTGAAAAAATCATGTAAAACCTTGGCGCACTATTTTTCCCTATTACACCCCCACGGTTGTGCCTTGGCACACTTGTCCTTCTGCAAGCAAAGACAACCTAAACCCACGCCCGATTTAAAAAAATTAGCAGCTTTTGTAAGGGCGCAGGTCGCATCTGCACAACATCAACATTGGATGTTGTGTGCTCCAAATCCACGCCAAGCAGTTTTCCTTTGGCGCATTGATTTCCTTTGCAACATATTCCAAAATTGTGCCTTGGGCACACTTAAAAACCTTACAACACATTATTTTTTTGTGCACCGGTCTAAGCAATTTTTCCCTTTGGTGCGGTACATTTCACTCAATGACATGACATGACATGTTGTATGTTGTAAACTCATACCTTGTGCTTTACCCTTTTACACTTTTTGTCATGCAACACTCTTAAAAAGTGCACCCTTTATAACCTTGGTGTAACTTTTCTCCTATCAACACTGGTGCACCTTTTTCATGTTGACATCCTCAAAAGTGCGCCCAACCTTTTTAAGCCTCTGCAACATGCTATGAACCTGCGCCTTGCACCCTAAGCCTTATAATTGCTCATTCTTCTTTCTACAAGCTTTTATTATGAATAACATGATGGTTGACATGGCTCTTCTATGTTGGACCTCCTTGATCCTTCTTGTAGAACAACAACAGCCATCCTTGAGCTCACACATGTCTTCATCAAGCAAAAACCAACAAAGTCTAAAGGAAAAGCAAAGTTGAAAAAAAGAGATGAAGTACAAATATCAGAAGGTCAAGATGCCTGACTCATACGAAGAGAGTGATCTTGACATCAGAGACTCTGAGCTTAGGAATATTGATATGGAATACTTTTGGGCGAGAACCAACCAGGAAACTAGTGGCCCATGGATGAACAAACTAGTGGGCAACGAGTTGCACTTTGCAGCTGGGCTGCCAGTAAGTGTTGTAAATAATGAGTTCATCATGTTGGTGGCTCAGTGCTATAACAAGGACACTAGATGTGTCGAAGATAAGGAGGGAAATACGATCATCAACCTCATCACCCGTCACTTTGAAATAACCTGGGCATTCCTCATCACAGGCAATATGTCACCATAAGTCTAGAAGACTGTAAGAAGGCCTAGGATGACAATGAGGACAAATTCACATAAATGATGAATGAAATTTACCTAATGAACAAGAAACCGGTGAGCAGATGGCCACACACCATTCACCGTAGTGACTTCAATGAGGAATTGAGTGATACAATCACCTTCCTGAATAGAGTATTTGAGCTTCCTGATGCACATTCTTTCCACAAATGGATGTTGAGGTACTTATAGACCATGAACAAAAATGTGCACGATCAATGTTTTGGTTGGGGGAAATCAACAAAGAACACCATCTCCCAAAACCATTCAATGGGTCCTAATAATCGGGAAGTTCTATATGAATTCCTACATTGTATATGCTGCAGCATCAACGAGATATTTCATAGGCATAGCTTGAAATGGGGTATGGCCCCGTGTCAAAATATATGAATACTACCCAGAGCTGAGGCTCAAGAAAAACATCCCCTAGTTCTTAAAAATCAATGATTCCTTCTTTTATGAGGTGATCCGTTTGCTAAGACCAAACATGAGACATGGTCGAACTAGCCCAAGTGTAATTGCTGCTTTTACGAAGAAGTGGGAAGCGTTGTTCACGCAATTCCCCACATTCACATATCTCGGGCTGTCAATTTTGAGGGTGAATTGACAAAGCTAACAAGGTATGCATGACCCAATTTGATCCTCTTGGAGTTGTCAAGGCAACTGATCAAATACTCGGATATAACAAACAAGATTGTTTACGGGGTTCGGAAATTCCTACGTCCCCGAGTTCGGATTGAACCGATCCATTAATAATATTGAAATGTAAGTACAATAACTCTTACAAACAACCAATAATGAATCAAAACCTAAAATGAGCTAATAAATGTCCCAAGAACTCTTAAAAATAGCGAAAACTGTCCCAAGAATGATCTCATGGCTCCTACAAGAGTGTTTTCACAATGTGATCTCCTTGAAAATGCGTTAGAAAAACACCTATAGATGGAGATTTAAAAAATTATATGAAAAAAATCATATATCTGAGATCATCTCTAAATTCTTAACACTTTTCATGTTTACACCAAGTCACTTTTCGGACCAGTGCATTGAAATTCATGTTTTCCAACTAGTGTCTTGTAGATCCTGTTAAAAACTGCATCCAAAGCTTCCAAAAATAGGATAAAACTCAAAAAATACATCAAATCTTACATCGTTGGAATTTTCTTAGAATTTTCTTCATTTCACCTTTTTACTCCGAGTTCCCAATCTGAGTGCAAGGCCTTCAAAAATGGCATTTTCTAAGAACTGCCTCCTTATGGCTTTTACACAGACCTGACACTTGTCTTGTATAAAACCCTGTGAGCCCCTTTTATAGCACTTCACCAAAGGTGGCAGGTTGGTAATTCTACCTATTCTTTTGGCGTAGGTCAAGGGTTCAAATCCCTTTGATTGTATTATCCACTATATATAGCAAATGGAAATCTTTTATCCTTATATGGGAATCAATCCCATAGTCCACGGGAGATAATTTTAGCCAAACCTTTTAATAAGGCTCAACCATCCTATTTTTATGTGGAATGACTACTCATAGCATTTTGATACCAAAATTTGAGGTCCACATGCTCAAATGGAGTGCTGCCACGTGTCATCATGTGATTGGTTCACCTTTTTCACGTCACTTTTTCTCACAAGTTTGACCCGAACTTTGATTGACCATATCTTTCGCATATGGACTTGGATTTTATCCGTTCAAAATGCGTCGGAAAGATCATGAAAATATATATGAAATAGAAGTTATTTTTTTGAGATTAAAATACAATTAATTTTATAGTTTGACCAACTTTGACCACATTTTGACCAAACTTTTACCAACTTTGACCAGACGTATCTGGAGCTCAGAGTGTCCGTTTTTCACGTTCTTTTAGTCGTCGGAAATCTCTCTAAAGGATATAATAAATTTTCATGTTTAGGGAAATTTAGGGAACATTTAACACTAAAATTGATCCCCTAATCACTCCTCCCCACTGAGAAGGCTTTTTGTCCACAAAAAGTTGTTTATCAACCCACAAATAATGTTATCTCTTCCTACATTGCACAAACACATACAAGAACCCAAAATAACATTATAGGTTAAATAAATGAAAATATTTGATTAGCTAGTCACATAACCGATCATATAATAACACCCAATTAAGCTAGTGTTCAACTGAAACGTTGTAACCCTGTCAACTCTACACACAACTGTGAATTGTCATACCCCACTGTAATGCCATCACAAATAATTGACTAGATAATAACACCCATTCTATTATGGAAAGCTAGTGTTCAACTGTCATTTTGTGATACGACCGATTACCAAAAATTACAATTCCATAACACAGATCAATATATAAGACATCTAAACTACCCACAATTAGGCTAGTGCCCACTGCCCATCTGAAACTATAACAACTGCAAGTATTCACTATTAGAATAAAATAGACTATCAACGCCCAAAAATAGCTATAGTCAACAATTGAATCCACGTGAAACTGCCAAAACATTGTATTGCCATCACAAATAATAAGTCAGATAATAACACCCATCTATAACGGAAGCTAGTGTTCAACTGACACTTTGTGATTATGCTGATTACAACTGCAAATATTCACTATCCAGAATCATTAAACCATCAATGCCCAAAATGGCTATAGTCAAAATTTGAATCAACGTGAATATGCAAATATTCTATCCATACACTGAACTGTAAAGGGATAGATTATAAACTATATGCTTACCCAAATTGGTGAACTGCCATAATCTGCAAAATGATCACCTGGTGCCTTTGCAAACCAGTTTGTTAGGGTAATAAATTTACACCCTAATTGCAGCCACATTTGATAGTTAAAAAAATCAAATTTTCCCAAAATAAGGGTCCTATAAATTAGTGCAAATAACACATGTGGATACAACAAGTTTTTCTATTTATTACAATATCAAACAGGTGCCCGAATGGGTCTTATAAGCATCCATAATATTTGCACAAATGACAACACTATAAAACTGCAAGTTTCAAAATAGACATTCTGACGATGCCCATATCCATGCATACTGTTATCAGAAATGGAATAACCAACCAAAATGTGAGAAGATGAATATGAGTATGATGAACCTATCACTCAAATATTCTCTACGACTACTTCCCAAAATTATTCCAAAGCTGAATATAAACATAGGATCAAATCCCTAAAATACAGTTTTTGAAAATGTTTGCATACTATCACTAGTTACTGTAATGCAAACATAAAGTTGAGGAATGTTTTACCCATCTAATTACTTGGATTTCTCCGTTTAGGTGGTTTTACTTTCCCAATACTAGAGTGAGAATTTACATGAGTTAGAGCAAAAATTGTTGGTTTAAAATTATTTTCCTTTTTAACAACCTTCCAATGTTGAACTAAAGGAGCATACCAACACATCTTAACATCATGACCACTCCTTTTACAATGGGAACAAAATTTAACTCTCTTATTTTTAGGAGTCTTACCCATTTTTCCATTCCTTGAGCTCTGTCTAGGAAAATGATTCCTCTGATTAGGAGAGGTAACCTTTTTTCCATTTCTCACTTTACCAGAGTGAGATTGGTCTTTTGCACCTGCCTTATCATTCACAAAAGGCATTAACTTCTTAACCATTGTTTTCCTCTTCCAACAATATGCTTTGCAGAATGATTAGTACCTTCACAAAATGTGCAAGGAAAACCATACTTTTGTCTACCAAAGCTATATTGTTCAGATTGAAAGAGTGTTTTAGAAGTCTTAGGATTTAATTTCCCCTTAGTGCTATTTTTAGTGTAAGTGGGAGGAGGTGGAATTTCATTACCTCATTTACCTTTCTTACACCTTTCATTGTTCCTCTTGATGGCGGAATCCTATAATTCTAGAGGCATAGATCCTTGGTCGTTGGAAGCTTATCTTCCTTCACTAATTGCTTTGGAACTTTCTCCAATTTCCATTTGCCCACTAGAATAACCCAAACTTGCAAACCGAGGCTGATCCTCTACCTATATTGGGTTAGCATCACCTTGTCCATTTTTACCAAGGCCCTTTTCGTTAAATCCCATCTTAACCATTAGTTTAGACCCAATTCCCTTAGTGTGTTTTTCAAACTGACCCAAAGGAATATTTGAAACTGAATGAGAGGAAGAATTAAAATGTGAACAACTTACAGTGCATTCTGTCATAGTACTTGCATCTAATTTGGAAGGCATTTCCTTCTTGTGTTCACCTTGTTGTAACTTTTCCAAGAGGGCATCCTTGGTCCGTATTTCTTCTGCCGCAACTCTTTAATAAAGCCCATCAACTTCTTGCTCTCTTCAAGCATCTTGTTGACATACTCCCTTTCTTGGTTATAAAGGATTGTGGCTTAGATTTAAACCACACTATTTCCTCTTCCAAGGAATAAAAATTAGCTCTCAGGAAAGAGTTTTCTTTTTGGAGTTGGCGGTTTATGGCTTCAAGCTCATCCAGTTGCTCCTGTTTGGATGACTTGCCCATGATTCCCTATTCCTGCAAACACAACATGTACTTCCAAAACTACACACTGCAAAAGAAGATTAATAAGCCCTAAAATGTCTGTACACTGAAAATGAAATCAATATTGAAACTGAAGTCAAATTTGTAAACACAATTAGAAGCTAATCGACAATCTAACTGCTCTGATACCAAAACTTGATCTGAAAATGTGTGTTGTATTTTTTTCACTTTTAAAAGTTTCCAAAGATCATGATTTTCTTAACCAATTTTAAGTATTCTAAACTCCAAAAATTGATTAAATTCTGATTATTATGCATCCATAGAAGTGTGGAAAACTTGGGTAGCAAATAAATAATCAGAAAACTGAAAACACTCAAATAACAAACAAGATTGTTTACGGGGTTTAGAAATTCCTACGTCCCCGGGTTCGAATTGAACCAATCTATTAATAATATTGAAATGCAATTACAATAACTCTTACAAACAACCAATAATGAATCACAACTTGCAAATGAGCTGATCAATGTCCCAAGAACTCTGAAAAATAGCGAAACTGTCCCAAGAACGATTCGTGGCTCCTACAGTGTTTTCTCACAATGTGATTTCCTGTAACTACATTAGAAAAACACCTAAAAAGGGAAATTTAAAAACATTATGTGAAAAAAAATCATATATCTGAGATCATCTCGTAATCCTGAACACTTTTCATGTTTACACCAAGTCACGTTTCAGACCAAAAGTGCATTGAAATTCATGTTTTCCAACTAGCTGTCTTGTAGATCCCTGTTAAAAAATGCATTCAAAGCTTCCAAAAATAGGTTAAAACTCAATAAAAAACATCAAATCTTACATCGTTGGAATTGTATCAGAATTTCTTTCATTTCACCTTTTTACTTTGAGTTCTTAATCTGAGTGCAAGGTCTTCAAAAATGGCATTTTCTGAGAACTGCCTCCTTATGGCTTTTACACAAACCTGACACTTGTCTTGTATAAAACCTTGCGAACCCCTTTTGTAGCACTTCATCAAAGGTGGTGGGTTGGTAAGTCTACCTATTCTTTTAGCGCAGGTCAAGGGTTCAAATCCCTCCAAAGTTTTTAATAAGGCTCAACCGTCATATTTTTATGTGGAATGACTACTCATAGCATTTTGATACCAAAATTGGAGGTCCACGTGCTCAAATGGAGTGCTGCCACGTGTCATCATGTGATTGGTTCACCTTTTGTCACGTCACTTTTTCTCGCAAGTTTGACCCGAACTTTGACTGACCATATCTTTCGCATACGGACTCGGATTTTATCCGTTCAAAATGTGTCGGAAAGATCATGAAAAGATCTACGCAATAGAAGTGATTTTTTGAGATTAAAAGACAATTAATTTTCTAGTTTGACCAACTTTGACCACATGTTGACCAAAATTTGACCAACTTTGACCAGACGTATCTGGAGCTTAGAGTGTCTGTTTTTCACGTTCTTTTAGTCGTCGGAAAGCTCTCTAAAGGATCTACTACATTGTCATGTTTAGTGAAATTTAGGCAACATTTAACACTGAAATTGATCCCCTGATCAATTATGGGCAGCCAACATGGTGTCAAAAGTGTATTTTTCAAATCTCTTTGCAAGGGAAGGATCTTCATCTGCATATTCCCATACAAACTTCTCTAGCGCATTGGGCACTCTAATTTCTAAGAATACGATGGTGAGGAGGACATTTCCAAACATGATATTTTATTCTTCATGCACAACACTTGATGATTTCTTCTGCAATGAAGGCAGACAAGTTATAGATGGTTCCTTTTGCAATATTTTGGCACACATTCAACTAATCCTTGTTTATCTGTGTCCACCTCTCTTGCCCATTCAACTTGGATACCAAGCACATGACCATCCTCATCACTAGGTCGAGATATCTAAGATATCAAAATAACGTGAGCCCTTTTTATAATCATAAGCCTAGACTGTCTCCTTAATGGATTCCTTGTCCTCCAAGTCATCATCTAGTGGCTCCCCTTCACAGACAAGGCCGATAAACTTAGAGATTAGTTGAGGGTTATGCACATCCTTTGGCCTGCAAAGTAGAAGTGGTCCTTGTGCATGCACGACATCAACCATTGGTACAATCGCTCGGGTTTTCCAAAGTAGGGCAACTCATAAAGTTGTAGCAACCCAACCTTCTCCAATTTTACCTTCACTTCATCACTGTAGATTGGCATCCCTTCTGGTGTCCTTTTATCTATCGGGTGAACCAATTCTAATGCCATCTAATTCTCAGTGGTGCTTGTGCGATGGTTTTAATCACTCATGACCATCTTCCTTACATGGGATACCCATTGTTTCTCGAGCGATATGCTATCTCGGGTATTGTATCTTTGCATACATTTCCTCGTTGAAGTTGGTGGCGAAAATTTGTTTCCCCATGCCCTTTCCCTTCTTTTTTGAGATGGTTTCCTTCTTTGGTGCCATCTTCTTATCAAGTTACTAAAAACAACCTCTTCCATGCTCCTCTTCCTTGCTCTCTGCTCAAATTCGTGAATTTCCTTCTTGAAAAAATCCCTTTCCTCCCATGCTTTAGCTACAAACCCTAACTCGACAATCCTTTCATAATACTGTTTGTACCATTCCGAAACCTTCCTTTGTATGCTGTGTACCTTATCCACTCTAGTTCGCAAATCACACTAGTCACACACTTAGATTATAAAATTTTTTCCTTCACACAAATATTCTTCATGGATGCCCTAGTTCGTAAGAGATTTTCTTTATCACAAATGAAAGGTAATAACAATGTATCCCGACCTCCTACTTATAGATTTTTTCTCTCCCGTGATAAATGCTATGCCACCTACCATTATACTTTTGTAATAAAGGTGAATTTTTCCACTAAGCCAACCTTAAGTGCTCTTACTTGCTGCACCCAATCGTGCGTGAAAAATCCTTACAATCTTCTGGCATGCAAAAATCCTTATTGACCAAAGATGCTTACATGCGCGCTTGCATAAAGACAAGGAACTTATTCTATCCTTAACCTAATATTTTACCTCGCCTACCTCATATTGTTCCTACACTTCTCATCCTTTGTACGTGGTCTTTGTAAAGCTATCTTGACACCATAATTCCTTGTCCACCTTTTCTACGTGATCTCTTCCAAACTACGCACCTTCATCCAGGCCATCAAACATAACTACTACTACCAACTTCCATTTTACTTCACATTTCTCCACCCCACAAAAAAATAGATGTGCGGTCCTCTGCGCATACACAACCTTTTGAAAAGAATAAGTGGCTACTGGGGTGCAGGAAGGTACGCAAAACAAGAACACAAAGAGAGGAACAAACAACGAGAAAGGGAAACACAAGAAAGGAAATGCATAAAAGGAAATCCTAGGATAAATGACAATACTACCTTATTTATGAACACAAGGAAGACTTATTTATAGTAGGGCTTTAGCCTACTCCCATTGAAATGGCCTAGTAATCATGTTCCATCAAGCACTTGTAACTGGAAAGTGCTTAAATCAAGGATGTATGAGATGATATATGTCCCTAACCAATGGAATTTCAGTTTCCCAGGATGGTGCAAAAATTTGGAGTCATAAAGCAAGACCATCTTCCCAACCTCAAATTATTTGTTTTTAATATGGTGATCATGCCATGCTTTTTGTCGTGCCTTTTCAGTCTTTTGACTCCATCTAGTAAGTGATCACCTTTTTCCAACTACATTAATTTCTACATGTGCTCTTGAATTGCTTGTTCATCAACTAACTCTCCCATGCGTGTAATACGCAACGATGGTAACATAAATTCAACTGGTAAAATAGCCTCCATGCCAAACACCAACTAAAATGGTGTGGCTTTGTTTAATCTCTTATAGGTTGTCTTGTATGCCCATAGAACGGATGATACCTTGTCATCCCAATCTTGTCTTCCCACATTACAATTTTTTGTCAACGTGTGACTCAAAATCTTGTTAAATGCCTTAGCAATTCCATTAGCCTGAGGGTGATAAGGGGTGGTCTTATGATGGGCCACCATGAACTCTACTAACAAAATCCTGATTGTTTCATTAAAAAAATGTGTACCCCTGTCACTAGTCAAGCTTAAAGGACATCCATACATGTTGATTATGTTCTCTATAAGAATCTAGCAGTTGTCGCTGCTATGTAATCCCTTATAGGTGCTGCCTCCACCCACCTTGTCAAGTAATCAGTGCAAGTAATGATATAGCACAAACCAGTCCTTCGTGTGACAGGTGAAATTGGTCCTACAAAATCAATGGCCCATTTTTCAAATGGTTTTGCACTAGCTATAGGTCTCAAGGGCATCTCATCTCTTTTTCCTGGCTTTCCAAGGCGTTGAAAATGGTCACAAGCCTTACAAAATTCAATGTAATCCTAGTAGATGCTTTCCCACCAAAGCCCTATGAGTAGAATCTTTCGCGCTATGAAATTAGCTGCATAGTTCCCTCCTTGATCCCATCATGTTCTTATTACATGATTGCAACGCACTCATGTTCCAACACACATCGGCATAGAACCTCATCATAACTTAACTTGCATAAGTCTCCACTAATTAACATGTAGGGTGTGACATGTATAGCTAACTATTTCCTTTCTAAAGCTTTCATTCCTTTTGGCGCCACACCCATTTTGAGAAACACAACAATATATTCTAAATTAGAGGGCGTGTACTGCAACCTAAATAGTTATGCGTATGGCATAGCATCCTCAATGCTCTATGTGTCCTCCCCTAAGTCAATTCTTAACAAATGGCCAAGCCCTAAGTTACTCTTTCCTGGTTTCACAACAACCGTAGACTCAAATTCTCAAAACAACAAGACCCATCGGAATATGCGCCCTTACAAAACGGGCTTATTCACCAAGTTATTCAATACCATGTGGTTTGTGTAGAATATGAAAGGTTTTGCCAACAGATACTTCCTAAACTTATGCGGTTGCAAATCATCGATAATGCTTCGTTATCAATAGTGGTGTAGTTATGCTCTACTGGCGTTAACTTCCTACTTGCAAAGCAAAGGGGATGATCAATAATCCCTTCTCTAGGTTGTGCTAAGACTGCTCCAATTTCCATTCCTGAAGCATCAACATGCACGTGGAAAAGCTTATCCCAAGAGGGAAAACATAATATGGGTGCAGTGACAAGTCTATCCTTCGAAGTGTCAAACTTCATCTATTGCACCTCTCCTAGTGAAAGGAACTCTTGTGTTTTAGTAACTTCTCCAATGGCGTGGTGATCTTGGCATATCCCTTGATAAAATTCTGGTAGTACCCTATGTGTCCAAGGAATCTGCACACTACACTTTGTGGTGGTTCCCCAATCCAACAATAACGGAAACTTTGGCAAGATTCACCAAAGCCTTCCTTACATATAATATGCCCCAATAGGATTCTAAATGGAGTAGAAAAACACATTTCTTAATGTTGAGGGATATCCTTAACTACCGACATCTCTCAAACATCAGTCTCAAATTGTCACAATGGTCTTTCACTAGTCCATACACCATCCAATCATCAAGGTAGAATTGCATAAACTTATGGATAAAATCCTGAAATACATGGAACACTATGCGCGAAAACATAGTAGGAACATTCCTTAGTCCAAAATGCATGACAATATAGGAAAAAATTCCCCATTCAATAGAAAGGATGTCTTCTCTTGGTCTTTTTAGAAATTCTAACTTGATGGTATTATGAGAATCCATCCATGAAGGAATAGATCTCATGCCCAAATACTCCTAGGATTTCTTCGATGAAGGGGTTAGAAAAGGATCAATGACACACACTGCATTCAGGTCCTTGTAGTCAACACAAATCCTTATCCTTCCATCCTTTTTAATACTGATAACCATGGGGTTTACCCATTCTGAATCCTGCACAACTTCAATGATGCCTGAAGCGATCATATTATCTATCTCCTCCTTCACCTTGACGTGAAGATTCAAATTCATTCGATAAGGCATCCTCCAAATCAGGCAGACACCCTCCTTTAACTTTATTTTCATTTCTCCCAAGGAGTGGTGGATGCCTTTAAGCTCATGGTATCCACACGAAAATAAATCTTGAAACTCCTGTAATAGATCAATGATCTTCAAGACTTCCTTCTCTGAACAATAGTCCCCACTAGTGGCCTCCTTAGGTTCATCCTTTGAACAAATGTTAACCTTCTTTTTTTTCAGGGGTTCATGGTAGGCGTGTGCTTTCTCATCAGCACTATCAACCACTTCGTGCATACCTTCAATATGGTTAACATCCAAACTCTCCATCTCTTCACCATCTATCAAATATATCATCTTTCCCTTTTATTTCTCCATGCATGTGTGCTCAAACTACACCTCTTTTGACTCTTCTTCATCAAAGTGCAGTTCCAAGCCAGGTTCACCCCATAACTCCAAAGTATTCTATCTTCTAACATGTCACTATCTCATTTCGTTAGGCACTTAACAACCTGCAATGCCTTATCCACCGATGGTTTAGTACTCTGATAATTAAAAGCTTGAAAGAGGTCATCCGTCAACTCCTACCAATCTCTTATCTAACGAAACATCTTTGAGTGAATATACCACGCGTATGCACAACATTATAAGGTGGAATACAACTTATGCACCCATAAAGAAGGTGGTAAGGCCTCTGTGCCTTTAATCCATGCTTTCTCACATGATTGGACATAAGATGAGGTGGATTCCTTCCCGTGGTAGTCTTTTATTGTGGTGGGTGCATTGCTTTGATAAAACCTAACAAAGAATGTGATTCTTACATCGCACCATTCTAGAAGGCTATCGTGATGTGTTTACCACCAATGCGTTGCAGTCTAAGAAAATTATGATTGAGCATCCCTCTTCTTTCAACCTCATTTTTCCAATGAACCTCCATTTCTCATAAGAAATCCTCAGGGTTGGCTCCTTCAGAGTAACTTGGTAACTTCTTCCCTCATAGGCACTTGACTGAGTGCTCCTTCATTACCCTTGTCACACAGCCTCTTAGCTGTTTCCCAATTAACTCATAAGTCTCGTGCACCCAATTGTCACATGCCACATTAGTTGTATCACTCATGGACTAAGCATCTTCAAACTAAATAACTCCCTCTATAGGATTAATAACCTCAGGGTCCCTGATGGAGCGCACATAGATCCTATCAAAAATTCTTCTCCCAAGGGTTTGTATAGGGTGTTGATTTTCCATCGGTTAAGGGGATGATGACCCTCTATTCCTTATTTTCAAAACTTATGTATCCCTTATTGAACCTTAAGTCAACATTGTTTTTATAACACCACAAGTGCCCAAGTAATGCTTTGGAAAGTTGTCTACCTTGGCTAGTGCCAAGACTTTGAAATCCCCAGTGAAATTTTCCCCTTGGATAGTGATAACAACATCCTTCAAGACACTAATGGGCATTGCCTTTGTCTTGTTATCCATATACAACACATTCAAAGATAGATGTAATAGGGGCATTGACATTTGATGTCATGCATCTAGAGTGAGAAAATTTACCTCCACACCCGTGTCAATAAAAATATTTCTTAGAAGCCACCCATCTATAACAAAATTCAAGGTAATCTCCTTGTCATAATCAAGGTTATGGGGAGGAAGGTTAGCATACAAAACATACCTCTCGCACCCTCCTTTAGCGCGTGGTACCTTCTCCCATAACCACTCTCCTAGCAAGAGGGATGGTATTATCTTATCTCAACATCTTGAATAGTTTTTAAAACTCATCCAGATCCTTCTGTGGAGCCTCAACATTCTTCCTTTGCTCTAACTATCTTGACTACTCTTTCAGGCACTAGATCTCTCCTTGTAGGCTTCAAATCACATCCATGGTTTCTTGATACACCTCCTTCTGATGAGTAGGGTCGGATACTTCCCATGTACAACCTCTTCTCTAATAACCAATGGTCTTTTCCTTGGTACTTCCTGGTGTGTGTAGCCTTAGCCCACGTCATAACTAGTACTGCTCTAGTTCTAACTTGTGTGCCACTCTTGGCATCCATTATGAATCATCCTTCCTCATGCTTACCATCCTGATGCCTTTGTATTTTTGGTGTTGCTGGCTCATATGTTCAAATAGATCTGGACACTCCTCATACTTATGTTTTTTTCCACACCAAGAGTATTGTAACAAGTCTGGGCATTCACACTTATAGTGCTCCATAAACCCACAATTGTAGCAGTTCCATGCGGGAACTCACTTCTCCCTCCTCCGGTTGCCACGACCATGAAATCCTCCTTAGAAACCTCTTCCACATGCCCTTCATAGTGATGACCATCATCCTTGGAATTATTTGCAAGGCTAGTTTGGCACACACCAATATCAATTACATCATGTATCTATTCAATCAATCTACAATCCTTGGTGTCATGGGTAGTAGAGGTAAAAATCTTGCAATAGAAAGACACATCCTTATAGATCACGAGTTGCATAATAGTGGCCATCTACTTGCATCATGACCTCCGTGGAAAATTTCATATTCCAATGTCATGGCACATACTGATCTCCTAGGGAAACTATCCTTTGTATGTCCCTCTACCTCACAATCTATGCACCATAGACCACTGCGAGTCTCATGCGCCGAGTTTACAGATAGCTTCTCCAACTACTTCACCATTGTAGCTATCTCGAGCCTCGAGGAAGGGGCTAACATTGGTATCCACACTCCCAATAGCCTTAGTTCATAGGTTAGCCTCAAAGGCCTTGCGTGGGTCTATGAAAGTATTGTGTGAAATTTCTCTCCTAAATGGTGTTATCAATCCTCCAAAAACCACTGAGCATGCTGAGAGGGGTGAATATCATAGGATAGATTTGATAATAGAGTTTTAAAACATGCATCATATTCCCACATACTCTTTGTCATACCCTGTTGAATCTCCTTTAGTGTGCTGATGCTCTTCCTTTCAAACTCAAGGATATGAAATTTAGCCAAGAAAGCATTCCGCAGCATTGTGAAATCTACCACTATCTGATGGGGGTCATACTTGTGGTACCAACTATGCGGGTGCCCTTGTAATGTCATTACAAACTGAATTGCATTTCACTTTGGGGTAGTGATCCCCTTCACATGCCATAGCAGCTGACACTTGTGTACATGCTCTGTAGCATCCTCAACACCTTTGTAGTCTATTAGATGTAAAGAAATTTCAAAAAACACTTGCTGAGTTAGTTGAGGCCCTTGTCCAATTGACCCAGAACCTTGATTACCTCTGATGTTGCCTCCACCACTAGATCCACCAAGTCCCATTCCTCTTGATCCACCAGATCCTCTAGATCCACCAGTCCAAAAGATATTTCATCTCCTATACCACTAGATCCACCTCCTATAGCCGGTAATGGGCTTGAAGTGGTTGCGCATAGTATTCCCAACATTTCACTTGCGCTCACCAATAATTTTTGATATTACACCACTACTAGATGTATGTCTTGCACCACTCCTGACACGATACCCAAGCCCCGTGTACCTACACTTTGTCCAAAAATTGTTCCGCATAATATTCCTCGAAACACATGAATTGAATGTGCAGCCATAGATGTACTAAATGAGAAACTATATCTCCTAGGTGCAGATCGGTCACTCCCACCAATACCAATTGGGTTAGTAATACTATCTCTTGATTTCGTAGACTAAGTGCTAGGGATTGGTCATTAGGCATATTTAGATGTGCGTCGATGGCTCTCCTTTCTCCAAGAGAATAAATCTCATCGAATCAAGGGGTCTCTCTCTCATGCTTTCTAAGATGGGTAGCACAGTACTACTCTGGCACCACGTCCTCCGCTTGAACCTCAATTCCTTCCCGCAACATCTACCTTCATAAATCCATCACTCCCACAACCTCACATTGTTTAGCCAACTCCCTTTCAAACACTTCGCTATACTTGAGTCATCTCTCCTCTCTTTATTTTTAAGCGGCAATGTCTACCATCTTCCTCCGCCCTAGCTTCCTGCCAATGCCCAAAAGAAGCTTATTCAGCCATAGGAAATGTTTCCAAACTCAAAGCTAACGATCAAGATCTTCATAGCTAAAGGGATAACATAGAAATGATCCTCTAGGATCCCTTAATAACTCAAACTTAGCAACCTTAGGACAAGAATACGTAGAAACAACATATTCCAGGGTATAACTAGTCAACACTCTTTTCCACTAATGATCAACAACACGTGTCCAATTCAGATCAACATCCTGCAGTCTTTGATACTCCTCTTGGGTTCAAATGCAAGATCTATAAAACCAGCTTGATCTAGATGCATACACAGAAATCCATTCATACAACTATACTAGAAAGCAACAAAAGAAGGTCTCACACAACTCATGATACATGTGTTCTTCTACCCATCTATGTGCATCAAACTTAGGACCAAAACTAAATATATGAGAAAAATCATCCTCTGAGATCTTAAAACATGCTTCGACACTATGTAAGGTCAAGTGTTATGTCATCACGCATCATTATCACAATAATCGTGAAATAGGACCCAACAACGGAACCGGGATGTAGTCATTTTTACTTATCTACCGATTTCTAACCCTATGCGCACTTGACCTATCACCCAGGGCGTTTGGTGCTCACCCGAGGCATGCGTAGGCACCAAGACCCTCATTTATGTGAGAATTATGAGAAGATCTTGCCATTGTTAGAGGATTATTTGTAGAGAGTTGAATATTCATGTAAAAACACAACATGAGATATCATATCCTTATATCTAAGCATTTAATAACAAGAGAAACATCATGGAATGAAATGCAAAGAACAAATTTTCCATAAAATTTAAGGAAATAACACTAGGGTTTGTACCCTTGAACCAGATATTCAGAACAAAGCCATATATTTATATTGATCATAATCCCAACAACCATATTACATTCAAAAGGGTCGTATCAGACAAAATGTATCAAGACAGGATCTAATCCATACATCAGAGGTCCTAACTATGATTTATTTATTACAAAAAATTCACAGACCCATCCCTTAGACATAATAACATTCCTACAGTCCTCTAATGAGAAACCTAACTCCTAGAGCCTCCTAATATTTTTCTGCAGAGCTTTTCTCTCCTCATACTATATGTCAACGACCTCGGTGTGTATCTCTCCAACCCAAGCACCATTTATTATAGCACCAACACCCACTTCCATGCCTTTCTTCAGGAGTATATTGGATGCAAAGTGTCCATGTGGTCCTCCAATGGTGCATGCTTATTCTTCTCTGAGCTCTCCACTTTCTGCAATGATGTCTTCCTAGGAATATTCCATGAGTTAAATATTCTTTCCTTCAACACCAAGTCTTCCGTTGGTACCTTATCCACTCGGCATGCCCGGTCAGGTCACATTTTTCCTTAGGTGCCTCCAAAATATTGAATATGGCTAAGTCCTTAGACCACATGTATTGCCACCGCATGTGCCCTAGTTTCTCCTAAACCCTTCTTAAACCCTTTTCCTACGCACTTCTCCCCATGCGCCCTTCTTCCTATTGGTCTTGCGCGCTCACGCTTCCTTTGACACTTAGCCAATATTTCGAGGCCCAAAAACCATGCTTCCTTTCCTTCCACTAGCTACTCTACATGTGTCTACTATATTTAAACTGCTATTACTTCGTAATGAACTTTAAAGAGGGGAAAATTTAGACACCCTAAAAATATACATTTATTCCTAGCCTATCCTCAAGTTATTCACATCCCCTTCATAATTAATTAATTAAATTCATTCATTCATTCTTTGTGTATTTATCCCTTTTAGATTTAATTCAATCAAATATATGATATTCCTTTAGAATTAATCAAATTAATTCTATTATCTTTACATCCCTTTTAGAATTAATTGAATTAATTCTAATTACACTAAGCTACAATCCCACCCTCTTTGGCTAATTTAATTAAATATTTATTTAGTTAAATGGTTAATTACCCTCTCACAACTCATAACTAATTAAATTATTTATTTAAATAATCCTATCTATCTACTCACACTCCACTTCGCTCTACTTCTAGAACCCTACAAAGATGGGGGCAAAAAAGTTGTATGTACAACCATATTCCCGAATCAAATCCAATGGCTATTTCAGGAAATTACAATTATGAACCTGTAACTTATTCAAACCTTGATCCAATATTCATGGCTTCACCCTCAACTATAAAAAGTAGACAAATCCTTTGTAAATCATCCTTAGAAGCTTTGTGTAATTAATACAAACTTATGTGAAAATTTCAATCTTCATCCTCATGTCTGTGTGCTCGTAGCATTTTCCATTTTCTACATTTCTACTACAAGATTCTACAAGTTTAATACTTTCACAATGTTATTTGAGGTTTGTAAGAGAAACTTGGAGGAAAGGTTTTTGTTATATTTTTTTATCTTTCCATTTCTACTAAATTTTCACTACTCACATTCTCAACAAGATTGGAAACTTGCAAATATGGAGCCTTCCATGTCCATAAAACCTCAAATGATCAATCTTGCATTTAATAATGTTTCACAATAGTCATCTGATGTAGAGACTTCTTGTGTTTTACATAACATTATTAAACAACCAAAAATAATACCAACATGTCAAGACATCCATATGTGTGCACTCTACGAGATGTGCATACCTAGGAATATTCTCACACAACCAAATATTCAAAAAATCATAAAAATTACAAACACATGAAAATATTTCAGCAATTCAACACAATCTCTATAAAATCAAACTTTTAAATGCTACCCTAGTGATCTTTTCAATCTTACGACTATCACGATACATCATCTTCCCTTTGCATGTTAATATCCTTGCTCGAGGTAAGTCAAATGAAATATTTCCTTCATGATATAAATTCTCTTGGGAAATTTTGGAAATCGTTCCATCCCTTATGTTTCATAAGTTAAATGCTTGAGAGAAATTTTCCTTTTTAACTCTCGATCAATTCTTCATGCATATCCAACAATAGTGTCATTAGGAGTGTCTAAGATTAGTTTGCTTTTCATTCGATCCTATCCCTTTGTGTTTCTAAGATATTTCTTGGGGAATTTGCATATATTTATCGATAATTGTGGCACGTATTAGGGGCATAGCTAATTGTCTTCTTTTCAAAGTTGTGTTGCATTGTTGATCTTACTTTTTGGACCAATTACACATATTTCATTATCATATTGGCTTCCTTATAGCCATGGTGCATACTTTTACAATGTATATTGGGTTTATTTTCCTTTTTAAATTTTCTTTGTTGCATGTGTGTTTATTTACACACATAATAGGTTAAACATCATGATTATTTCATAATCATGGTGACAACTCTATTGTGCAACAACAAAATAAGGTTGCTCTAACTTTCACTCTCTAAATGGCGCTCATGCTATGAGCACAATCTCTCCCATCCTCCTTAAACATCCTTGTCTTCTTCATATTAAGCGGTTGTCCACCACTTTGTTGCATCACCCACCCACTTAAGGGGGAATTCTCTTACCATTCTACTTGCTGGGACATCCAAATGCTTCACTAGGGAATATCAAGTAAGCCCACCATACTTCCTTGCCTTCCGCTCACTAGTCGGCATACGTCTACTAGCTTTAAAATGATATTAATGTAGAATTTTGGAAAAGTTACAAAATTAAATCATGACAATAATATTCGAATATTTCTCATATCAATCAAATGGGTCTCCATACAAATAAATAGGCCAATTATCTCCTATATTTTAGGAGTTTGGCTCAACAACTAAAACACCCAAACTCCATATCAAGACTGATTTTTACTCACGTAACAATACACTCTCTAAATAACATGATTTGTTAATAATAACTCATTTACATATTAGTGAAAAACTAATCATGTAATTATTCATATTACAACATATGATTATTATATTATCCAAGATAATATAATTACCCGTACTAATGTGGACACTAACCAATGATTTCCTAACATTCTCCCTTAATGTTTACATGGTAGAAAAATATTCACACTTTCTCTGTAGCTTGCTCATATCTTCTCCCTCATAATATTGGCACACAACTCGAACTAAAGGTAGAAGAAGGAACACATTAACTTCTTATCGACCATACAATGTTGAGAACACGTTTGACAAAACTAGTGTGGAAATTGTGAAGAAAGTGAAAATGCAAATACATGAGGATCTACGAGATAATGTGAACATCAAATGAGTTGCACTCCGGAACGTGACAAGGTTCCACGAGGGAAAAATATCAACCATGAAAATGTGCATGCAAATATTGAAAGGGGAAAATATCATAGTCCTCTCTCATTCCACATAGATCTTAAAAGGGAAGTGATGTAGTCAACCATCAAAACAAACATAAAAACCATCCATGAACAAGGAAAAATATCTAACTTCTAACAAACTCGCATTGAGGTTCATTAAATTAGCTTATGAAGGTCAATTTTTTAGTAATTAGTCCTAACATGGGTGCATTAGTTAGGTTAGATTAATCATTAAATATTAATTAATAAGTGTGTATATTTAATATGTGGTCCGTTTCATTAAATAATGTACGCGAGTTGTGAAAACAACTCACGTAGGTTTTAGGAGAGAGATTCTAGGGAAGGTTGAGTAAAAATAGGGTGTATGAGATTTATGGAATAAAGGTGGTTGTACCATCTACCTATATTTAGTGAGAGAGGTTAGAGGAGTGGTTATAGAAATGTTCCTATTAATATGTAACTAAAGTATTGATTATTATGTTGAATTGATTTTTTAAGCGTATGATCTTGATGAATATGGGGTAGCCCCACATTTGGTATCGAGCTAGTTTCAAAAGGGTCTTCTCTCGAATCTCACTCCATTCATGTTTTGTTTGTTCAATTGATTAAGGAAATGGGTTAGCGAGATCCCGTGGACGTCTCTGTGATCCCATTCCCTTTTTCCGTGCCCATTCATTTGTAGTTCTGGTCAAAACATACTGGAAAAGGCTAGCAGGATACCACATACCTCGTGCAACACTTTTGTTTGTATGTCCACCCTTGTATATTTGTCAACAAAACTAGTGGATAACACGACCTCACGGCACGAACCTGTTGGCATCCATCATTCACATGCATCATATTCTCTCTTACAATTTGTTCACTCTATTCGTTGTATTTCCTCCATTCTGTTCATTATTTTCATAAAAAATAGAAAAATGTTTTGTATTTGATTGGTGTGTGTACTTCAGATTTACATGGAATAAAGAGATTTGCAGAATAATTAGAGAGGGTGCCAGAGTTTAAATACGTGACAACAATTCTACTAAATCCGGATCAAACGCTACAATTGAAGCTAAAATTGGATTCTAATACTTTAGCTTCTGATCAGTCAATTTTTTTTGAAAAGGTGGATCATAATCAACAAAAATGTCTAGAGTATATTCTTAACGTGGTTGAAGGGTATATGACAGCTGAATAGCAGAAAAGGATGTTTGACATTGTTTATAACTTCATACAGATCCATTTTTCGTCTACTACCATACAAGATCTTCTTCAGCTCTGTGCAAGGCTGACTAGAGCCCATGCGGTAACAATGCGTTTCCTTGAAAAGGGTGGATTAGCTATATTATTGAGCCTTCCAACAAAATACCTATCTTCCAGGTTTGCTAATGTTGCAATAAATATTATTCATCACATTATTTAAGATCCACATACCCTTCAGCTAGCCATGGAGTCTGAAATTCGGCATGATATTGCAGCTTCATCTCGAAACATCAGTAGAAGAGTAAGTCCACAAAATTTTCTGTCAAAGTTTGCTCCTGTTATTTCTAGAGATCCTGTTGTTTTTATTTTGGCTGCACAAGTAGTTTGTCAGATTGAAATGCATGGAGAGAGGCCATATGTGGTTCCGCCAAACTCACCGAGCTTGATCCACTCCATGACGACCCTCTGCATTTGATTCAATATTTCCTCCAGCAATTGCAGTTTGGTAGAACACGCTGCCTAGCGTGGAATTGGAAAGATTAGGATCTAAACTCGCAGGATTGGCATGACACGGGATTTCCTTCATTAACTCACATAATATTTGCAACTATTTTGGATTTTCCACCATTTCACACTATAAACTTGTGGTTTCTATTTATCCTATCGCCATATCCATAATCATCGGTTCAATAACAAGTGGCTAAGCTGCAGACTACGTTGGTTAAAAAGTATTTTTATTGATAGTTACCCCAACCTATTATGTCATTCGATGGTTAAAAATGATAATCTTCAATGACGAGCTTTGATTACAAAATCCATGGTCATATTTTGGTAATATTTTGGGAGACATAATAATTGTACACCCTAAGTTAAGGGGGTCCACAAAATCATATTTATGATATATATACTATTATGAAAAGATTTGTGTTACTTATTTTTTTTGTTTGGAATGTTCAATTGGGGAAAAATATTTTGAAGTGATTTAAAATCAATTATGTCAAAAAACAACCATTATTCTACTTGAATTAGGTGAAATTGCAACATTGATTTTTGTAGTTGTAATGGGTGAAAGGTCTTATGTCATGATGTGACATCCAAATATTTTATGTCAAAATAAATTACTACTACATAGTACTATGACAACTATTGGGTATTGTGTGAACATATCAACTAGGTTGTTCACCTACCTCTCAAATGTTATATTTGAAAAATGAGGTACATTTTTGAAAGGCATTTTCAAAAATTATTCTTATTATTGGCCATGTATTATCGATGGAAATTGACATCCAAATATTTTTTTCGTTAAGGTGGGGGAACTTCGAACTTGGTGAACCTCTCAAATGTTAGAAACAATCTAGGCAACAAGGCCAACCTGCATCGCAACTCTAAGAGTGTTTTCTCCCCATGTTAAAACTAAGGGGGAAATGTTAGGAATTAGTCCTAACATGGGTGCATTAGTTAGGTTAGATTAATCATTAAATATTAATTAATAAGTGTGTATATTTAATATGTGGTGCATATTAGTTAAATAATGTAAGTGAGTTGTGAAAACAACTCACGTAGGTTTTAGGAGAGAGATTCTAGGGAAGGTTGAGTAAAAATAGGGTGTGTGAGATTTATGGAATAAAGGTGGTTGTACCATCCACTTAGATTTAGTGTGAGAGGTTAGAGGAGTGGTTATAGAAATGTTCCTATAAATATGTAACTAAAGTATTGATTATTATGTTGAATTGATTTTTTGAGCGTATGCTCTTGCTGAAGATGGGGTAGCCCCCACACAAATCTTGCACAAAACCGGATTCTTACCAACTAAAGGTCCTTTCCAAATCAATGATATGGTTTCTAATGTTCCCTATGCATATTCACCACATCATTTCACTCATGAATTAGATAATTCATCATTCAAATTGGTTTCATACTCCCTTACCTTAATTTGTTCTCCTTCTTCACTCACTAACTTTTGCAATATTAGGTGATGGTAGCTTCATTCATCTATAAATACTTGCCATCATATTCACCTATTTAGAATCCTTCTCAAAAAAATTTAGTATGATCACCAACATAAATTTAAATGATCCAAGACACTACAACACTCCCTTTATACAAACTTCCTTCCTAGCCCTTAAGACCGGTGGTTGCAACATACATGGATAGGAGGACTTAGAGCTATCCCAAAAATTTTATAATCATCCTTAGTTCCTTTTTTCCTTCCCCAATATGCTTGTGAAATTTGGGAATCCAACTCTTTGTGTTTTCCCCGAGTTCAACTTTTGGTCTCTAAGCCTATAAACCCTCCAAGGGTCAAGATAGTCTAAATTTGCTTATTTCTTAACTTCAAGGAGATTCAATGAATAAACATAGGGTTTCGAGTACCCATTATTGAGTTCTTCAAGTATAGGAAGTTTGATTCTTCTATTCCAAGTATTTCTTCCACTCCCCTTTGTAACCTCACCCTTCATATTAGCCTTTAGACCGTATACCTTTGTCCTCTCATGGGGGCAGTCGTAAAAATCAAGAATTTCACCTGTGGAATCCTAAAATTCTTCTTGACTATGTTATAGGACCATTTTTTTGTGATATGCTCCAAATTTCAGAAGCAGATGACTCTATTTGAGACTCAACTATTATAGCTCTTCTTCACGATGTGCCAGAAGTCTCGAGAAGACTCTTTTAGTTATATCTTTTGCTAGAATCCTATTCAAAACTCTATGTTTTGCAAGTAGGTATGTATTAACAATATGAAATATACTTTCTTACATGTAGGATGATTTTTATTCTTATTCATGTGATTCTTTCCAATTTCCACCGTGATTAACTAAAAATGGACTAACTATGTAGTGTATAAATAGTTAATCTAAGTTATGAACAACTATAAATAAAGGAAATAAATGCAGTAAATAAGAATATAAATGAGATAAACAACTATGTAAAATGAAATGATAACCCTAATATGCAAAAGAGAGAGAGAAAGAACTCAAATGATAATAGATGCATGTTAGAGAGTGTCATGGAGATAATCAAAAATATGAAGCAGGAACAAATCTACGAAAGTCCCAAAAAGGATGGATCTAGAGGATCTATCTAGACTGGGTGCATGGAGGAGGACTCGGGCGCTGTGTGGGTGCTCGGTCTACAATTTAGGTGCCCCTGGTATGTGCAAAAGCTTTGAAATAGTTTATACTAGTCCGGTAGATGGTCTGAAACCATCATTGTTTATCGCATCAACTTTTTTATCATGCGCTAGATGTCACCAATAATCTTAGATGAAAGAAAGACCTGTAAGACCCTAAAAAAAGAATCAAATGCTAAAAAGAATAATGCAAATGAAGGGGTCAAAATGACCTCAACTTCCACAATGGCGGACTTACTAACTAAGCACTGCACTACATCTCAGACCCGGTGTAGTTCTATGTGCAAGTGTGTGTGAACATGCCCTAGGTTTCTCTTGTGTCAGTCACACTTTGTGAAGTAGCGAGAAATAACTATGTGTAGAAAATGTAATAGAGTGTGTCTATGGAATAGAATAGAATCCCTCCCCTATGAAATATGATGCAAATTTCCTATCTTTGTGCCTTGATGATGGAGCTATGTGGATGTAAGTGATCTCCAATGCAATAGAGTGTGTCTATGCAATAGGGTTCTCTTGATCTAATTTCGTAATTAACCCCGAAAAGGCCAACCACGAGAAAGATAAAGATGTAAAATGGTTAGAAAGAGCCCAAAAAGTAGTTGGAAAGTGAAAAAGGGACCGGGCGCCCCAGTGGGACTAGGGCACCCCATTACTAGCTCGGCGCCCAGTAGAGGCTAAAATGATGGGAAATGACTAAAACAGATTGGGCATGTGGATGAAAAGGGGTGGTAATGAAAAATAAAATAAAACAAGATGGCAAAAAGACGGGGGTTAATTAGTACTTTCTTCACTCAAGAACCTTCTAAATAGTAGTATGAGACCAGGATAAATATTTTCTAAAGTGCATGATTTTGTGACTAAATTTTTCCCCCACTTTATGTTGGTGAGCGAAAATCTTAGTAACATAAAGTAGATAGAGATGCATACTTGATGTCCATGAAGAGTGTAGTAGAAATGCACCAAAGGACTAGAAAAAGCATGGAATGAAAAAATATGGAGGAGCATGGAAACTAAAGATGAAAAATGTGCAAAGAAAAAGTGATGAGAGTGAACCTAGGGTGGAAAGTGTGTGTAGCTATTGCAGTATGTAATGTAATTACATGGGTAGTAAAGTGTGTCTTTGTCGCAAAGTGTTATTGTTGTTTCCCCTAATTTGACTACTTGTTTCTCATACGGCCGGACCTACAAGGAGAAAATGATCAAGTAGTCAAATATGTATGTATATATGTGTAAAAATGCAATGTAAAAGACACATGTGAATGTAAAATATGAAAATGTAAATGGGTAAATGGAACATGTGCACCTGATCCATGTTGAGAAAGAGAGTGTAGAAGGATATCCTAGTATTGCGATTTTTTTGGGTGATCTCACACCTCCCTAGCTGAAGAAGTGTAGGAAGGAAATTCTCTATGTCCTCCAATATCTAACTACTTCTCTGAATGTGTGTGAAGAGATCTCTGTACTGTTATGGTTTTTTGGATGATTCGACACCGGTGGTCGATGTAGTGTAAGGAGGAACACCCACTGTAACATCTAATCATGTAACTATTTCCTAGAATGCTAAGGACACCATGTCCTATAAAAGTCATTATGTATGGGGTTCGTAGATTGGTTTGAACCCACTCACTATATATGATTGAACTGAACTGATGTAAAATCTGTTTTGATATGTAAAACACAAATTATGCCCCCATCTTTGGGGCGCATTCGACGTCATTTATTGGAGGATGTGGCCCCAAAAGAGGACTAACCACATGTTCTCTATAACTCGCCTACTAGGGGGGAGGGAATGCACTTATTAGAAACCTAGGCACACACAAACAAGGATGGCTAACCAAAACAAGTGTTAGTACGAAAACTCATGCATGTAGAAAATAAGTATAAAGTACACAAATATTGTAAAAACTACTAAGCAAAGTAGTATAAACATGCAATAAGACAAATAAACCACAAAAAGTGGGTCGCAAACATGGGACATCACTCACGATGTTGCAAGAAACACACGACCATCATGGTTGTAAAAAAACAAGTGTGCACACCAAACATAGGGCAATGCCCGCATATAAAAACAAACAATGACAAAAAGTAAAGACAAGAAAAAGTAGTAGTTTTGGAAACATGTAATCCTGCAAAACAAGGGCTACACATGGAACACCCATTATCATGTTAGAGAAATAACCAATATGTCAAAGTGTGAATAACTAAGTGATGTAAAGTGCTAAGTACAAAATGAAATAATAGCACTTGAAAGAGATGAATGTGGATGCCCCCAACGATTAGTCTAGGAATAGTAGAAGGCGAGCATCCATGGTGTGTGTAAAATATACGTATCTACAATCACAACTAAAATTTTTGTTAATGTGCATGTGTGGATGATATAGAAGAAATTAATATAACATGTGTAGTAAATAAATCATGTAAAACAATAGTAAACAAGAGTAAATTCCCCTAAGACAATGTAATATGTTGTGGATGGATGGAATGAAATGCAAGATGGAATGATAGGAACCACGTGCCCCCCCGAGTGAATGGAAGTGTATGCAGTGAGGTTCATTTTGGTTTCCCCCTCAATAGTCAAGAATGAACTATAAAGGAGAGTGCGTCATTGAGAAATGGTCATGTAGTGTGTGTTGTGTCTAATGCGATGTGATGAATGTGTAGGTGTAGTGATTAGATGTGACCTAACAATGTGTGCATAAACCATATAGCCAAAGCATATACCACGTATAAATGATGATTTATCCTACACATATATCACTAGAAGATGAATGGATGAGTGATGATTTATCCCTAAGTGTATATCACTTACAAGATGAAAGGAGGGAGTGGTGATGTAACCCAAGGTGTATACTACTACAAAATGATAGAATAGGTGACTATTTAGCCTAAAGCGCATGTCACTAGCCTAGGATTTTTGTATGTGTAATGAGTGTAAGGTCCATTTGATTTGTAAACCCTTGATAATTGAGTATGGACCGAGGAACTAAAGTGCGTCATAGGGTAGTGAGTGCAAAGGTGTGCATAAGACGATATGGTATAGGGGATAACCACGTGATGAGTAGATTGTATAAATATGTGGTGTGTATGATGCAATGGTAGTGTTATCCCTAATAACCCCCTAGTTATTTAGATAACCCATATCTCCATTTTGGATCTATGGCTTCACATTACGAGTTACACACACTTCGATTGCTTCACTGGCACATCTCCATGATGGCGAGATCCCCACACGCACCATGCACCCTCCTTATTTTCATGACATATTTACTTCCATTTTCCTTTCCATCTTTCTTCCATTTCCCCCTTGTGCACACCTTCTACGCACATGCCTTCTTCCAAACATTTTTACATCCCATGCACATGCCTTATACTTGTTTCAAAATTGGCTAAATCCCTAACCCTCTCGCACACCCCACACATTACTTTGTAATAGTTGTGCCTTGATCATATATTTCTTCCTTGGGAATTTCTCCCATTTATCCCATGCACATCACCTTTATACGTACCCTTCCTCTATTTTCCTCCCGTGCTTCATTCTTCCGCACATACCTTTGCGCCTTCTTTTGGACCAATTTATGCTACATCATCCTATGAAAAGCTTGAGTGTGCTACACAAAATCAACTAGAGCGTGCGAGATGGGAAACAAATTCTTGTAAAAAACTGATGTATGACACGTGGTAGAAATGACAAAATAATTGGCCGATCTTTGAGCCAATGCAGCACACCACATGTCTTGCGTGTGCAGATGGCTCTGATAATATTTTTACAACCATATATTTTTCTACAAAGCTCTGATTGAGGTGCGCCTAGTCTTAATCGATAGCTGTTAACGTAGGCTACAATGTTTGATATTCAAATTCAAAATTTTGGCGGATCTGGTAGGTGAGAAATGGGAAAATTTGTTTTTGGGAATTGATGAGCAGATCTAATTGCTCCAACCACTCGATTTGACATGGATTTCGCCTCCTTCCTTCTTCTACACGCCAAACAAACTTAGGGAGGTGCATTTGATATATTTACAGGTGGATTTTTAGGCATTGAATTCTTGTTGTTGGTGGTTGTATTTTAAATTCGGGTTTTCCCTCTTTCTCCTCTTCTTCTTCCATCGATTCATCTATAAATGTAAGAGTTAGGATCATTGTTAATGTTGAACATTTAGATCCTTAAGCTCATTGATAAGGACTTCATATCTTTGTATTTTGAGATGTATACCTCTAAATATGGCTCGTGCATGTGGATATTGGCCTCTTGCACCATTGTAATAGACTATGTGTCTTTGGAAGTAATATAAGCATAGTTTTGTGGCTATTATCTACCTTAGCGTGTTTAATTTCTTCTCTCTTGCCCCCTCTTACATTGTGTGCTTACTATGTCACTTTAAATTCCGTACATCATTATGTTCTGGTTGTGTTTCATGAAATTTATGGTGTAAATGCTTGTTGGTTTTTGATACGCGTGCCTAGCCTTCCGACATGATTTCTCTTTCATTTTCACTCAAAACGGATAGTGTTCATACCTCTTTTTTTGGTGCTATCACCTCCCTTTTAATTTTAGTTTTCCATTTTTTACCCTTCTATCCCTCGCCCTTGGCATTTTAGCTTAGTTTTCCCTTCCAACATTAGTTCTTCAATTGCAAATCAATCCGTTGAACGGGGTGTGGATTCGGGTAGGGATGTGAAATGGATGGGGGCATTTATGGATCCTCTTAACTCTGTAATTTCTCTAGATCTCCCTAAACTTCCCTAAAACTTCCTACACTCCTCTCTAGATCGGATACTGCTTTGATACCAAATCTTGTCTGTAACTTAGATTTAATTATAGAAAACAAGACGATGCTTACATAATTTTATTAATATGAAATCAAGCATTACAAATAAATGAGAGAGTTACAATATTTATAGATATTGGACAACTTCTATCTCATCCACAATATATGGAAGCAAATCACCTAATCTGAGAAAATATGTAAAAATAGCATATTTCCCCTAACTTCCCCTATTTCCCCTCATGGAAATCATCTGGGAACAAAATATGCAAGATAGAACATGATCCCACAAACATTGGGATGAGAACACTATCACTTAGTTAACTAACAACTAAGGATAACTAATACCTATTGACATAAGTTTAAAGTATTTAAATTAAATAATTTAACTTATTACATTTATTCAAATATCAACTAATGATGAATTAAGCTAAGTTTTATTCCTAACATCCCCCTTAATTCAGCATGGTCTCAAGTGAACATGAGAAGAAATTAGTTGATATTTGAAGACATCTCGCATGTTGTATATCTATTGGGCAATATTGAGCTAGATGTTTTTGTTATGAACATGTTTGTGAATGAAATGCACATGTAACTCAATTTTTTGGTGTGCTCATGGAAAACTAGATTTCAAAAAAGTTTTACTACACCTTCATTACCACCATGTAGGATAGTTGGATCTTTACGTGGTATTCCCAATCCTTCAAGTATACATTGGAGCAATATCACTTCACAAACAGCTCCACCTACTTGCTGATATTATGATTCGTGGAGGAGCTTGAAACAAAATTCTACTTCTTACTCCCCTATGATATCGGTCTAGATCCCAAAAAGAATACAAATCCTGAAGTGGATTTACTATTATTTATGTTTCCTGCATGATCTCAATCTGAATATCCTGTCAAGAAGAAGTTTTTATTCTTCTTGTATTCTAGGCCATAGTCCATAGTTCCCCTAATGTACCTTAGTATCTACTTTTCTACTTTCCAGTGAGAAACCCTTGGTTCTTGCATGAACCGTGAAAGATAACTGACTACATAGCTGATATCTAACCTAATGTAAGTCAAGTAGATGAGACTCCTGATCAACTGCCGATAGAGAGTTGCATTTACTTGTGGTGATGGATCTATTCAAGAAATTTGAAGTCTTGTCTCCATAGGTGTGGAAAATGGTGTACAATCCATCATATTGAATTTATCGAGCATTGTCTTGGCGTATTTCAATTGTGACACAAAGATATGATTTTCTCTTTCTTGCTAAACTTCAAACCAAGAAAATAGTGCGAAGCTTTGAGATCGGTCACATCAAATGATCGTGTTAGATCTTTCCTTTTTTACTCAATCATCCTCACGGATCCTCTAGTGATGACTAGATCATCGAAATATACTATAGCAATCACTATTTCCCCCTTGCTTTTTGAGATAGAGATTAGGATCGTATAGAATCCTGTTGAATCCATGTTAAATGAGATGTTCGCCAATTTTTATGTACCATTCCCTGGGAGATTGCTTTAGACCATATAGTGATTTTATGAGTTTACATACCTTTTCCTCTTTACCTAGTATGACAAAACCTTTTGGTTGAGTCATGTAAACTTCTTCCTATAAATCACCATTAAGAAAGGCACTTTTCACATCCATTTGGTGTATTTTCCAAACAAATTGTGTAGCTAGAGTTAATATTAACTTGAAAGTTTTTATCTTAATTATGGGAGCAAAAGTCTCCTCATAATCAATACCTTATTTTTGAGCACATCCCTTAGCAACTAGTCTAACCTTATGTTTATTAATTTTTTTGTCTCTGCTTTGTACTTCATTTTGAAGATCCATTTGCATCCAATCATATTTTTCCTTGGTGGAAGATTTGTAAGTTGCCATGTGTTGGGTTTCAAAATGGAACATGGGTTGAAACCACTTTCAGGGGACAATAAGTCGATGAGACCAAAATATGTCTCATTATATCACCAAATAACATTCTTATTCTCTCTCTCAAAATAAAGCTTTCAAGTGAATTTAGATGTAGTTTTAATAATGGATATCATATTTAAGGTAGAATATAGGATTTATCTTATCATCTCTTTAGAAATCTATTTGCAATCTAATTGTTGTTATTTCTTGATATTTCTTCTAAAGTTGGAATGCAATAGTGTGTAGAAAACAGGTCATAAACAACTATACTCCAAGTTCATAGATTGCAGCTACGGAAATTCTTCACACAACTACGGAAATGCCCAGCTACGGAAATTCTTCACGTAGCTACGGAAATTCTTCACACAGCTACGGAAATGCCCAACTACGAAATTCTTCACACATCTACGTAAATGCCCACTAGTGAAATAGTATTAGGAAAGTTGAATAAGTACTCTCCCACTTTGTGTTCCTAGATTAAAGGGATGAGTTGTAGAAATATTTTCCACGATAAGTGGGTTGTTGTAGTCAAGTTTTTTAGTATTTATTGCTTTGATAAATCCACCCAAGAATAGGTAGTTAGTTCTTGGAGTGTGGACCAAGTAAACTAGGAGTAATGTCTATAAATACCTCTTCCATATATTTGGAAAAGGGGGCATATTTTGTAAATCGGTTTTGAATCAATACAAGTGCGAAAAAGTTAATTGTAGTTTCTCCAAATCCAAAGGCAAGAGAATGGCCAAAAGCCGCTCTTCCCCAGGAGGAGGATTTTTCTCGTTATTTCTTAGCATAGTTTATTTCTTAAATTTATTTCGTAGTTTAGTTGTTGTGTGTTTCTTTTTCATGCATGTTTAATTTTTGTATGTTTTCTTAGGAAGAAGTATTGTTGAATAAGATTTTCCTTTCTCCTTTTGCATACAACTTTAGACACCGCCTTGGTTATAATGACACCAAATTTTCTATGAGTTGGTTAAATGACTGGTAATACAACGAACCATCATTTTTGGCGCCGTTGCTGGGGAACATGGTGTTATTAGGAGACTCATATTTTTTTAAAAGAGTATTCTAGTGACAGTAGAATACCTCTTAACAAGATTTATGACAGGAGATTCTTATTCAATAGCTTCTTTAGAATTTATTTTCATGCAACTAGATTAGAATTTCCTTTCAATTTTTTCATTTTCTGCAATTTCTTTTCCTGTAATTTCATTTCTGCAAAATTTTTTTCTGTAAATTTCTTTTTTTGCAAATAGATTAATTTTTTTGCAATTAGATTTAGAAACTTGATGGATATTGCCAAAAGAAACCCCCTCCTCAATAACATGGAAACACCATTTTATATTAGTCCATCAGACATGTGTTTATACAATTATTTATTCTGTTAAGAAATATTTCTATTATATTCATATTGAGAATTTCAATATGATATTATAGATTGTTGATAAGACTGACTACCTTAATCAACATATGGATGAAAAATTCATAATAGAAATATGTATTATCATCAAATAAAACCCGTACCTAGTTCTATTTCCTATATACACAACAATTACAGGTAGCTAGTTACCCATGTATTTTGGTGTGATGGAATGGATACAATAGGAATTTGATGATAAGTTTTCTTAATCTTTATAAAAATTGTAACATAATATATTTTTGTAGGGTCTAAATTGATTTGGGTTTCCTATTCTGAAATATTTCTTGTTTGCATGTATTAGATTCAATACCAGTTCATGCATGCAAGAAATGTAAAAAAAGAAAAAAACTAACTTTGTGCAGGTTAGCCGAGACAAAGATTTCATGGAATATTTGTGTAAACAAATTGGGAGTTGAAGGAAAAGCTGAGTTGCTTCTGTCACGGAAGAAGGAAACGTCATGTTGAAGGAAAAAATCCATCTCTGCACCTCAAATTCCTGCAATAAAAATGAATCTACAACAATAATGAAAGTTATTAGAACATGGTAGACAAATGCAAAAAGGTATGCATTATTCTCTCATATAACAACTCGTTTGGTTGAAAAGTTCAAGCATGCAACAAGAGAATTCTATTTTTAACTCTTACATTTAATGAAGTAAGACATTCCTTTTTGCATGCAATGACTCATGCGGTTGTTAGAAAAATTCAAATAACATGCATTCCTATTTTATCTCTTTTATTTAATGAATTAGTCAAATTTTGTTAAGATATTCCTTGCATGTCGACTTAATTGATTTAGAAATAAATTTTGCATACAAAGAGGAAATAAATTTGCATGCAATGAATGCTATAGATTGCATATCTTTTAATCAATTAAGTCTCATGCAAAGAGTGCTCCTAAATTGACTCTATTTATTTAATGAGAGAGACTTGTTCTAAATTATTTTCAATAATTATTGGAGATTTGAATTTGAAGGAGCTAATTGTTACAAGCATCTATTTTTTAGATGACATAATTAATACAGGAAATTACAAAATCAACATACATGGCGCATTGAAGAGGAGGTCAAAGGAAAAAGAATCATCTGATACGGAAATCACGCATGAAAAATAGCCACATTTTCTGATGCAAACTACTCACAGTGGATCATAACAAAATAGATCAAACAATTTCTAGGTTTTGTTCTACATGAAATGAGCTTTCCATATCATTTTGAATCGCTCATTTTCATTTAGAAATGACCAAGATATCATAGTTTGAATGCATGCTGCTCAAAATAAATAACATGTTGCAGACTATTTTGATAACAGTGTTTTCTGATCCAAACTACTCATAGTTCATAAAGAAATCACTCAAATGATTTCTGGGTCTTGTTCTACATGATCTAAGCTTTCCAGATCATTTTGAATTTCTCATTTTTGTTGAGAAACGACCAAGATATCGCATTTTGAATGCATGCTAAAAATAACATGCTGAAGATTGTTTTTTTAAAAATAAATAAATAAATCTTATGATGCATGCAAGTATTCTGCCAGTACTCCTCATTTTCAGTACCTGATTCATTCCATGCTACCCTCTTTGTCTCAGTTTTTGTGAAAAAATTCATTTTCCCAACTTCTGAAAACACCAAAAATTCCTCTGATATGCAATAGTCAATGTTAATCTTCTCAAAAAAAAAAAAAAAAAAAACAATGGGGAAAGTTGAAAACCAACAAATGGCTGCTTTTCCCAAACCAAAAAAAAAAAAAAATTTCACTTCAAAGTCTTTCTTGGATTCATATGACTGCTTCTCTTATGCCGACTTGGTTGATGAAATCATTTTCTTCTGAAAATTTCTATGTTGCAGTGACCTTGACTTCATATCTATTTGTTTTTTCAACTGCAGATGGAAATCACGGTTATACAACATGATGAAAGCAAGGATAACTACTGAGTATGGTATGGTAACTTCTATTTTTCTATTCTTGAATATTTTTATTTGTTGTTTTAATTACAAATAGATTCACTTCTCGAAAGCATAAAAAAGAGAGAAAATTTTCAAGATCTCCATGTGTTGATCAAGTCAAGTAACAAAGAAAATGATGCAGATGAAGTTTTTTCAGTTTATAACAATTGAGATCTATAAGCTGCTGAATTAAAAAAAATAGTTTGCATGAGGGCATGCACAAAGCTAAGTGTGGAGGAGACTCACTTTCTCCCAAATATTTTGAAGAATGCATGAGGAATCAAAGAATTAAGTGTGGGAAAAATATCTCTACATTATCTATAGAAAACCTCATGAGAGCATGAATAAAAAAAAAAGTAAAAATTTTACTTCTAAAATCTTAGTTTGCTACTATCATGAAAAAGGAGAAGACAATTTGAAAGATGCAGAAGTATTGACAAAATCAGATTCTACAGGAAGATCAGTAGCTTGCATGAGGGCATGCAAGAAGTTAAGTGTGGGGGAAATGATGAGACCAAAATATGTCTCATTATATCACCAAATAACATTCTTATTCTCTCTCTCAAAATAAAGCTTTCAAGTGAATTTAGATGTAGTTTTAATAATAGATATCATATTTAAGGTAGAATATAGGATTTATCTTATCATCTCTTTAGAAATCTATTTGCAATCTAATTGTTGTTATTTCTTGATATTTCTTCTAAAGTTGGAATGCAATAGTGTGTAGAAAATAGGTCATAAACAACTATACTCCAAGTTCATAGATTGCAGCTACGGAAATTCTTCACGTAGCTACGGAAATGCCTAGCTACGGAAATTCTTCACACAGCTATGGAAATGCCCAGCTAGTGAAAGTATTTTGGTTTGTTCCAAAATAATGTAAAGGAGTACCGAACTATTCAACCTACTCTTTGCTTCCATGTCATCAACCAAGAATATAGATCCAAACATGTGGCAATCCAAAGTCATGAATGCATGTGGCATTCCAAGAAGAATTCAAAGTCATGGACTTAGCACTCCCCATTTTTCTCTCCATGTTTCAAGGATGAGAAAATGGTGGAATAGTATTAGGAATGTTGAATAAGTACTCTCCCACTTTGTGTTCCTAGATTAAAGGGATGAGTTGTAGAAATATTCTCCATGATAAGTGGGTTGTTGTAGTCAAGTTTGTTTAGTATTTATTGCTTTGAATAAATCCACCCAAGAATAGGTAGTTAGTTCTTGGAGTGTGGACCAAGTAAACTAGGAGTAATGTCTATAAATACCTCTTCCATATATTTGGAAAAGGGGGCATATTTTGTAAATCAGTTTTGAATCAATACAAGTGCAGTTTTAAAAGTTAATTGTAGTTTCTCCAAATCCAAAGGGAAGAGAATGGCCAAAATCCGCTCTTCCCCAAGGAGGAGGATTTTTCTGTTATTTCTTAGCATAGTTTATTTACTGCAAATTTATTTCAGTAGTTTAGTTGTTGTGTGTTTCTTTTTCATGCATGTTTAATTTCTGTATGTTTTCTTAGGAAGAAGTATTGTTGAATAAGATTTTCCTTTCTCCTTTTGCATACAACTTTAGACACCGCCTTGGTTATAATGACACCAACTTGTCTATGAGTTGGTTAAATGACTGGTAATACAACGACTGTCAAAGTCCCTCCTCTTTAATGGGAGAGGTTCCCTTATTGAAAGCAGAAAAAACAAATGTATAGATATACAACTCTCAATGTTTGGACCCTGATATTCTAGAATGTTTTCATACTTAAAAGATTATCAATAAGAAGGAATGGAAGAATATAGAGATGGGGGAAGGAAGAAAACAACAATGCTTTTGGGAAATATAGATAGAAAAGTATCTCCCTACTCACATTGAACCAAGAAAATATAGAAAAGGATCAATTACTTCACCATCGATGCAAATATGCAGACACAAAGTTATGAGGATTATACAGACTAGAACACAAAGTTTCTATTGAATGTAAAACAAATGATCCATTGAATCAAGCTAGGAGAGAGAGATATAACAGAGGAAAATAAGAAAAGAAATAACTTCTATATTGAATTACTTCAGAATTTACAACCTTCCCAGAAAACTAGAATCCCCTTTTCCATGGCCAAAACCATGTTCTTATAACAATTCATATACATCCATACTTTGTCCCCAAGAAAAGAATATCCGAAAGGAATAATGTTTGTTGCAGATCTGATTTTGGAAAGTGACATGAAACAAACACACTCATGAAAACTAGAGGTTCAAAAGGAGAATATTTCGTTAGTTCGAGCATGATTATTTTAGTAGGGGGCATCTCATGATTTTCTTCTTCATGTGGTCCTGCCATTTCCACCTTTTAACCACTTTCATAGCACTCAAGTGCTTATTGGTAAGTTTTCTCCTTTTTATCGCGTATGCCCAATAAAATCCATTTTATGATGATTAAACTTTACATCCCTTCAAACTTATCAATTTGGCTCCATAATAAACCAAAAATGCATCTCATGGGGAAATGACAAGAATACAGAGAAAAATAATGAAGAATGATCCATTTTTGCGTTTTGCAGAGCTCTAGTTTGTTAATGGTGTTAAAAACCAGATGAGTGCATTTGACTATCTTTTCCCCTTTTACCTTCAAATTTGGACCCTACACGTGGCAAGATCCAAGCAACGATGGCCCCGGGAGAAAAATTACATTTCCTAACATTTGGGAGAAAAAGCATGATTTCTCATTTTTCTCTGCCCTCCCGCAGCTCTGCCAAAAGTCGGACACGTGGCGCCATCTGAGTGGCTGAGGAAATGCGGTTCAAATATGCCATTTAAACTCTTTTTAACAAAAATCTCAAATTCTCAAAAACCTCTCGTCGGCCCACTTTGACTTTTCAACATGAACATGTGGCACACCATGATTGGAAAAGGGGTCACGGCTCAATTTGCAACATTTTAACCTTTTGGTGAAAAAGGCTCAAATTCTCAATTTCCCCCGTAGGCCCGTTGTTCCGATTTCATCCTTCAACATGTGGCATCGCTTGACTAGGTGCGGGAATGCGCTTCAGTTTTATACTTTATCTATTTTTGAAAAGGGGAAAAATTCCAACTTTTCCCCAAGGTTCATGCCCCCACCGTTGAATTTTCAACGTAGGCCAGGTGTCCCTTTCTAATCTATTGTGGGCCTTAACTTAGAAATTTTCCCTTCACATGAGCGGGGCCGTGGGCCATTTTAGAACTTTTCACCTTTTGTGGAAACAAGGCTAAAATTCCCAAAGTCCTCCACCGGTCCACCAAAGTGCTTGTGAACTGAAAAATGGCCACGTGTCCCTTTCTGATTCTTCAACACATGGCATCACCTGATTGGTTGCGGGACATGCTTCACTTTTTATCTGTTTTGAAAAAGGAAAATTCCAACCTTTCCCCGAAAGTCCATGCCTCCGCCATTGACTTTTCAACATGAACATGTGTCCCTTTCTGATTTGCTGCAGATTTCAACTCAAATTTATCCTTTCACTTAGGCAGGGTCGTGGGTCATTTTAGAACTGTCGCCCTTTCGCCGTAATTCCTTAGAGAATAAAATGGATCCGTTGCCCCGAACTTCTACCAAAACTACTCCAACCAATCAGGGACCAACGGGGATGTGGGGAAAATATGACATTTGTTCCAAAATCACCAAAAGTGATAAGTTCAAAAAGGAACCCACCTGGCTGCATCCAATGGGAAACAAATGTGTAGCTTCACCTTTTCGAGAAAGAATTTGATGGGGAAAAGAACGTAGGAAGTTGCAGGAAATGGGAAAATGCCATTTTTGCTCCCGATGAAGAATTTCTTTCTCTGCAAAAGGTTAAAAAGAGAGATGCAAGGTCCCATGCATTCCAAATGCATAAAAGAAGAACTAAAATAATTTTCCATCCATTGAAAATAGGTAAAATGTTTTAATGACAACAGACTGAGGAATTTGATTAAAAACACCATGGGAAATGAAAACAAGCATATGAGGAGTTTAAAACATGAATTTCTTCTATGAAAGGGCTCTAATTTTCATGAATTTAGATTCGAAAGGGTGGGGAAAATTGAGAGGACAATAGCTGGCTCCTTTTGGGGATGATTTGGTAGAGGAAAGAGGCAAAATCAAGAACCTTAGAGAATTTTGGGTAATCAGATCGAATCAATGTCTTAGCCAATGGGAAATAGAGTCAAAAAGAAGCAATACCAACATAGAAGAGAACACAAAAAGAAAACCAACCAAAACAAAAACAAGGTAAGAAAATGCTATACAAAATGTACAGAGGGACCGCTAAAACTCCTAGGTTTTGAACAACTTCAAAAAATGCCCACTATAAGGAAGTGGGAGAGGATAACCATCCATGTAATCCAGGTAAAAAGAGTTCTCACCAAAAAATATCTGATTTTAACAAGACCAAGCCAAAGGGAATCAAATTTACCATGGCTGCCTTGAGGTTCATGCCTTTTGTCCTAAAGAAGAACATTGTCTCCCACTTGAAAAGTTTTGGGTTTAGCCTTTTTGTCAAATAGAGCTTTTACCTTGAGTTAATGAGCTGATATTCTGTCAACCACTTGCAATTTGTCTTCATTCAACTTCTGGAGGTGCATAGTTCTTTTATCCAACGAGTTGGTAAAGCTGGCATCCTCAATGGCCTTCATCAAATGTAAAGCTGGAAGTTCCAATGTCACTGGCAGTTGAGCTTCAACTCCATATATAACTTGAAAAGAGGACATTCCAATGGCTCTCTTAGGTGTAATCCTATCTCGCCCATAAATCATCTTATAGTTTCTTATGTCAATTCCTTTGATAGTCATTAACAAGCTTTCGAACAATGGTGAAAAAGTTCTTATTAGTTGATTCTGCTTGCACATTCCCTTGGGGATACTAATCTAAAGAGTGGACAAGAGAAATGCCATAGCCATAGCAGAAATCCATCATCTCAGCAGAAGAAAAATTGGAAGCATTGTCAATGACAATCTTGTTTGGTATCCCAAACCTTATTAAGATGTGCTCCTTGATGAAGTTGCATACTACTTCAAAAGTAGTACTTTTAACTGGAATGGCTTCCACCCACTTGGTGAAATAATCAGTGGTAGTCAAAACATGAGTATTCCCTGCACTTGAAGGTGGATTGAGTGTCCCAATGAAGTCCAAACCCCATTGTTGAAAGGTTTCCTCAATCACCACTGGTTTGAGAGGTAAAGCAGCCAATTTTGGTCTTCCAACAAAGGTTTGACATGCTTCACACTTTCCTACCCACTTTGATGCATCTTTGAATAGGGTAGGCCAATAATATCCAGCATAGAGGATTTTGTGGGCTATGACAAAGTAGAAGAGAAATGACCTCCACAAGCCTGGTCATGAAAGGCTGAGAACAATTTCTTTTGCTTCTCTTTGTCAACACATTTCAAAAACCTTCCATCTATCCCTCGTTTGAACAATGCATTTTCCCACAACACATATTATGCAGACCTTAATTTGATGGCTCTCTTATCCTTGGCACTCAAATGAGATGGAAATTCTCCATAAGTAAGAAAGTGTGCAATGTCAGCATACCATTCATCAGTTGAGCTGAGGAAAAGAACAATAGGGATATCAACTTCTTCCTTGGACAATTTGGCATCAGCTCCTTTAGCAATGAGTTCACATAAGCCCTTTCCTTGAACTAGCTTGGTGGGTTTGATGTCAAGATCATACTCCTAAACTTTGGCTACCCAATTTCCTCTCTTGGTTCCAAATTCTTGTTGTGTAAGAATGGATTTAATAGTTGTATTAGGCACAAGCACAATAGAATGAGAGTTGAGGATGTAGAAATGAAACTACTTCACAGCTTTGACCACTACAAAAGCATGTTTCTCCATCATGGTGTACTTCAGCTCATGGGATTTCAAAATATAACTCATGAATGCTATGGGGAGTTCATGACCTTCAACATTCTCCTGGGTTAACACAACAACTAGAGTACTTTCAGTAGCATAGCAATAGATAATGAAGTCTTTTCTATAATCAGGGCATGCCAAGATTGGAGTCTTTGTTATAGCTTTCTTGATGTCTTCAAATGCAACCTTTCCTTTAGAGGACCAACCAAAAGTCTACTTCCCTTTCATCATGTGGGATATGTTCAAAGTAAGTTTAGCAAAATTAGGTATGAATCTTCTCAAGAAGTTGATCTTGCCAAAGAAAGAGTGCACACCCTTCTTGCTTGTGGGGAGAGGGATCTGCTGAATCATCTAGACTCTTTCTGGATCAATCTTGATTCCCTCCTTAGAGACAATGTGTCCCAATAATTTTCCCTTAGTGACAAAAATATAGATTTCTTGGGATTCAAGGAGATGCCATGCTCTCTACACTTTTGTAGGACAGTTTCAAGGTGTTGGAAATGATCAGCTCTATTTTTGAAAACACAATCAGATCATCAAGGTATACAAATATGCATTTTCCCTTGAGACTGCCAAAGGATAGGTCCATTTCCCTCTGAAAGGTGGCACCAAAATTGATGAGGCCAAAAGGCATTCTCCTGTAAGAAAAGGTGCCCCAAGGAGTGGTAAAGGAAGTCTTATGCTGATTTGCAGCACTTACTTCTACTTGATTATATCTTGAGAATCCATCAAGCATGGACAAAATTTCTGAACCTATAACAACCTACAACACTTGATCCATTATGGGGAGAGGATAATTATCCTTCAAAGAGGATTGATTCAAATTCCTAAAATCAACACAAATACGGATCTCACCATTCTTCTTCCTGATAGGCACAATATTAGCAATCCACGTTGAATGGTGAATGGGGAAAATGATCTTAGCCTTCAATAACTTTTGGATATCTTGAAAGATTATATAAGCAATTTTAGGGTTATACTTTCTTTGTTTTTTCCGAAGGGCTTGATCCCAGGATTTAGAGGAATGAAATGTTGCATCTCTTTTGGCTAAAAATCCTTGAGATCATCATAAGAATATGCAAGAACATCAACATACCTTTTCAACATATTTGGTGCTTGTTTCCTCTCCTCTTATGTGCAACACTTTCTGATGTTTATCTTTTCATAGTCAGCAGACTACTGAGATCCTTTGGAAGTTTTGGACTTGATGTGCCTATCATGTTTATCAAATAACTCTTCCAAACTTACCAGCCCTTTAGGTATCTTATTACCTTTTAGTTTTATGCATCCATCATAATCCATTTCTTCTTGTCTATCTTCTTCATTTGGAGGCACAAACTCTCTAGGAAAATTCCCACTTCCCTCAAAGTACATCTGGTCAAAATTATCTCTAAGTTCAAGGAAGGAAAGCAAGTGTTGATCATCATTAAAGACCTGCCAATTGTTTACATTTTCAGGCACACTTTTCCTATGAATCATCTCAATGGTGAATTTATCTTGGGAGAAATCTTGATGAGGGATCAAGAGACCCCAAGATAGCCAAGGAATCAGCCTTGGTGTTTCTTTCCTTAGCATGGGATCAATTGAAAAGGCATCAATGAACTCAATGGAATCCCAAACCAGATTCCTATAATGTTTCAACCTTCTATTCTTCACTTGAAAAATATCTCTGACCTATTTTACAATTATCTCTGCATCTCCATGAGAAAGGATATTCTTGATCCCCATCTATTTTTCCACACGTAAAATGAGGATGAGAGCCTCCTACTCAACTGTATTATTTGTGTTTTTGAATTGGAGCTTGAAAGAGAAAGGGTGAATTTTCCCTTCAGGAGAAATAAGCACCACACCAGCTCTAGAACCAGTTGAGGAGCAACTTCCATCAAATTCTAAAATCCAAACGCCATTAGGATCAAGAAACACTTCCTTATGATGGTTAGCCTCATCTTGTGACATGATCACGTAGTTACCATGACCAATGTCCTCATAAAGTATTTGTGCCTTTGGGTCATCTATTTTTAGCACGATATATTCATTTTTTTTCTCAGATGTAGCTTCTTCATTTTCCCATTCACTGGAATAAGAGCATGTGACCAATCCATCATGATTTCTCCTCTAACATTTTTGCAAAAATTTCTACTTAGCAGCATACCGTAGGAAGGGGGAATATCAGCTACCAAAATGGTGGCTAAAACTCTCTTCTCTGGAAAAGCAACAAAGGCTACTTGTGCATCCTTGATCCTTCCAACCAATGGCACTTCTCTACTTTCCATTGAGTAACATGAACCAAAATTGCAGGTTAGGTTAAGCCTAGGGCATGAGCTACCTTAGCAGGCATCACATTATCTAAAGCACCAAAATCAATAACACAATTGCTTTGAGTTTGTGGCCAGCTATGAGGAGAGTGACATAAAATGGTTCGATCTTCCCATTAGATGAAGTGACTGCTACCACAAGGCTTGGTTGAGATGAAGGAGAAGGAGTGGGAAAGATACCTTTAGAACTAGGGGATGAAGGCTTGGATTTGGAGTTTACAAATTCTATCATCTTAGCAAAGGCCTTGAAATGGGTTTGGTAGAATTCAGCTTCTGAGATCTGGACCTTAGTTTTCTTGAGATGGTCAATAATGTCAAAAGAACTAGAGGTAGATGGAGCATCATTGATAGGAGTAGATGAAAATTTTGACTTATCAACTCTATCATTTTAAGGGCAAGAAGTTTTAGGAGAAAAAATAGAGGAGGAAGGAACAACAGAACCTACCTGGGGTGTGGAAGAAGTTGGAATAGGAGATCCTCTCCTTGCAATCACTAGAATGGTCAGCAGGAGGTTCCTTAGATATTTTAGCAGGCTGCACCACTTTCTCCTTCTTGTTGGCTTACTCATGAGTCATGACAACATACGATTCATTGTTCATCTCTGTAACTCTTTCTTCATAATCATCCTCTTCATCTATACCTTCATTGGTGAGAAAATGGACATGAGATCCAATCAACTCTTCTAATTATTCATCAGCTTCTTCTTCATGTTCTTCATAGGTTTTATCCTCCTCCTCATCATCAGGCTCCAACACTTCACATGTTATATTAACTAGAACTTTAACATGTGGGCCTTCAATTGCCAGTGTGGTCTAAGTAGAGGCAATTGATTCCTGGGTTGAAAGTTCTTCCTAGGAACATCTTGATAAGGAGCATGTTGGATGAATTGCTTCTTGAGAGCAATAAGATCATTAGCAAGTTTTTGTACCAACTGATCTACATTAGCTCTAGGAGAAGATGTGGAAGAAGGAGATGCTTTGGATTTGGATGAATCTCTCCTTAGCTTGCCAGACATGATCAGATCATCTTCAACACTGACAAAAAATCTCTAATCAACATCCAAAGTGGAAAGATTGGCTCTCCTAAGTGCATAGCTCACTTCAGGTAGTTAGGCATTAAGGAAGAAATATTTCTGAATCTGATCCACATGGTGTGTGTTTTGTGGGATCCTGTTAACCAACCTATTGAATTTGGCCATAAATTCCCTCATGAGATCATGTGAATCTTTCTTGATTTGAGAAATATGGGCCAAGAGGGCATGTACATCCTCAACAAGTTTGAAACACTTCTCAAACTGGGTCATCATGGTGTTCCAATTGGTGATGGATCTAGCAGGGAGATGGTAAAACCAAAGTAGCAACATTATCTTGCAATGTCTCCAAAAAAGTATAATAGAGATATCTTCATGTTCAACTCTGAGAACACCACAAGCAATAATGAAGGCTGCAATATGTTCATTTGGATGAACCTTCCCATCACCTCTAAATTTAGGGAAATTATTTCTATTGCCTCTAGGCAATTCATGCAATGGTTGGGGAAGAGCAAGAGGCCCAAACCTTTGGCCCCAAGGTAGAGGAGCTACCATACTTTGAAAGATTTTTGGAGAGGAACTAAAACACCAACGAGAATCAAAGCATGCAAATTAGGACTGATTTGATCTTGAGGGATGTCACTCCTAAAAGTTCTGTCTCTAGCAGAAGGAGTGCTTGCAGACCTTGTTCCTCTTCTTTTTCTTGTTGATGAAGGGAGAGAGAAACCTTGATGATCCAAAAGTTGGAAATGAGGGTCTTCTTCCCCAAGGGTTCTTCTACCCCGAGTGTATCTTGGAGTCGCCAGATCAAAGATGATCAAAAGTTGTTATTCAAAAACTGGAATCCATTTGCAATGAATTCCCTAGCGGAGTCACCAAAAACTATTGGGTTTTAGAATGGAACATGGGTTGAAACCACAGTCAGGGGACAACAAGTCCCTCCTCTTTAATGGGAGAGGTTCCCTTATTGAAAGCAGGAAAAAAATGTACAGATATACAACTCTCAATGTTTGGACCCTAATATTCTAGAATGTTTTCATACTTAAAATATTATCAATAAGAAGGAATGGAAGAATATAGAGATGGGGGAAGGAAGAAAAAAACAATGCTTTTGGGAAATATAGATAGTAGAGTATCTCCCTACTCACATTGAACCAAGAAAATATAGAAAAGGATCAATTACTTCACCACCGATGCAAATCTATAGACACAAAGTTCTGAGGATTACACAGACCAGAACACAAAGTTTCTATTGAATGCAAAACAAATGATCCATTGAATCAAGCTAGGAGAGAGAGATATAACAGAGGAAAATAAGAAAAGAAAGAACTTTTGTATTGAATTACTTCAGAATTTACAACCTTCCTAGAAAACCAAAATCCCCCTTTTCCATGGCCAAAACCATGTTCTTATAACAATTCATATACATCCATACTTTTTCCCCAAGAAAAGAATATCCGAAAGGAATCATGTTTGTTTCAACTCCACTTTTGGAAAGTGACATGAAACAAACACACTCATGAAAACTAGAGGTTAAAAAGGTGAATATTTCATTAGTTCGAGCATGATTATTTTAATCGTGGAGCATCTCATGATTTTCTTCTTCATGTGGTCCTACCATTTCCACCTTTTAACCACTTTCATAGCACTCAAGTGCTTACTAGTAAGTTTTCTCCCTTTTTTATCACGTATGCCCGATAAACTCCATTTTCGATGATTAAACTTTACATCCCTTCAAACTTATCAATTTGGCTCCATAATAAACCAAAAATGCATCTCATGGGGAAATGAAAAGAATACAGAGAAAAAGAATGAAGAATGATCCATTTTTGTGTTTTGCAGAGCTCTGGTTCGTTAATGGCATTAAAAACTAGATGAGTGCATTTGGCTATCTTTTCCCCCTTTTACCTTCAAATTTGGACCCTACACGTGGCAAGATCCAAGCAACGACGGCCTCCGGGGAGAAAAATGATAGGAAATAAGAGATAAAATATGTGGAATAATCCCTTACAGAATCGCAATAGTAGAAACTAATATGCAGAAAATATTACAGATCTCAAATAAAAGTGCAGAATAAATAACACAACACAGAAAGATAGTATTTAACGTGGTTCACCCAATTTGGGCTACGTCCACCAAGAATCACTTGCTCAAATTTTATTACAAGCCTCCACTCTCTCAATACAATACCCAGATCCGTTTGGAGCTATGCTCAACAAACTCTACAGAATTCACACCCGAATTCAAAGCACATCTGCAATGCATTTTCTTGTATATGTATCATATGCATAAGACCATATAAATAGATAATTTCTTAAGTAGTTTGATACAAAACCGTGGGTATCAAAACCATGGGCAAAAACCGTGGGTATCAAAACCATGGGCAAAAACCATGGGTATCAAAACAATGGGTACCAAAACCATGGGCCCAAAACAGCCCATAATGGTTACCCATTACCCATGGGTTAATAAACCACCCATGAAATTTTTTTTAGGGACTTTGCCCCCTGAACCCCCTTGACCTCACCACCGTGAGCGGGACCGCCATAAAAATACTCGAGTGTAACACATAGAAGGTGTACCACACTCTAACATGAAAATAGGCTCCACAAACATAACAAAAACTTCATTTCCTAACATTTGGGAGAAAAAGCACGATTTCTCATTTTTCTTTGCCCTCCCATAGCTCCACCAAAATCCGGACACGTGGCACCATCTGAGTGGCTGAGGAAATATGGTTCAAATCTTCCATTTAAACTCTTTTTAACAAAAATATCAAATTCTCAAAAACCTCCACTGGATCGCTTTGACTTTTCAACGTAAACATGTGGCACAACATGATTGGAAAAGGGGTTGCGCTCAATTTGCAACATTTTAACCTTTTGGTGAAAAAGGCTCAAATTCTCAATTTCCCCATAGGCCCACTGTTTCGATTTCATCCTTCAACACGTGGCATCGCCTGACTGGGTGCAGGAATGCACTTCAGTTTTATACTTTATCTATTTTTGAAAAGGGGAAAAATTCCAACTTTTCCCTGAAGGTCCATGCCCTCGCCATTGAATTTTCAACATAGGCCAGGTGTCCCTTTCTAATCTGCTTTGTGGGCCTTAACTTAGAAATTTTCCCTTCACATGAGCGGGGTCACGGGCCATTTTAGAACTTTTCACCTTTTGTGGAAACAAGGCTAAAATTCCCAAAGTCCTTTGTCGGTCCGCCAAAGTGCATGTGAACTGAAAAATAGCCACATGTCCCTTTCTGATTATTTAACACATGGCATCACCGATTGGTTGTGGGGACATGCTTCTCTTTTTATCTGTTTTGAAAAAGGAAAAATTCCAACATTTCCCCTGAATTCATGCCTCCACCATTGAATTTTCAACATGAACACATGTCCCTTTCTGATTTGCTACGGATTTCAAATCAAATTTATCCTTTCGCTTGGGTGGGGTTGTGGGTCATTTTAGAACTTTTCCCTTTCGCCATAATGCCTTAGAGAATAAAATGGATCATTCGGCCCGAACTTCCACCAAAACTGCTTCATCCAATCGGGGGTGGCAGGGGATGCGGGAAAATCGACATTTGTTTCAAAATCACCAAAATTAATAAGTTTAGAAAGGAACCTACCCACCACATCTAATGGGAAACAAATGCGTAGCTTTACCTTTCTGAGCAAGAATTTGTGGGGGAAAAGAATGTAGGAAGTTGCGGAAACGGAAAATGCCATTTTACTCCCAATTAAGAATTTCTTTCTTTGCAAAAGGCTAAAAGAGAGAGATGCAAGGTCTCATGCATTCCAAACACATAAAATAAGAACTAAAATAAATTTCCATCCATTGAAAATAGGTAAAACATTTTAATGGTAGTAGACTAAGAAATTTGATTGAAAACTCCATGGGAAATGAAAATAAGCATATGAGGAGTTTAAAACATGAATTTCTTCTATGGCAGGGATCCAATTTTCATGAATTTAGATTCGAAAGGGTGGGGAAAATTGAGAGGAAAACACCATGTATTATTTTTCGTAAGTGACTTATGAAAGGAACGATAACCAGATCGTATTACCAAGCCAAGAACACAGATGCTAATCAAACGCCACGATCAATAAGATGAAAGCAATTCACCGAATAAATTTACACAAAACCTTTGTAAACAAATGAGCAGCAATATCATATATTATAATGGAACTCAATGCAATACATTGAGAATGGGCCTTGCTTAAATAGGAAAGGAATAACAATCTAAGAACCCGGTCAAAGGTCGTAGATCAAGCCATAAATCACGGAAATAACTAGTCATCAAATAACTAGTCAAGACCATAGATTTAGGAGAGAACTAGACATCAAGGATATAGTCAATACCATAGATCAAGGAAAGAACTATACCTAACAACTAGATAATATCTCCTAATATCTAAATAAGATAAAATAAATATCCACACACATAAGTGGGTGAGGATAAATACAATAAAGGTAAATAAAGTACCTAGGTGAACATGAGCTAAGGTAAATACCTACTCTAACAACTTATAATCTACATCCATAGCATCTTTCCAAGGTTTAGACTATAGGGCTTCTAAAACTGAGGAAGGCTCAATAGTTTTAACAACTTTACCCATTAAGGCCAAATTGACCTCATTTTGAGCCATATTGTGAGTCCTCATTCCAGTGGTAGATGTGTCGGGGACACTATCCAATTTTTCATCTCTAATCATACTTGTATACCATTTAGGCATACTTTTTGTGGTTCCTATGGGAGGTTGAATTTCATTATCTTCCCCATCATCACTGTCATCATCAAAGTGATTACCATCCTCTGTTTTCACTTTGTAGGGATGATTTTTTCATCATGTGAGTGTATGGAAGGAGAATCTTCTTCTTTCTTCTCAAATAACTCAACATCTCGACTAGTGTATACCCTTCTTGTTCTTGGATTCATAAGTCTATAACCAAGTGCTTCATCATTGTATCCCAAGAAGATAAGTTTTTCTGATTTCATATCAAGCTTAGTTATTTGTTTCTTAGGAATGTGCATACTTGATTTACATCCAAAAACTCTAAGGTGTGAAATAGATGGCTTATGCCTTGACCATGCTTCATGTGGTGTTACTCCATCAAGAGCTGCAGTGGGAACTCTGTTTAGTAAATAGACTACCGTTTTAGCTGCTTTGGCCCAAAATGTTTTTGATAAACTTGCATCATCAATCATACATCACACCATATCCATGATAGTACAATTTCACCTTTCAACAACAAATTTTTTTGTGGTGTGCGAAGATGGGCCATTTGAAGACAAATGCTATGTGTTTTCAAAAAATAATTGAACTCATTGTTGGTGTATTCTCCCCCTCGATCTAAGCGGAGTGTTTTTATTTTCCTACTAGACTCTATTTCAATAAGGGCTTTGAACTTCTTGAAAGTTTCAAAAGCTTGTTATTTTGTATAAAGATAATATATCCACATTTTTCTTGAAAAATAATCAACAAAGAACATGAAACATTGAAACCCGAGTGGCTAAGTGTCATTGGTTTGCACAAATCGGTATACACCAAGTCAAGTTTTGCCTTAGCCTTTGAAATGTACTATGTTTGAATGGTGCTCTATTTTGTTTTCCTACTAAACAATGCTGACATTTATCGTACCTTTTTTAGAGGTGGTAATCCTCTAACCATGTCGTCGTATCGACGAAGTATGTTAAGATATCCAAAACTCACATGTCCAAGTCTTTGATGCCATAGTTGAGATGATGATGTATCCTTGGCTACAAGTTCTTGATCATTTCATTGAACAAAATCCAACTGAAACATTCTTCCCACATTCAAAGATTTTGTAACAATTTTGGAGCTTTGTGACTTATCTCGAATTAGGAACATCTTTTTATCACCTTTATAATCAAATTCAATTTTGAGATTGTGATCTAATAATTGACTCACGGATAACATATTTTTTTTAAACTAGGGACATAAAGAACATCTATAATTTTACAATTATGATGCCCAAGTGGTAGTGAAATGGAACCAATGCCTTAAACACTATATGATGTATCATCACCCAAAGAGACATGATTTTTGGTGGGTATTTTACTCATTGTGAAGAACCAATCTTTCTTTCTTGTCATGTGTCAAGTTGCACTCGAGTCAACATACCAAATTTGATTTGTAGAATTGGATACTTCATTTGAATGTGCAGAATATAGGAATTCATCATCATCAAATTGATCTTCCTGTTTGGCTACATTTCCTTGTTGAGTTGGTTTCTTCTTCCACTTGTTATTATTTTTTCCCTGTTTACTCTATTGTTGACCAGATTTTGTTTGTTGGTAATTAATCTTTTTACCACTTGATGATCCTTGTTGGAATGTGTTGTACCAACAATTTTTTAACTCATGTCCTTTTCGACCAAAAATAAGACATTTTTTTGGTCCTTTTGGCCTTGTTGAGTATTACCTTGCTTCTAAGGTTGTTTACTAGACTTAGCCTATTTTTTTCCTTTTTGATTAGAAGTAAGTGTTTGCTCTTCAATTTCAGTAGTTGAGTGAATAGCTTCCTCTTGTTGTAGCATATTCACTAACTCTTCAAAATTTGTTGTTTGACCAGTTATGTTTAACGTGGTCACAAAAATCCTATAAGGAGGAAGAGATCTCAATACTATAGGAATGAGTGATGTGTCAGTTACTTCTTCTTCCAAAGCTTGAAGTGATGCACACAAAGTTGCTACTCTTCTAAAAAACATTTCAACTTTTTCAGTTGGTTGCATTTTCAAGTTCAATAGTTGACTCTGGAGATGAAGTATTGTGTTCTTATTTTTGACTCATATATTGTTTTCAACTTGTCCCAAGATTCTTTTACTATTGTGGTCTCACGAATATGAGGTTGTACCTCATTTGAAACACTAAACAAGATTATTAACTTTGATTTTTGATTTACACAATCAAATGTAGCTTGTTGTGTAACATCATTGCAGATCTTGTTAATGTACTAGAAAAAATCGGACCATAGATTTTCAAAATCAAGTTGTGCATGATTTTTTTTTTTCATGCTAGATAATTATCAAAACACAAAAGTTGAGAATTTGGCAAAAGAATTTTGGTGCCATAATTACGGCCATTGTGAAAAGTGATAAACAATAGAAGAAAAATTGAACACTTTTCCCCCTTAAAGCATGCACACCCCCAAAATATTATTTTATTTATTTTGGGCTCCTTTTCGGCCATGTACAATGAATTTTTGGCACTATTGGCCCTGTTACAAATTTGGCTTTGTGGCCGATTTGTAAAAATAAAATGGCTCTCTGTCCGATTTGAAAAAATAAAATTTTGGACTCTTTGGCCTCTTTTGAAATACAAGCAATATCTAATTTGTTCAATTTTTACAAAATAAAGCTTATTAAAATCTGGACCAAGATGTAGAGCTTGCAAAAATACACTTAAAAAAAAATGGCACCTCAATCTGAGGTACCAATTGAAAGTTATGAATTTTTTAAATTGCGATTTCAATATCTTTGTTGTTGCAATCAGCACCTCCTGGATAAAAATCAGGTTTCTAAGTTGATGTTTCAGGCATCCAATGTGATTGCACAACATTGAAACCTCTCTCCAAGTGTGGGACTTGTAAAATGAGAGAGGAATCTCTAGATTAGAGGTTGGTTCCTCAAACTCCTCTCGATAAAATTTTTTATTTGCCAATTGCAGAGGTTTGAATCCTAATCCTACTCTAAATTCCAAGGAGACAGAGATAAAAGTGCAAAAATTGAAACTAAACTAATAGGTGATACACCAAAGGAGTGGTGAACACTTCTTATTCATGAAAATTGACCACAATTTCATAAAATGCAACATGAAACATCATACATAGGCTGATAATATGTAATTAGAGTCTGAAATGAAGCAAGACAATATAAACAAAGGACTGAAAATTGATCACGAGTTTCACTATCATTTTCACTTGTTAAAATCCTTGCATTTGCAACATCAAAGAGTAGAAACCTATTACAATCATGAAGAAGGTCTGATACTTGCAAAAATCACTTGTTGAAGGTGAAAGAAGAAGCTTGCTATCCAAAAAAATGTTCAACCCTTTGAAAAATGAGCCAAATCTGGCTTTTACAGTGCAAGGGATGAGCCCAGGAGAGAGAAATGTGGGAAAACGTGGAAGGGATTCAACCATTGACCAAAATGCCATCAAAATAGCATGGGCGACCTGACAGACCCATTCCCTAACATTTTTAACCATGCTGGGAGAGAATGCGAGCCATTCTTCATTAAAATCGGTGGTTGAAACGTCATTTCTGTTCATGACCACGTGCCAGAAGTGTTTTTTGATTTTCTCTCTCCAAACTCCACCAAAATGCAAAATTGACCCTAGAATCTTGTAGAGAATTTCACCATCTTTCCATTGATATAAAGAACGTGAAAAACCGAGCTCTGGATCGAAAGATATGGCGATTTGAAGTTTTAGGGAAAAACAGGGCCAAATCGGGTCGCTTTGATATTTTTGGCCTGGACACGTGGCGAGTTCTGATTGGCTGCGGGCCTTCTAGGGGAAAATTTCCCACAAAAACTCCGCCGAGCCATAACTTGAAAAATACATGGAGTTAGGAGGAAAACTTTACCTTTCTGGAAAGCTGAGAAAGAGCTCTATCCAATGGTGCCATTTCCAGAAGGTTTTGAGTGCCTAAAAAGAAAAATTTTGTGACTGAGGCACAAGAGAGGGAAGAATGAGAGGAGTTAGCCACAAAATGAGCAGGGGGCACATTTTGGATAACAATTTTGGTGACTCAGAGGGGTCATCTGCCTGCTGGATGAAGTTACCAGTTTGCCTGAAGCATCCATTGGGCATGGAGTCATGAGTTATAGCCTGCAAACTGATCTAAAATTTGAAAACCTCCTCTCTGAGCCACTTGGAAACCCACTGAAATGGACTGTGCAAGAGCAAAACCAACACCACAAAAACTATGTACAAAACTAAAAATCATACATGCTCCAAATGGAACATGCAGAGTGTGCACAAGCACTTCTTTTACTGAAAGCAAACCTACCTACTCTACCCTAATGGAAACAAAGGTGAGCTAAACAAACCCTACAACTGGTTGTGCAAAATAGCTTCCTTTCTTCAAAATTGGCAACCATGCAACTAATTTGGCATTGAACATGGCTGATTGGATGAATGGAAAATCAACAAGAAGCTGGTCTTCCACCCAAATCATCAAGGTATCAGCTGAAGGAAAATTCAATACCTCTTTTAGTTGTTCTACATTTGGATTGGAGAGGTATGACAGCTGATCCTTGGTTCTTTGTAGCTCATCCTCATGCTTAGAAGCAAGCATGACTGGTTGTGACTTCTCCTTTGGCTCCAATAAAGCCAAATACCTGATTGGGAAAGGTATGATCCATTTGATATGCCCATAGCTCTGATTTTCAACTCCAAAAATGGAGTCTTCTTGTAGACCTTCTTGGGTGGGTGATGTGGAAGCAATGGTAGAACCTTTTTGCCCTTTCTCTTCCTCCAATGAAGGACATGAAAGATTAAAATCTTCCAATCTTGGTTCCAAAGAGCTGCTATAAGATGCAGGCTGCTGCAAATGGGTGCTCTCCTTCATGACAGTAGGCTCAGGTGTTTGGAATGTGGATGATGAAAGAGAGAATGGTAGGAACTCAACCAGTTCTTCTTCATCAAAACAGTCCTCCAAATCTGACAGATAAACTACCTCATTGTTGTCCTGCTACAAATGCTCAACTTCCTCCATGGTATCCTCTTGATCTGTAACTTGATCATCATGGTTTCTTTCATCCTCCAACATTGAGTTTGAGAGATCAAACTCTTCTTTAGCACTAGAACTCGAGAGAGATGAAGTAGAAAGAAGAATTGAAGGTTCTCTTGTAGCCTGCTTTGTGCTCAAAGCCCTTGGATCTGTAATTTTCTCCTCCACAACTAGAATGTGCTCCTCTTCTTTTGGATTTGGAGCAGCTTCTTCCTCCTCTACTACTTGAAGACAATCTTGCTCTTGATAGAACTCTTCTTCTAGCATGAAGTTTGTCAAGTCAAACTCTTCAATCTGCTGCTCTAGAGGACAAGTTGGGACTGCAAGATCTTCTTCTGAGCTTTCTTCCTCTATGGCTGATTGTGTAACTTGAATTGAATCAGCATTCCCTTCAAATAGAGTGCTAACATGGACACTACTTTCTGAGAAAACTGATTGCTGATCTGCTTCTTTCTCTTGCTCTTCTTCTGCTGCCACAAAATAAGTCCTAGCCATCACTTTTTCTCCAACTCCAACCTCTTCTGAAGGCTTAACCATCAAGGGGATCTTTGTCATCCCAAATTTAAGAGCCCAACTCTTGAGACTTTGAATTTCTTCATCCTTGTTTGGCTTTTCTTTTTGCTGTTGTTTTCCTTGACTAGAATTCTGATTTTTATCCTCCCAACATGGATTTGGGAATGCAAGAGGAGAAGTGGATTGTAACTCAATTGATTTTGCAATTTTTCGTGGTGGTGGAGGAGGTAGAAACTCTTGTTTCTTTGGAGGAGAGGGTATTTCTGTTAGCTTTTGTGGAGGGGATGACTGTTTGGAAGGAAAGGGGAAGGAAGAATTGAGATGTGGTGGAAGACTAGGGAATGGAGAAATGGAATTAACTCTTGGGGCAGCATTGACTGGATTTAGAATTTGAAATTCCAAATGAGATGATGTTGCTTGAGTAATGGGAAGAGAAAAACCAGATGATGGTGTAGAACTTACCCATTGACAAGGTTGTTCAACACCAAGTGTATAGGCCTCTATTTCATTGTCCATTGTGCAAGTTGGGGCAGCATCTTCATCATGAAGTCCAGCTTCTCCTGAGGGCTGAAGTGTCTTGGAAAAGGGCCTCCCCATGGACAAGGAGTCCTGCAACCAATTCTGAAAGCTTTCATTTGAGCTGTTGCTCTTGATTGCACCATCTTCACCTCCATCTTTTGGATTTGTTCCAGCAGATCTGCATTTTCTTCTTGACTGCCCTCACAACCAGCATACCCTTGTGCTTGACATGCTTCATATCCAAACTGACTTTGGCACTGCTGCTCATATGGGTAGTGTTGTCGCCAAATCACTGCACCCTCCGAATGGCCAGGATGTGAATAGGATGTTTGGTGTGATTGGGACACATGGGATCACCTCTCAAGTTGTGGGACTTGGGCTCGAGGTGAACCTCCGGAGAAGGCTGGCTTCCTCTTCCTAAACTAAGTGTTATACTACTCCTAGTGTAACAAAAATGATTATCTAATCCTATGCTAACATTTTCATGGGGTTTTAGGGAAATATTTTTACAGAAATGAAACTATACTAGGGATGGTGATGCACCGAATAAAGGGTGTCTTCAGATTTAGGAAGGGTTAATTTGAAGAGGGTGTGTGTACCATAGGTCAACTTCACCTACTGCAACTTAGAGAGGGTACAGGATACCACAGGCTAAGAGACACGCGTTCCTTTTGTTAAACTTTATCGGGCCGAGAAATATACTAGTTTCCCAGGTGAAGAAGGATGAACTCAAGAAGGGTGAACATGAAGAAGAAATATGCATTGTGAACATGAAGCTTTAAGCCCAAAATTGAAAGCCTCTATAAATACATTAAACTTCAACATCCGCGAGCTTATTCTTTATCTCGACTTGGTACCAATGTTTCCACAATATGAAAAGTTTGACTCTAAATCATACTTAGTGGATTTGATCCATAATACATTGGTTGTACCCACAGAGGTTAAACAATTCAATGAATTTAAATTATTTCACTCCTGCATGTTGCGCCATTTAGAAATGATTTTTGAGCTATGAAAATTGTTAGGGATCACGTTACGTGGCCCTGTCAACACTCAATCGATTGATTTCTCTGTGATAGCTCTAGCTTGACAGATAGAGTTATTTCTTCTTGTTTTGGACCACATATTCACATGCATTCCACATTCAAACTCCATGAAACAACACCACGAGCTCTTCAACTGATTTGACCTGGCTTTGTTTTGCATATCAACCCGAGCACCCGGTTGGCTCAAACTCACTTGAATGTCGTGCTTAACCCAACATTTCTAAAAAGAATGGTTTTACCACAATGTTCACGGTTCTTCCTTATCATATAACACTTGCAGTAAGAATGTTTTAGCTTGGCCATAATAAGCACAATTGTACCTTCCAAATGATGAGAAAATGCCATTACCAATAAAGACCTAATGCTGCCATGATGATGACCCAGGCTCATGCCCATAACATGTCGATAGACACCCTTAAGACTGATTCTTGGACAAAGAGACCTTCGGTATTTTGGCAGTGCACTCTGCAATCTAGGCTCCAACCAACAATTATGCCACTATTGGGATCTTAGTATGGAATAGGTAGCTGTGAGCTACACAATATACTCATTTTTTTAGAAACTAAAAAGATCCTTTATGTTACAATTTGCAACACGTAAAATAAGCCCTTCAAAAAATACATTGAACAACTGGGGCAGCCAAGAGGACCTTGGAAAAAATGTACAGTAACAACCATATGAATTCTTCCTTAGTCGTGGATCAAAGCTAATAGAAATAAAGCTAGATAAAATTAGCTTGAAACTGCAGTATAATCGTCCATTTGTTAAAACAAGTTTCTCTGAACCTGGTAAAAGAATACTTTATTGTCTGATTGGACGTACATAATGGAAGGGTATAAATATTGCGTACTATCCATAGAGTTTTTCAAAGAGACCATCAAGGATGTAACATGCAAAACGGCCGACCGGGTATTTTCAGAGCTGACCTTCACATTTAATTCGTTTTTAGGTAAAGAAATGCTGAGCAATACGAATCGTTTCATTCTGTACCGTAGTAAACCTTCATCTCCTGATTCAGGAAAATTTTATGAAGCCTTGAATGGCATGACTCCAATCCATCGTACACGGCAGTGAATATTTGTTTCCTGCAGCTGTCATAGATCCGAGTTCAGAATAAGGATAAGCCACAGTTTGAGGATGCATTCGATATTGATCAGATAACAACACAGCTTGGTTGACCTGCTTGGCTTTAGAAGCGTTCAAAAGACTTCAGAATAAGGATAGGCATGCATTCGACACTGAACAGATAACAATACAGTTGGACAACCTACTTGTTTAAACGCGTTCAAAAGGCTTTTACTGTACTGCGCATGCCTGCTGACTGTGCGTGGGAGCAACTGCCACTTTAATTATCCTGGTAACTCGCACAAAGACTCGGACTACTCCAAACTGCGCGGGGTTTTCATGACGGATTGCCATCTTAATATTTCCCTTGGCAGTTTGATCCGATTTCTCCCCAGTGCGGAGTGAACAACATGGTTTTCCATGCCAAAATTTCCACTTGGCGGTGCTGCTCCGAATCTCCCCGCGTGGAATTTCTTCCTTGGCTTGCCATCCACGAAAACCCACTTGGCATTGCTCGCCTTATTTCCCCTTCGCGGAAGTTTGGTCATGGTTTGCCAAACCAATATTTCCATTTTCCTTATTTCCCCTTCGCGGAAGTTTGGTCATGGTTTTCCAAACCAATATTTCCATGCTTGGCAGTGTTTGCCTTATTTTCCACGTCCTTGGCAAGATAGCAAAATGTTTCCCATGCGCGGGATTTTCATGACGGATAGCCATCATATTGTCTTCACTTGGCAATTTGACCCGATTTCTCCAATTCACGGAAGTCTGACCATGGCTTACCACGGGTATATTTCCACTATTCATTCCTTAGCGTGGGATTAACAGCTTGGCCTGCCATCGTAATAGTTCCACGCTTGGCATACTAGCTCCAAATCCCCACGTAACAGCTTGGACAAATTAATTCACGGGCCCCGGCCTCAGCTTTGCCGCGCAAACTTGGCAATTTGACCCGATTTCTCCACTTCATGGAAACTTTTCAATGTCTTGACATCACATCATTTCCCTTGGCAATGCTCGCCTTATTTCCCACGTCCAGGATTGGAGTGCGGGGTTTCGTTATCATTTGGCCATATTTCGTTTTGGATAGATGGCCACCGATCTCCACTTTTCCACTAGCGCGCAGGATCTTCATGAATCTTCTCCTACCAAGTTTTCCTTCAATAGATTTGAGGATAACATTAAACTCTCAGTGCAAACATTTCAGCTGTAGCTTGTAAGGTGTGATAATTTCAAGAATCCTTTATGCTCGCCAATCTAGTGACTCGTTGAAGATGCTCATATAATTGCAAAGAAAATTGTGCCTCATGAATATTCTGATATGAAATAGTCCCACCTCTATGAGATTCACTTCCATGAGTTACATCGTAAAACAAGTAAGATCTCGATAGAGAGTCTTTGTAATAAATTTCCTCAGGTCTGCTGGTAACACTCTTACTGTCACTTAATCGATTTTCATAAAAATATCTTGAAGGAAAATCCCGAATTTGAGGATGCATTCGATGCTGAACAGATAAAAACATCGTTGGATGACTTGCTTGTTGGAAGTGCTCAAAAAGGCTTCTACTATACTGCAACATGTCAACTACCTGTGCACCAAATGCTCGGCCGAGGAAGGTCTGAACACCATTATAATTCGCAGCTCTTTTTAAAATGTCGGTTTGACTCAATTTTACATTGGTATTCGATGGTGCTTATACTATCTTCCTGGGTCGATAGAAGTCCTTCCATTATGTAATTACAAACCCGAGATTCAATGATGTTGAACCTCCCATATCTGCATAATTTCATATCATCTCGGTCAAACAAGATAATTCTCCCAAGTGGTTGGTCGAGCACTGTCTTAATGGATTAAACCTGGCATCATGTTGACTTTGACTCTCCCTGACTTGGCCTTCAGATCTTTTTGCATCGATCTCCACCGAGATCCTTGTACAGTTCCTTTCATTTGTCAATTTTCAACGAGCTATATTTTGCATTAACAAGACCATCGTCGAGCTCTTACAACTGAGAGTCTCTACTGAGATGATTTCCGAGATGACTATCAATTTGACACTAGGTTCTTTAACAACTCGACCCTGAACTCTTCACTGAGTCGAGATCAACTGGGTGCCTTTCGATGCTAGGTGATCTCTTCATATGCAATTTAGGAATTATTTTTTTAATTATTGCATCTCGATAATAACCGAAGGTGGGTTCCTGGGACTATTATTTCATTTTGAACGTGACAGGACCCCCTTGTCCAATCTTGCCAGGTGTGCAAAATTGGATAACATTTTTGGCGACCTCTCGGGGATGATTGCCTGCTAAGCATGATTCCAGTAGCCTTAAGTCATCCATTGGGCATGGAGTCTATGTTGGAATCCTGAAAGTAGTATGATTTTCTTTGACACATCCCGGAATCTCCTTGAACATTTCCGATATCCTAGACCTCCCTGGAATGCTAAGCATGAAGTATACTGAATCTATTGAATGCTTGACATCCATGGAACACTGCAAAATTTTGAATGAAGCAAATTTTGAAACTCTTATGGAAACCTTGAACCTTCTTCTCCTTGACACCTTCCAATGATGAAACAATGTGCAGAACAACACAAAACACAACAACAAGGAAAGCAAAACAACAACACACAACAATGTGCATAAGCACTTGGAGGAAAACACCTAATTTAACTGTACAGGGGGTGGAACGCTTCTCAAAAACAAGCTTTGAGATGTATCCCATTCACATGAATGGGTAGTTCTTCTCCATTGAGCCTAGATAGATGAAATGAATTTGCCTCTTTGCAACTTGTGATGATGTATGGCCCACTCCAAAGAGCGTCAAACTTGGCATGCTTTCCTGGTTTGGCCCTGTCTTCATCCCATTTGAGAACTAAATCTCCCTCTTGAAAATGCCTGTCGGACGCCTTCTTGTCAAAAGATTTCTTAACTTGAGCCTGATGCTGCTCCAAAGTTTTCATAGCCTTGTCTCGTACTTCCTCTAACTCCATGAGTTCAGCAAACCTTACTGTCAGAGGATCACTCTCTATAACTTCAAGTTGATGAGCTAACTCCAAAGAAGGTAACTCCAATGAGAGTGGGAGTTTTGCCTCTCTTCCATATACAAGAATGAAAGGAGAATTTCCGATGGCCCTTTTAGGTGTGATCCGATCTGCCCATAAGGCGGTCTTAAGCTGTGTATGCCAAGTCCTCTTGTTAGTCTCCATTGTGCGCTTAATAATCCTTATGAGGTTTTTGTTGCTAGACTCAGCCAATCCGTTTCCTTGAGGATAGTAATTGGATGAAGTTTTGAGGTATACCCCATTTTTAACAGCCCATTCACTCAATTTCATACCAAGAAAAGCCAACGCATTGTCTGAAATGACTGTAAACGGAACACCGAACCTCGTCATTATACCTTCCAAAAAATCTAGAACTGCCTTTTCATTGCTCTCTTTTAATGCTACCGCCTCTGTCCATCGAGTAAAATAGTCTGTTGCGGTAAGGACCCACTTATGTCCATCACTAGATGGAGGATTAATCATTCCGATGAAGTCCAACCCCCATTGAACAAAGGGTTGATCCACTTGAATTGGATGCAATGGAAGAGCTGCCAGCTTCTGCTTACCTATGAAAAAGGCACATTCTTTACATTTCCTTACCCAAGATGGGCATCCTTGAATAAATCTAGCCAATAGTAGCCAGCTCGCATGATCTTGGTAGCTGTTGTTCGTGCGGAATAATGTCCTCCAGATAGGCCATTATGAAATTCTTCTAGTATCTTACTTACCTGTTCTGGTCCTATGCACCGAAGGAGGATGCCGTTCAAATCTTTTCGAAAGAGAATGCTATCTACCAAAACATATGGGATAGATTGAAGACGGAAAGTTCATCTTTGGTTTTTATCCATGTTTGTTGGGTATGCTCCTGAGAAGATGAAATTCTTCATTTTGGATAACCAATCAGCTTGATCAACATCCTCATCAGTATTTAGGAGTGTCACGTCCTCATTACTTTTTGATTCCATGTCTGCATGCAAGTTGCTGACATAAACCCTTACCTCTGACAAGTTTAGTGACTTTGATGTGCACGTCATACTCCATTACCTTTGTGATCCATCCAGCACGCTTTTCGTTCATTTCTTTGTTCAACAAAAACTCCTTGACACCTGGATGAGACACCATCAGATGAATCTTGTTGTTGGACAACATGTGCTTGAATTTCTTCAAAGCTCGAATAACCGCAAAGACTTGCTTTTCAATGAATGAGTATTTGAACTCGTAGTCTTTGAGGGATTGACTGAAGAAAGTGATTGGTTGCTCCATCAGGTTGTTGTTTTGTTGGGTGAGGATCCCTGAAATGCTCTCTTGACCTGCAAAAGCATAAAGGATAAAATCTTTGTCAAACCTGGGGTTCACAAGCGTGGGAGCTTGAGAAATGGCTGTTTTGATGGCTTCAAAGCTTTCTCATCCTTCCTTTGTCCATGAGAATGGCATGTTTTTCTTTAGCATGGCTGTCAGTGGTTTAGCCAATGTCACGAATTGAGGGATGAATCTCCGCACGAAATTTATGGTTCCCAGAAAACTCTGGAGGCCCTTCTTGTGACTTGGGAGAGATAAGGACATAATTGAATGAATCCTAGCTGGATCGATTGATAATCCTTCTGCTGAAACCACATGCCCCAACAATTTTCCCTCGTGCACTGCGAAAATACATTTCTTGGGGTTAAGTGAAACCCCAAATTCCCTACACCTTTGGAAAACTTTCCTTAGATGCGTGATGTGATCTTCTGCATGCTTAGAGTATACAGTTATATCATCAAGGTAAACTAAAATAATATCATTGATTAGTCCCTTAAATGCCATGTCCATGGCTCTTTGGAAAGTAGCCCAGATTGGACAATCCGAATGGCATTTTATTGTAGGCATATGTGCCCCACTTGGTAGTGAAAGCCGTTTTGAATTGGTCAGATTCTTGGACTAGGATTTGATTGTAACCTGAATATCCATCGAGCAAAGAAAATCTTTGAGCTCCTGCCACCGTTTGAAGGATCTACTCCATCGATGGAAGAGGATAATGGTCTTTTAATGATGCACGATTCAAATCCCTAAATCTACGCATAACCGGATCTCTCCGTTCTTCTTCCTCACGGGCACCAAATTGGCTACCCATGAGGAATGCTTGATGGGAAAAATTATACAGGCCTCGATGAGCTTGGTTAGCTCCTTTCTCATTAGTGGCTCAATTTTGGGATTAATTGGTCTCTGTTTTTGATGAACTGGCTTAGCATTAGGATCCAGTTCGATGGTATGTTGTGCTAGACCTGATCAAAACCACGTAGATCTTTATAGCTCCATGCAAAGATGTCATGATACTCTTGACAAAGTTTGATGAAAGCTTCTTTCTCTTCAGAAGTACACACTTTTCCGATCTTAAGAAATTTTTCATTTGATACTTCAACTTCCTCAAAATATTCTTCTCTGACCACCATGTTAGGGCTTTGTCTTGTGGCTTGGTCATCTGAATTGAAAATGGATTCCAAAGTGACTAAACCTTTTGGTAACTTGTTGCTTTTCAATTGGATAATTTGCTCACCATATGACTCCTGCAACTTATCTTGATTTTTTGTAGCAAACTCCGCCTCTTCTTGTAGGAAGAGGACAATTTGTTTGTCACTATCGAACACTTGCCAACTACTCACATTATCAGGGACTGCTGGTCGAACCACCATTTTAACAAATTGCTGCCCTTCTTTCATGATATCAACTGGTATGTTGTATTGTGAACCAATTGTAGCAAGCCTATCTGCATCTTGATTTTGACCTCTAGGAATTGCATGGATCCCAAAAGCTTCAAAATCTTCAATCAGGTCCCAGACTCGATTCTTATATGATCTTAAAAGATCATTTTTGGATGCACTACGTGCTGAAACTTGATGAACAACTAACTCACTATCTCCAAAAATAGTTAGGGCCTTGATTCCCTTCCTTTGGGCTAGTTGAATTCCTTGCACAAGAGCCTCGTATTCAGCAACATTGTTAGTGCAACTGAACTGCAACCGGAAAGATGAGAAGTACTTATCTCCCTCTGGAGAAATTAACATAACACCAGCACCGGATCCATTCTTACTTCTTGAGCCATCGAAGAACAATTGCCACAATCCTTTAGAATCACTTGGTGTTTTGACAAGTTGTGGTATGATCGTATCTTCTTCATGGATACAGTAAGTACCTAATCCTGTTTCTTCCAAGACCAGCAAACCAGCTTCTTCTTCTACCAATACATCAGCGTAGGGATCGTATTGATGATCTCTACTTACTTCATCTAGCAAAGTATCAGGAACTTCTTCAACAAGGGTGGTTGGTTCATGATCGGCATCTTCCTCTTCTGGATCACCGATGGTGTAATTTCCATTTATGGGACTAGCAGTGTAGGGTTCTACATGATTATGGCAGATTGGTTCTGCCCTTATAGTTACTTTGGTTCCGTATCGAGTCCTGAGAATCATATGTGACCAATCGGCTGATAGGTAACCACCCATCTTGGCAGTGAAATCCCGTGATAGGCAGATGGCAAAGAGGGGAGGGAGATCGATGACCGATATGTCTTGGGTGAATGACAAACTTGGGCATGCATGAATGGTAAGTTGAAGTCCTTTGATAACCCCAACAGTCTTAATAGCTGTGCCATCCAGTTGAACAACCCCTCTTGTAACTGGTGCATATTGTATGCCTAGTACATCTGCAATTTGTTTCGGCATGACAGAGCTACTGGCACCAGAATCGATCATGCAATTATGTACCAGGTGGTCGCCAATGATCAGGGAAATGTAGAATGGTGGTGGTTTGTTTGCCGTAGGAATGATTTTCCCTTCCGGTTGACACAAATTTGTAGCATTTGTCACTCCATGGCTTGGTGATCCGCTGGTTGTACTAAAACTGTTCAGAGCTTCTCGCAACAGGTTTCTTTGGGAAGGGATCGAGAGTGCGTCCCACATGGTAACGCTCAGATTGGTTTTCTTCATTTGTTCTACTATGCTGAAGGGAATTGCTCCAACTTTGATGACACTTTTTTGGGCATTGGGGTCCTCCTTTGGAAAATGTTTGTTGGGTACCGTGATGCCTGGAGAACCATCTTTCCCTGCGGTGTGGCTAGCCGGTGTTTCGGTGATTTCTTTCCCACATTTTTATCAACTTCCATTTGAAACCCAGGTTGAGAAGTGGATGCTAGATCAGCTTCGAGAGGTTGAGGCTCCATTGCTCTCTTTTTGGAACGAGTGTTTGCTGCCACTGATGAAGAATCTATATTTAATCCGCAAAAATCTTCTTCTTGCCAGTTTAGCAAAGTGGATTCTTCAGGTGCCTGCGGTTGATCTGCTGCTTCTTGCGTAGATGAATTGTTTGTTAACTCTGAAGGGGTAGATACACTTTGAACCATAAGGGCCTAGCTAAGAACCCCATTGGGACAAAGATTTTGATTGTGAGGTTGAGAGCAAGGATAACACCATTCGTAGTCTTGAACTAGATTATTTTGAACAGGTACTATAGCTCTAGATGAGCTAGCTACAAGAGGGTTCTGAAAGTTCAAGGGCCTGACATTTGCAACTTGACTTGTAGTTTGATTTCGAGGCTGATTGTTCCTTGAAAAGGAGGACGGTTAGCTTGATATTGCTGATTTTGTGGCTGATACGGATGATTGTATTGAAATTGTTGCCTTTTGAGTGCAACGAGCTCATTTCCAAAATTTTGCAGTAGTGACTTGACTTCAAATAGGTCATTTGAAGAGGCAGGGGAAGATTGAGATGGTTGCTTGGAGTCTACTGGAATAGGAGCAATGATAGGCTGATGATTCGTAAGATCTGGAGAAAAGGGCATTGGTGGTCGTGGAGCTATCTTTCCAGCCTGAATCAAAGAATTCTCTGCACTTATGGCAACTTCGTAAGCATCAGGAAGTGTAGTCCCTCCCATGGACTGGATCATAACTGCTACATCGCTATTCAAGGCTCACAAATAGTACAAGAATGCATTATGTGCAGAAGGCTTTACGAGCACCGGAATCCTATTCCAAGTCCTATGGAATCGGAAGTTGAAATCACTCATGTATTCTTGGGAAGCTCTCTTTATGGTAGTAAGTTGTTCCAAAAGTGATAGGTGATCACTTTTGTCTTCAAATTGTTTACATAGCTTTTCTCCCAACTCGTCCCAAGTGGTTATAGTGCCAACACCTAACCCACGAAACCATTGAAGCGCTTTTCCCTTGAAAGAGGTAGCAAGAAGTCTAACTGCAACGTTGTCTTCGGTGATATTATGTACTGCACAGATGCTGGCTACATCAAAGATATGCTCCACTGGAGTAACGTGAGTTTCCCCGTGTAGAAGGGTAAACTTTTGAGTGCCGCAACAGGTATCGGGTCACGTTGAGCCAACATGAGAGGACTGCTTGCATTGAAAGGGGGAAAAACTTGGTTCCTCGCCATAGCAACGAAAGGTTGATTGTTCCTGGGTGGAGGAAATCTTCCGTAAGGAGGAGTTGAATGACCCCTACTAGGTAAATCTGCAACTGGGGATGTGGAAATGCCTCTTCTTCTTCTCTTTGGAGGAGACAAGGAAAGTTCGATATGCTGATACTTTCCTTTCTTTGAAGAAGCTCTTGTCTGAATTCTTCGCATAAGTTACTGCACTGAGATTTGGAATCCAGAGATATAGAGTCGCCAGGTACTTTGACTTGTGTAAGTGAGAAGAGAAGTACCAACTCTGTCCCACCGGGCGTGCCAAAAACTGTTGTGTGTGGTCGCACGGTGGCTTAAGATTTCTTGTTTGATAATGAGACACCTCTGAAAGATGGAACTCTAACTTTTGTGATGTCCCACCGGGCGTGCCAAAAACTGTTGTGTGTGGTCGCACGGTGGCTTAAGATTTCTGTTTGATAATGAGACACCTCTGAAAGATGGAACTCTAACTTCTTGTCTGTGATGTCCCACCGGGCGTGCCAAAAACTGTTGTGTGTGGTCGCACGGTGGCTTAAGATTTTGAATGATTGTCCCACCGGGCGTGCCAAAAACTGTTGTCGCCAAATCACTGCACCCCCGAATGGCCAGGATGTGAATAGGACGTTCGGTGTGATTGGGACACATGGGATCACCTCTCAAGCTGTGGGACTTGGGCTCGAGGTGAACCTCCGGAGAAGGCCGGCTTCCTCTTCCTAAACTAAGTGTTGTACTACTCCTAGTGTAACAAAAATGATTATCTAGTCCTATGCTAACATTTTCATGGGGTTTTAGGGAAAGAGATTTACAGAAATGAAACTATACTAGGGATGGTGATGCACCAAATAAAGGGTGTCTTCAGATTCAGGAAGGGTTAATTTGAAGAGGGTGTGTGCACCACAGGTCAACTTCACCTACTGCAACTTAGAGAGGGTACAGGATACCACAGACTAAGAGACACGCGTTCCTTTGTTAAACTTTATCAGACCGAGAAATATACCAGTTTCCCAGTGAAGAAGGATGAACTCAAGAAGGGTGAACAGACACCACAACTCAACTGCATGCAATACTTCACCACTCGATAAGCACAGAACTCCAAGAACCTGCAATAGAAACTTAAACTTGCACAGTGTACCTGCAAGTATGAGAAAGGCACAAAGAAGCATAGAAGGATGAAAGGACCGAGATTAGTCACAAAACACACACTTTTATTGCTTCAATAACATGCACAATGCATCATACATTCAGAAGAGGCAATAGTTGCCATTACAGTCTTGAAGAGGAGGCTTGAAAGTTCTCTCAACACACAAGAACAACTTGCAGAAGAGAGAGGATTCTTGAAAAGTATACACTCGCCTGAGATATCTAACTGTCCAACTTGTCTGAACTGTTGGAACCCTTTGAAATGAGCTTCCAACTTACATTTATAGAAAAATATGTGAGAAAGAAGAGGAAATGGTCATAATTACATTCCTAAAATGAAGGCCCATGATGTATTTATTGCAGTTAGTTGAACCACCTGAGAAGGTTCCATCATGGGTCATTAATTGCTTGATGACCTAGTCTTCTCAATTAATTAAAAGAATATTTAAATAAAATATTTAAATAATAATAATAAATATTATTATTAAAATATTTAAATAAAAATATTAATTTAATTAACATAATGTTGGGACCCCCCCGTTGACCCGTTTGACTTGAAGAGGAGGGGGGTCCATGTGGAAATAGTCTGCACAAATCTCAACTCGGTGAGCTTCGAATCCTCTAACTCGGTGTTGCAATCGATTTTGAACCCCACACTAACTCTTTCCTCGTCTTGGCAATCGAGCTCTTTTGCATTGAGTCCTTCAAATGGTGAGCTATCAAACTTGATTCTTATCATTTTGCTAAAATGCATGTAGATCCTGTGAACCTGGCTTGACGCAAATTAAGACTCGCCTCACGAATGCCACTGCTACGGTCTTGCTTCAAACTCCAAATCGAGCCATTCTGAATTACCAAGCCACCTATATGCATTGTGAACATGAAGCTTTAAGCCCGAAATTGAAAGCCTCTACAAATACATTAAACTTCAACACCCGCGAGCTTATTCTTTATCTCGACTTGGTACCAATGTTTCCACAATATGAAAAGTTTGACTCTAAATCATACTTAGTGGATTTGATCCATAATACATTGGTTGTACCCACAGAGGTTAAACAATTCAATGAATTTAAATTATTTCACTCCTGCATGTTGCGCCATTTAGAAATGATTTTCGAGCTATGAAAATTGTTAGGGATCACGTTACGTGGCCCTGTCAACACTCAATCGATTGATTTCTCTGTGATAGCTCTAGTCTTGACAGATAGAGTTATTTCTTCTTGTTTTGGACCACATATTCACATGCATTCCACGTTCAAACTCCATGAAACAACACCACGAGCTCTTCAACTGATTCGACCTGGCTTTGTTTTGCATATCAACCCGAGCACCCGGTTGGCTCAAACTCACTTGAATGTCGTGCTTAACCCAACATTTCTAAAAAGAATGGTTTTACCACAATGTTCACGGTTCTTCCTTATCATATAACACTTGCAGTAAGAATGTTTTAGCTTGGCCATAATAAGCACAATTGTACCTTCCAAACGATGAGAAAATGCCATTATCAATAAAGACCTAATGCTGCCATGATGATGACCCAGGTTCATGCCCATAACATGTCGATAGACACCCTTAAGACTGATTTTTGGCCAAAGAGCCCTTTCGGTATTTTGGCAGTGCACTCGCAATCTCAGGCTCCAATCAACAATTATGCCACTATTGGGATCTGTGAGCTAAACAATATACTCATTTTTCCGGAAACTAAGAAGATCCTTCATGTTACAATTTGCAACACGTAAAATAAGCCCTTCAAAAAATACATTGAACAACTGGGGCAGCCAAGAGGACCTTGGAAAAAATGTACAGTAACAACCATATGAATTCTTCCTTAGTCGTGGATAAAAGCTAATAGAAATAAGCTAGATAAAATTAGCTTGAAACTACAGTATAATCGTCCATTTGTTAAAACAGTTTCTCTGAACCTGGTAAAAGAATGTTTTTATTGTCTGATTGGACGTACATAATGGAAGGGTATAAATATTGCTTCTACCCTCAGAGTTTCTCAAAGAGACCATCAAGGATGTAACATGCAAAACGGCCGACCGGGTATTTTCAGAGCTGACCTTCACATTTAATTCGTTTTTAGGTAAAGAAATGTTGAGCAATACGAATCGTTTCATTCTGTACCGTAGTAAACCTTCATCTCCTGATTCAGGCAGATTTTATGAAGCCTTGAATGGCGTGACTCCAATCCATCGTACACGGCAGTGAATATTTGTTTCCTGCAGCTGTCATAGATCCGAGTTCAGAATAAGGATAAGCCACAGTTTGAGGATGCATTCGATATTGATCAGATAACAACACAGTTGGACAACCTGTTTGCTGGAAGCGTTCAAAAGACTTCAGAATAAGGATAGGCATGCATTCGACACTGAACAGATAACAATACAGTTGGACAACCTGCTTGTTTAAACACGTTCAAAAGCTTTTACTCAGATGCATGCCTGCACCGACTCGCACGTGCGTGGGAGCAACTGCCACTTTAATTATCCTGGTAACTCGCACAAAGACTCGGACTACTCCAAACTGCGTGGGGTTTTCATGATGGATTGCCATCCATCTTAATATTTCCTCGGCGCTTTGATCCGATTTCTCCCCGTAAGCGGAGTGAATGTGGTTTTCCATGCCAAAATTTCCACTTGGCGGTGCTGCTCCGAATCTCCCCCGCGTGGAATTTCTTCCTTGGCTTGCCATCCACGAAAACCCACTTGGCATTGCTCGCCTTATTTCCCCTTCGCGGAAGTTTGGTCATGGTTTTCCAAACCAATATTTCCACGCTTGGCAGTGTTTGCCTTATTTCCCCTTCGCGGAAGTTTGGTCATGGTTTTCCAAACCAATATTTCCACGCTTGGCAGTGTTTGCCTTATTTTCCACGTCCTTGGCAAGATAGCAAAATGTTTCCCATGCGCGGGATTTTCATGACGGATAGCCATCATATTGTCTTCACTTGGCAATTTGACCCGATTTCTCCAATTCACGGAAGTCTGACCATGGCTTACCATGGGTATATTTCCACTATTCATTCCTTAGCGTGGGATTAACAGCTTGGCCTGCCATCGTAATAGTTCCACGCTTGGCATACTAGCTCCAAATCCCCGCGTAACAGCTTGGACAAATTAATTCACGGGCCCCGGCCTCAGCTTTGCCACGCAAACTTGGCAATTTGACCCGATTTCTCCACTTCACGGAAACTTTTCAATGGCTTGACATCACATCATTTCCCTTGGCAATGCTCGCCTTATTTCCCACGTCCAGGATTGGAGTGCGGGGTTTCGTTATCATTTGGCCATATTTCATTTTGGACAGATGGCCACCGATCTCCACTTTTCCACCAGCGCGCGGGATCTTCATGAATCTTCTCCTACCGAGTTTTCCTTCAACAGATTTGAGGATAACATTAAACTCTCAGTGCAAACATTTCAGCTGTAGCTTGTAAGGTGTGATAATTTCAACAGAATCCTTTATGCTCACCAATCTAGTGACTCGTTGAAGATGCTCATATAATTGCAAAGCAAATTGTGCCTCATGAATATTCTGATATGAAACAGTCCCACCTCTATGAGATTCGCTTCCATGAGTTACATCGTAAAACAAGTAAGATCTCGATAGAGAGTCTTTGTAATAAATTTCCTCAGGTCTGCTGGTAACACTCTTACTGTCACTTAATCGATTTTCATAAAAATATCTTGAAGGAAAATCCCAAATTTGAGGATGCATTCGATGCTGAACAGATAAAAACATCGTTGGACGACTTGCTTGCTGGAAGTGCTCAAAAAGGCTTCTACTATACTGCAACATGTCAACTACCTGTGCACCAAATGCTCGGCCGAGGAAGGTCTGAACACCATTATAATTTGCAGCTCTTTTTAAAATGTCGGTTTGACTCAATTTTACATGGGTATTCCATGGTGCTTATACTATCTTCCTGGGTCGATAGAAGTCCTTCTATTATGTAATTACAAACCCGAGATTCAATGATGTTGAACCTCCCATATCTGCATAATTTCATATCATCTCGGTCAAACAAGATAATTCTCCCAAGTGGTTGGTCGAGCACTGTCTTAATGGATTAAACCTGGCATCATGTTGACTTTGACTCTCCCTGACTTGGCCTTCAGATCTTTTTGCATCGATCTCCACCGAGATCCTTGTACAGTTCCTTTCATTTGTCAATTTTCAACGAGCTATATTTTGCATTAACAAGACCATCGTCGAGCTCTTACAACTGAGAGTCTCTACTGAGATGATTTCCGAGATGACTATCAATTTGACACCGGGTTCTTTAACAACTCGACCCTGAACTCTTCACTGAGTCGAGATCAACTGGGTGCCTTTCGATGCTAGGTGATCTCTTCATATGCAATTTAGGAATTATTTTTTTCAATATACACCAAAGGAGTGGTGAACACTTCTTGTTCATGCAAATTGACACAATTTCATAAAATGCAACATGAAACATCATACACAGGCTGATAAGATGTAATTAGAGGTCTGAAATGAAGCAAGACAATACAAACAAAGGACTGAAAATTGATCATAGAGTCTGCACTGTCATTTTTCACTGTCAAAATCCTTACATTTGCAACATCAAAGAGGTAGAAACCTATTACAATCATGAAGAAGGTATGATACTTACAAAAATCACTTGTTGAAGGTGAAAGAAGAAGCTTGCTATCCAAAAAAATGTTCAACCCTTTGAAAAATGAGCCAAATCTGGCTTTTACAGTGCAAGGGACGAGCCCAGGAGAGAGAAACGTGGGAAAACATGGAAGGGATTCAACCATTGACCAAAATTCCATCAAAACATAGCATGGGAAACTCCGACGGACCCATTCCCGACATTCTTAACCATCTTTGGGAGAGAATGCGAGCCATTCTTCATTAAAATCGGTGGTTGAAATGTCATTTTTGTTCATGACCACGTGCCAGAAGCATTTTTTGATTTTATCTCTCTAAAATCCACCAAAATGCAAAATTGACCCCTAGAATTTTGTAGATAATTTCACCAGCTTTCCATTGATATAAAGAACGTGAAAACCGAGCTCGGATCGAAAGATATGGTGATTTGAAGTTTTAGGGCAAAAAACAGGGCCAAATCGGTCGCTTTGATATTTTGGCCTGACACGTGGCGAGTTCTCGATTGGTGCATGGGCCTTCTAGGGGAAAATTTCCCACAAAAACTCCACCGAGCCATAACTTGAAAAATACATGGAGTTAGGAGGAAAACTTTACCTTTTTGGAAAGCTGAGAAAGAGCTCTATCCAATGGTGCCATTTCCAAAGGTTTTGAGTGCCTAAAAAGAATTTTTTTGTGATGAGGCACAAGAGAGGGAAGAATGAGAGAGTTAGCCACAAAATGAGCAGGGGGCACATTTTGGATAACAATATTTTCGGACCCTTTCCAAAAATAGAAATTCCTACGAACTTGATCGGCCTTCCAAACATTCAATCGACATTCCATGACATCTAAAAATGGAATTATTTTTAAAAGCAATTTTTTAAAAACCAAACGCAGATAACGACTTACGTGCATGCATAGTGCATTTTAGGGAACAACTACAGTTCAACCACTTTGCCTAAGCATTATAATAACCCTTGGCCACCTTTTTAATTATTGATTTCCTCCTTACTTTCCCTTCATGTAGGTATTACTGGGATGCAATTTTGGACGATGGATATTTTGTAGGAAGCATTGAATTTATTGCTTCTTTTGCGTTGGATTTTTTTTATTTTTCTTTGTAGGCATGTCTTCTTCTTCTCTTGAATGCTCTTCAATTGTGAATGCAATCTCCAAGTTGATTGGAGACTTCAGGATGTCACTTTGGACAAAGATCTTCTCACAGGCACGTAGAATTTTCTTTCCAGATATATGAAAAGATAGAGCACAAAGAAGAGGAAGTAGAAGTTATGTGGGGAGCTTGAAAATATTAGGTCCCCACAATACAAAAATATTGTATATATTTTTAAAATGCTTCCAATTTTTAAAAAATTACACGTACAGGTGAATTTTTTTAAAACAAAAACAGAGAAACAATATCACCTTTTGTAACAAAGTTGCATCTAGGTTTGTAAGGGCCTGTGATTGCACTCCAGGTGTTCTTCAATTGCAAATCAATCTGTTAAACTAGGGTGTGGATTCAAGTAGGGGCTATGAAATGGATGGGGGCATCTATGGCTCCTCCTAGCTCTATAATTTCTCCAAATCTCCCTAAACTTCCCTAAAACTTCCTACACTCCTCTCTGGATCAGAATACTACTCTGATACCAAATCTTGTTCTGCAACCCAGATTTAATTACAGAAAACAAGACGATGCTTGCATAAATTTATTAATATGAATTCAAGAATTACAAATAAATGAGAGAGCTGTAATATTTATAGATATTGAAAACTTCTATCTCATCCATAATATATGGAAGAAAATCACCTAATGCGAGAAAATATGCGAAAATAGCATATTGCCCTAATCGCTCCTATTGCCCCTCATGGAAATCATCTGGGAACAAAATATGCAAGATAGAACATGATCCCACAAACATTGGGATGAGAAAACTATCACTTAGTTAACTAACAACTAAGGATAACTAATACCTATTGACATAAGTTTAAAGTATTTAAATTAAATACTTTAACTTATTACATTTATTCAAATATCAACTAATGATGAATTAAGATAAGTTTTATTCCTAATAGAACCGGACTTTTTGGAGATCCATCTCAAGCGTGTAAGGTACCAAAACTTGGAGATAGTTCCATTGTTGTCTCAAAAATCTTCTCTCCTAGATCGAGACACAGTGCACATTTGAATGACAACTAGTTTCTAGCACCCACAGGTGGGACAAGCAAGCGGTGAAATCTTATATTTCAGCATTGCTAAGTTTTGTGTGTGACTTAACAATTTCCAGCCTTTGGAGGCTCATTTCAAACACATTTGGTGACTCCCAACACTCAAATCTACTATTTCAACACCTAGAAAATCTTTTTATGAGAAGAGTGCATACCAGACAGAGTGTTATAGCTGAAGGATCCTTTGAATATCTCCAACTTTCACCGATAAGCACACACAACATAAATTCCACGTGTGTATCTCCAGCATGACATGTGCACTTTACTCCTCAAAATAGAAAATCACACCCTACCATGGCACTTCAACCTCCTCCTCCTACGAGGAACTTTGATAACTTTTGATCGAAAATCCAAGTAAAAGTTTTGATATATATATATATATATATATATATATATATATTTTACGACCTTCAAACCCCTATAGGCTTATTAAAAATTACTGATAAAATTTACTCCATTTTAAGTAAAACAATCCAAAATAATTTAAGAACGTAAATCACACTACACATGGATTGATTACGAAGTTTGGAAATAACCTATGTCTCCTGGGTTCTTATCGAACCATTCCACTAGTTAAAATTTGCAAGTACAATATGACTTTTACAACAAAACCTAATGGAACTTTACTTGCTTACAAAGTACTCCAGACCTTCAAAGAACACCGATGCTAATTCAGTCTCTTCCTCCACCTTCTTGGTGCACAAGAATCCTATGGAACTCGATCTAACTTCCAAATGTTTACAAGACTCCCGTGGCACTCACGTCAACAATTCTAGGCTTCACAAATAAAAGTGTGGCGCTATGGGCCAATGGCCCAATTTATGAATTTCCAATAACTCCAAATTTATAATTTTCCTATAAAATAGGTCTTAGCCTCCATAAAATCAATGCCTAATTAAATAGGACTCAAATACAAAAATAGCCTTTAAAAATAATAAGGCCTTTGTAATTTCCACAATATGCCTTTAAAAGGATTTATCAACTCCTCCTCGGGATTCCTTGTAGAAGGCTTGATTATTTTCCTCTACCATGTGTTAAGAATGATGTGGGAAGGGCCTTTTATAGGCCTAATTGGCCTACAAATATTATATATAGGGCTTATCTCCCACATCTCTTCATAACCACCTATATAGCAGGATGGTGAGGCCACCGCCATTTTAAAGGAGAGGTTAGGGGATCAAATCCCACCTCCCACTATTGGCCCCCATAATATTAGCTAAGTACAAGAAGGTGTGTAGGAATGCGAGACCTAGTTGAAGAAGGGCGCAAGGTCAAGGTGCGCGGGAAGGGCTCTAGCAGTGTTTTGCGAACATATGACATGCGTGCGGGGCAAGAGAGGTTTTGGACTTAGCCGCATTCAACATCCAAGGAAGCATACAAGAAAAGTGCAACCCTTATGGATAAAGCTCCAACCTAGAAAATTTAGGATCAAGAATGGAATATTCTAGACATGAAATCAAAGGATCCATAAAGGCATCATTGCAAAGAGTGGAGAGCTCGGATCTAAGAAGGCATGCCCCCATGGAGGACCACTTCATCACTTGACAACCGATCTATAACTTTTGAAAGGCATGGTAGTGGTTTCTAAGGTTATAAATACAAGTTCCCAATAGAAAAAAAGAGGAGGAGAAGAGAGGCGAAGCTCAAGAATGGAGGGTTCTAGGGTTAGGGATTAGGTTAATATAAGAATCATGACAAATTTAAAGGGATGGGCCTGCATTCATTTTTGTAATGTGATTAACATAGTGTCGTTTTGATACATGACTTGGCTCTGCATGGTTATATGAGGGTCTATTATGACCTCAAGGGTGGTTATTAAAATGGTTAATATGAATATAAGGCTATGTTATAAATCATATATGTGTTCATGAGTATAATACTTATGCATTTCCTTTCTGTATGAACCATCTCCATATGCTACTTGTTATTTATCTTTTCTGGATGCAAGGAGATGACAACTCATCCTAGGTTCTTAGAATGTTTTCTAGTTCTTTTCTGTCACTCTACATTTGAATATCTGTCATAACATTATGCATTCTTAGAGAGACTCACATAAAGGAGAGACTCAAAGGCCTACACGTGCCTCAAGTGAGCTCCCAGCACCCAATGGGTGATATGCCATAGCACATGGGATTAGATTATTGGTCTAAGGGTATAAAAATGACTACATCTTGGTTCCATTGCAATGACCTCTTTTCAAAGTTGTTGTGAGAAATGGCATGCATCTTTTCCATGTGGTGCGTGATGACAGAACGTATGACCTTGGAAAGTGTTGAAACATGATTCAAGAGCATGGCGGACCATTTTTTCTCACAGATTTAACATAGGACCTAAGTTCAATGCATGTAGATGGCTAGAAGATAACTTATACCATGAGTTGTATGAGACATTATTCTATTGTTTTCCAGTAGAACTATATGAATGGCTTCCAACATATGCATCCGTTATTAAGTCGGGTAGACGCACCATGCATATGGACCCAAGATGACTATCAGAGGCTGCATGATGAAAATATGACTTGGATGCATGTTGTTGATCACCGGTGGAAGTGGGTGCTACTTTGCCAACTAGTTATACTTTAGAATAAACCATTTATACATATTATTTCCCATAAGTTGCTTGAGTTCAAGTTTTTGAGGGAGCCCAGGAGGATTATTTTTACGTGATAGTCCTTTGGCTATGAAGATCTTGGTCATTACCCTGATTTTAGAAGAATTTCCCATGGCTAACTAAGCTTATCTGAGTGTTGGGAGAGGAAGCTAAGGTGGAGGAATATGGAGGAAATTGTAGCTAAGAAGGAAAGGGAGGAAAGATGAATCAAGTATAGCGAAGCTCGTGAAAGGGAGATGACTAGACAACACGAGGTTGCAAGTGTGATGGATCTATGGAGGTAGACGTTGTGGAAAGGAGTTAAGGTTTATACAGAGGACATTGAACCTAAGTAGTCTATGCTACCCCATCTTGGAAAGTGTGGGAGAGAAGCCCCTTTAGCTTCTGATGAGAGTTCATCACATGGAGAAAGGAGAGCCATCAGGCGATCCAACCTACACTGGAAACCAACCCCTGGTGCTTGGTTTTCCAGATCAAGGGAGAAGTATTGTTAACCTAGTTGGTATCGATGGGAGTAACCGATCTGCACCCAAGAGATATAATTTCTCATTTGGGACATCCATGGTTGTGCAATCCATTCCTGTATTTGGAGGAATTTTTGGACAAGGTGTAAGTATGTAAGGTTTTGGTATCACGTCTGGGAGTGGTGTGAGACATACAACTGGTAGTGGGACAATATCAAAACCATTAACACGTAGTTCAGTGGAACATTGGGAACATTAGGCATGACCACTTTAGGTCCTTTTCGACTACAGGAGGTGGATTTGGTGGGTCAGGAGGAATAGGACCTAGTGGATCCAGTGGATCTGGTGGAGGAGGAAATACCGGAGGGAACCAAGGCTCTAGATCGGGAGGACAATGACCCCACCACCTCCCCAAGTATTTTTTAGATGTATTTGTAGTTACTGACTATAGGGGTATTGAAGATGCTGCAGAGCATGTGCACAAGTTTGAATTACTATGGCGTGTGAAAGGGATCACTACCCTAGAGCGTAAGGCAAGTCAATTTGCAAACAACATTGCGAGGGCGCGTGCATCGTTGGTATAAGAAGTATGAACCCAATCGACGGTGTTAGAATACACTTTGCATTGAAAAGTGCCTTCCTAACAAAGTTCCATATCCCTGAGTTTAAATAGAAGAGCATCAACAATCTAAAGGAGATCCAATAGGGAATGACAGAGAGTGTGCGGGAGTATGATGCACGTTTCAAGACTCTCTTATCTAAACTATCTTATGACATTCATCCTTCTCAACACTCTCAATGGTTTGTTGGAGGATTGATAACACCATTTAGAAGGGATCTATCACACAAGAATTTCATAGACCCACACGAGGCATTGGAAGCTAACCTAAGCACCCAAGTCATTGGGAGCATCGATACTAGTGTTAGTCATTTTCGGAGGCTCAAATTGCTATAATTAGAAGTTTCAAAGCATGAAAAATATACCCCGTGCCAAAATTTTTCATGTTTTATCATTCTAGGCATCCCAGGTCAAATCACGACCTGGTCACCCCTATTTGATGTCAAATTGGTCCCCTAGGTGATTTAGGAAAGTCTATTCATTCCCCTATGTGATTTTAGGAAGTTCTGAAAAGATACTATCTTTTGGCAATATTGGGAAGGGCTATCACTGGCCTTCCCAAGACTGGATCAACCCCCTAAAGCGGGAATGGAAGGGAAAAATTAAACATGGAGGTGAATTGAATACCTTATAACATCATGGAAATTATTTTGGAAGGTTTGGAGAATTTTTAAAGACTTGGAGTAGTCTAAGTAAAAATAGGGTTCATAAGCCTAGGCAGTACACAAGCCTAAAACAACTTGTTGGGTTTCAAAGAAGATTTTGGGAGCTCGGATGGAGTTAGAAGTAAAACAAAACATCACCAAAATAGGATTCCAAGACCTACATGATGGTGAAATAATATTTTTCACAACACCTTGGCATAGGATTTGCAGGTAGTTTTTATCAGGCATAAGTGGAGTCTCAAATCACAAATCAATTTTTAGGGATCATATGGATGAATAAAGACATTATAACCCCACCATTGGATTAAAAATTCCATTTCAAGTTAGGATCATATAAAATTTCACCAAATAAATTCCACTAGGAGCTCAAGTTATCATCGTTCCAAGTTACCCTCTCAAAGGCAATTCAAGACTTAGTCATTTTTCGAGGACACGTGTCAGCACCAGGAGCCTGGTAGGGATTTCATGTCCCCAAAGTCCCTAAGGTAAGGTAAAAAAACCCTTGAAAAATTCACCCAGCCCCCATGTGACCTTTGGGACCCTCATGTGACCTTCGACTTGACAGTTCAGCCCCCGGTGTATTTTGGAGCATCCATTCCCTACTGCGTCGGATCAAGCGCCACGTGTCAGCTCCAAGACCACCATGGAAACTGATGTCCCTCATGTCCCTAAGGTTAGGGACATCAACATGGAAAAAATGCTCATCCCCTATGGGGAGTCTTTTGGTCACTCACGTGACCAACTTTCATCCCCCAGGTGCATTTTTGGAGCATCCATTCCCTGTCGTCGGATCAAGCACCACGTGTCAGCTCTAGGACCACCATGGAAACTAATGTCCCTCATGTCCCTAAGGTCAGGGACATCAGACATGGAAAAATGCACCCAGTTCCCTATGGGGAGTCTTTTGGTCACTCATGTGACCGACTTTCAGCCCCAAGTGCTTTAAAGCAACTTTTTCACCTTCATTCCCTGTCGTCGGATCACCACCACGTGTCGCCATCTTGCTCACCATGGAATTTGATGTCCCTCACATCCCTGAGGTTAGGGAAATCAAGGAAAAAAATTCACCCAACCCCAACTCAAAAATTTGAATTTTTTCTAATTGTTAGTTGTTTCTCGTTGCTTCTTGTTCTTATTTTTTCTTTCTTTTCTCACTACGAGAAGAAAAGTTACAGAGAACACCTCACTCCACCATTGCCAAAAATATTGAAACCAGATCCATTACAACACATTATCCTTCACTCCATGGTGGCACATAGGTCAAAAAATGAATATTGATCAAATCATGAAGAAAGAATGAAGAACAAAGGAAAAGAAGTTTGAAAACTCCATTGCCATAAAACCAAGAATCAAACATATCTTGCAAACCATTGCACGGATTGACAAACCATTTGTTGCTGAGTTCTTCTCTCTTGAAGGCCATTAAAAATATTATTAAAACCTCAAATTTTCAGCAAGGAACATTCACAATGAATAAATCTCATTTCTAGCTCAACGAAGGAAAAATTGAATTTCTCGTCAAACCGTTTGTTAGATTGAAGAGAAATTTCTCCTGAAGCATAAGAAGCAAAAACCTATCACAATGGAATCGATTTCATCACGAATGGAAAAAAAAAAGACCTGAAATTTTCAAGCTCCATTAATGGCTCACCATGACATAGTAATGGAAAAAATCAGTGAGCTACCTCTCCACTTCTCAGGGTTCTAGTGGGTGAAATCGCACGAAAATTGGAGGGAACGATCGTTGAAAAATCTAGTTTCACGTGAACTAGTTTTCATGCCATGAAGTCCCTATTTTTAGGGATATGGAGGGCTATGTGTTATTTATCAGCATTATTCCCTCTTCGAATAAATTCTCAAATTCCCAAAGATCCGGTAGGTGAAATCATCCAAATTTAGAGGGAAGGATCTCCAAAAATCTAGTTTCTCTCAAACTAGTTTTTGCACGATGAAGTCCCTAATTTTTAGGGATATGGAGGGATGTGTTTTTTTGTCATTATTCTTCCCCCACTAATGAAAATATCATTTTCCCACTTGTTTAAATGAAGGAATTACTCAAAATTTGGAGTGTGGAACCCTGAATAAAACCCAAAATTTCAAGACCCGTTTTGTCACAATTTGACATTCATGGCACACTTACTAAAAATAACATGTCTCCTGCATAGGGGTCTATTACTTTGGGTAAGCCACCATTTGAAGAGGATATGAAGAAGTGGTAAACACAAGGGAGCATCGTAGGCAAGGTCATCAAAAGGTCATCTCGGCTCGCAATTCACACTTACTAAAAATAGTAAGTTACACTCAAAGAGTAGTTTTGGCACAATGGGTCATACAAGGATAATCATTCAGGGGACATCATTGTTCAGATCATTCTAATCATCTTTCACAGGGCATTCGAGATCCATCTTAGTTCATTCAACTTGGTGAGCGTTCGTGAGCTAATTGGAAGGAGTTTCACAGTGTGCAAGGAGTTTCAAAGATTCAAAGTTTCACTACATTTGGTGCTTTCCATCGATGAGGATCAACAAACTTCATCAGGAATGACATCTCCTCTTCTTCTTCTCTCTCTCTCTTCTCTCTCCTCTTTCCCCCAACTTTCTCTCTCTTCTCAAATGTTCTAATTTTCATTGGGGTTTGCACTTTTCATATGCCTTTAAGTCACTTAAAAGTGACTTTAGAAACATAATGTAAATTAAGTCACCTTTATTTATAAAAGGGACTTAAATATTTTAGGAAGTTGAATAGTCTAAAGTTAGTTGTAAGGATATATGAAAAGCCATGAGGGTAGATGATAAGTCACCTCTCATTCTATAAATTGTAATGCCATTCCCATTTCAAGGGGTTAGGTAATTGATCTTGTAAACTCAAGAGTGCATTGTACCTTGAGAAAGCAAAGGAGATAGCCATTTTCTTCTACTTTCCTCCACTTCTCAAATTTCTTCCATTCCCACATTATGTACAACTTTTTTTTTGAGAAATCAATACAAGAAGGAGTTTTAGCTTTTTTGAGGAGATTTCTTAATACTTTGAGTTCATCATTTATTTCATCTTAATTGCCATTTGCAAGTTGTTTCTTCTCATAAATGCATGTGTTGAAGTTTCTAACTAGTGTGTGTAGGAATCTGATTTCCTACCTATAACATTAGTTCTCCTATCTCATTTCTCACTCCCTTTCCCACTTTATGGAAAATTCCTCTAGTAAAAATTATGCTAGCTTTTCGTAGGGTCAGTGGAGTGCCCCTGTTGGATCCCCTGGTTCGAAAGGCCACCAAAAAATCCACTTTTCTCATGCATGTATATATGGAAACTACACCAGTTAAGTAGAGGGACTTAGATTCCCAGTGTTGGAAAGAAATCAACAAGTTTTCCACCTAAAAATTTTCTCCCCAACAGTTTTTGCCCACCGTGGGGTAATTTGGCAGAATCTACATCCAAAATATGACCTCAAGGTCTCAAAATACAAAAAAAATCAAATATTGAAAAAACCAGAAAAAAGAGTTCATGAAATTCCATTGCTAAAAGACACATTGCTGATTTCTGCACGTGACTTTTCACATTCTACGGTGTCTTTTCATATTCCTATTGACATATTTTTCCAGTGCTATAATTTGAAGAAGAATTGGTTCTCGAAGAAGAAAAGTAAAAGATGAAATAGAAAAATGAATGGCGAGATGAAGTAGAAATACCTCAACCCATTGTTCCATGGGGAAGGAATACATGCCCACTTGCTCTTGAACCTCCTCTTCACGATCTACCAATGAGTTCCCATAAGAACTTTCCAAAGTTCAAAGGTGATAACACACAACATCCTAAAGAACACATCGTTGCTTTCACAACATCATGTGGAATTCTTGGTGTCCAACATGAAGACGTTGTTGTGAGATTGTTCGTGGAGTCCCTCCAAGAAAAAGCAGCAGAATGGTTTTACCTCCTTCCTTCTAGTCCATCACGGGTTGGAATGACATCAAGGATGCCTTTGAAGAGAGATTTAAATCAATTAAAGACTGTCAAGGACCTCCTAGTGCAGTTGGCTCAAATGAAGAAAGGAGAAAATGAAACCATGAGAGACTTCATGGCTCATTTCAAATGGTTACTTCATAGGATACCTGAAGAGGATTCACCATCTCAAAACAATGTCAAGAGATTCTTCATCAATGCTCAATCACCAGAAGTAGGATTTTTTTGTGAAGATCCCAACCAAGGAACATTGTAGAAGCACAAAGGATGGCCATTGAACTTGATGACGATCTCATCCTCTCTAGAAAGATCAAGAACCCATCAAAGGGAAAGACCCAACATCCTGGAGATGAGAGAACCAATCCATCACTGTAAAAGTGGGTGAATGAGATAACATCTTTGAAAAGGGAATTATTTGAATGAGTTTCTTCCCAAAGAAGCAATGAAAATCAGATTGTAGGAGCACCCCAAAGGCTTGCCTTGGAGGCCCCACCCATGAACATAAATTGCAGATTTCAAGAAAGTGAAGAAGATCTTGAACAAGAAAGTGAAGGTGGAAACTTCCTAGAGATCTGATGAACTTGAGAATGATAGAACAAATCAGATTTTGTGAGTATTCTAGGTGATGAAGAAGATGAAGAGGATGCACCCAGTTTCTCATGTGCGGTATTCACTCATTCTCAGTCCGAGAAAAGAGCATCTCCCTCCACTACTACAAATGAAAATAAGGTTGATGATCCTCCTATGGTGACTCCACAAAATAAAATAATCAGTCAGGATCCCCACTTCCATCTTCCATGAAGTCTGCATTGTTAAATCTTGACCCTATAGCAAGTAAGAAGACTCCTGCTATTCCAAGTAAGCTTTCCAATTCCTCTTCCATTTCTAAATCTAAATCTATCTCTATAAAATCTAATACCTTGAAATCTCCTAGTGTGCCATTCAAAATACCATCCATTCCCCAAACATCAAATCATGCTCCTAAGCCTATCCAAACTCCAAAATCAGTCCCTTCACCCCCTTGTCCACATCTACTCCCTTTGACTTCATAGAATATGCAAACAAGCCAAAGTGCAAATTACTGAAACTAAATATTTGTGGACTCATCCTGAACAATTTGAGAGGTTTTCTGATATATCAGGAGTGGTAGTCTAACACCCAATGTTGTAACTTCTAGTTCCAAAGGCATGCTACCAAACTCACCTACACCTCCCTCACAAAACATGATTTCTCTGAGTGCATCAAATACTGATAAATTTGAACCTTTCTACATCTCCCTTCTTGTTGGAGAATATGTATTGAACAATTACATAATAGATTCTGGTGCCTCAGACAACATGATGCCTTTAAAGGTTTCCAAGGCTCTCAAAATTACCATGACTCCACCTAGTGGCTCTTGTTACTCTTTGGAATCAAAAGAGGTCTCACTTGTAGGGAAGGTCAAAGATGCATAGGTGGCTCTCGCCATATTTCTAGACAAGAAAGTTTCAATGATGATTTTGGTAGTAGACGTCCCAACCTCATTTGGAATGTTGTTGAGTAGAAATTTCTGTCGAGACTTGGGAGGAAAATTCAGATGAATTGGTCTTCTACAACCATACCAGTGAAGGGAGACATGGAGAAATTGCTTCTCCGAGAAGAAGATGAGGTACATGGTATGAAATTTTGAAGCCCAGAAGCTAACATTTTGTACTAGGTAGTAGGTGATGAATCACTTTGTGACAACTAAGGAGGAAGAGGATATTCCCATCTTGATAGGTCTAGACATGCCTTCTTGGAGAGATTTGGACTTTGAAGAAGCATTGAGGAGATTTGAGTTACAAGAGGGCAGCTCCAAATTTCCGGATGATGCAAACCATGAAGAAGAGGAAATGGTGCTTGATGATTTTCAAGAAGAAAAATCAGCTTATATGCTTATCCAAGATGAGGAGTTATTCTCATTCCCATTTGGGGATGAAGATGACCTCATCCAGGCCATCTATGGAGAGAAAAAATCATCTTGTGATGATCTCATGAAAGGCTTGAAAGAAATCTCCGTACAAGGAAATACTTAGAGCCACAAGAAACAAAGACCCTAAGACTCAATCTTGAAATTTTAATGCAAGCCATGAATCTGGAAGAAAAACATGAAGCTGACTTGGAAACCTCAACTAGTGTGAAGATTGGCTATGTTGAAATAAATCTAGATGAGAAATATGATGTCCCTCTTGAGCCAATGGTTGATGGATGTAATAACGAAATGGAGATATTTTATTTCCCATTTGAAGATGAAGACTCTTTCCATGATGAAGAAATTGAAGCAAGGAGTTTTGAGACCTTTGAAGATGAAGCTCTTTTTGATGAAGGATCGGTAGAGTGTAGTGATTCCCAAAATGATGAGGTAATCCCTCTAGATAGTTTCCTTGAGCTGCATCCTTCTAAGGCGTACAAAGAGGAGCTACAGGAAACAATGAAGCATAACTCTATGTAAAAATATTGGATGTAGTAGAAGTTGTGAAGATCCCAAGATGATTCTTGATCTCTTCACTAGTGCCATGGACATACAAGACAAGTATGAGTTTGCCTCTGATCCTCCCATCAATACTCAAATGCCTCACAGTGAAGTAGAGATAAAGGATGAATCAAATGTTTCTCATGGAGAAGATGTCAATGAGCATAGACCCAAAAATGAAAGTAACTCAGAATATCCAAGGAATTTGAACAAAAAGCATCCTTGGGGTAGTGATGAGATGCTCGATGGAGAATCAACTATATGGATAAACATGGAAGGAAACTGGCACTATGAAACTGATTTCAAAGAACATGAAGGCAGTGGAATTTCCAAGCAAGGACTTGAGCATCAAGAAGCTCACATGGACTCACTCCTACCAAGTACACAGACAATTGTGAAAGCACTTGGCTTTCATAAGTAGCTAAGGAGGGGAGGCTACTTTCTGAACCCGTCAACGGCTTCGTCATAAAACATCATCATTCGGTGTTGCCTCTTCAAGGGTAACTTTTGAGAAATGAAAAGTGCTTCAATGAAAGTGGGTTGTCCCCCGCCTTGTACCATAGGTGATTTCTAGGTGTGTTTCCTTTCTTGGTGTGTTTCCTCTTTCCATTGTCTTCTGTGTTTCTCTTTCCTTCTCTCTTCTTCTGTGTCTCTCTCTCTCTCTCTCTCTCTCTCTTGTTGTAGGTTGTACATGACTCTGTAGGGCTCAATGGATAAGGCATTGGTCAATGAATTATATGGTCTAAAATTGAGATTTTGGATTCCCATGTCATGTCTTCACTATGCTCATTCCATGTCATGTCCCCAAGCTAGAGCCAATTGTTTTCGTGTAAATGTGCAATGGAAATTGGAAGTTTCCAAACATGACAACTATACCCATTGTCAATTTTTCATGTTTTATCATTCCTAAGATTCATCTAGATGTAAAATTGGTCCCCCTGATTTGATTTCAAATTCAGTCCCCTAGGTGATTTAGGAAAGTCTATTCATTCCCCTAGGTGATTTTAGGAAGTTCTGAAAAGATGTTATCTTTTGGCAATATTGGGAAGGGCTATCGCTGGCCTTCCCAGGACTGGATCAACCCCCTGGAGTGGAGAATGGAAGGGCCAAATTCAACATGGAGGTGAATTGAAGACCTTAGAACATCATGGAAATGATTTTGGAAGGTTTGGAGAATTTTTGAAAGACTTGGAGCATCGAGTAAAAATAAGGGTTCATAAGCCTAGGCAGTACACACATGCTAAAAACATGATGGGTTTCAAAAGATGATTCCAGGGAGCTCTAGATGGAGTTAGAAGTAAAAAAAACATCACCAAAAATAGGATTTAATACCTACATGATGGTGAAATAATATTTTTCACAACACCTTGGTGCATAGGATTTGCAGGCAGTTTTTATCAGGCATAAGTGGAGTCTCAAATCACAAATATAATTTTTTAGGGATCATATGTATGAATAAAGAAATTATAACCCACCATTGGATTTAAAATTCCATTTCTAGTTAGGATCATATAAAATTTCACAATAAATTCCCAGGAGCTCAAGTTATCATCGTTCCAAGTTACCCTCTCAAAGGTAGTTCAGGACTTAGTCATTTTTCGGAGGACACATGTCAAACACGGATCTTAGTGGGATTTCATGTCCCAAAATCCCTAAGGTTAGGTACACCAACCCTTGAAAATTCAACCATCCACCATGTGACCTCTAGACACCCTCATGTGACCTCAATCCTGTGACCTCCAGACTTGACAGTTCAGCCCCCAGGTGCATTTTGGAGCATCCATTCCCTGTCGTCGAATCAAGCGCCATGTGTCAGCTCCAGACCACCATGGAAACTGATGTCCCTCATGTACCTGAGGTTAGGGACATCAAACATGGAAAAATGTCTCATCCCCTATGGGGAGTCTTTTGGTCACTCACGTGATTGACTTTCAGCCCCTAGGTGCATTTTTGGAGCATCCATTCCCTATCACGATCAAGAACCACATGTCGCTCTAGGACCACCATGGAAAATTGATTTCCCTCATGTCCCTAAGGTAAAGGAAATCAAACATGGAAAAATTTTCCCATCCCCTATGGGAAGTCTTTTGGTCACTCACGTGACCGACTTTCAGCCCCTAGTGCTTTAAGTAACTTTTTTCACCTTCATTCCCTACCATCGGATCGCCGCCATGTGTCATCATCTTGATCACCATGGAATTTGATGTCCCTCACATCCCTTGAGGTTAGGGACATCAAGGAAAAAAAGTGCACCCAAACCCCAACTCAAAAATTTGAAATTTTTTCTAATTGTTAGTTGTTTCTCACTTGTTGCTTCTTGTTTCTTGCTCCTTCACTGAGAAAAGTTGCAGAGAACACCTCACTCCACCATTGCCAAAGCTTGAACCAAATCCATTACAACACATTATCCTTCACTCCATGGTGGCACATAGGTCACAAAAGGAATATTGATCAAATCATGAAGAAAGAACGAAGAAAAGAAGTAAAATGAAAACTCCATTTCCATAAAACCAAGAATCGAACATATCTTGCAAATTGTTACATGCGATTGACAAACCATTTGTTGTTGAGTTCTTATCTCTTGAAGGCCATTAAATTTTCTTATTAAAACCTCCAATTTTAACAAGGAACATTAAAAATGAAGAAAAATCTCATTTCTAGCTCAATGAAAGAAAAATTGAATTTCCCATCAAACCGTTTGTTGGATTGAAGAGAAATTTCTCTTGAAGCATAAGAAGAAAAAACCTATCGCAATGGAATCAATTTCATCACAAACGGAGAAAAAAACTCAGACCTGAAATTTTCAAGCTCCATTAATGGCCACCATGACATAGTAATGGAAAAAATCAGTGAGCTACCTCTCCACTTCTTAGGGTTCTAGTGGGTGAAATCACACGAAAATTAGAGGGAACGATCATTGAAAAATCTAGTTTCACGTGAACTAGTTTTCATGCCATGAAGTCCCTATTTTTTAGGGATATGGAGGGTTGTGTTATTTATTATAATTCTTCCCTCTTTGAATAAATTTCTCAAATTCCCAAAGATCCGGTGGGTGAAATCATCCGAAATTTAGAGGGAAGGATCTCCAAAAAATCTAGTTTCTCTCAAACTAGTTTTTGCACGATGAAGTCCCTAATTTTTAGGGATATGGAGGGCTATGTTTTTGTCGTATATTACCCCCACCGATGAAAATATCATTTTACCACTTGTTTAGATGAAGGAATTACTCAAAATTGAGCGTGGAACCCTGGAATAAAACCCAGAATTTCAAGACCCGTTTTGTCACAATTTGACATTTGTGGCACACTTACTAAAAATAGCATGTCTCCCTACATAGGGGTCTGTTACTTTAGGTAAGCCACCATTTGAAGAGGATATGAAGAAGGTGGTAAACATAGAGGGAGCATCATAGGTAAGGTCATCAAAAAGGTCATCTCGGCTCACAATTCACACTTACTAAAAATAGTAAGTTACACTCAAAGAGTAGTTTTGGCACAATGGGTCATACAAGGATAATCATTCAGGGGACATCATTGTTTAGGATCATTCTAATCATATTTCATAGGGCATTCGAGATCCATCTTAGTTCATTCAACTTGGCGAGCATTCGTGAGCTAATTGGAAGGAGTTTCACAATGTGTGCGGAATCAAAGATTCAAAGATTCATTGTATTTGGTGCTTTCCATCGATGAGGATCAACGGACTTCGTCGGAATGATGTCTCCTCTTTTTATTATATTTTTCTCCATTCTCAAATTTATTCCATTCCCACATTATGTACGATTTTTATTTAAGCATCAATACAAGAAGAAGAATTTGTAGCCTCTTTGATGAGGAGATTTTAGAAAATTTGAGTTCACAATATTATCTCATCTTGTTGCCATTTGCAAGGTTATTTCTTCTCATAAATGCATGTGTTGAAGTTTCTAACTAGTGCGTGCATGAATTTGATTTCCTACTGTAACATTAGTTCCCCTATCTCATTTCTCACTCCCCTTTCCTGCTTTATAGATAAAGTCCTCCCTAATAAGAAATTACTAACTTTTCCATAGGGTTAGTGGAGTGCCCCTATTGATGCTTGGTCAAATGGCCACCAAAAATCCACTTTTACTCGAACATATATATACGAAAGTCTGCACTGAGCTTAAGTAGAGGGACTTAGATTCATAGAGCATTGGAAGGAAATCCACAAGTTTTTCCACCGACAAATTTTCTCACCAACACCATTGTTATGAAGGGCACACGATGTAGGAGCGTGTGGAAGAGGTTTTTGCAAAGGATTTCGTGGTTGCAGTAACATGCAAGTGGAGGATGAAGTGAATTGCTATGAGGAAATTTTTATAATCGTGGATCTACAAAGAATTACAAACGTGAGTATCCCGATCTCTTACAATGCTCATGGTGCGGAAAGAAACATATGTATGAATAATGTCCATAGATCTATGATCATATGAACTAGTAACACCAGAAAGACAAGGGCATTAGGATGGTGAGCATTAAAAATGCCGATTCACAATGGATGCCAAGAGTGTCTTGTGAGTTAGGGATAAAACATGTACTAGTGACGACATGAGCATAGGCTGCATGCGCCAGGAGATGCCAATATAGAGGACACTAGTTTCAAGAGAGGAAGTAATACATGGAAAATAACTAGATCCTACTCATTAGAAGGAGGTGTATCAAGAAACTATGGACATGATTCAGAGTTTGCAAGGGGAGATCCAATATCTAAAGGAGCAATCAAAACATTTGGATCAAGGCGAGAATGTTGAGGCTCCAAAGGGTGACTTGGATGAAGTCAAGGAGGTATCTAGGATGTTAAGGTTATTAGGAATTAGAGATCAAATATGCGGAAACAATTCCTCAAACCATAGCAGTAGGAAACTATATAGCAAAATTATACTTGCAAAAATATAACAACATAAATAAATAATGCACAAAAGAAGAAAAGACAAGATTTAACATGGTTCACCCAATGTGAGCTACATCCACCAAGAACTTGCTCAGATTTTATCATCAACAAGAGTAAAAAAACTCTCACAAAGTGTTCTCTCAGGCTTATGAACTCACAACAGAATTCCAAAGATGCTAAACCACATCTAAACCACAATTGACTCCCAATTGCTTAACCTTGATCACTCTTGATCACCTCTTGATCATTAAGACTCAAGACCTCTTAAATACTCAAGATATCTTCAAGATACCCTAACACCTCTATTTATAGGATTAAAATCCTTCTAAGAAGCCATAAAGCTGACCCTAGAAGATTGAAAGTCGTGATCTTTCAACTTCCTATAGGCTGAAAAAATAGTCCCAACGTTGACACCCAGTTAACAACATGTTAACAGCAACATTGTACCAATGTCGCAGCCATGTCACGTAAAATGACTGCGCAGAATGCTCCTGAAGTCTCCAAAATTAGCCATTCGAGCTCCAACACTTCAACACTGATTCAAGAAGACCAAAAACAGGCTCCACACCCCAACAATCTCCCACTTAGAGACTGTTTCCACTGAGAAAAGTTCTTAACCCTTAATTATTAACCATGAATGCTACCAAAGTTGAACACAACTTCAACTTCTCCCTCATGACCTCCTTAGTCATCATATCCATAGGATTCTCGACTAGTATGAATCTTTTCCACTTGACTTATCTTCTTCTAAAGTCATGTCCCGATGAAATGATATCTCGGTGAATGTGCTTCATCCTAGAGTGAAAAGCAGAGTTCTTCACCAAATGAATAACACTTTAACTATCACTGTGTAGTCTCCCAACTTCCTGCTTATGACCCAACTCATCAAGCAACTACTGTAGCCAAATCATCTCCTTGCTTGCCTCTGTGGTAGCAACATACTCAGCCTCTATGGTCTAAAAGTCACAACCTTTTGTAACCATGAGATCCAACTCACCGTTGTATCACCAACCATAAATACATAACTTTTCATGCTCCTCCTATTTTCCTAATCTCCTACCATGTCTAAATCTACATATCCATGTAATGTAGTGTCTCGATCCATCAAACACAATGCTGCTCCCATGGTCCGTCTCAAATACCGAAGGATCCACTTTACTACATGTCGCTGCCTCTACTCGGACCTCACTACTCCCACATCATGGGCAATATCAAGCCTAGTGCATACCATAGCATACATCAAGCTACTAAATGCTGATGAGTATGGTACCCTAGATATCTGGATTCTATCCTCCTCGCCTTGAGACTCTTGCTCCTTTGATAATTTAAAGTGACCTACCAAAGGAGTACCAACCGAATTAGCACCTGCATACTAAACCTCTCCAAGACCTTCTATATGTACTCTTCTTGAGATAATACCAACTTCCTCTCCTTCCTATTCCGAGTTATTCTCATACCAAGGATTTGTTTTGCTGCCCCCAAATCCTTCATAGCAAAGGAGTCACCTAGCTGCTTCTTGAGTACCTTTATTTCCTGCATGTTCTTCCCTACAACAAGCATATCATCTACATATGGGCATAGAATAATATAAGTACCATCAAGAAACTTCTTGATGTACACGCAATGGTCTGAGTGACACTTGGAGTAACCCTTCTCTTGCATAAAAATGTCAAACTTCATGTACCACTGCCATGGAGCTTGTTTCAGGCCATACAAGCTCTTCTTCAATTTGCACACTAACCTCTCATTCCCTTTGACCTCATAACCCTATGGATGATGCATGTACAATTCCTCCTCTAACTCACCATGAAGGAATGCAGTCTTCACATCTAGCTATTCTAAGTGTAGGTCTTCTACTACAATGAAACCAAGAACAGTCCTAATAGAAGTCATTTTAACAACCGGAGAAAAAATTTCATCAAAGTTTATACCTTTCTTTTGTGTAAATCCTTTGACTACAAATCATGCCTTGTATCATTTCCTTCCTCCATCTTCCTCTTTGATTCTATACACCCACTTGTTTTGCAATGCTCTCTTGCCCTCGGTAGCTCCACTAGATCCCAAGTCTGGTTTTCCATAAGAGATCTATGCTCTTCATCCATGGCCTGCTCCCATTTCTTCCTGGCATCCACCTGCACTGCTTCCTCAAAGCACTCTAGCTCTCCACTTTTAGTGAGCAATAAATAATTTAAAGATGGAGTAAATCATTCAGGTTCCCTTCTTACCCTAGAAGAACTTCTCACCTTAGGAGTTTGGGATTCCTGATGAGTAGGTACCTAAACTAGCTGTGCTGGAACATGTTGTACCTAAACTAGCCCCTTGGACACCTTGTTGTCCGCAATGTCCTCTAACACTTGTGTATTCTTTCTTTGATTCCTCTTTCTGTTCCTACAACTGATCTTTATACATGATTTTTTCATTAAAGAAAATATCTCTAGACCAAAATATTTTCTTGTCTTTAAGACTCCAAACACGGAAACCAAAATCATCTTCACCATATCCAACAAAGGTGCATTTCTCATACTTAGCCTCTAACTTGGTCCTATCATCTTTATCAATGTGAAAAAATAACTCACATCCAAATACTCTAAGAAATGAGTAATCAATTTTCTTACCAGACCAAGCCTCCTCAGGTATACCTCCATCCAAGGCCATAGAGGGTCCTTTGTTAATTAGATAAATAGCTATGCTTACCGCTTCTACCCAAAACATGAGTGGCAGCCCCGCATGTAACCTCATGCACCTAGCATGCTCCATGATTGTCCTGTTCATTCTCTCTGACACTCCATTTTCCTATGGATTATTTAGAACCGTTCTTTTCTTGCGGATCCCATTTACCGAACAATAATCAATAAATTCATTGCTGCAATATTCCCCTCCATTATCTGACGTGAGACATTTCAACTTGAGACATGTTTCATTCTCAACCAAGGCTTTCCATCTTTTAAAAGTTTCAAACACATCATATTTCTTTCTAATGCAATATAACCAAACTTTTCTAGTTGCATCATCAATGAAAGTGACGAAATAACATGAACCACCAATAGAGTTTACCTTAGTGGCCCCTATACATCTATATGTACTAACTCCAACTTACTCTCCTTCCTCATAGGTCCAACCTTGAGGAATCTCACCCGCTCTTTTTCCCATAAACACACCCTCACAAAAGTCCAAATCTAACTCCTTTAATCTGGGAAGCACTCGCCTTTATAATCTGCATGCCCTTATGACTCATATGACCGAGTCTCCGTGCCATAAAGTTACATCTCCATCTGCAAAAATTAAATTGCAATAATCAACACCATTGGTTAAATACAAAGTACCAGTTTTCTTACCTCTTGCAACCACAAGAGCTCCTTTGGTAACCTTCCAAGAATCCACTGTAAAACTAACCGTACAACCATCACTACCCAGCTGTCCCATTGATATCAAGTTCCGCCTCAACTTAGGCACATGCCTAATGTCCTTAAGCAGCCATGTGTTCCCATTCTGCATTTTCACCCGAACACAACCTTTCCCTACTATGCTGCATGGTTCATCATCACCAAGATATACATGTCCAAAATCACCTTGAACAAAATCAGTAAATTAATGTCTATGTGGGGTGGCATGGAAAGAAGCCCTTGAATCTAATACCCAAGATTCAACAATATTATCTAAAGAAATAATTAAGGCATCCTGACAAACATCACCTGCTACCACATTTACCTCTTTAGTTTCCTCCTTGTTCTTCTTATCCCGAAGAGCCCAAAAATATTTCTTAGCATGACCAACCTTCCCATAGTGCCAACATTCTAACTTACTCTTGGAATTTGACCTTCCATGATCATTTGACTTCCCATGGTTACCTTTCCCTCTATTCTTTTGTCTCCCTTTGCTCTCCACCATCAAAGCGTTTCTAGAAGTAGAAGAATCTCTGGTGCTCTTCCTTCACATTTCCTTGCTTAGGATCACACCTATTACATCCTCAAACTTTAGCTTTGAGTTATTAGAGACTGAATTACTTACAACCATAACCAAGTTGTCCCAGCTATCTGGTAAGGAGCACAAAATCAACAAAGCCCTGACCTCATCATCAAAGTCAATTTTTATTGAGTTTAACATACTCACAACCATATTAAATTCATTCAAATGATCAATAATAGAACCATTCTCAGACATCTTCATATTAAATAAAATTTTCATCAAAAATATTTTATTAGAGGTAGAGGGTTTTTCATATAACTTCCCCAACGCACTCATGAGACCTTCTATGGTCTTCTCCTGCGATATGTTGAAAGCAACCGAAGATGCAAGGCATAAACGAATTTATCCGAGTGCCTTTCTATCCAACAACTCCTAATCCTCATCTGACATGGTTGTAGGTTTATTTTCTTTTCCAGCCAAAGGAACATGGAGGTCCTTCTGATATAAGTAATCCTCCATTTGCATCTTCCACAAACCAAAGTTCTGCCCATTGAACTTCTCAACCCTCGATCTTCCCTCATCTGCCATAGCTCCCACTCAAGCTAAAATTTCCTGTGATTTACAACTTCAGCAAAAACCACCAAACTTCGATACCAATTGTTAGGAATTAGAGAAAAAATATGCGGAAACAATTCCTCAAACCATAGCAGTAGGAAACTATATAGTAGAATTATACTTGTAGAAATATAACAACATAAATAAATAATGCACAAAAGAAGACAAGACAAGATTTAACGTGGTTCACCCAATGTGGGCTACGTCCACCAAGAACTTGCTTAGATTTTATTATCAACAAGAGTAAAAAAACTCTCATAGTATTCTCTCGCTATGAACTCATAACAAAATTCTAAAGATGTTAAACCACAATTGACTCCCAATAGCTTAACCTTGATCACTCTTGCTCACCTCTTGATCATTAAGACTCAAGACCTCTTAAACACTCAAGATATATTCAAGATACCCTAACACCTCTATTTATAGGATTACAATCCTTCTAAGAAGCCATAAAGCTGACCCTATAAGATTGAAAGTCATGATCTTTCAACTTCCCACAGCTGAAAAACAATCCTGACGTTGACATCCAGTTAACAACAACATCGCAGCAATGTCACATCCACGCATAGCAAACGACTGCAGAATACTCCTAAAGTCTCCAAACTTAACCGTTTGAGCTCCAACACTTCAACACTGATTCAAGAAGACCAAAATAGGCTCCACACCCCAAAAAAGGTAAGAGAATATTATTCCATTGTTAGGAGAATGGTTGAGGGAGAAGGTACCACATGCTTTGGGATAGAGCGAAAAAGGAAGGTTTTGCATACAAACCTTCCTCCTCACATCCTTGACTATGAAAAGGAGATTAATTTAAATGTGGTTATTGATGGATGGATTTTGAGTAATATTCTCATTGACACAGGAGTAGAGGTCAATGTTCTTACCTTAGATGCCTAACATCAAATGGGAAGGCCCACGTTACAGCCATCTTCGAATGTGCTATATATGGAAAAAAAACTAAGGAAATTCCCATTGGAGTCCTAAAGGATGCAGTTATCACTATTCAAGGGGCCAAGTTCACTAGAGACTTTGAAGTCTTGGCACTCGCCGAGGTAGACAACTTTCCAGCGTTGCTTGGGTGCCCATAGTGTTACAAGAACAATGCTAACTTGCGGTTTAATAAAGGGTATATCATCTTTGAGAACAATGAGGAAAGGATGATCATCCATTTGACATATGGGAAGTCATCACCCTATACTCGAGCCCTTGGGGAGATGAACTACTCAACATAATCTATGTGTGCCCCATCGAGAGATCTTGAGATAATTCACCCCACGGAGGGAGTTATCCAATTTGAAGATGCTCAATCCTTGAGTGATACCACTAGTATGACATGCGAAAATTGGGCACATGGGACCTATGAGTTTATTAGGTGATATTTGAAGGATCTCGTAACAAGGGTAAAAAAGCACACTCGGTCAGTGCCTAGGGGGAAGAAGTTTCCAAGCTACTCTGGAGGAGCATACCCTAAAATGTTCTTGTGAGAAATGGAAGCTCATGAAAAAAATGAGGACGAGAGAAGGGGAATGCTTAATTATAACCTACTCGGAACTATAGCATGCTAGTGGGCTATGCATTGGGAGAGCCTCCTAGAATGAAAAGAAGTAAGAATAACATTCTCTGTAAGGTTCTCCAGAAAAATGTGCCCATGGTTATATAAGACTACCATGGTAAACAGACCACCTCATTTCATATCCAAGCATGTGAGAAGGCCTGAATGGGAAGTGTAAAAGATTTACCACCTTCACTATGGGTACATAAGTTGTATTCCACCTTAAAAGTCTGTTTGCACGCATGGTATATTCATTCATAGCTGCGTCATCAAACAAGTAATTGGCAAGAGTTTGCGGCTGATCTCATTCAAGATTTTGAGTATAGGAGTACAAAGTCATTAGTGGATAAGGTATTGTAAGTAATCAAGTTCCTTACAATGGGAGATAGTGCTATGGTAGAGGATAGGCTACTGGAGTTATTGGGTGAGCCTTATTTGGAGACGTGCCTCAATGAAGAAGAATCAGAGGAAGTACATCTTGAGCGTGAGTGCACGGAAAAAGAAAAATAAAAAAGGGTCCATATAGTAGATGTTGAAGAGATGGAAACTTTAGATGTTAACCATTCGGAAGGTATACATGATGTCATAGATAAAATCGATGAGCAAGCACGTGCCTACCATGAGCCCTTGAAAACAAAGAAGGTTAACATTGGGATATAAACATAACCTAAGAAAGCTATCATTAGGGACTATTTGTCAAAAAAAGAACTTTCAAAGGTTATTGATCATTTGCGAGTTCTGGATTTGTTCCCTTACGGGTACCTTAAACTCAAAGGTGTTCACCATTCTTTGGGGGATGAAGATCAAGTTGAAGGAAGTTACGTGCTTGATTCAAGAGGTCTTAACAAATGAATCCAAATTTGTGCGTACGAGGTCAAGGAAGAAATAGACAAGATGATAACATCTGGTATCATTGAGGCAGTGGAAGAATCAGAATGGATAAGCCTAATGGTCATTAGTATCAAGAAGGATGGTAGGATAAGAATTTGTGTTGAATATAGAGATTTGAATGTAGTGTGTGTCATTGATCCTTTTCCAACCCCCTTTACTGAATAAATTTTGGAGGGAGTATCCGAGTGCGAAGTCTACTCTTTCACGAGATGGGTTCTTAGGGTATCACCAAGTCAAGATTACAAAGGAAGACTAGAGAAAGACAAATTTTGCCACTGAATGGGGAATTTTTTCCTACACGGTTATGCCTTTTGGATTGAAGAATGTTCCTGTTGTTTTCTCATGCATCGTGGTACAAGAATTTAAGGACTTCATCCTTAAATTTATTCAAGTTTACCTAGATGACTGGATTTGTGTATGGAATGGTGAAAGACCATTGTGACAATTTAAGATTGATGTTTGAGAGATGTCAGAAATTAAGGATATCCCTCAACATTAAGAAATGTGTCTTTCTACTCCATTTCAAACCCTCTTAGGACACATTATGTGTAGAGAAGGCTTACTAGTGGATCTGCCAAAGTTGCAGTTATTGTGGGATTAGGGGAACCTACTAGTCAAAGCGCAGTGCATGGATTCCTTGGGCATACGAGGTATTATAGAAAATTCATCAAGGGGTATGCCAAGATCACTGCGCCCTTGGAGGAATTGTTAAAACACAAGAGTTCCTTCCATTAGGGAGAGGCACAACAGAAGGCATTTGACACTTTGAAGGATAGGCTTGTCACAACACCCATATTACATTTTCCTTCTTGGGATAATCCTTTCCATGTGCATGTTGATGCCTCAGGGACAACTATAGGAGAAATAATAGTACAACATGGTGAGGGAATTTTTGATCATTCCTTGTGTTTTGCAAGTAGGAAGTTGACACCAAAGAGAACATAATTACACAACTATTGAGCGCAAAGCATTGTCCATGATCTATATGCTACAAAATTTCAGGTAATATCTATTGGCAACACAATTTATATTCTACACAACCACATATCATTGAAGTACTTAGTCAACAAGCCCATGCTACAAGGGCACATATGCCATTGGGTCCTATTACTTCAAGAGTTTGAGTTCACAAGTGGTTGTGAAACCAGGAAAAAGCAATTCAGGACCTAACCAAGGGAAGACGCATAAAGCATTAAGGATACCATGCTAGATGTGTAATCAACTTTTAGTTGTAGCACATTCCCTCATACTTAAAATATATTGCAATGTTCTTGAAAATAGGTGTGGTGCCGGAAGGAATGAAGGATCTGGAGAGAAAGCAGTTAGAAATACACACCACACCCTACATGTTGATTAGTGGAGACCTGTATAAGTTGGTTCATGATGAGGTTCTATGCCGATGTGTATTGGAGCATGAGCGCATGGCAATTATGGAGGAAGCACATGGTGGGATTGCAGGAGGACACTATGTAGGAAATGCTACCGTGTGGAAGATTTTACTAGCATGGTTTTGGTGGGAAACCATCTACCAAGATTGTATTGAGTTTTACAAGTCCCAGTGATCATTGCAGGTGACTTGGAAAACTGGAAAGAGAGATGAAAATCCATTATGACCAATAGCTAGTGTTAAACCATTTTAAAAATGGGAAATCAAATTTGAATGGCCAATTTCACCAGTGCGTGAAGGATTGGTTCACGAGTATATCATTGCTTGCATTGATTACTTAACACACTAGGCAGAGGAAACACCTATGAAGGATTACACTGTAACGAGAACTACTATATTTTTATGGGAGAATAGAATCAGCAGGTATGGTTATCCTTTAATTTTAACAAGTGATAGAGGTACACACTTTCTCAATGAAACGGTTAGGATCATGTTAGCAAAATTTATGGTGGCCCATTACAAGACTACCCCTTATCACCCTTAAGCAAATGGAACTGCTGAGGCATTTAACAAAATACTAAGTCACATGTTGAATAAGATATGTGATGTTCGAACAAAATATTGGAATGAAAAAGTATCAAGTATTCTATGGGGATACAGAAAACCTACAAGAGGTTGAACAAGGCCACACCATTTCAATTGGTGTTTGGCACGGAGGCTATTTTTTTAGTTGAATTCATGTTACCATCGCTACATATAGTGTTCGCAGGAGGGTTAGCTGATGAGAAAGCACTGGAAGAAAGGATTGATAAGTTGATGTAGTTAGAAAAAAGGTGATCACTTGCTAGATGGATTTAGAAGACAAAAAAACAAGAAAAAAGGCATGGCATGATCGTCATATCAAGAACAAGAAGTTTGAGGTTGGGTAGATGGTGTTGTTGTATGATTCCAAGTATTTGTGCCATCCTGAGAAGTTGAAAGTTCATTGGTTGGGACCCTACATCATTTAGTACATTATCTATTCAGGTGATTTCTAGTTACAAGCCTTTGGATGAGATGAGATGACCGGTCATTTCAATGGGAGTAGGCTTAAGCCCTACTATAAAAAAGTCTTCTTGGTGTTTGTAATAAAAGGTAGATTGGAAATTAGTCTAGAATTTCCCTTTATGCTTTTTTTTCTTGTGTTTCCCTTTCTCATTGCTTTTTCCTTTCTTTTTGTTTCATTTTATGCCTTGTGCACTGGTAACCACATTATTTTTTTCCAAATTTGTGTATGCGTAGGGGACCACACATATATTTTAGTGTGGGGTGGATTAATGAAAGCATAAGCTGAAAATACAAGTTAAATGGCCTAGTAGAAGGAAGCACGTAAGGTTGAGAAAGCACATGAGGAAACGATGCATGATAAAATATGGTGTTAAGGCTATAACAAAGACCATGTACAAAGGATGAAGAGCACAGGAACAAAATGAGGTAGGTGAGGGAAAAAATTAGGTAAATGACAGAAGAAGTGCCTTTAATGCTGTAGACGCACGCATAAGAGTCTTCAGTTGGATTGGATTTTTCATGCCTCGAAGGTTGTCAAGTTTTTCGTACAAGATGTGGCACATGGGTAAGGGTGCTTAAATTCAGCTTAGTGGAAAAAGCTGAATTTAGTGTTAAGGCTATAACAAAGACCATGTACAAAGGATGAAGAGCACAGGAACAAAATGAGGTAGGTGAGGGAAAAAATTAGGTAAATGATGGAAGAAGTGCCTTTGATGCTTTGTAGACGCACGCATAAGAGTCTTCGATTGGATTGGATTTTTGCATGCCTGAAGGTTGTCAAGTTTTTCGTATAAGATGTGGCACATGGGTAAGGGCGCTTAAATTCACTTAGTGGAAAAAACTGAATTTAGTGTCAAGTACAGTGGTAGGTGGTATGTCATTTAATGTTGGAAAGAAGGAAAAGCTATAAATATGAAGTTGGGCACATCATTATTTTACCTTGCGATTACAAAGTAAAAGAAGCTCTTGCGAACTAGGGAATCCAGAGATATTTGTGCAAAGAAGAATCAGAGAGATCTAAAGTGCGTGGCTAGAACATATCCACAAACCAAAGTGGAAGGAGTACATGGCGTGGGGAAATTTGGTTGAGGAGTTCCATCTTGTGGAAGGATTTCCCAGTTAGGGTTTGGCGGCTAGGGCATGAAGGAAAAAGGATTTCTTCGCAAGAGTGAGCTTTGGGATTGAGTAGAGTAGTAGAGAAAAGCAAGGGGAAGGAGTTTTAAGTTTATCCCGACCAGAAAATATGGCACCCAAGAAAAACCAATCGTTTCACTAAAGGAAGCAAATGGAAAGGGAAAGGAAAGAAAATTGTTGCCATCGTGAGCACCAATGAAGAATGGTATGCAAAAATGTAATACCCAGATGGGGTATTGATAGGAAAAGAGTGGGAGTCACACTTGCGAAAGATGGCTATGAGCGATTATAACCATCACATGAGCACAACTGAGAAGGAAATATCATTAGAGTTGGTATGTCCATTTAACAAGAGGATGCCAAATGGGATGCCTATTTACAGGGACAAGGTTAAGGTCAAATTAGAGAATGCTGGATTATTACAACTATATGTGTTGCCTTACTTTGGAAAGCGTGAATGAATTTATCAGCATGGTTGATGTTGTGTGTGCATAAAAATCACTTTTATTTTGTAAGGAACAATATGCACATAACACCACAACTGATATCTAAGTTCACATGCCTTATTTGTGAAGGAGAGAGTATAGATGATTATCCGAGTGACAAAGAGGCTATCAAATGAGACTATAGTTGTGTATGACTATAAGAATGTGTCGTGATACTTTGACATCACCGATATTTTAGACCCTATAATGAGGATGTCTATGAACTTGGTGACCAAGCTCAATGACCAGGAATGATGGACACAAGTCAAAAAGGAATGTCTAAATGTATGCCGAAAGATATTAGAAGGAACACTCTATAACTTGTCTGATTTCATCGTAGATGAGAAGCAGTGTGTAGGAGGGAGAAAAGATATTATTTGGTAACATCCTCCTCACCATTATATTTTTAGATATTAGAGTGCCCGATGGGCTACAAAAGTTTGTTTGGGAGTATCCAAAATAGGATCCCTCACCCATAAAAAGGTTTGCAAAGTACACTTGTGAAACCATGACGGATACTCACAAGGCGCACTTGGAGAAGTGGTACAAGTGATTGCGTGATGCATTTGGAGTAGAATGGAGGATCCTAAAGTAGTAACTGTGCTCATGGATGGGGAGGAAATTTTTTTTAGTATATCAACATTTCTGCATTGGCATATTTACATTGACAGATGGGACTACGAGTCCATGGTGCAAGTTACCCTTCTCTTTCATTATGCAATACTTCATCCAGCCGAGTCAATCAGTTTAAAGAGGCCAAGAGACTAAGGTTAGACCTTAGTGAGGTAGATCTAGACCACCATGAGCCGTGCCAAAATCTTGTCTACCCAAAGAAGCAGGCATATGTGGAGAAGTATATCTCCCATGAAGTATAAATGATGAAGCCTTTAACGCCCGATTGGGGAGGACTACGAAAAGAGTGTATTTGCGCATAAGGCTAAAGTTTGAAAAGGGTGCTTACTTGAGAGTGATGTCTCAATTCTTGAAGACCCTACAGGAAGGAAGAATGCCGCACTAAAGAATATAGAAAGAGAAGAGGGTCAGGGAGAAGAAAGCACCAATGTGTAGACCACGAATGGTGGGCACGCCTTAAAGCGATCCTGAAATCCTAGCACTTACATGTAGTTAAAGAAGGAACCTATCAAGGAAAATACCCCATAAGAAGAGGTAGTGGAGGAAGAAGAACACCTCACCCATGAGGAATCACCAAGTGAGACATCACCTATCAAAGAGAAAGAAAAAGAAGAATCTCTTGTCTTGGAATACCCCAGTACGAAAGAAAAAGAAGGTGGTAGATGAGGCAGGACTTAGAAAGAGATAGAGATTCTATATGTCTACATCGGTAACATGGATGATGATGACAACCTCCGAAAGAGGTGAAGACCATCCAATCTATGAGGTACAAGATTCGAGGGAGGAAGGAGATGGGGAGTATAACAAAGAGGATGAGGAGAAGAATGATGAAGAAGAAGCTGAGGCTTAAGGAAAGGGGGTGAGCGGAGAAGTAAATACAAAGGATCAAAGGACCCCAAGCCTCACAAAGGAACAGGTAGAAGAGGTCATAGAGAGATAAGTGGTAGGAATTATCAAGGACCTGGTGGAATAAGAGGTAGAAACACATCGTAGATGAGATTAATTGAAGGAAGTTGAGGGGGAAATCGTAGGAAGAGAATATGATGGCATGAGGGAGATCCCAGTTTGGCTCTAAGATTTCCAAGGGCCACACACACAGGGAGGAAGAGCACATAAGAAACACAAGGTCAAGGAATGGGCTACATCAATGATCCAAACAAGGTGTTACACACACACTTTCAGAGCACTATATCAATGGAACAACTCTTGGCCATGGATTCATTTGATGAGGAAGGTGCATACCCTCGGATGAGGAAAATGCTATCATGGGCATTTGAGTCCCACATTGATGAGCCCAAATTTAAAATAAGATAAGGAGCATTGATGAAGGTTCTAGAAATAAAAGGAATAAACCCCTTGGTGAATGATCAACAATTATTAGATGAGAAAATCTGTAATGTGCTTAACAAATTTTGAGTTGAGGTTGAAGCCAGACTCTTCATAGAGAAATGATAGGGTGAAGTTCCTAGAGGTAGAGCTGGAGAAAAAGAGGAGGAGCTCTTTAAGAAAAGAAAGGACCTGAAGCAAGAGGGGATAATCAGTGCTCAGTTAAGGCATGAGTTAAAAGATGAGAAGGCAAGGGTGCACAAGGTATACAAGAAGATAGAGATGATCTTCTCCATTTACTAGTGCGAGATGCCATTATCTTGAAGCATCTTGACTTAACACCACCCACACAAAAATATAGATCAACCTTACATGTGCTTAGAGGACTTGACTTACATACTCACTTTGGAGAGGTGGTCACTTGCCTTAGAATCCATGAAGAGGCATTGCTACACCAAGAAAAAGAAAAGGATGAAGGTTGTAGAAATTTTTGGTCGAGACAACAAGATCCTCACCAATGTAAAATCCACCATGCAAGTCAGTTCGAGGCTTCCTTTGATAAATGTGCAGATAGGGATAGAGTGGCAAGTATCTTGGTTTCTATCCATGAAATGGAACTCAAGGAGTTCCAAAAAAGAATAAGGGGGAAAAGGCTAAGAAATACAAAATCCTAGCCAAAGTGGAAAAGAAATCGGAGAGGCCATTGAGACCTTAAAAAGCTCAATCAAGAAGTGAATGAAATAATTATACCCCAAATTACTCAAAGGATGAACGCACTTGAGGATTTGGGAAAAAAATTAGAGGAGATCATAGGGACTGTTGGGATGTGGAGCATGTTTTGGTCTTTTCAAATCAGTATTGAAGTATGGAGTTCAAATTGGGAAGATGAAAGGTCATGACCATTTTTTTCTAGCCATGGGAAGATGAAAGGTTATGACAATTTCTTTTCCAGCCGTGGGAAGATGAAAGGTCATGAATTTCAAACTTCTAGGGTCGTATTTTTGGACTTCTCAAAGGATTGTAATCCTATAAATAGAGGTGTTAGGGTATCTTTAACATATCTTGTGTGTTAAATAGGTCTTGAGTCTTAGTGATCAAGAGGTGATCAAGAGTGATCAAGGTTAATAAATTGGGTGTCAATTGTGGTTTAGATCTTTGGAATTCTTTGTGAGTTCATAACTAAGAGAATACTATGAGAGTTGTTTTACTCTTGTTAAATAATAAAATGAGAAAGTTCTTGGTGGATGTATCCCACATTGGTTGAACCACGTTAAATCTTGTCTTGTCTTCTTTTGTGCATTATTTATTTATGCTATTATATTTCTGCATGTATACTTCTGCTATATAGTTTCCTACTGCTGTGATTTGAGGAATTGTTTCCACATATTTGTTCTCTAATTCCTAACAACTGGTATCAGAGATTTGGTGGGTTTTTTGAAGTGGTAAATCACAGGAAAGTTTAGCTTGAGTGGGAGCTATGGTGGATGAGGGAAGATCAAGGGTTGAGAAGTTCAATGGGCAAAACTTTGGTTTGTGGAAGATGCAAATGGAGGATTACTTATATCAAAAGGACCTCCATGTTCCTTTGGATGGAAAAGAAAAGAAACCTACAACCATGTCGGATGAGGATTGGGAGTTGCTAGATAGAAAATAACTTGGGGAAATTCAGTTATGCTCTTGCATATTCGGTTGCTTTCAACATATCATAGGAGAAGACCACGAAAGTTATCATGAGTGCATTGGGAAGTTATATGAAAAACCCTCTACCTCTAATAAAATATTTTTGATGAAAAATTTATTTAATATGAAGATGTCTGAGAATGGTTCTATTGTTGTTCATTTGAATGAATTTAATACGGTTGTGAGTATGTTAAACTCGGTAAAAATTGACTTTGATGATGAGGTCAGGGATTTGTTGATTTTGTGCTCCTTACCAGATAGTTGGGACAGCTTGGTTATGGTGTAAGTAATTCAGTCTCTAATAATTCAAAGCTGAAGTTTGAGGATGTAATAGGTGTGATCCTAAGCAAGGAAATGTGAAGGAAGAGCACTGGATATTCTTCAAATTATGGAAACTCTTTGATGGTGGAGAGCATAGGGAGACAAAAGAACATAGGGAAAGGTAACCACGGGAATTTGAATGATCGCGGAAGGTCAAAGTCCAAGAGTAAGTTAGAATTTTGGCATTGTGGGAAGGTTAGTCATGCTAAGAAATATTGTTGGGATCTTTGGGATAAGAAGAATAAGGAGGAAACTAAAGAGGTAAATGTGGTAGTAGGTGATGTTTGTCAGGATGCCTTAATTATTTCTTTAGATAATATTGTTGAGTCTTGGGTGTTAGATTCAGGGGCTTCTTTCCATGCCACCCCACATAGACATTACTTTACTAATTTTGTTCAAGGTATTTTGGACATGTATATCTTGGTGATGATGAACCATGCAGAATAGTAGGGAAAGGTTGTGTTTGGGTAAAAATGTAGAATGGGAACACATGGATCAGTTTTACAACGGATTATTGGAAGGTTACCAAGGGAGCTCTTGTGGTTGTAAGAGGTAAGAAAACTGGTACTTTGTATTTAACCAATGGTGTTGATTATTGTAATTTAGTTGTTGTAGATGGAGATGTAACTTTGTGGCACCAGAGACTCAATCATATGAGTCAAAAGGGCATGCAGATTATAAAGGACAGGTTTCCTAGATTAAAGGAGTTAGATTTAGACTTCTGTGAGGACTGTGTTTATGGAAAATAGAAGCGGGTGAGATTCCTCAAGATTGGACCTACCAGGGAAGGAGAATAATTTTGATTTAGTGCATACAGATGTATGGGGCTAGCTAAGGTAAACTCTATTGGTGGTTCATGTTATTATGTCACTTTCATTGATGATGCAACTAGAAAATTTTGGGTATATTGCATTAGAAATAAATTTGATGTGTTTGAAACCTTCAAAAGATGGAAAGCCTTGGTTGAGAATGAAATAACTCTCAAGTTGAAATTTCTCAGGTTGGATAATGGAGGGGAGTATTACAGCAATGAATTTCTTGATTACTGTTTGGTAAATGGGATCCACAGGAAAAAGCGGTTCCAAATACTCCATAGGAAAATGGAGTGTCGAGAGAATGGACAAGACAATCATGGAGTGTGCTAGGTGCATGAGGTTACATGCGGAGCTTCCACTCATATTTTGGGTGGAAGTAGAAATCACATTGTTTATCGATTAATAGAGGACCCTTTATGGCTTTGGATGGAGGTACACCCGAGGAGGCTTGGTCTGGTAAGAAAATTAATTTCTCATTTATTAGAGTATTTGGATGTGAGGTATTTTTTCACATTGATAAAGATGATAGGACCAAGTTAGAGGCTAAGTTTGAGAAATGCACCTTTGTTGGATATGGTGAGGATGAATTTGGTTTCCGTGTTTGGAGTCTTAAGGACAAGAAAATATTTTGGTCTAAAGATATTGTCATTAATGAAAAAGTCATGTATACGATCATTTGCAAGAACAAAAAGAGGAATTAAAGAAATAATACACAATGTTAGAGGACATTGCGGACAGCAAGGTGTCTAAGGAGTCGGTTTAGGTGCAACATGTTTCGCACGCCTAGTTCGAGCTTACTCATTGGGAACCCCAAACTCCTGATGTGAGAAGCTCTTCTAGGTAAGAAGGGAACCCAACAATTTACTCCATCTTTGAATTATTTATTGCTCACTCGGCAGTGGAGATCCGAGTGCTTTGAGAAAGCGGTGCGGTGGATGCCAGAAGAAGTGGGAGTAGGCCATGGATGAAGAGCATAGATGTAGTGCCCACTTTCCTTTGACACCTTTTGGATACTTATTTTGATACTGTGATTACATTATAAACATTATTATGTTTTGATTTAGTATGATGTTAGACATTGATCATGGATTATTGTTGATCTTGATTTGATTTTGATGCATGATGATTATTAGAGACACCTTATATGTGGATGATGATATAATATTGACATGGATGTTTTATGGATGTTGTTCGGACATGTGATTTGGATATTATGAGTTGATCTAGAAAATGGATTTTTTTATATGATGATATAGTTGTTAATTAAAAATGCAAATGATGTATTTTTTACTTCGATGTTGTTGTAATTAATTTATATAGTTGGTTTTGTGATTTCATTTATATCATGTTGGATGTTCGATATGGCCACGAGGCTGAAGGAGGTATTTACATTTTTAGGTTAAAAATATCACAACAAAACATCGGGGGATCGGAGACCAACCAAAATGGAATTCTAGGTGAATTCAACAAGGTCACCATGACAACTCATTTTATTGTGTTGTGTTTTGTTAAGGATTCCCATGGGGGGGTTATCTTTACATGTGACCATGGGTATTATGTATTTTATTGATGTGTTATTTTATTATTGTTGTATGTATTTTATTAGTAATGTGTTCCTTTCTTTTAATTAATTAAAATTGTGATAGATTAATGTGAGAATCATATGATTAAAATTTAAATAAATCAATTGGGATATGGGAAAGTAATTATTAGAATTGTTGGCTGTTTGCATTTAATTATGTAAGGGATGTGTAAGGTTGTGTAAGAGCTTGTGTAAGTCAGATTTTGGAGTAAGAAATACTCCACCTCCATGACAAATTCAATTTTTCCTTGGGGGCTATTTTTGGAGGCTTGTGGGACAATTAAAACTTGTCTCATGCCTCTAAATTTAATCTACCAACCATACTTATGGATGGAGATGTGATTTGTGAATTTTATGATGAATTTTAATAAGCATGTTGCTTGTTTTGGGTTGCACTTTCTTACATTTTAATTATTTTTCTATCCCTTGAGGTGTGGGCTTTTTAGAGTGTGTAAGTAACTTGTCATATTTTCACCCACCTCTTTATTGTGCTTGGGAGAATGGAGTTTGTCTTTTGTGTTGAATTGGAGGATGTGTGATGTGGCATCCTACATGGATCCACATCATCCTCTTCTCTCCCTCTTCTATTTAATCCAAACTCTTGCCTTGTTTTTGGGTTGTTGAATCATTTTGTAACTTCCTTGGGGCGCATTTTTCTTGTGTGGAGCTCTTGTTTTTGGAGGAAGTTGGAGAAAGCTTTGCATGCTTGGAGTTTTCTATTTTGGACTATGTTTTGGCATTTTAAGCTTGCTGTTTGGAGACAAAAGTAACCATGGAGAGGTAAGAATTTAACTCTCTTTTTATATGCTATCAATTTCTTATTGTGTTGTGTGGATAGTGCATGCCTTGTTTTATTTGTTGGCTGGTTGGGTAGATTGTCATAGGGATGGTGTAGGAGAAGGCTATGGGGAATCCATGTGGGGGGGAGCGCATAAGGAATGCCATTGGCATAAAAATTTTGTGGAGGGATTTTGGGTTGGGATCCACCATGGAAAAGAAATAGCTTGCATTTCTTACTTTGTGGGGGGCATAAGGAAATCTATGGGGGTATAAGATTTGTGGGGGCATAAGGAAATGTGTGTGATGAATTATTTTGGTGGTTTGTTATTGGTGGATGCCCAAATTCCAATTGGGAGGCATAAGTAGCTTCCCCCATAGACCTTGCTCCTTTGGCTTGCATGATCAAGCCTGAGTTCTATTTTGAAATGATTTTAAATGCAGTTGTGAACTGTTGTTTTTGTGTTGAATTGTGTTTTTTTTTTTTAAATGTGTATGTGAAAGAATGTTGTGTTGTGGAAGCCAGTTGTTGCCATGGTTGAATTACACCTTTGATTGTATTTTGGTTGGGGCTCGGGGCCAATGATGAAGGAAGGCTTCTCTTTTCATTGGATTTCTTGGTTGGGTGGAGAGCATTTCCTTTCCCCCTCTTTTGTTGTGATCAACTAGAGAAAAGAGAAAATGTGCATGTTCTGTCCTGGAGCAAAAGAAAAGTGCAGTTTGATAGTCCCTTGTGAAAACACATTTATTTGTAATCCTTTCCCACTTGTTGTGGATGAAATTGTAATATGTATTTTGTGAAGAAAGATGTATGTAGTTTGATTATGAAGTTATATAATTGAATTGTGAAAGACATTTATACTTTGTCTTGTTATTGGAAGGAAAGAAATGGAACTTTGTTTGTTATAGTCAAACTGTGAAAGATGTATATTATATTGTAATCAATAAAGAATTGCAAGTTCATCTCTCTTTTGCATTGTTGTGATGAAGTTGGAAATATCAAATTGTAATTGAAATCTCTGTTTAGGAATTGGGGAAAAGAAGAAATACGTGTGTAAGAATTATATGGCATTGTCTATTTTGAAATATGTTAAATTGGAAATCAGATTTTACAATTTAACTTGGAAATGATTTGGTTAGAAACAACTGATTGTATTGGATTAGTTTAGGAATGAAGTATCACACTTAAATGATAAAATGGATAGAGTTTTCCTTGAAATGAATCTCTGCTGCAATTTTTAAAACTGGTAAATTTAAATATAATGCACAGTTCGGACCTACACACATTAATCAACTTGAAAATGATATATTTTAGGATGCTAAGATGTTAAGGAACTCATTTTGACAAAGAAATACTTAAGAAAATAATTTTAACATTGCAAATCGAACCCATTTCCCTTCCTCACCGTTTTCTAGCATTTGTTGGACAAAATTCAAATGTAAATTAATTGAACAAATTTAACTTCCTAAACCACTTTAAATCCTTCCTAGATCAATTATCCATGTCTATTTGACATGTTGAGTGAAGGAGGAGATCTAATTTAATCAAATTTAGAAGTTAGAAATTACTAGTTTGTTAATTAAAATCTTGCAGACCATTTTTGTAAAATTGACCCTTTAAAATTTATCAAAATGTAAAATTTATGTTTCTTGTGCAAAGAGGGCATTGAGATATTTCCAAAAGTCCTCATTTTCCCAAAACCAAGCTTCCTAGCTCAAGTTATGACACTTTGAAGTTTTTGTGCCTTGGCGGAAAAATTTGGGAAAATTTTCCCTGATGGGCCCACAACAAAAAATTTCCCATCGAATTGCCCTTAGAAAATATTTTGAAAATTTTTGGCTTGAAAAAAAAAATCATCTTTTCCTCCTCCAGCCCATAGCTAATCAGAGGTTGCCACGTGTCCTCACGGGGCAAGGCGGTGACATCTTTTTGCCCTTTGACCTTTTTGAAATTTTGGAAAAATTTCCTTTTATCCCCATCGGCCCACGACCAATCGCAAGCTGCCACATGGTAGCTTTGGGTGCTAGCGGAGGGCGGACCCTTATGTTTTTTTTTTTTTGGTTTTTACCTTGGGAAAATTTTGGACAATTTCCCCGTGGCCCCGAAACCCCATCCTCACCTTGGGATTTTCTCCTCCGCGAGCACATAGACCAAATGGCGCGCACCTTTCACTCTTTTTTCTTCCTTTTGAAAAATTCACCAAATCACCCCACCGCTCCGCACCTCTCCTCCTCCATTATTTTTATGATATTTGTAGAGCACCACGTGTTCCCGGATGGACCCGCGGTGCGTGGGTGTTGTTTGGCTTCTTTTCTCCTTGGGTGAAATGCCCCAAATTCTTCCATCGCTCTGCCTTTCCCCTTTTCCCCGGTGATGTCTCAACGGCCGCCACATGTCCTTAGAGGACCCGTGGAGGCACAAGCACAACTGGGAAATTTCTCCCACATAAGGGAAAATCCCAAACGCTGCCCCGCGACCCACCGACCTGAATTTTGCTTTCACCCTCTTGACACGTGTCCCCTTGGGGAAAATTTGACCCCTAAACTCCACTTGCTCATATCTTGAGTTTTTGGAGGAGTTAGGAGGACTTCTTTATATCATCGGAAAGGTGAGAAAATTTCCTATCCAATGGGAATGATTTAGGAAATTTTTGAAGCATCAAGTATGAGAAAAATCAAGTTGAAACTCTAATCTTGTTAGAGAGTGGGTATGGGGGTAAATTACTCCCTGAACCTAACTAAGACTTCCAACCCCATAGAATGAACCATGTGAACTTGATATTTTTTAATGAAGGAAAAATATGTTCTAGTAATTTAGATTCATTCCGAACCTAATAGGGTCAATTTTTCCTTGCAACTTGGTTGTGGACACTTCTAGTCAAAAAAAATTATTCCATAATTTTCTAACTAACCCTAGGTTGTTTCTTAGGTCTCAAGTGGGTTGTTTTAACCGAGCATCACAATAGATATTTTATGGAAAGCTAGACTTGGGATCTAGTGGATCTACTCGAGGGCAAGAGATCATTATAGAACAAGTGGGAATATATAATCAAAGAGGAAGATGGAGGAAGGAAAAGATACAAGGCCCGGTTGGTGGTCAAGGGATTTACACAAAAGAAAGGTATAAACTTTGATGAATTTTTTTCTCCTGTTGTTAAAATGACTTCTATTAGAACTATTCTTTGTTTAGTAGCAGTAGAATACCTACACTTAGAGTAGTTGGATGTGAATACTGCATTCCTTCATGGTGATTTAGAGGAGGAATTGTATATGTAGTAGCCACATGGTTATGAGGTCAAAGGGAAGGAGAGGTTAGTGTGCAAATTGAAGAAGAGCTTGTATGGCCTAAAACAAGCTCCACGATGAGGTAAAATAAGTTTGACAATTTTATGCAGGAGCAGGGTTACTCCAGGTGTCACTCAGACCATTGTGTGTACATCAAGAAGTTTCTTGATGGTAGTTATATTATTCTATGCCTGTATGTGGATGATATGCTTTTTGTAGGGAAGAACATGTAGGAAATAAAGGTACTCAAGAAGTAGCTAGGTGACTCCTTTGCTATGAAGGATTTGGGGGTAACAAAAAAATCCTTGGTATGAGAATAACTCAGAATAGGAAAGAGAGGAAGCTGGTGTTATCTCAAGAAGAGTACATAAAGAAGGTCTTGGAGAGGTTTAGTATGCAGGATGCTAAACCGGTTAGTACCCCTTTGGCAGGTCACTTTAAATTATCAAAGGAGTAGAGTCCCAAGATTGAGGAGGATAAAATCCAGATGTCCAGGGTACTGTACTCATCAATGGTTGGTAGCTTGATGTATGCTATGGTATGCACTAGGCCTAACATTTCCCATGCAGTGGGAGCAGTGAGAAGGTTTATGAGTGATCCAGGTAGAGAGCACTGGCAGGAAGTGAAGTGGATCCTTCGGTATTTGAGAGGGACCATGGGAGAAACATTGTGTTTTGGTGGATCGGACACTACATTGCATGGTTATGTAGATTCGGACATGGCAAGAGATTTGGACAATAGGAGGAGCACAAAAGGTTATGTATTTATGGTTGGTGATACAACGGTGAGTTAGATTTCATGGTTACAAAAGGTTATGGCTTTGTCAACCATAGAGGCTGAGTATGTTTCTGCCACAAAGGCAAGTAAGGAGATGATTTAGCTACAATAGTTTCTTGATGAGTTGGGTCATAAGAAGGAATTTAGGAGACTACACAGTGATAGTCATAGTGCTTTATTCATTTAACGAAGAACTCCACTTTTCACTCTAGGACAAAGCACATTCAACTGAGATATCATTTCATCAGGGCAGATTTGGAAGAAGATAAGTTGAAGCTAGAAAATATTCATACCAGTTAGAATCTTGTGTATATGATGACCAAGGTGGTCACAAGGGAGAAGTTGAAGTTGTGTTCAACTTTGATTGGCCTTCATGGTTGATAATGAAGGGTTGAGAACTTTGCTCAGTAGGAACAATCTCCAAGTGGGAGATTGTTGGGGTGTGGAGCTATTTTTGGTCTTCTCAAATCAGTATTGAAGTGTGGAGTTCAAATTGGGAAGATGAAAGGTCATGACCATTTCTTTTCCATCCATGGGAAGATGAAAGGTCATGACAGTTTCTTTTCTAGCAAAGTGGGAAGATGAAAAATCATGAATTTCAAACTTCTAGGGTCAACTTTTTGGACTTCTTAAATGATTATAATCCTATAAATAAAGGTGTTATGGTATCTTGAACATATCTTGTGTGTTCAAGAGGTCTTGAGTCTTAGTGATCAAGGTGATCAAGAGTGATCAAGGTTAAACAATTGGGTGTCAATTGTGGTTTAGATGTGGTTTAACATCTTTGGAATTCTATTCGAGTTCATAATTGAGAGAAGACTTTGAGATTTGTTTTACTCTTGTTGATACTAAAATCTAAGAAATTTATTTATAGACATAGCCCACATTGGGTGAACCAAGTTAAATATTGTCTTGTCTTCTTTTGTGCATTATTTATTTATGTTGTTATATTTCTGCATGTATACTTCTCATATATAGTTTCCAACTCAATTTGAGGAATTATTTCTACATATTTGTTCTCTAATTCCTTACGAGATAATGAACACCAAGGAAGAAGGGATAAGCTTTGAGGAGGTAAGTGCCCTAGTATGCGACATCTGTCAACAAGCACAAAATGAGGTTGATGCATGGGATAAGTTAGAGAGAATTAGGAAGGATTTCCCTCTCCTCCTCCAATGATAAACAAGTTCCCCATTATTTCATTCTTTCCCCCATTTCTTCATTCCTTTATTCTTCCATTCCAACCATTTGTAAGGATCCTCCATTCTTTATTGAAGATTGTTTCTGAGGATGGAGAATAAGCATAGTGTGGGGTGATGTTGGGCCCTAGAATATTAGCTAAGTATAAGAAGACATGTGGGTGCGTAGGACCACATTGAATAAGGAGTGCGGGGTTGAAGGAAATTAGGGAAGGGTTATAGTAGTGTTTTGCAGAGAACATACGGCATGCGTGTGCAAGATAGGACAAGTTTTGGACTTAGCCGCATTCAACATCCCAAGCAGCACATAAGAAAATCGTGCCCTTGTGGATAAGGTGCCAACCTGGTGACTATAGGATCAAGAATGGAATATTCCAGGGCATGTGATAGAAGGATCTATTAAGGAATCATTACAAAGAGTGGAGAGCTTGGATTTGATAAGGCATGCTCCCATGGAGGACCACTTCGACACTTGAAACTGATCTATAACTTTTGAAAGGCATTGTGGTGGTTCTTAACATTATAAATACAAGTGGCCAATAGAAGAAAAGAGGAGGAGAAGAGAGGTGAAGCTCTGAAGAAATATAATGGAGGGTTCTAAGGGTTAGGGATTAGGAGAATATAGGAATCATGACACATTTAGAGGGATGGGTCTGCATTCATTTTTGTAATGTGATGAACATAGTGTAGTTCTCGATTCATGACCTTGCTTTATGCATGGTTATATGAGGGTTTGTTATGACCTCAAGGGATGTAATGTGGTTATTAAACTGGTTAATATGAATATAAGGATTTGTTATGAATCATATATGTGTTCATAAGTATAATACTTATGCATTTCCTTTCTGTATGAACCATTTCCATATGTTACTTGTTATTTCTCTTTTCTAGATGCAAGGAGATGAAAACTTGTTCTAGGTTCTTAGAATGTTGTAGTTCTTTTCTATCCTTATACATTTGAATATTTGTCATAAGATTATGCATTCTCATAAGACTCACATAAAGGAGAGACTCGGCACCCGTGCATGCCTCGGGTGAGTTCCCAATGCCTACTGGGTGATAAGAAGACATGCGTGGGATTAGACTATTGGTCTAAGGGTATAAAAATGACTACACCCACATAGCTCATCATACTAATTTTGGGCGGGGTGATTTTTTTTGGTTTGGGCTGCAATGGGATTAATCCCATATGGCTAATGTAGATAGTAGGGGTTGGTTTATTAACCAACTAACCCACGTATCTCAACATGGCTTTGGCCACATGCTCCTTGTTTTTGCTAAGCCTTGGGCTGTGTGTTATGGTTGTCAAGTTATGTGGCATTACCGTGAGTTGGGTTTGTTTCCTGTTGTTGACTATTGCCAAGTTTTTCACCAAGGTCAATAGGATAATATAGATCCATGTGCATTTCTTGATCCACTCCATCCAAATAAGCTTAGGATGAGCCAGAGTTAGAAATATTAGATCATTGTGGAAATAATAAAAATCAAACTCGAACAATGTGGAAATAATAAAATCAACTCGGTGGGGAGCTAATCACCCCACCGAGCTAATAAAATAGCTCGCTCAAGCTGATTATCTACTTGAATGCACTCTACAACATATAGTCCACTCTTTGATTCTCAATAGGAAAATCAAGAAAATCGAGTTGTGGTGGTAAGCCATGTGGTGGCTTGAGAGCTCACCACGTCAATGATAATAAAATAGTCCTCACAGCCTTGAATGAACTCCCTTACATTACAAAAGTTGAACCTCTTGTTCTTGCGACTAACTTCTCACTCATCGAATACCGAAGATTGCAACCAAATCAAACAACCTTCATTTTTTTTCTTTTCACCACTCATTTGTAATTCCCCAATTGACTTGGTCCCACCTAGCGTTTTACATCTGAACTCTATTTTCAACATGCAAATAGTCGATGGAAATATCTCGGAGTGATCTTACGTATTATGTTGATATTGAAATGATTTAGGGAACATATTTCCTATGAATTATCCTTCGGATCACACCATCCCAATGGGAAAGGATTTTTGTGCCAAAAATCTTATAAACTAAAAATCACATTGCAAAAAGAGATCTATGCAGTATACTACTAACTCCATAATCAAACAACTGATGGTTCAAACTCTAGGACTTGTGGCACTTGGGCTCACTTCCTCCTGATGTGCCACTCTAATATTTGAAGAATACCTCCACACCTCCAATGTACTATGCTAAGTTTCCAAATGAAACCTCAACACTTCCACTTTGTGTGGTGCTAAGTCTCCTTTCCATACCTCAACACTCCCACTTTACTTATAAGCTAAGTCTCTTTGTAGACCTCAATGCTTCCACCGATGCGGTGTTAAGTCTCCTTCTTTTGTCTTGGCATATCACATTAGCCCTCTAGGGTCTTACACTTTGAAATAACCGACACATTAGGAGGTAGCACTACCACATTTTCCTGTTAAGGTCTTACTCTTTGGAAACATAGAAGAAATATAATACTACATCTTCCCTCCTAGAGGTCTTACACTTCAACAATATTAAAACATCACCACATCTTCCCTCTAGGGGTCTTACACTTCAGAATATGTCACATCCATGATGATCAACTACCATTATTCTTTACATAGTCACAATGCCTCTACATAGAATGACGATCCGAGCTGATTTCTCACAAGCCCAATAATTGTGGCTTCAACCCGATTGCATTCACATGCTACCTCTACATGATACAAATCCTCTTGTTGATGAAAAATATTAGGTACCACTTTCTGCTATATGACCATAATTTGCCTCTTCATAGAATGAATATCCGAACTGATATCATATGCCAATGGTGATCAAGTACCATTCTCTACACGGTCACAATGCCTCTACACTGAATGAAGATTCAAGTCGACACTGATGCTAACGGTGATCAGCTACCATTATATTACACGATCACAATTTCTCTACATAAAATGAAGATGTTGGTAGCGACACCAATGAGCTCAACTACCTACACAAATGGTTGACAAATATCCAAGATTTAAATATGAGTTAGATCCTATATCCAAGTTGTAATAACAGCACTCAAAAGTTGATTAGGAGATATAATTGGAGTATTAATCAAACTTTCCAAGTAAGGTAATCCACTAAGTAAGGTAAACCTTTCTCTCAACATTTTCTCACAAAATATGAACTCCAAAAAATATTGCATACTATTCATCAATCTGAGTTATGTAATATATAATTGAAAAATTGTTGACTTACCCATTTTAAAGGACTTTCACTTTCAGGTATTACTTGGTCTTGGGTTGATTTGTCAACTGGTGGTGGAGTAAAAACCTCATTTTCATTTGCAATAGGCCTCCATTCCATCTTTGGCTTGCCATTACTCTAATGGTGAGATGGATGAAGTTTCTAGCAATTGTGCACCTAGTGCCCATTCCTTTGGAAATGAGCACAAAAATTCCTCTTAATTTCCTTCTTCTGGGGTGAGGAACTCTTTCTTCCATTTCTAGACTTTGTATGATGACATTGGTATTTTTATTTTCCTTTTTCACGATAAACGACATCAAATTCTTCATCAAGTGTCCTTCTCTTTCAGCATCTCGCCATAGAATGATTATTCAATCCACAAAAGTACATGGAAAGGCATTCCACATTTTTTGAAAATCATAACCATACTTCTTAAGCTAAAAAAGTAGATCAAAAGTTTTATTGTGCTTATGATTATGGTAAGAAACTAAAGGTGGAATCTCATTACCTCTTCACTAATTTATCTTACCACATCATGCCCGTGATGACAAAGCATAATTTTCCTTCTCGAGAATATTTTTGCAGGACTAGTGGGGTATTCACTTTGATTTTGGAAGCTTGTCTCCCATCATCTTTCTTGGAGAAATATCCAATATCCATTCCCACACTAGGATAACCAAAACCTACAAAATGAGGACAATCATCAACCTGTATAAGGTTAGCAATGCCTTAGCCATTTTTACAGGGCCTCTTCCATCAAATCCCATTTTATCTAATAATTTGGATCCAATACCTCTAGTATGATTTTAAAATGAATAAAATCCATCATAACCTAAATCCAAAATGGAATGGAGGAAGAGTTTTCACATAGAACAACTTACACATGTGCACTCATAGCACCATGGTTTTGCATCAACTAAGTTGAAGGTATTTCCTCTCTCTCGATATCCATAGGGATCAAAATGAATCTACTTCATCAAAATAGTCAGCACAAAGAAGGAAAAATGATACATGGAGGTTCTATCTTTTTAGTAACAAGACCGTCACTCTGTGCAGAGCGGCGATTATAGAACCACCACCCTAACTGGGTGGCAGTCAGGACCACCGGGACAACTGGCGGTAGTCCTGATTGCTCTACATTGGGCAATGGTCCTAGCTCTTTTAGATAGAAAAAAAAAATATGAAATGAAATAACCCATAAATTTGGAAGGTTGTTCATGTCTCTTCTCCTCCATGACCTTTCCCATTCTCTAGTGCATGAGAGGACATGAGAAAGGCTATAAATACATGTTTGTAGAAGAGAATAGGATCATCGAAGCATGAAAGCAAGTGAGCAAGAAGTTCTTAGTGCTTGGAATTGTGTTTTGTAGAAGAAAGGAGTGTTGAGATAGAGCAAACAAGTATTTGGGAGGAAGTGTGAGATATTATCTACTTCTCTTTCATACTTATTGTAAATTTTGTACTTGTTATTTTGAATTGGCCAATAAAAGTGGGAAGAAAGAGAAATTTCCCTTCCCGACTGGTTTTTCCTCCTCTGGAGGTTTCCAGATAAAATTGTTGGTGTTTATGAGCTTAAATTCTTTCCTTTCCTACAATTGTGGATTCTAAGCATAAGCATAATTCATTCACTAGTTATCTCTGTCATTTTCTAATAGAAAGTAGAACAACAACGTTTATTTGTGTTTCTGTGGATAATTCCAAAGTTGAAGAGTTTACAAATCATTTTGGTATCAGAGCTAATAATTATCTAGGATTGTGGTATTCGTTCTTGGATTTGTATGATGTGCGATGAGATCTAAAGGCGAAGAGGCTTTACCTTGCGATCCAAAATTTCTACAAAGAAGTGGAAATAGAGAATTTGGGGACAAATGGAGGAAGAGAACTTGGTCCGTAGAATCGAGATGTTGGAGACCATGATGGATAGGATGTTTAGAAGGCAAGAAGAGCTTGCTGATTTACAGAAGACAACTTCTATCAAACAAGACTCCATGGACTCAGTGGTTTGGGGCTTAGCTGAAAATTTTGGCATAGGAAGGAGCCACCATGAGGAAAGTTATGGGGAAGAGCATGAAGAAGAGACTTCAAACACAAGAGAAAAGGTAAAATCCGATCATACTCCTTTTAAAGTTGAGACGAAAGTTGATATTAAAAGCTTTGAAGGACAAGTAGATGCAGAGTTGCTTGATAAATGGTTAAAATAGTTAGAAGTCTACTTTAGTGTCCATAATGTCACTGAGGCATAGAGGATCACCTTTGTACATGTCAAAATGGAGGGACATGCTCTGGTTTGGTGGGAAACCCATCTAACCACTTGTGAAAAGAAGAAGCATCCTATTGTGAAATCTTGGCAAGAATTTAAAGAATTACTTAGAGCTAACTTCTATCCTATTGGCCACAAGACTAACCAAATGATTAAATGGTAGTATTTTAGACAAGGCAATGGTCAAAGTGTGTAAGACTATACTATGGAGTTTCGGAGGTAGGCCATGTTGCTAAACATGGACTTGGAGGATGAGGATATTTTGACTAAGTACTTGGGAGGACTTCACACTCACCTTCAAAGAAAATTCATCTCCACCAAGCCCAAAGATCTCAACAAGGCATGTGTGTGCAAGCATACTACATAGATGATGAAAAGAAGCAAGGAGAAGTAGAGCCAAGGGAAAAGTAGTCAACAAATCAATAGAAAAAAGAGTATGGGAAAAAAGTAACAAGAGGTAAGTGGAAAGGGAAAGGTAAACAAGCTGCCACTACTTTAAATACTTGTAAAGATCCCAAGAATTTTTGCAAGAAATGTGATATTAATGGTCATACTGACACTACATGTTGGAAGTTACATCTAGAGTTACATCCATAGTTACATCCAAAGAACCAAACCAAGGACTCAAGAAGTCCATGACAAATGTAAATAAATAGAAGGGAGGTGGAAATCGAAGATGACTCTGATGTAGATGAAAGGCTTGGATGCACGACCACCAACATGGACAACTAGGAAGAGGAGATGAGTAGACTATTCCAGATCAAAATCTAGATCAAGAGAACTAAGGTAAATGCTTTGGTGGATACCGGTTCTCAATCTAACTTGATTTCTAAAGTAGTTGTAAAGAAGCTTGGTCTTGAGACTTACGAGCATCCACACCCTTATCCTTTGGGTTGGGTGAAGAAGGGTGTTGAAATTCAGGTAACAAGAAGATGTAAGGTCAAGTTTGGGATAAATTCCTAGTATATTGATGTTTTGGAAGTTGATATTATTCCACTTGATGTTTTTGATGTTGTATTCGAGAGTCCTTACTTGTATATCAGGGATGCTATATTTATGAGAAGGGAAAACTGGTACAGATGGGTCAAGGATGGGATCAGCTACAACATCCGGGCACACCAGCGTAAGACACAAGTTACTATGGTGAGTGCTAACCAAGAAAAATGACTTATTCAGGAAAATCATAATCAATTTTGTTTACTTTTGTTAAAGGATAAACAAGATGGGGTAGAAGTTTTAGAGATTTCTAACCAAGGAAAACATGATTTGGATAGTATTATTCAATCCTTTCAGAAATTTTTCAAGCTCCCAATGGGTTACCACCAAAATGGGAAGTAGAGCATGAGATTCAGCTATTGCCAGAGTCCCCTCTACCGAACATCGGTTGTATAGGAAATCCTTTCTTGAGAGTAATTAAAGTAAAGAAACAACTCCAAGAACTACTATACCAAGGGTGATACATCCGAGCACCTCACCATGTGGTTCACCTATTGTGATGGTGCCAAAGAAGGATGGTTCTTGGAGAATGTGCATCAACTACCGCACTTTGAACAAGATCACCATAAAGAACAAATATCCACTTCCCACATAGATGATCTCTTGGACCAGCTTCAACATGCCAAATTCTTCACGAAGTTGGATCTCAAGTCTAGTTATCACCAAGTTAGAATGAAGGAGGAGGATATATGGAAGACTACCTTCAAAACAAAATAGGGTTTGTATGAATGGTTAGTACTTCCTTTTGGGTTATGCAATGCACCCACTACATTTATGAGATTGATGAATGATGTATTGCAGGATTTCATAGATTCATGTGTCATTGTATATTTAGATGATATTCTTGATTTTTAGTGCCACATGGGAGGAGCATCTAACCCATTTACAACAAGTCTTGCAAGTTCTCAGGAGAAAAAACTACTTTGTAATATGAAGAAATGTGAGTTTTCCAAACAATCACTTGTCTATCTTGGGCATGGTTGGAGGAGGAGAGCTACGAGTGGATCCAAAGAAGGTGGAAGCCATCACTAACTAGCCAACACCAACAGGAGCCATAGAGACTAGGAGTTTTGTGGGAGCATTATAGTACATGTGAAAGTTCATTCGGGTTTCTCCACACTGATTTGCAACACCTCTACACATAGTGGCCACAAAGAGTAAGGGTTTTGATTGGGGTAAGAACAAGAAAATCCTTTGAGTTATTGAAATACAAGATTAGTCATGCTCCAGTACTTGCTCTTCCTAATTTTCAGCAACCTTTTGAAGTAGAGACAAATGCCAATGATTATGCTATGGGCGTGTTTGCTTCAAGGAGGTAAACCCATATGTTATCATTCTGAAACTTTCACTTCAGCAGTTAAAGGATATTCAATATATGATAAGGAAATGTATGCACTAGTTTAGGAAATTAAAAATGGAAGCATTATTTGTTGGGTAAAGAAACTATTGTGCACAATGACCACAAACCTCTCCATTATTTGCAAGCATAGTCTAAATTGCAGCAAGAAAGGCACTACAAATGGATGGGGTTCCTTCAGCAGTTCCATCTAGTGATCAAATACAAGAAGGGTAGTACAAACTTGGTGGTAGACATGTTGTCTAGGCCACCCACACAGGATAATTTTTCCTATTTGGCCACTATCTCTCAGATCGAGCCCTTCACGAAGGAAGCTTATGGAGAGGCATATGCCCAGGACAAAGAATTTGGGGTGACATTTCAGCAGTTGCAGTCCCAAAGGGGCTAAAGGATAAGGATTGAAGATTGTTATCTCAAAGATGGGCTACTCTACCGATGGGGGAAGCTTTGTGTGCCAAAAGAAGAAAGAATTATATTGATGAGGGAAGCACATACCTTGAAAGTAGCGGACATTTCGGTGTTGGTAAGACCCTAGCCCACTTGCAAAGGTATGTGTATTGGCCCAATATGCAAGAAGAAGTATCAAAATTTATACGTGGATGTAAAATTTGTTGTACTAGCAAGCCTAAGACTAGGAAGGAGGGTTTGTATATGCCTTTTCTAGTACCTACTCATCCATGGGAGGACATTTCTATGGATTTTGTAGGAGGATTACCTATGTCTAAACATGGCCATGACTATCTATATGTTGTTGTTGATAGATTCAGTAAGATGTGTATTCTTATGGCATGTAAAAAGACAATAAAAAGCACATGAGGCAATAGATATTTTCTTTGCTAATGTATGGGTGCATTTTGGTTTTCCAAAGTCTATTGTTTCTGATAGGGATTCTAGGTTCTTGGGGAAGTTTTGGACTACTTTGTTTGGACAAGATGGATACCAGTTCATGAGGGAGCACAAATTTCCATCCACAGATAGATGGATAGATAGAGGTGGTAAATAGGACTTTGGTATAACTTATCAAAGGGTATAATAGCAAATATCCAAGGACTTGGGATGAGTCCTTAGCCTACATTCAACATTCCTATAACCGGGAAGTACACACATCCACTATGAAGTCACCATTTGAAGCATGCTTGAGATATCTACCTACAAATCCATGGACATAGAAGTTGGGTAACATAGGATGAGGAGGAGACACGAGACACAGAGGTGACTAGAGAAAACAAATTCATTGAGAGGATCCAGAAAATCCATCTCAAAGTCAAAGAACAACTAGAGAAATATCAAGCCAAGTACAAATCTAGGCACAATCAACATAGGAGAGAACATAAGCTACATGTTGGAGATAGATTTTGGCTTTACTTGAGCAAGGAGATATTACAAGGTCAAGCACAAAAACTCAAGCCACTACGATATGGGCCCTTCACCATATTGGAGCAGGTTGGAGAAAATGATTTTTGGCTTGACTTGCCACCATTTATGAGGATGTACTCTATAGTAAACTGTGAGAACTTGCACCTATATGAGCCATCCATGCTAGATGAAGATGAAGGTCTACAGTTGCTACCTTCCATTGAGGATTACGTCTTGGACTCACGAGGTGAATTAGAGGAGGATGTAGTGTTGCAGTAGAAGGTCAGAGAGACAAGGAGAGGTTCGCAGGAGTCTTGGTAGATTGGAATGAAAGGAAAGACACCAAGGTAGGCCCAATGGTACTCAAAGGAGAAAGTGAGGGAATTATTTCCTCATCTACTCCCCACTAAGCTTTTGTGGGACCAAAATCCTCCTAATTAGGGAGGTGTGATCCATAGGGATCCAAAATGACTCTACTTCATCAAAATAATTCAACACAAAGAAGGAAAAATGATACATGGAAGTTTTTCTTTTAGTAATAGGACTACCGCTCCTGTGACAGAGGCGGTGGTTACAGAACCACCGCCCAACCAGGGTGGTGGTCCTGGACCACCGGTCTACATTGGGTGGTGGTCCTAGCTCTTTCGAATAGAAAACAAAAATATGAAATGAACAACCTAGAATTTGGAAGGTTGTTCATGTCTCTTCTCCTCCATGACCTTTCCCATCCTCCAGTGCATGGGAGGACATGAGAAAGGCTATAAATACATGTTTGTAGAAGAGAATAGGATCATCAAGCATGAAAGCAAGTGAGAAAGAAGTTCTTAGTGCTAGAACTATGTTTTGTAGAAGAAAGGAGTGTTGAGATAGAGCAAACAAGTATTTGGGAGGAATTTTGAGATATTATCTACTTCTCTTTCATACTTATTGTAAATTATGTACTTGTTATTTTGAATTGGCCAATAAAAGTGGGAAGAAAGAGCAATTTCCCTTTTCGAATGGTTTTTCCTCCTCTTAAGGTTTCCAAGATAAAAATTGGTTGGTGTTTATGAGCTTAAATTCTTTCCTTTCCTACAATTGTGGATTCTAAGCATAAGCATAATTCATTCACTAGCTATCTCTATCATTTTCTAATAGAAAGTAGAACAACAACGTTTATTTATTATTCTACGAATAATTCCAAAGTTGAAGAGTTTATAGATCATCTAATCACCACACTGTAACCTTTCTAAGATATCATCCTTGGTTTATAGTTTTGATTTCAAGTGATCATTCTCCTCTTCCAAGGAGTAATACATTGACCGTAGGATAGAGTTCTCTTCTAGATATGATGATTATAAGCTTCAATTTCATCAAGATTTTCTTGTTTGGACATCTTTCACATGGTGCACAGTAACTGTTCACACAAACTGATCCAACTACACCAACTTGAAGCAATCACACTGTTAAATTAATTAAATATGATACCAAAATTTCTCAGAGATTAGCAAGTTTGTAGGCCAACAAATAGCTCTGATACCAACTTGATCAGAAAATCCAGGTCAAAAAATTTAATATATATTTATTTTTTTACGACCTTCGGACCCCTATAGGATTATTAAGTATTACCGATAAAAATCACTCCATTTTAAGTAAAAAAACCCAAAATAATTCAATAACGTAAATCACACTGCACATGGATTGATTACGGAGTTCGGTAATAGCCTACATCTATGTGTTCTTATCAAACCATTCCACTAGTCAAAATTTACAAGTACAATATGACTTTTACAACAAAACCGAATGGAACTTTACTTTCCTACAAAGTAATCCAGACCTTCGAAGAACACCAATGCTAATTCACTCTCTTCCTCCACCTTCCTAGCACACAAGAATCCTATAGAACTCGATTGGCCTTCTAGACATTTGCAAGATGCCCTATGGCATTCCAAAGAACAATTCCAGGATTTCTAAATAAAAGTGTGGCACTATGGGCCAATTGATGAATTTACAATTTGCCTATAAAATAGGTCTTAGCCTCCACAAAATCAATGGCTAATTAAATAGGAATTAAATACAAAAATAGCCTAAAAAATAAATAAGGCCTTTGCAATTTCAACAATATGCCTTTAAAAAGGATTTATCAACTCCTCCTCGATCTCCCTTTTAGAAGGATTGATTATTTACTTTAGCCATGTGTTAAGAATGATGTAGGAAAGGCCTTTTATAGGCCTAAGTGGCCCACATATCTTGTATATAGGGCTTATCACCCTCATCTTATCACAACCACCTATATAGGCGGGATGGTGAGGCTACTGTGTTTTTAAAGGAGAGGCCGGGATCAAATCCCGCCTCCCACATAGCTCAACCATGCTAATTTTGGACATGGTAGTTTTTGTTGGTTTGTCTGCCACGGACTAATCCCATATTATCAATGTAGATAGTAGGGTCGGGTTTATTAATTGACCGACCCATGTATCTCAACATGGCTTCAACCACATGCTCCTTGCTTTTGCCGAGCCTTGGGCTATGTGTTGTGGCCATCGGGTTATGTGGATTTGTCGTGATTTGGGTTCACTACCTGCTATTGTTTGTTGTTGAGTTGTTCACTAAGGTCAATGGGATAATATAGATCCCCATGTATTTTTGATCCACTCCATCCAAATAGGCTTTGGCCGAACTAGTTGGAAATATTAGGTCATTTTGGAAATAATAAAAATCCAACTTGAACAATGTGGAAATAATAAAATCAACTCGGTGGGGAGCTAATCACCCTACCGAGCTAATAAAATAGCTCGCTCGAGATAATTATCTACCTATAATGCACTCTGTAATATATAGTCCACTCGTCAATTATCGATAGGAAAATTGAGTGAAATTGAACTTGTGGTGGCAAGCCATGTGGTGGCTTGAGGGCCCACCACATTGGTGATAATAAAATAGTCCTCATAGCAACCAGGCTCCCTTCCATTAAAAAATTTGAGCCTCTTGTTATCACAACTAACTTCTCACTCATGGAAGATCGGAGATTACAACCAAATTGAAAAACCTTTATTTTTTTTTCTTTTTGTCACTTGGTTTTAATTATCCAGTTGACTTGGTCCCACCTAGGGTTGATCAAAACTTTGACCGGCCACCATTTGCACATCTGACTCTATTTTCAATGTTCAAATAGTCAATAGAAATATCTCAAAATGAAATTTTGTACTATGGAAATCCTGGGAGATTTAGGGAACATCTATCATCCACACTTTCCTCTAGATCAACTTCATTTATGGAAGCCCACTCAATCTCAATGCACAACATGATATGCCAACAACCGTGCTCAAGAGCATTCCATACTTCACAAGAGAAAATCAAGTCACCCTGTCAAGCATATTCAAGATGTAGCAAATGTGTGCTATGTCTATCTGATCACACATGATGATGTAGCTATTAGGCTCCTACAACCTCTTTCAAAGGAAAAGAACTCCATTCGTACTATGTCCTAATACCGACATCTATTACCATGTGGGATGAGCTTGGAACAATTCTATGTAACTAATTTGAAGACATGTTAGATCAACTATCTTTGGTGGAGCAACCGACTAAAATGAATCACACACCTAATGAATAGATGATTGACTTCAACGTTAGATTCTAGAAGAATTGGGACAAAATTACTCAAGTGGTAAGGCCTATAGCCTAGAATGCTTTCCTATATTATTTAACATATTTGAATAGTGATATCTTCATCATGATTCAATCCATGAGAGGTAGGACTTTACCTACTACATAAAACATTGCAATAAGGGTAGAAAATAGTCTCATCTAGGTGGGTAAGTTAGTTCTTAGGCCTCCTACACCCTTGTTCCCAAAGATGTCTCTAGTGCCCCAACCTTCTATTTCCCCCTATTCCAAGTGTAGAGAATGCAACTTATTGCATCCACGTCATATTCTCTAATGCAATAGAAATAAGATGAAGAATTGAAGGACCTGATTAGAAAATTGTCCAATAAGGTCATATCATTAGAGAAGCAAGGCACAAGCCTACAGAGGTAGTTCTAATCAGGTGCAAAGCCAAAACAATCAACCTTGGTGGAATCAATATGGAAATCAGAGATACGTGTAAAACCAACAAAATGATAGATGAAATGTTAATGTACACTTTCCTTTACAAAGTATTCCTCCTAAACAACCCCTTCCAATGCCCAACACAAGTCAAGCAATTGTCCCTTTTCAAAAAAACATGGCGCAGGAGTCTGAATGGTGTTTTCCTTGCAATATGCCTCATATTCCATATCACTACGCTAATGTTTCACACGTATAGGCCTATATGATCCGAATGCTTTTAATCGTGAGCATTCCATTAGTGCAAGCAAGCCCGAGAACCAATAAAAGCTAGAGGCTCCTCTTGAAGCCAACTTGATATTATTTAGTGCTGAGGAATTTTTGTAATCAATCAGGTTACAGATGATACGAGAAAACCACGTGCCCAAGTTGTAGAAAACACAAGGTATAAGAAGAGAATGCTCAAATCTAGTGCATAAGTTTCCATTCTAGTGACACAAGCTGATCCTAAAAGATAGAAGGAAGTAACTAAGGCATCTAGTAGTAAAATTTCTCTCAAGTTCCTACATGTGAGGATCCACACAAAGCTCCTCCTAAATTGGTGTGTGCCCTTCCTTTGGTAGGTCAAGCCTCATGCGCCCTAAGGTCCCTACCTCTATGCCCGAACAAAAGAAAAATGATGTTTTATGCCTCAAATGCACATGTCGGTGGGTCTTCCAATCAGCATTGTGGACCGAGATGAAGAAGATAAACATAAATGTCACAATGTGGGATGCCCTAACTATTCCATCTCAACGCGACTTGCTCCATGAAGATCTCGGCTCAACTTCCACGCGTTGATCCAACTGATCAAAAGCCATGTTCTTATGTCAATATCTACCAAGAAGAGGAGAAACAAGTAAGTAATCTCATCAAAACCCCACCCTTATATATGTCCTTAATCATAGGTAAACATCTTGTCCATAAATATATGATTGAATCAAAGCAATACTTATGTCATTCCTAAAAAAATTGCTGATGTCTTAGGTCTTAAGTATATCCCCTTAGAAAAAGAGTCCCGCAAATTGATCATTCAACTGTCACTACCTTGGGAATCATCAAGGATCTTGAGTTTACCCTCCATGCATGTCCAATTTTGACAAGAACTCAAGATGTGTCAATCATTAATCTACCCCCTCTGTTTGCCCTATGTCTATCAAGGGACTTCACCACTAAAATGGTTGGTTGTTTGTCTTCTAATTGGTCCCATATGTTACTCAAGACAAGGTATGGTACCCGGTTTACCATAAAATCTGAACCAATATTTTCCTATCATGTAGAGTCATATGTCCCATCCCCTCTCAAAGCCAACTGTTTAATATAGAAAGAACAAGTTTTAATTTCTTAAAAGCAACCTATCGCACCTCCTATCCCAGACTTAGTATTGGATGAATGGATAGAGAGACACCATAGATCCGATCCTTATGTTGATGATATGGAAGCTTATGAAATTTTGTTTGGTACCTACTGTATCCTTGAAGAAGAAGTTATGCTGCCATGCTTGCTCAAACAAAGTGAAGATAACCCTGGTCTATGGAAGTTATAATTTGATGCATCTAGAAGTAGAAATGGTGCGGGAGCAGGAGTTGTTCTCATTTATTCTAAGAATGAGAAATTATTCTTCACACATAAGTTGCAGTTCACATGTTCCAACAATGTGGCGAGTATGAGGCATTGGTGTATGGTCTCGCTTATAGCTGAAAAGAAGAAAATCAAGGTGCTGTAGATCTTTGGGGACATAGAACTGGTTATCCATCAAGTGCACAACAAAGAATAATCTTCTCAAAGTTTATAAACACAGATTATGGGATCTTCTTAAGATATTTTATGTTCTAAATCTATAGGTGGTGTCATGTAAGATGAACAAAGAGGTTGATTAGATGGCCGCACTTGGTTTGCAATTCTCTCCTATTGAGGAATTTTTCAAAGCAAACACTCGAGCACATCAAGATGGTGATTAGGCCATCTATTCCAGATAACAACACCAAATGGACAAAGGTGTTTGACAATGACACATAATTGTCTAGTTCATTTAGAATGAAGTTGGCTTCTCATCAAACATGCAAGTGACTTACATGACAAATATGGTGACCAAGTAATATAGCTAAAGAAAAAAAAATTACCTAAAGGGTTAGTCACCTTAGAGCATATGTTTATCCATGATGATGAGTTTAAGGGTGATGAAAAGTATATATGCACAAAGTAAGAATACTACAATTTAGTCACTATTTTGTGTGGAAAGGAGCTGCTACTCAATAAATCTTACACGCATGAAGAAAGGCAAACCTTCATTTCTCTCTACTAGAAATACATTGATATGTTTTCATGGGAGTATGAATACCTCAAAGGATTTGATCCAATTGTTGTTCAACACTCCATTTACCTTGATCTTAGTATCAAGCTTGTCAAATAAAAACAATGACGAATCAATCTAAAGATAGAGCCCCTCATGAGGAAGGAGTTATCCAAACTCATTGAGGTGAAGAAAATATTTCTGATCAAGTATTCTACTTAGGTCACAAATCTAGTTCCAGTGCGCAAGAAGAATGGCGAAATTAGACTCTATGTTGATTTTAGAGATTTGAACAAGGCATCATTGAAGGATAATTATAATTTTCCTTCTATGGAGCAGATTTTTCAGACTGTGGCTATCGCACAAAGATTCTCAATGTTGGATGGGTATTCTGGCTTCAATCAAATTCTGGTCAAGGAAGAGGATCAATTCAAAACAACATTTATAACCAAATGGGGGACATATGCATATCAGATTATTCCCTTTGGTTTGTCAAATGCAAGAAAAATGTTTCAAAGGCACCATGGATATTACATTCAAAGGATATATCAATGAGTTCATCTTTCTCTACCTTGATGACATCACATTCTTCTCAATGAAAAGTGTGGATGACATGACGTACTGGAGAAAGTATTTGAGAGATGCGAAAGATTTTGGTATATCTTAACCCCAAGAAATGTAATTTTACAAAGGCCTAGGGAAATATTCTAGGCCATATGGTCTCAAAATATGGCATCTCAATTAATCTTGAACATGTTTCAACCATCTTGTCTCTTTCTTTTCTAGCGCACAAGAAATCCTTATAGTCTTTTCTCAAAGAAAATAAAATTTGTTACGAACTTTATTCCTAACTTTGTAGGACTGGTAAGGCCCATCACCCTCATGCTCAAGAAGGACACAACCTTTAGATGGAAAACAAAAGGGAAAGAAAGATTCAATAGGATTAAGAAAGATATTGCTTGTGTTCCAACACTCATCAACCCAGATTACTCAAAAGATTTCATCCTTTATTCTTATGGTGCTGATGTAAGTGTTGTTATTGTTCGACACATGAAAATAAAAAAGGGATGGAGAAACCAAAGTGGATTTTTTCATTCGTAAATCAAGGAATATGAATTAAGATATAGTCACATGGAGAAATAGGTATATGCCATCATGCGCACGCTCGACAAGTTCAAAAGCATGCTCTTCAAAAATCATATTAAGGTTCTAGGTTCACACACAAGTGTTACAGCCATCATGATAGCATAAATCAATGAGAAGAGAGTGTGATGGGTGAAAAAATTATGGATTATGATGTGAATATCAAATCCACATACCTAGTAAGAGGCGACCACTCTGCAAGTAACTTGCCGAGGATGCACATAATGAATATGAGACTTCATTATTTCTAGATGAAGTCCCCCCAGACATTTTCCCCTAGGTCAGAAATGAAGGACATTTTTGGTTGTAAATATGAAACATAAACAAAATTCAAGGGACAATGGTGCCCCCTCTTTAAGGGAGAGGTTCCCTTATTGAACACACAAGCAAACAAACAAATCTACTTATTTACAAATGTACAAACTATTAATATTTTGATGAAGATTTGATGCCTTAAATTTTTCCATCACATAAGATTCTCAATACAAAAGAAAAAGGATGCAGAAGAATTAATGATTTAGAAAGTGAGGAAGGCAACATTTTCAGATATATAGTTCTCATAGTAATATCTTACTTATGCATACATGAAAAATAAATCCTAAATCATACACATTTGAATACAAGACATCTATGTAATAGACACAAATTTATAAAGATAACATCAACTGGGAGAACACAAAGTTTCTTATTCAAACATATATAATCCACATGAATCAGATAGAGAATAGAGATAGATAGAACACAAGAAAAGATGAGAATAGAACTTCTTTTGTATTGATTGCAAAATTCATTGTCTCTACATCAAAACATCAAAATCCAACCCCTCGAATGACATGGAGAGATCTTTAAATAGCCCCTAGGGTGGTTACAAATGAGTCTTTTCAGATTGCCTTTCTTTTAATCAAATATCTAATCAAATGTTTATATCACTAAGTTGGCCCCACTTAAATATTACATGACTACAATAAAAGGTGGCCAACTTAATAGAAATACATTAATTAAAAGAAAATCCTAAGAGTTATCCATTGAAGCACTTAAAGAGGTTTCCGCCAAAGTATTCAATTTCAGTATTTGATTTCTGAACTTCACTAGTATGCCTGCTATCTCCATACCTCGAGGAATAGTGGTGTTGGTAGTGGCATGAGTCCAGCTTCCCAAATAGTCTTCCATGTCCTTACCAAACCCTACATTGTCCAAGAATCCTTTATTGGCCTCTTTGATTGAAGTTTACAGAGAAAAAATATCTTCCATCTTCTCCTTTGAAATAGTGTCTGATCTAAACAACTCCTTGACAAATGTTTTGAATTTTTCCTTGATTTCTTGGATAGTGTATTTCTCCTCAATTTTTTTTTGAAGCTGGCAATGAAGATCTTGGAATTCAAATGTAATACAAGCCTAAAAGCTTCTCCCTTTTACAACATGTTTCTTAGTTCATCAATTGCTTCATCTAGAACTTTCATCTTCCAATCAATGTTGAATACCCATTGCTTGGTCAAATTATTCTTCGGATCATCAAACACTTTGTTAGCCAAGAGAACTTACATATCTATTTCACTCATGATTCTGATGTCTTGAATACACTTAGTCCACATTTTCAATTCCCTCAACAGACAACTGAGTGTTGTAGTAAACTTCAACCATATACCAGTGATTTGATCATATGCCTTATAGGCCTCCTCGATGAAATTGAGCCTAGTGACTAACATTTCCTCCACCATAGCTTCCATAGCTTTTCCATAGGCAGCATGCTTATGGATATCCTTAATAACTTAAACTTATTCATTGGTGAGGATAGTAGGAGGAGGCATTGCATTCAAAGGAGTTGGATCAATCACCTTGTCACTTGCTAGCAAAGATCTGATAAAATCAGAGAGAATTTGTATATGTTCTTCAAGATGTTCTTGAGATTGTTTCCCTTTTCCACTCTCTCAATCACTCTAGACATTATTTATTTTAAGTTATGCACTTCACTCTCAGGGGTAGACTCTCCCAAAGGGATCCTTGTCAATTCCAAATCACTCAACACCAAATATTTCTCATCTTTATCCATTTTAGGCTTAGCAATCTCCAAAAATTGTTGGCCTTGAGAATCAGACACCAATCTAGAAGTAGTTCTTGCTTTCTTGGTAGGTGGAGCTGGAGTTGTTCCTAGGAGAGCAGCCACTACATCAAATTTGGGAGAAAAAATCTTAGATGAAGTCTTCCTTTTCTTACTATCTACAAATGGTTGAACCCAAGAAAAAGAAGTACTAGAAGAAGGAGGAACAATAGGCCCCAATGCTAGAGTGCTCATTGACCCTAAGGTATGTGCAACTGATACTTCCAAAACATATGTATCAACATTAGAAATAGGTATTTCCTTGACTAGATTTTCTTTAACAGATGATTCTAGAACAACCATTGTCTCAACTTTCTGAAGTGTGATCTTTTTTATCATCATCTTCTTCTTATTTTTTTGTGTTACCTCCTTCAAGGTTTCTTCATTCATGTTCTCTTGTTTCCTATTCTTCATATCCACATAGATCCACAATTTTCTCAACATCTGACACTACTTTATATTTATTTGGAGAAGGTAATTTCTTACCTTCTTCTTCAACTACTTCTTTCACTTTTTCCATCCTTTCAACCTTCCCCTTTTTGGTATACACCAAGGTTGAAGTTCCAGGAGGGAAGGAGTAGTCTGAGTTGGTATCTCGGTGTGGAAGTAGAGGCCTCTCTTTGAGATGAAGATGCTTCTTGAGAAGGGGATGTCACTCTATTGTTTCGTAGGCTCTCATTTTCTTATCAAACCAAACCTTAGTCCTGACTAAGACTAGGTTTATGATCTCTTACAATTTGTCCTTTTCCTTCTTGAACCAGTCAATAGTTTCAAGGGGAGTATGCCTGATGGTTTTGTCAAACTCAAGAGATTGTAGCTCTTCATCATCATCCTGCATTTCATCAGGTACCTTATAGATGCCAAAATCTTTGACTTGTTTTAAATAAAGACAACCATAATATCTTCTCCTTGCTTCATAAGTGTCTGAAAAAATCTGCTCAATAGTCTTCCACATCAGGAAGGTGATGGAAAGACATCCTTACATTGTTGTCAATGAAACCCTTGATATCAAAACATGACCTTTTCTGAAAGAAATGGAAATTGAAAGTAGCCATTATTCTTTCAACATTTTGAGCATCTAAGGAAGTCCTACAAGTATAATTTCCTAGAGTGATAGGGAATTGTATACCCCTATCTTTTTGTCTTTGTAAGTTCTATGTAGCTTATCCAAGTTGTCTACAGATCTACACCAGGGCAATCTTATCACTATAGAACATGGGGATATTGTAAGGATAATCTTCAAAGCATGCCAACCTGATGTAGGATAAATTTTTGAATTGAATGTAATAACTTCCATAAGTGGATATCAGCTACTTAGCTTCCTAAAAAAATCTCCTGGCTATGTCTCCTTATAAAAGCCCGAGTGTGTACATTATGAAGGCATCATTGACCCTCCTAAAATGATGATTGATGTTCTTCAAGGTCAATTTTGAATAGTACTCATACATTGGAGCATTTTTCTTGGTGTCATCTGGAGAAAGACCCAACCATTCCTTGTATGCTCTAACAATGTACATTAGATAGAGGTCATGTAGAAGGTATGAGTTCTATGCACATTAGCCAACTGTTCAATTAGGTTGGTACAAATGATTTCTCCCCAGTCCAAATTTTGTTTTCCCTCACATATGATATTGATGAAAGGACACATCCAAAAATTAAATTCATTTCTTGTAAGGAGCCCCATTATCCTAGATAGGAGAATGATGATGTCAGAGAGTTCTTCTTTAAAATCACTTTGGTACATGGTCTTAGGAAATCTAGAAGCTCCTTTATTTGGGTTCTTGAACCAGGATTTGGCCACCATGTACTTATATTTATCAGGTTCTTGATCAAACAAGTGTTGATCTTGTGCCATGGAAATGAAATTAGCATCTTCAAAAAATGGGATTCCAAGACCAACATTTATACATCCCATGTTTAATTTGGCAATCACTTGTCCCTTAGAATTTTTGATTTCTCTTGTATCAAGGTCAAAATGGGAAGCACACACCAAATTTATGTCCTCAAATTCAATTGAGACATGGAAACCTCCTACATGGGCTATCCAAGAGTCTTTGATATGTTGAGTGACAGTGGAGGATTCACATCATTGATTCACGCCCAAAAGTCGTTGAAATCCAAGTGTTGCACATCTGTATCTCCTATATTAGGTACAAAGGTCTCAAGGGATGAAAGATGCTCGTGACCCTTGTAGTGAACCTTCATGATGGAAATAGAGAGCCAATGAATAGTAGAAGAGAGGATACTTGCTTTAGGATGAAAATATGGTAGGGAACCGGGTAGGATTGAAATTTGAAAGCACATAGAGGGCCCCGTAAAATCTAACCTTCAACTACTAAATGCATGAAAACGTTCTCGTGGATTAGAAAACACTTTGAAATTTTGAAAATGGCTAGGGGTGACCTGCATTATGGCTAAAACGACTCAGAATGGGATGCGTAAAGCTTTGGTTATGACTGTGATGGTGAAAAATGAATGACCCATCCGTTTACATAACTCCGTTCAAAGAAGGTCATAAAGAAGTAATTAATTAGGGCATATAATGGCTCGAGATATTTAGACCAATTTCCATATAGTGCGGGTATGGTGGAAAAGGAGGCATAGACAACCCAAGACTTCATGGGACTCTCGGACATGAAGGACTAAAATACCCATAGTGGGTGAAGTGCGGAAAAATTGGGTCCATGGGGAAATGAATGTCAGGACACACTTGGGACACATGGGACAAGGAGAGCCACCAAAATCTCCACAAGACACTAGCATTAGAAAATTCAGGAAAAACTTGCACAAGTGGCCCGTGGACATTGGGATACAAGTTAACCACCATGCCAAAATGACCGCATAACAAAGAATTAGTAAACTTGGGATTCAAGATTGTGGATCAACAAGGCTTATGGGTATTGTGGGAATGTGGTTAAATGACATGAGAGACATAGAGAGCCAAAATATCTCAGTAAACCAAAGTAGGCTAGACCACTCGCGAGATAATGCGGGAATTTGGTAATTAAATGCCCAAAACTCTTTAGATGATGTAAATATCTAAAGACCTACAATACAAAGAGAACAACCAAATAGACAAAGAAAAAGACTAATTGTTGCAAAAATACTGACTTACTCAAAATTTTCAAATTTTTATAGCCAAAATACACACATTTTGGGCAAGTGACAACAAACATGATCACATTCCTTTCCGAGGGTGCATACCATCATAGTTTGAACAAAGTAAAGAGAATACATCTGAGGTTGCAATCTATCCCATATGTGTTGATTGATGATCTTCTCTTTAAGAAGAATCTTGATGGTGTGTTGTTAAGGTGTATCAATAACGCGCAAACTCAAAAATTGTTAGGAGAATTTCATGACGGATTCTCTGGTGGATAATTTTATGGAAAATATACAACAACAAAGATCATGATGGCAAAACTATTTTGGCCTACCTTGTTTGTGGACATGCACAATTTGGTCACAAAATGCATAGAATGTGCTTTTTTGCAGGTAAGAAAAGATTGGCAGTGCTTCCCCTCTGACCAATCCAAGTGGATCATCCTTTTGTGAAATGGGGTCTTAACATCATAGGAATGATCAATCCTCCTTCAATTACTACCTAGAAATGGGTGCTAACAACTACAAACTACTTCACAAGATGGACAAAATCCATCGTGCTCAAGGAATCAATCGATTCAGTCATCTTTGACTTTCTTGAGGGCATCATAACAAGGTTTGGCGTTCCTCAAACCATTATCTTTGATAATGCAAAATCCTTCCTTGGTACCAGAATTACTAATTGGGCACTAAGTCTTGGAATATATTTGAAGACTTCTTCCAACTATTACCCTCAGGGAAATGGTTTGGTAGAATCAACAAACAAAAACCTGATCAGGATCATGAAACACAAAATGAACATCAACAAGAGACAGTGGCATAAAAAGGTCTCATGCGTGCTCTAAGAAGATAAGATCACAACCAAGAAGGCAATAGGTACATCACCTTACAAGATGGTTTATGGTAAGGAATCTAGACTCCCATTATCTCTTGAATTTCCTTCATTAGAGTTTTCCAAGCAACTAGAATTGGAGAGCACAGACCAACGAGAAATCAAAATGGGAGAGTTGGTTAAACTTGAAGAATCAAGAAAATCTACCATGATCAATATATAACATCATCAACAAGCAAAAAAAAGTGGTTTGATAGAAAGGATAGGCCTTAAGCTTTCAAAGTTGGAGACATAGTCTTAAAATGGGATTCTCACAAAGCTAAACCAGGATGCCATTCAAAGTTTTATGTGCTTTTGAGTGGCCCATATATTATCAGTTCATACAAGGAGGCTAAATATTTTGAGTTGTCTCATCTTGATGGAGGCGCACTGCAAATCCCACTCAATGGGATATATCTTAAACTCTTCCATTGAAATTTCTACATCATTTATGTATATATTATATTATTTATCAATTCCTTTAAGTGCAAAGTGCACATATTATTTGTTTATACATAGTTCTTTATTCTTGCATGATTTTTACGCATGCTCTTCTTTTGCTTCTAGGATTCTAGTTATCTTCTAATAGTTTTAGTAGTTTTGCAGGATTCAAAATAGAGTTCAAAAATGTTTCATCAAGTGATTTTAGGGACGGTTGTTTCAAGTTGCAGAGATCATAAATTTATAGACATAGAATATTTCATGCCAAATGGATGCTCTAGGCCACTTATCTCCTTCATCTAGCAGGTATATGGCCCCAAAAGTCACCAAATTGTTATCCCTAATAACTCCCCTATTTATTTGGATAACCTATATCTCCATTTTGGCTCTATGGCTTCACATTGTAGGTTGTACACACTTTAGTTCATTCACTTAGCACATATCCATGATGGAAAATCCCCACATACCCCCTGTATGCTCCTTCATTTCATGAATTTTTCCCTTCCATTTTCCTTTCCCTCCTTGTTCCATTTTCCCCTCATGTGCACCTTCTGCGCACCCACCTTCTTCCAAGAAATTTTTACATCTCGCATGCGCACCTTGTACTTGCTTTAAAATCAACTAAGTCCCTAGCCCTCTCGTACACCCCACACATTACTTTGTAATAGTTGTGCCTTGACCACATGTTTCTTCCTTGGGAATTTCTCCCGTTTCTCCCACGTACGTCACCTTTTTGCACACCCTTCCTCTATTTTTCTCCCACACTTCATTCTTCTAGGTGCATACCTTCACACCTTCTTCTATGCCATTCCGTGCCATGTCATCCTCTAAAAATCTGGAGTGTGTTACATGCAACTAACTAGAGTGCGTCACTGGGTGCCAAATTCTTGCAACCAACCGGTGTATGAAACGTGGCAAGAAATGAAAAAACATTTGGCTAACCTTTTAGCTAATCCATGCACACCACGCCTCTTTACGTGCATAGATGGGTTTGAAATTCTTCTCGAAAACCATATTTTTCTACAAATCTCTGATTGGCACACACCTAGTCTCAATCGATAGATACTTATGTAGGCTACAATGTTTGATATTCAAATTAAAAAATTTGGTGAATCTGGTGCGTGAGAAATGGGAAGACATATTTTTGGGCATTGATGAGCAGATTTGATTTCTCTAACCACTATATTTGACATAGATTTCACCTCCTTCCTTCTCCTATACGCCAAACCAACTTAGGGAGGTGCATTTGATAGATAGATTTACATGCATATTTACATGGATTGAATGTTTTTTTTTTGGTGGTTGTATTTCAAATTTGGGTTTTCCCTACTTCTTCTCTTCTTCTTCCATCAATTCATCTATAAATGTAAGAGCTGGGATCATTTTTAATGTTGGAAATTTTATATCCTTAAGCTCTTTGCTAAGGAATTCATATATTTGTATTTTGAGTTGTAGACCTCTAGATCTAGCTCATGTATGTGGATATCGACCTCTTGCGCCATTATAATAGACTTTTCATCCTTGAAAGTAATAGAAGCATCATTTTGTGGTTATTCTCTAGCTTAGCATGTTTATATTCTTCTCTCTTGCCTCCCTCTTGCATTGTGTGCTTGTTGTGTCACTTTAAATTCCTTACATCATCATGTTTTGGTTCTGTTTCATGGAATCAATGGTGTAAATGCTTTCGTTTTGTGCTACTTGTTCCTATCCTTCCCTCATGATTTCTCTTTCATTTTCACTCGAATAGATAGTGTTCATCCCTTTTTCTAGTGTTATCACCTCCCTTTTAGTTTTAGTTTTCCATTTTTTATCCTTCTATCCCTGGTCCCTTGGCATTTTAGCTTAGTTTTCCCTTCCAACATTAGGAGTAACACTAGTAGTAGAAATAGATAGAGGAACCATCCTTCTTCGAAGATCCATCTCAAGCATGCAAGGTCCCACAACTTGGATACGCCCATTTTTGTCTCAAATAACTCATCTCTCCCATATCCAAGACACAAGTGCATGTTTGAACAACCAATATGTAGAAATGTAGAATGTATAAAATTTAATGTATAACATGTAGTGTAATACATGTACAAATAGATAGATGAGTAATGTATTATGTAGGGATGAATATAATGCTAGATGAATATATGATGAATACTAGCATAATGTGTAGAATGTGGGTAATGCGAAGTGTATGATCTAAAGCATATGTCATTAGGTGTAGTGTAGATATGTTAAGTGTATAATGAAAGGAAATATATGTATGCAACATAGAAGTGTATAGTGGCTAGTATGATGCATATCGTGCAACTCTAGTATGTTATATGCCTAATGACGAATAATATGATGTATGACGTGTGACATGTGATGAAACAAAATCTATAATGCATATAGTGCAATGTGTGGGGTTCAGTGTAGTTATATTCCCTCAACAATCAAATGTGAACCGAAGGACAAGAGTGTGTCATCGGGAAATGATGATGTTAAAACAAAAATTCATGTATAAAAATGCAAAAATGATAGATGTTATGATGAATGCATGCATAAATGTCTAGAGGATGATGTAAGGATGCTAGAATGGGGGGGTTATAGTAAGTAGTATGCCCCCAAGATGCACATAGAAGTAGTGGTTAAGTAAGATCATCTAAAAGATCGTCATGGTCATTATCAAAATTATATGGAACAATGTGGGAAACTTGATAAGCAATAGTATCTAGTTGGTTATTCAAATAACCATGAACATGCAAGTTATACATTTCCATGGCATATTATTCATTAGTAAAGGGAGGAAATGGACAACCCTGAGCATACCAGATAGTAAAATTGGGTGAGTAACAAAGAAAGGAGCTATTAAAAATATGCAAAGTACCAAATGGCATAGGAAAAGCTATATTAGTATGACCGGGGTCAAGTGTGCCTCCAATGTAATCTAGCCAAGAGTGGCTGAGAGTAAGTGGAAAAGAAGTATGATAACGTGCAAGGTGAACAACAAGATGGAAAACATGAAGCCCATATGTAGTAGTGAGAATAATAGATCCATGATACAAATGTGGATCATATAAGGGAGAATGGAGGTCCTCGAAGGAAAAACCAAGCTGAAGAAGACCATCGTGTGAACAGATGGTGGATTTGTAGGAAGTTTCAAGTGGTATGTTCTCCCAATAAGAATTATTTATAAAAAAATTCAGGAAGGGAGGTAGTGGTAGCAGACGAGGAACATGCGATAAAGGAGTAGGTGAAGTAACGCAGTGTTCTAGAGTGGACCCGATATAAAGTACCATAGTGTTCTTGATAGTATGAGGTGGTGAAAAAGTGGATGGAACAACATTAACCATACAAATAATAGCTTTGAAGTTATGTGGAGCTTCAATAGGTTGTGTCCCAATAGAATAATAGGGAGTTGTTCGAGCATTGATTGTATCAAGATAATTATCTATAGATAATGTGGGAGGATTAATGGGTGAACATATATGAGAAGCGTCTTGTGGGTTAGAAATGGTAGGAGATGTAGCTATGTGATTAGGTTGAAGAGACCGTACCACCTCGAGGACTAGTCCGGTAGATGGTCTAAAACCCTCGTTGTGTGTCACATCAACTTTGGTGTCCTACGCTAGATGTCTCCAATAATCTGAGATGAAAGAAATACCTATAAGAACCCCAAAAAGCATCAAACCATAAAAATAATAATGTAAATGAAGGGGTCGACTAACCGTGTGAACATGCCCTAGGTTGCTCTTGTACAGTCACACACTTTGTGAAGTAGCGAGAAATAACTATGTGTAGAAAATGTAATAGAATGTGTGCATGGAATAGAATAGAATCCCCCCTATGAAGTGTGATGTAGATGTCTTATATTTGTGCCTTGATGATAGAGCTATGTGGATGCAATTGATCTCCAATGAAATAGATGGATGTAACTCTAGATGGAGTTATAGTAGTAAGTGATGTTAGGTCCCTCATTATGGTCTCATAACTTTATATTTATAGGGTTATCTTGATCTAATTTTGTAATTAACCCAAAAAAATATAACCACAAGAAATATAAAGATGCAAAACAGCTAGAAAGAGCCCAAAAAGTGGCAGGAAAGTGTAAAAGGGACTGGACCTGGTGCCCACAGGCACCCCAGTTGAGGCTAAAATGATGGGAAATGACCGAAATAGATTGGGCATGTGGATGAAAAGGGGTGGTAATGATGAAATAAAATAAAATAAGATGGCCAAAATATGGGGTTAATTAGTACTTTCTTCACTCAATAACTTTCTAAATAGTAGTATGAGACTGTGATAAATATTGTCTAAAGTGCATGATTTTGTGACTACACACTTTCCCATCCCGAAAGCAAGGGTTTACAACTCCGTTTAGGCATTTTAATCAACCAAATCTCATCCAAATGGTGCAAGACATCCAAGGGAATATATTGAATTTGTAGATAGGTCAAACCTATCCAAATGCCAATATGTCTCCATTAACAAGCCACCTTCATATATGCCAATACCACTTTGTATATGAGCAAAACCCCAATTTTGTTATCTTAGTTCACTCAGACCTACCACTAAGCATACATAACTCACAATCCATAAGTCTTAGAAATAACTATACAAGAACACCTATTAGGAGTCCTCATTCACCTTTCATTCTCTCCTTTATGGTAATCTCATATATATATAAATAAACTTGTTTGAAGGAGGATCACAAATCATAAAGTACAAAGTTACGCTTTTTTTCTTTCTTTAATAAATTACAAAGGTCTTGCTTTAGGGTTTGATTATACACCTTTCACACCATGAATATACAACTCTTGACTCACCCACAATGTGTCAACATTCTTTTCACAATTTGCAATACCACCGAAATTCACAGCTTTCATCAATTCCTAAAAGTTTGATCAATTTACATAGTTCACACAATAAGCATCAACACACACGCACCATAAAATTTCACAGAACCTATAAATAATTCTTTACACACATAATTTTTAGCCTTTCCATCAAACATTCATTAGATATCCATGATCAATCACCCATATAAAGGAATTCACATAGTCACAAAGATACAAAAACTTACACAAACACTATATTTCCTTCTTGAAGCTCTTTTCTTGATTTCCAATCGAATGGGAATGATATGAACTAGTTACATTTTCAAATTTATATGCATCCCATATATGCCTAACCAAATACACACCCTCAAACTCATTGGTCAAATGGATGACGTTGACCAAGGACCAAGTTGTTTAGCTCAAATACCAAGTCTTAGACTTCTTGACTCATATTATGATTCCTATGCCCTAGAAGGACCTAATACACCTTCTTATACCTAATTTTATCCTAGTAAAATATTGTAAGCTTTAATATTCCATTATAGTAACTATAACAAACCAAAAATGGCATTCAAGACTCATCTTTCATTTTTGGAGGGAAAGTGAATAGTTTGAATTTTGAAATGCCAAGAAATCATCTAACAAACCTAATAAAACCTATTGACTCGCTAAGACCTTACTAACATACCTTCAATCCAAAATGTGAATTTTTCTATTCTTACATGCATCCTAGTGTTGATGCTCCTACATCATACTCTAGGGGTAGGAAATATATGATCCTACTAATTTATTTTCTTCTTCTTTTTCCAATTCTTTTGTATCTTCAATTTATTTATCCTTTCCTCATTTCTCTCTATTTATTTTTTCTTTTCCAAGAGTCTCATAAACTTAGTTATAATATCTTCTTCCTTACTTTGTTCCTTTGAGAGATTATATATATATATATATTCTTCATTATGTGTCTTGGAAATGACTCATCCTCCTCATTCTTTGTCACACCTACACATTCATAACTAGAAACATGATTAGTTTTAAAATCATGAGGCTTCATTGCCTCCTCCACCATTGCTATCAATTTTTGTTTCTCTTCTTTGTTTGTTGATTCTTAAAATTCCATTTTGATTTCACCTATACACTTTACATTTCCAAAATCAACTTCCATGTTCCTTTACTCTATTTGAGTCCACATGACTCAATTATTTTTATTATTTCTCATTGTAGTTCTTTATCTTTAGCTAACTTGTTATATTATTATTTTTCTTCAACTTATTTGACCTCTATTCCTTTATGGAAGAGTTTCATGAACTCAATCTCTTCTCTCTTATAGTATTCTTCATATTCAAAGGGATATATTACCTCAAGTTATTGCATGATTTACAACCATAAAAATCTTCTTCTATTGTATATTCACCTTCCTCTTCAATTTTTTGTTCTTCCTAGTTCTTTGGGACTTCTAGATCCTTATTCAAGACACTTTCCAATGTATTCATATCTTTATTCTGATTACCTGCATCCACACATAAAGATGTAATGTTAGAATGAAAACATTGAGGACATATAGCCCTTGATTAACTAAAAATGGACTAAGTAGAGGGGATGATTAATCTAAGATATGAAAAAGTGTAATAAAATAAATAAATGTAGTAAATATGAATGTAAATAAGCTAAACTACTATGCAAAAGGAAATGCTAACCCTAATGTGTAAGAAATAAGAGGAAAGAACTAAGATGAATAACATAAGTTTGTTGGAGGGTATCACGAGGTGACTGGAAAAATCAGGAGCATGAACGACTATGCAGAGTCCCAAAAAGGATGGATATGGAGGATCTAACTAGAATGGGACACCTAGAAGAGGACTGGGGTGCCCATGGGTGTTCTAGTATGAAATCGAGGCACTGAGTTCTATGTAGAATCTCTAAAATAATTTTTACAAGGTTGGAAGGTGGTCCAAAACCCTCACTATGTGTCACATCAAATTCATTGTCCTATAATGAATGTCACAAATACTCCAAGCTGAATAAAAGACCTGTAAGACCCCAAAACAAGCATCAAAACCTAAAAAAGAAGAATTAATATAAAGGGGTTGGAATGTCCTCAACGGTCATAATGGTGGACTTACCAATTGAGCATTGCACTACACCTTAGACCCAATGTAGTTCTATGTGTAAGTGTGTGTGAACATGCCCTAGGTTCCTCTCGTGATAGTCGTACTTTTGAAGTAGTGAGAAATAAATGTGTAGAAAATGTAATAGAATGTGTGTATGGAATAGAATAAAATCCCTCCCCCTATGAAAGGTGATGCATATGTCCTAGCCTTGGTGACGGAGCTATGTGGATACAAGTGATCTCAAATGCAATAAATGGGTGGAACTCTAGATGGAGTGATAGTAATAAGCGATGCTAGGTCCTTCATTATGGTCTCATAAAATTATATTTATAGGGTTCTCTTGTTCTAATTTCATAATTAACCCCAAAAAGGTTGACCAAAAGAAAGATAAATATTCCAAATGCCTAGAAGGAGCCCAAAAAGTGGTGGGAAAGTTCAAGAAGGATCGGGTACCCCAGGTGGGACCAGGGCACCCATGGGTTCCCCAGATCGCCCAAGCACCTTGGTCGAGGCTAAAATAACAAGAAATGACTGAAATAAATTGGGCATATGGAAAAAAATAGGTGATGATGATGAAATAAAATAAAATAAGATGGCCAAAATATGGGGGTTAATTAGTACTTTCTTCACTCAAGAACATTCTAAATAGTAGTATGAGACCAAAGTGTAAATAATGTCTAAAGTGCATGATTTTGTGACTACATTTTTCCCCCACTTTATGTTGGTGAGATGAAAGATCAAGAACATAAAGTAGACAGAGATGTGTACACGATGTCGATGAAGAATGTAGTTGAAAGCGTCAAAGGACTAGACAAAGCGTGGAGTGAAAAAAAAATGGAGGAGCCCGGAAACTAAAGATGAAAAATGTGAAAAGAAAAGTAATGAGAGTGAACCTAGGGAAGAATGTTTGTGTAGCTAGCTACTATAGTGTATAATGTACCCGCATGGTTAGTAAATTTTATACTATCGTAGAGTGTTGTTGTTGACACTCGCTATTGTTTTTACCCCAATTTGACTGCTTGTTTCTCATACGGCCAGACCTACAAGGAGAAAACAATCAAGTAGTCAAATATATATGTATGTAAGTGTAAAAATGCTATGTAAAAGATGCATGTATGCAAATATAAAGTATGCAGAATGAAAAGTGTAAATGAGACATGTGCACTGATCCATGTTGTGAGAAAGGGTGTAGAAGGATATCCTATATTGTTGGGGTTTTTTGGGTGATTTGATGCCATAGGAAAAATAAGTGTAGGGAGGAAACGCTCTATGTCCTCCAAGCTCTAACTGCTTCCATGAACTGTGAAGATATCTTTGTATAATCCTGGTTTTCGGGAGATTTGACACTTGGTGGTAGAAGAAGTATAGGGAGGAAATTCTTTGTGTCCTCTAACCTTTAACTGCTCCTCCTAATGCTAAGGACACCATGTCTATAAAATATGTTGTGTATGGAGTTCGTAGACTAGTCTAAACTCACTTATTGTATGTAAACCCACAATGCCAAGGGTGTAAATTACACCGAACTAAACTAGTGTAAATGCACCGTGTGACTATGAAAAACCCCAAATGATGCCCCCTTTTTGGGGGGGTGCATGTGATGTCACAGATAGGAGAATAAAACCCCAAAATAGGACCAACCACATGAAATTTGTAACGTACATGGGGAAGGGAATGTGCTTGGTAGAAACCAAGGTGTGCACAAACAAGGATGGCTAGCCAAAACAAGTGTTAGTACAAAAAATACATGCATGTAAGAAGACAAATGTAAAGTACATAGACAATGTAAAAACTACCAAGCATAACAGTGTAAACACATAAGAAAGCAAGTAAACTACACAAAGCGGGTTGCAAACATGGGACATCACTCATGATGTCACAAGACATGCAAGGCCATCATGGCCACAAACAACAAGCAAGTGTGCACACAAAGCATAGGGAAAAGCCCACATATAAGAAGCAAACAAGTACAGACAAGTAAAGACAAATATACAAAGAAGTAGTCATGGAAGCATGTAATCCTATAAAACAAGTGCTACACATGGAACACCCGTTAGTATGTTAGATAAATAACCAATATGTAAAAGCATGAATAACCAAGTAATGTAAAGTGCTAAGTAAAAATGAAACAATAACACCTGTGAGAGATGAATGTGGATGCCCCCAGTGACCAGTGCAGGAAGGGTAGAAGGCAAACATCTAGGCCACATGTAAAATATTTGTATCTATAATCATAACTAGAAAAATACACAAACACACATGTGTGGATGATATAGATAATGAAATATAAGAAATCAATCTAACACGTGTAGTAAAGTGATCATGTAAAACACTAGTAAACAAGAGTAAATTCCCCTAAGACAATGTGATATGTTGTGGATGGATGGAATGGAATGCAACATGGAATGATAGGATCCACGTGCCTCCCAAGAGAATATTAATGTACGCAATGAGGTTCATTTGGTTTTCCCCATCAGTAGTCAAGAATGAACCGTAAACAAGAGTGAGTCATTGGGAAATGTTTGAAGTGAATGTTGTGTCTAACACACTATGATGAGTATGTATGTAGTGGTGATGAAATGAAACATATAGAATAAACATGCATGAACCTTATAGCCTAAGTGTATATCATGACTTGATGAATGAATGAGTGATGATTTAGCCCTAAGTGTATATCACTATAAGATGAATGGATGAGTGATGATTTAGCCCTAAGCATATATCACTACATGATGAATGATAAAGAGTGGTGATGTAACCTAAGTTATATACCACTACAAAATGATTAAATGTGAGTGACCATTTAGCCTAAAGCATATGTCACTAGCCTATGAATGTCACATGGTGAAAGGTCGGGTGGTAAACGTGTGATGATTCTAAGGTCCCTTGATTTATAAGCCCTCGAAATCAAGTATGGACCGAGTAACTAAAGTACGTCATAGGGTGTTAAGAACAATGCATAGAAGACAATGTAGTATATGTAGTGATGAGAGATGATTATGTGATGAGTAGAATGTGTAAATACGGTATGTGTTAGATGTTTAGAATGTATAAAATTTAATGTATAACATGTATATAATACCCGTAGATAGATGAGTAATGTAGTACGTAGGGATGAATGTAAGGCTAGATGCATATATGATGAAGACTAATATGATGTGTAGAATGTGAGTAATGCACAGTGTATGATGTATGGTATATGCCTATGTATAGGATGTGAGGCAACATGTATAAACATGTGAGGTGAGGACTAGTATAATGTATGATGTATGAATGTGGAAATGGCACGTTGTTGTAGACAAAAATAGAGAATGGATGGTGTATGGTGTATGATGCACGACGTGTGATGAAAACACAATGTGTAATGCCTATAGTGTAGTATGTGGGGTTCAATGAATTTGTAATCCCTCAAAAATCAAATGTGAACCAAAGCATAAGAGTGTGTCATAAGGTAGTGGTCGCATTGTGGTAACCTAAGTGTAGTATTTCTTAAGGTACATTATGTTGAGTGGATTTTTGAGTTGTTTATCTAAAAGGGTTGTGAGGTGATATATGCCACCACTAAGTTTATTAGTGAAAATATATAGACCAAGCCAATTGGGCTTAAATTTTCCTTTGAGAGGTGCCTCAACATTTGTATATTTTTTATCTTCTTTCAAGATGAGGTCACTGACATTGAATTTGTGAGAGCAAGTCTTTATATTATAGGCACGAACAGTGTAAGATTGATATGTGTAGAGATATTCAAGTGCTTGGACACGACACGAGTCCAGCATTTCTAGTTCATGTAATTGGTTTTTATGATATTCATTATCTTTGAGTATTCCTTTGAGAGATATTTGCAAGGATGGTATCTTGAGTTCAAGCGGGATAAAATCCTCGGCACCATAAACTAATGAAAAAGGGGTAGCATTAGTACGTGTACGACCATTGGTATGATAATCCCATAATGTGTATAAGAGTTGATTATACCAATCAATACCATTAGAATCAACAATATTGTATAAGATTTTGACAATAGTTTTTTTGGTGGCCTCAGCTTGGCCATTTCCCTATGGATAATAAGGTGTGGAGAATGATAGCTTAATTTTAAGTTTAGTATAAATTTTTTTAACATTTTTATTTTTTGAAGGAGGTTCCATTATTGGTGATGAGAGTAGAAGGAACCCCAAAACATGTGATAATATATGTGGTGAGAAAGTTACAAATGTTTTTACTAATGGTGTTTCATAGAGGAGCCACTTTGACCCACTCTGTAAAGTATTTAGTAGCGTAATGATGTATTTATGCCTGTCTGTGATTCAGGATTAATCATACCAATGAGATCGAGTCCCAAAAGGGAGAAAGGCCAATTGAGTGCAACAGGATGGAGGTCATATGCAGGTGTATGGTGGATATTACCATGTTTTGACATTTTTCATAATGAGTAGAATATTCAATTCAATCTTGTTCCATTGTAGGCCAATAATACCCTTTGCGTAAAAGTTTTTACGACATATCTTTACCCGAGAAGTGACCACCACATATACTATCATGAATTTACAAGATGGTTGTGGGAATATCTCATGAGTGAAAGGAAACAAATAAGCCAGCCATCGATATCACGTTTAAACAATTCAAATCCCCATGATAACATAACGAGTAGCCTCACGACATAATCGGCAAGATTCATGAGGATGTAATATGTTGGGAATAGTTTGCTTATATAATTAATTATAAATAGGTGTGAACCATTCGGTGGTGTCTTACTGTGGGTGATAGCACAAGTTGTAAGAGGTAACACAAAGATAGAGGGATGTTGTAAGTGCATAATGATGAAAATGGATTATTCATTGATGATGTCTTGTGGGATAAGTGACATGGAACTTGCCATGGAATTTTCATGGTGATTGTCTTTATGAGGAATAAAATGATGGAATAGGACTCAAAGGTGGCTAAAATATATTTTACAAGGGTATTGTATGGAATGAGATGTTCTTCCTTTGTATTATATGTATCATTAACCTGATTGATGACTAATTGAGAGTCACCATGGATGCATAAGTTGTGAATGAGAAGCTTTTGAGTGGTAAGAAATCCTAAAATGAGAGTCTTATATTCAACAATGTTATTTTTACAAGAAAACCCTAATCGATAGGTGAAGGGGAGTGGATCACCATTTGGGGTAATAAAGAATATCCTAACCCCAATGTAAAATAAAAATGAGATCCATCAAATTATATTTTCCATGTATGTGGCTCAAAGGTATAAGTATTGAAATCATCATGAAAGGAATAAAAATAGGTGATGCATCCGAGAGGGGTACCATGGCTAATTGATCAACGATAACCTATCCTTTGATTTTTTTGTGGTAGATACTTTAAAATAAAACTCGGTAAGGAGCATGACACAATGTGCCAAACATCCTAAGAGATGTGTGCAGGATAAGAGGTAACGCAAGGGATCTAATTTGGTGATAATATGTACCTCGATGTGAAAGAGATAATGTCGTAATTTATCCGTAATAAAGACAAGACTCGAGGCCCAATTTTTCAATGTAGATATAATTACACTAATAAAAGAGTAGGGTATGACTGATATAATATATGGATATTTCACATTGAGAATCATCATGTTGTGCTAATAAGGTACTTAAGGCATGAAATGTAGTAGAGATATAATAAGAAAGGTTAGTTAGCTATGGGAGGAACTGGAATAAGTGGGTTTAACAAATAGGATTTGATATGATCAAATGCTTGTTGACATTGTTCATCCCAAATAAACTTAGTATCTTTCTTCATGAGTCATGTGAATGGCTGGGTCCTATCGTTAGAAGTTGTGTGATGAAATGTTGGATAGCTTGAATTTTACCTTGTAGGGAATGAAATTGATGGAGGTTCTTAGGTGGAGGCATGTCGATAATCAATTTAAGTTTTCTAGGGTCAATCTCTATGCCACGTTGGGAGATAATCAATTCAAGGAGTTTTCCCATCGTTACCCCAAAAACACATTTTTGGATTTAAACACACCGATATTGGAGTAATTTCTTGAATAGCATGTGTAGATATTTTGAGTGGGAAGAATGTAGCCTATATTTTGCTAAAATGTCATCCACATAATACTCGATGATCTTATGGATGTAATCATGGAAGATATGTGTCATTTCACGTTGATAGGTAGCCCCCGCATTTTTAGGCCAAAGGGCATAACAATATAGAAAAATGTACCCCATGGCATGGTGAAGGAATGTTTTTCTTGGTCAATGGGATTGATCTTGATTTTATTGTAACCCACAAAGCCATCCATAAAAGATAGGATGTCATATCCGGATGTGGAGTCGATACATAAGCGTCGATATGTGGTAAAGGGAAACTATCCTTATGGAAAGATTTTTTAAATCAAGGAATCCAAAGGCAAAAATTAAACCATCTATCTAGTTTCATTACATGGAAAATATTATCCACCCATTCGGAGACAATCAACAACGTGAATAAACCCTACGTCTAAATTTTTTTGAATTTCTTCCTTAACTAAGAGGGCTACTTTAGGATGCATCTTACAAATTTTCTATTGGACGTGTTTGCACTGGTTAAGAGAACAATATTGTGCATTTCACGAATGTATCAATACCCAACATATCACTATAATCCCATGCAAAAATATATGATAAGTCATGAAGGACTTGCTTGATATTTGTTGGAAATAAAATTTTCTGGGTGGACAAATTTGTAGGATTCTTTCCAACGCTTTGGGAATCAAAGTTCCTCTACTTAAATAATGTATCTTATGTGTTTTCATGTGTGTGAAAAGGTGTATTTTCTTGATGACATTACAACTAGGGATCCAAAGACGGGCACTCCATTGACCTGCGACAAAGATAGCAATTTCTTGCTAGAGAATACTTTGTCTGAAGAGTGGGAAAAGGGGGTGAGAAAAGAGGTAGGAGAACTAATGTTGCGGGTAGAAAATCAGATTCCCGCACACACTAGTTAGAAATTTCATCACATGCATTAAAATCAATTGAAGAAAAAACTTTGCAAATAACAACAAGACTAATTAGAATTTATGAGAAAAAGTATACATAAATCCCTTAGTCAAAAAGGCTAGAAACTCCTTCTTGTATTCATGCTCGAGAAGAAATTATACATAGTATGAAAGTGGAATACATTTGAGAGTGGGGGAGAATGGAAGAATTTTCTATCTCTTTTTCTTTTCAAAAGGATCTCTCTCTCACGAATTGACAAAATGACTATCAACTAAGAAATTTCAGAAGAAACTCAAATGAGGAGCTCATTACAATTTATAGAAGAGGAACAACTCTTCATCTATCCCCCAATGACTCTTCGTATGTCTTGACATGACTTAAGACTCTTCACATTCCTAGGAAAATATTAAGTCCCTTTTTATAACATAAAGGTGACTTATTACATTAGAAACATTAAGACATACAAAAAGTGCAACCCCCAATGTGAAATCAGAACATTAAGGAGAACGAAAGTTGGGGGAGAGGAGAGAGAGAGAAAGAAGGATGAATCATGTCGATGAAGAATCTTCTCCTGTTGACTCCTAGAAAGCTATGTTAGATTGACCCCGATACCTTTGAACCCTTTATGGTGAATGATTTTCTTATCTTTGCCGAGATGGGTTCCTACAGCAAAGTTCTTTGGTCAGCAGGAGAGAAACCACCTCCAAATGACCCATAAACATCACAAACTAAGTGTTTAGAAATGTTTTTGAATGGAACCTTTGGAAACCGTGGGTGTTTCTCATAAAGATCCCCTGAAGAGTTTGAATATTTGGAACAAATCCCACCTTGACTCCCTACAACATTGCCACACTACTTAGTTAATTTGAGAACGATCCCGATGAAACACACTTATGAATAGTGTGACGGTATTGAATACAAATTCCACCTCACACATATTGATTGAAGCATGAAAAGAGTGTCAAAATATGTTTTTGAGATCCATGTAAGTGACCTCACTATAACCTACTCCCGCATACTCTGATGATAGAGACTGCACTGGTTTCCCCTTGCGAATTTGAACTTCATTATTTCTTGACACTTACTATATTTGGAAAGGGCAACTATTTTTGGTAAGTGTCAAGATTTTTCCTCTTTGGTCCCCAAATGGTGATGTCAACTTGGATGTTCAACTCTCGGTATGTTCCCTTTATGAAATTTGCCCTTAGGAACCACTTACTATTTTTTTAGTAAGTGCCTATGAGACAACTTACTATTTTTAGTAAGTGTAAAAATTCAGCTCTTTCAAACCTCAATTGGATATGACAACTTGAATTCCTTCTTCTCCTATGTGTTCCTTTCACCTTCTAGATCAGTTTGCTATTTTTAGCAAGTGCTTATGGGACCACTTACTATTTTTAGTAAGTGTCAATTTTGGACCAAGGTGACCTTTTCGATGATTTTCACCCGCGATATTTCTTTTGTGTTCATTGCCTCCTTTACAACTTCTTCAAATGGTGGCTTACCTAAAATAGCAGTCTCCCATGTAGAAAGCATGCTATTTTTAGTAAGTATGATTTTGGTGGTTAGATCATGGTGAGACAAATATTTTTGATATGGTTTTTTTAATATCAATCCCTTGAAATTTCAGGCTTACCCAATCACTAGTTTATGAGATTTTAAAATTTAATTTTATTGCTTGGCAACGATCGCAGGCATAGAAGTCATTAATGGAGCTTGGAAATTGTAGGTTTCCTTTTTGGCCTTGGATTGAGATGAAAATTATGTTTTTATATGGGTTTTTTCTTCTTATTTCACTAGTGAATTTTCTCTTCAAACCGATTGTCGGTTGATCGGGAAATTGGATTTTTGTTTTCGTTGTGAAAAATGGAGATTTCTTCAGATTAACAATCTACACTACAAACAAGAGATCTATTACTAAGGTTTTTATATCCTCCAAAAATTGTGAAGACAACAAAAAACCTTGTCTTGATCCGTGCACTGGTTTGCAAGATATGTTGATTTCTTTGTATGGCAGCAATGAAGGTTTTTCATATGGAAATATTTGTTTCTCTCTTCCATTATTCACTTATTCGATCAATCCTTCCTCTAATATCACTATAATTTCAAAATATGGTGGCCATGGTGGAGCTGGTTTAGTGCATCAATGGTGGTTAAGATGTCTGGAGAAAAATGGACAGAGCTCCGACATGGTGTGCAACTATGGGGAGATGAAATGGAGGGAGAAAAATGCTAAGTCCTGGCTTTAACGAATTCAAAAACAAATAACAGGGGCTGGGTGAATTTTAGTTTCCTTGATGTCCATTTAAATAAAGGGGTGAAAGGGACATCCATTTTCACATCATGCCCAGAGTTGACACTTGTTAAGATCTGAACGACTAAGCATTAGGGCTAGGGAGCTTGAGGGAAGCACTTGGGGGCTGAAATTTGGATGTATGAGGACCAAAAGGAATTCCTAGGGCTGTGAACATTTTACTGTCCCCTATGTCCCTTTAGCTAAATGGATGAAAGGGACATCCATTTTCACATCGCACTTGGAGCCAACACTTGGTGGTCATCCGCAGTGTGAGGGGATAGGCTCCAACAAGATTCTGGGGGCTAAACTTGGTGATGCAGAGGGTCCTATGAGTGATCGGGGAGATAAAAAGGGTTGGGAACATTTTACCATCCCCTATGTCCCTTTTCTAAAGGGACAAAAATGCGCCAGGATCATGGAGCTAACACGTGTCCTCTGCAAGAATTGGCTAAGTATGGAACATTCGCCTTGAAACAACTTGTGACGACGATAACTTGAGCTCTTGATGGAGTTTTTTGAAAAAATGTTATATGAATTTGACTGAAAATTTCATTTTGAATCCAATGTCATGGGCCTCATATATTTATTTATCCATTTGATCCCTAAAAAATTAGATTTTTTTCCTGCTCCTGAATGGGCATAAAAAAACTGGATATAAACCTATTGCACCTAGGTGTTATGAAAAATATGATTCCACCATCTTGTAGGGATATAAATTAAATTTATGATGAAGTATTTTTAGCTCCTAAATCCATACAGAGCTCCTGTAATCACTTCCTGAAGCTCAACAATGTTTTTGGCCTCGTGCACTGCCTGGGCTTGAAAACCCTATTTATGATGAATATGCCCCAAAACCTCCAAATCCTTCCTGAATCTTCCAAAACCTATTATAAAATGTTTATTGGCACTTTAATTTATCTCCATGTTTAATCTTTCTCCTCTATTCCGCTCTAGGGGGTCGCACTAGTCCCGGGAAGGCCAATGGTAGCCCTTCCCAAAACTACCTAAAATTGGCATTCTTCAAGAACTCCTAAAATCACCTAGGGGATTGAATTGAATTTCCTAATTCACCTAGGGGATTGAGTTGAAATCCACTAGGGTGTTATTGTACTAACTGGGTAAGGTCGGTGCTAAGGATGGGCAGACCTAGGGTGCCTTGGAAAGGTAAAACTTGAAAATTTTGACACGGGGTATCATTGTCATGCTTAAAAATTGTAAATTTTCCTATTACACATTTACATGAAAACAATGGCTCTAGCTTGGGGACATGTTATGGAATGAGCAAAGTAAAGACATGATATGAGGAATCCCGAATCTCAACTTATAACATATTGACCAGCACCTTATCCATTGGGCCTGCTGCGAAGTCATGTAAAACTTATAAGAGAGAGAAAGCAAGGAAGAACATACACAAATAAAGGAAAGGAAGTAAACAACACACATTAAAATGAAAAGACACACACAAAAGAAAGGGAAACACACCTTACAATTACCTATGGTACAAGGCGGGGGAAACCTACTTTCGTTGAAGCACTTTTCTTTTCGGGGTTATTCCCGAAGAGGTAATACGAATGTCGATGTCTTGCAAAGCCGTTGATTGGTTCAAGGAAGTATCCTCCTTTCCTCAAATGCCTATGAAATCCAGGTGCTTTCATGATCATCTATGCACTTCATAGGAGTGAGCCTACATGATCTTTTTGTTTCTTAGGCCTTCGCCTAGAAATTCCCTTGCCTTTACGTTCTTTGAGATAATTTTCAGAGTTCTAACCACCTTTCATGCTTATCCATAACATCGATCTTTCTTTGAACATTTCATCATCATTCCAAGGATGATCTTTGTTCAATTTGTTTAAATTTTCTAATCTCTTCTCATCACCATATTCATTCTCTGTATTTGCAGAAAGTTCCAAAGTGATGTGATCAAGTTGGCTTTGAACATATTCCCAATGCTCTTGTTGCAGAAAACTCACCTCAATGTAAGTTAGCTCAATGTTTTCCCTATCATCTCCCACCATGATGAAAATGTTGTTCTCAAAATTGAATATGTCCAAAGGAGTTTTGAGGAATTTTCTTCTTTTTCTTTCATGAACTTCCTCTTGTATTGTGGAAGAAGGAGACATGCTTTCGCTCTCACATTTGTCATTGAGGAATTCATCTAACCTATCAAAATGCTCCATCTCCACATTAAACATGGGTGTATCGAAATAAGGATCCCTCATTGATTCAAACTTGTCTTGTATCTCCATGGATTGAGTCAAGATTTTGAGGCTAAGATGAGGATTTTCAATTTCTTCTACATCTTTCAAAATATCTTCTACGGATGAATCTTCCAAATTTATCTTAGAAGCATATTTGTTTTTAAAATAATTTCTATAGTGTGACTTAGAGGAGTCATTAAAAAATTATCCATACCTTCCCATGATTTATTCAAAGAAACTCCATTTGTTTTTTTGTGCTTGGTTTTCTCCAAGGCTCTCTTTTATCTAAGGATAAACAATTCTGACTTATGAACCCCTCTGACAAGGAGTTAGGGTATGTGATTTATGGGAAAGGTACTCCTTTGAGCTCAAATTCCATATCATCCTTGACTTCAAAAATTAAATTGGCTTCCTCCATATGTTCATCCATGATCGAATCGGAAGTGATTTTGATTCTTCAATTATTTCCACTTCTTCGCATATCTCCATCCCATCATTAATTGAAAATTCTGCAAAGATATTACTTATGAACACCCCAAACTCATCATTTTTTATTTCTTCATCATCAATGGAGTCTTCAAAGCATCAAATCATCCATCATGCAACTTGAATTTCCATCCATTGAGTATGTTATTCGTTCGATGAGTGTATTTCATACCAAAATTAATTAATGAATGATGATTCCATCTCCATGTCTTTCTTAGTAAGGAATGGAAAATTTTCATCTCTTTTTGATGTAAGGAAATAATTTCCTATCTTACCTTGAAAAAAATCCCTTGGATCATCTGATTTTTGTAATGTATACTTCATCTTCTACACCAAAACAGTTTCTTCATCTCCCCTTTCACAGGTATGGTCGCAGAGGACCAGTCCATTTTGATTTCACCACACAAATATCTATAGAATCTTTTACTTAGGAGCATGTTGAAAGAAGCTGGAATATTGGCTACCAAAATGGTGGGGAGCACTTTCTTTTCTGGGAAGTCAACCAAAGAAACTTGAGCATCCTTTATTCTACCTACCAATGAAACTTATTTAGATTCCATGGAATAGCAAGATCCATTCACACGTGTCAAGGTAAGTCCTAGGGCATTCATGAATTTCATGGGTATCACATTGTCAGAGGCTCTAGAATATATAATGTAGTTATTGAGTTGGTAACCTTTGATCAAGAGGGACAAGTAGAAGGGTTATACCTTGTTAGTTTTGGATGCACTAAGTACTAACATGTTATGTGAGGATCAAGCAGACGAGGTAGGTATAAGACCTATAGCAATGAGGTTTGTTACTTTAAGTTTGGGGGTGCCCTTCACACAAGATATCAATGAATATTTCAAATTGGACCGAGTGTGTTTGTAAGTATTATAAATATGTAAATTTCACCTTAGTTTTACTTGTATGTTCCACATAATCAAATGGTGTTGGGGAAAGTGAACTTGACGTTCCAGGGGTAATAGAGGTTTTACATGGTGAAGGTGTAGTTACTTTAGGATTTTGAGTTTCTTTACCAGGTGTGGTAACTGGTTTAGAAGGAGAGGGAGAAGATGGTTTTTCTTGAGCCATAGTGGGTCTAGCCTAGGTAGCATTTGACAAAGGATTATTTTTAGAAATAGATTTTGAATTGGAGGACATACTAGAAGACTTACTTGATGAGGAAGTGGGATTCTTGCTAACCAGCGGGTCTAGTTTTTCTTTGGTCAAGTCCATTGACGGTGGTAGCAGTTAGACCTCATGTTGATGATATTATTTTGTGGAATTTCAATAGGAGGATCTTCTTCTTCTTCTTCATTGCAGCTGTTGAAGATGAATTTTCTTTCTTTGATTGATCCCACGTGAACACCACACATGAGAATCTTAGATCTTCTTCATCATCTTCATCTTTGTCTCCTTCAACATATTCGATAAGGCCATTTTGAGTCTCACCATTAAATTTTTGACCTCAAGGTAGTCTCCATTACCACCTTATTCTTCTTATTCTAGTTCATTAGCATCACAAGTAGCATTTACCGGTAGTGCTTCAAGAGCAAGCCTACGAGGATGCGGGTGATTCTCATATGGTTTGGAGGATTCAACTTCCTTGGAGCATTCCACATGGTGATTTGAGACAATTGTTTCTTCATGGCAACCATGTCGTTGGCCATCTTCTGAATCATAGGATTAGTGAGAGATGGGCTTGAACTTTGGCCTTTATGTTTTCCATTCAGGCCTTTTATTTTTTTTAGACAAGATCAAATCATCTTCGGTCTCTATCGCATAGTCTTGTGCTTCTTTCAAATCCCTAGGTTGGGACCTCCTAAGGAAGAAACAATTTATAATGGTAGAGAACTAATGAAGAACCTTTTCAAGATGTTTTTAAAGGAACAAAATCTTCTAGAATCCTCCTAATTATTATTTTACAATAAATTCTCTCATTGATTCAGAAGCCTCTTTCTTCATTTGCACCAACTAGACCAAGATATCCTGGAAGTCCTTTGTGGTTTTGAACCTATGTTCAAATGTGCTTCTTATATCTTCCTAGTAGGTAATAGACCTTGGGGCAACATATAGAACCATTCGGCTGCCTTCTCCTGTAGAGATTCCACAAATATCTTGACTGATACATCCTCATGTTCTACACTCAAAATTCCTCAAGCAGTGATGAATGCTTCTACATGCTCCTCGGGAAGTTGAGAACCATCTCCTCTGAATTTTGGGAAGTTTTTCTCAAGCCCTTTGGTAATTCATGGAGTGGTTGAGGGAGAGAAAGTGGGCCAGTATTTCCACCCCATGGTACATTTGGTCTATGCTCTTCATGATCAAAATCTACCATTCCATTTCGATTCGGGATATTAGTCTTTCTAAGGCTTGATTCAGATTGTTGATCTTGCATCTTCTTCACTTGAGCTCTTTCAATCTCCTCAATTTGAGCTAATATATCTACTTTAGCTCTTTCTTCTCTTTCCCGAGCTTATTCTTACATCTCAATGTTTTTGAAGTCTTCAACATTCTCGATGATATCCGGAAACTCCATGTCTAATTGGTTGATGATTCTTGGACTTCCAGATGGGACCGGTTACTTGACAAAAGGGAGACCTTGAGTTTCGAGAAACTCTTTTCTTCTTTTAAGATGGGATAATTTTATACTCCTTGTCTTTGTTGTCGGGTGTACCTTCTATCCACTAGCTTGAAAATCTATACTCTTCTTTACAGGTTCCTCAATATGTCATTGTCTTTCTAATTCAGCAAGACATTCTTATTCGAGGTCAAGTACTCTCGTGAAATGAATTACTATGTGAAGCTTTGTATATTATGCAAAATAGATTCCCTTAAATTAGAAGTGATGTCTTCTTGGATATGAAACAACAATTTAGGTCTTTCAACAGGAGGGTTGCCGAGTATAGCCATTGATGGAAGGCATAAGGCTCTTAATTTGTTCCAAATGTTTTTTATTTTTTGGATATCTGATTTTTTTGTAGTTTCCTAACCTTCTATTTGTATTCGGTGCAGATGGTGCTAAATATTCCCCACATTGGGTGCCAAAAAAAAATTTGTGAGAAAATTTTTCAGTGGACAAATTTATGGGTTTCTTTTCAATGCTCTGGAATCGAAGTCCCTCTACTTAAATGGTGTAGATTATGTGTGTTCATGTGTGTGAAAAGGTGTATTTTCTTGGTGACATTAAGGTCCGGGGATCTAGTAGGGGAACTCCATTGACCATGTGACAAAGATAGCAATTGCTTGCTAGAGAATACTTTGTCTAAAGAGTGGGAAAAGGGGTTGAGAAAAAAGGTAGGATAACTAATGTTGCAAGTAGAAAATCAGATTCCTGCACACACTAGTTAGAAATTTCATCACATGCATTGAAATCAAGAAGAAACAACTTTGTAAATAAGCAACAAGACTAATTAGAATTTATGAGCACAAAATATTAATGAATCCCTCAATTAAAAAAGGCTACAAACTACTTCTTCTTGTATTGATGCTCAAGTAGAAATTATACATAATATGAAAATGGAAGACATTTAAGAGTGGGGGAGAATGGAAGAATTTGATTTGTATTTAAATTTTCACAAGGATCTCTCTCTCATGAATTCACAAAATGACTAGCAACTAATAAATTTCAAAAGAAGCTCAAATGAGGAGCTCATTACAATTTATAGAAGAGGAGCAACTCTTCATCTATCCCCCAATTACTCTTCATATGTATTGACATGACTTAAGAATATTCACCTTCCTAGGAAAACATTAAGTCCCTTTTTATAACATAAAGGTGACTTATTACATTAGAAACATTAAGACATATGAAAAAGTGCAACCCCAACGTAAAATTAGAACATTAAGGAGAGAGGAAGTTGGGGAGGAGAGAGAGAGAGAGAAAGAAGGAGGAATCATGTTGATGAAGAACCTGCTCCTATTGACTCTTGGAAAGCTCTATTGGATTAAACTTGATACCTTTGAACCCTTTGTGGTGAATGATTTTCTTATGCTACAAATGGGTTGTTGTGGGTAAGTTATTTTGTTGTAGGCGAGAAATCGCCTCCAAATTACCCATAAACACTTTGTGAACTAAATATTAAGAAACATTGTTGAATGGAACCTTTGGTGACCATGGGTGTTTCTCATGAAGATCCCCCTAAAGAGGTTGAAGCTTTGGAACAAATCCTGCCCTGACTCCCTGCAACACTTTGCCACACTACTTAGTTGATTTGAACACGATCTTGATGAAACACACTATGAATAGTCTAACGGTGTTGACTGCAAATTCCACCTCACACATACTGATTGAAGCATGAAAAGAGTGTCGAAAGACACTGTTGAGATCCATGTAAGTGACCTCACTATCACCTACTCCTACATAATCCAATGATAAATACTGCACTAGTTTCCCCCTTGTGAATCTGAACTTCATTATTTCTTAACACTTACTATATTTGGAAAGGAAACTATTTTTGGTAAGTGTCAATATTTTTCCTCTTTGGTCCCCAAATGGTGATGTCAACTTAGATGTTCAACTCCCGGTACATTCCCTTTGTGAAATCTACCCTCAGAACCACTTACTATTTTTAGTAAGTTCCTATGAGACAACTTACTATTTTTAGTAAGTGTGAAAATTCAGCTCTTTCAAACCTCAATTGGATATGACAACTTGAATTCCTTCTTCTCCTTGTGTTCCTTTCACCTTCTGGATTAGTTTTCCATTTTTAGCAAGTGCTTATGGGACCACTTACTATTTTTAGTAAGAGTCAATTTTGGACCAAGGTGACTGTTCCGATGATTTTCACCCACGATATTTCTTCTATATTCACTTCCTCCTTCGCTACTTCTTCGAGAGATGGCTTACTCAAAATAGAAGTCTCCCATGTACAAAGTCTATTATTTTTAGTAAGAATGCTTCTCGTGGTTGGATTATGGTGAGACAATTTTTTGATATGGTTTTTTTATTTCAATCCCTTGAAATTTTAGGCTTACCCGATCACTAGTTTATGAGATTGTAAAATTTGAAAAACATTTACCTAACAGCACAACCATTAATGGAGCTTGGAAATTTTAGGTTTCCTTTTCAGCATTGGATTGAGATGAAAATTACGTTTTTGATGTGGGTTTTTTCTTCTTATTTCACCGGTGAATTTTCTCTTCAAACCGATTACCGGTTGATCGGAAATTGGATTTTTGTTTTTTTGTGCAAAAACGGACATTTCTTCATTACGAATAATCTATACTACGAATGAGAAATATGTTACCATGGTTTTTAGCACCTCTAAAAATGGTGAAAACAAAAAAATTTCATTTCAATCCATGCAAGATATGTTGATTTCTTCGTCTAGCGGTAATGAAGGTTTTTCAGATGGAAATCTTTGTTTCTCTCTTCCATTCTTCACTTCTTCGACCAATACTTCCTCTAAGATCACTGTGATTTCACAATATGGTGGTCATGGAAAAGCTGGTTTAGTGCAGCAATGGTGGTTTAGACGTCTGGAGAAAAATGGACAGAGCTCCGCCAGGGTGTACAACTGTGGGGAGATGAAATGGAGGGAGAAAAATGCTAATTCCTTTCTTTAAAGCATTCAAAAACACATACCAAGGGATGGGAGAATTTTTTTCCCTGATGTCCCTTTAGCTAAAGGGACAAAAGGGACATCAGTTTACACATTGCACCCAGAGTTGACACTTGTCAAGATCTGAACGATTGAGCATTAGGGCTAGGGAGCTTGAGGGAAGCACCTGGGGGCTGAAATTTAGACATATGGAGGACAGGAAGTCATTCTTGGGTTGGGAAAATTTTACTGTACCCTATGTTCCTTTAACTAAAGGGAAAAAGGGACATTAGTTTGCACATCATGCCGTGGAGTTGGCACTTGGTATTCATCCATGAACTTAGGGGATAGGCTTTGACAAGCTCCTGGGGGCTAAACCGACGATGCGTAGGGTCTTATGAGTGATTAAGGGGATAAAAGGGCTGAGTGAATTTTACTATCCCCTATGTTCCTTTGATAAAGGGATGAAAGGGACATAAAAATTCACCAAGATCCTAGAGATGACATGTGTCCACTGCAATAATTGGCTAAGTATTGAACACTCACCTTGAGCCAACTTGTGACGACGATAACTTGAGCTCCCGATGGATTTTTTTGAAAAAATTTTATATGAATTTGACTGAAAATTTCCTTATAAATCCAATGGTTTAGGTTGAATCTCTTGATTCCTCTATTTTATCCCTAAAAATAGTAGTTTTGTTTTGGCTCTGACTATGCATAATAAAAACTAGATATAAACCTATTGTGCCTAGGTGTTGTGAAATATATGATTACACCATCTTGTAGAGATCCAAATTTCCTTTTTGATGATGTATTTTTAGCTCCTAACTCCATCCAGAGATCCCAAAATTTCTTCCCGAAGCTTAGTAATGTTTTTGGCCATGTGCACTTTGCCTAGGCACGAAAACCTCTGTTTCGATGAATCTACCCCAAAACCTTTAAATATTTCTTGAATATTCCAAAACTTATTCTAAAATGTTCTTGGCACTTCAATTTATCTCCATGTTTAATTTTTCTCATATTTTCCTCTCCGGGGGTCACACTAGTCTTGGGAAGGCTAGTGGTAGCCCTTCCAAAACTCACTGGAATTGACATTCTTCAAGAACTCCTAAAATCACCTAGGGGTATTGACTTGAATTTCCTAAAGTGCACATAGGGGATCGAGTTTAAATCCACCGAGGGTCATTGGACCGACTAGGTAAGGCTTGAGGATGGGTAGACTGAGGTTCCTTGGAAAGGTAAATTGGAAAATTTTGACACATAGGTATCATTGTCATGCTTAAAAATTGTAAATTTTCCTATTACACATTTTCATGACAAAAATATCCTTTTGATTGGAAGGGGTGAGAGAGGAATCTAGTAAAATTATGTATGGATTTTCAAATATGCCTAAGTTATCTGTATTGTTTCTTCGTTAAGAAGGACATAGTGACATTCAATATACGAGTCGGTTGGAATAGTATCGGGTGGATTGGTGTCATCGGTAGGGATATAAAACTCTCCAAGGAAAATCATATTAGTGAGCAAGGAAGGGTGATGCCTCTTATGGTGGAAAGAGGGAAGATGATCATAAACACCCATATAATCAAGTAATGCATTATCAGTAGCAAAAGTATCAAGGGTATCCCAAAAAAAAGATGCATCATTACTAATGATCTTCGGATGCATTAAGGGAAGTGATGTAACATGATAGGTGGTATAATTATATGAAGGATACGTAGAGAAGGATGTTGGTACCCTATCCAAAACTTTTTGATCATGTGGGAAGATCCCGAATCTCTGTGATTTTATGCTCTTGTTGATCGTGAGAAGATAAAATAGTGGAAATACTCATAGCCTAACCAACCTGTACTCTAGAGAAGTCTTGGGTAATATCAAAGTGAGAAATGAGATCAGTGGTTTTTTCAATAGAGTTACAATACTCAAAAGGTGATGGATCATCCAACACATCATAAACAATGTGCTCTGATGATGGAATTTAAGTCATGCATGTAGTGTAGAGGGGATTGTGTGCATAACATGGATCCAAGGTCTCCCAAGAAGAATATTGTAATTAAGGTCATTAGGCATAACATGACAATGTATAGTAATTATACATGGACTGATGGTGACTGGTAAATAAATAGTGCCTAAGACATGCTTGGGGATATTATCAAAGCCACTAATAGAGATAAAAGAAGGAACGAGAGATGCTTCTGAAATTCCAATATGTTGAAGAAAAGTGATGTTGCAAATGTTGAGGCCAGATCCATTGTTGACTAAGGCACATTTGAAACCTACTTTGTTAATACAAACTTGGATATACAAGGGAGGGTCATGTTCTAAAACTGCTAGAGAAGGTAGATCATCGATTGTGAAAGTGATTTGATCCTCATTAAGGGATAGAGTGGAAGTGAAATTATGATATACATATTTAAGTGATGTGTGTAGAGGAATGTAATGAGTAACCAAGTAATTTTTAAGGTTATTGAGGCAATCCAGGTGATTTTATAGGTAAGCGTGAATAGAGATGTTCATGATGATAAAATTTGAAGATAATGAAGGGAAGAAAGATGAAAGAATAAGAAGTGGATAATAGTAAAAAGTGTGAAAAATGTAGGGATATACTCATGATGTTGGAATACGAACATAAACCCTAGAAGGTGCCATGAAAAAGGATCAAGTTCACCAAAATTATTAACTAAAAATGGACTAAGTAGTGTGGGGATAGTTAATCTAAGATATGAACAATTGTACTAAAGTAAATAAATGTAGTAAATAAGAATGTAAATAATCTAAAACTCTATGTAAAAGTAAATGCTAACCCTAATGTGAAAAAGGAAAAGGAAAGAACTAAGTTAAATAACAAATGTCTCATCGGAGGGTGTCGCAGAGGTGACTAGAAAAATCGAAGCATGAACTACGTGATGTAGTATCAAAAAGGATAGATCTGGAGGATCTATCTAGACTGGGGCACTTGGAAGAGGATTGGGGCACCCACGGGTACTCTGGTATGAAATATGGGTGACCTGGTCTATGAACAAGCTCAAAACTAATTTTTATAGGGTTGGAAGGTGGTCTGAAACCCTCTCTGCGTGTGTCACATCAACTTCGTTTTCCTACGCCGAATGTCACAAATACTCCAAGGTGAAAACAATACATGCAAGACCCTAAAACAAGAATCAAACCCTAAAAAATAAGAATGCACATGAAGGGGTTGGACTATCCTCAATGACCACAATGGTGGAATTACTAATTGAGTGTTGCACTACATCTCAGACACGATATAGTTCTATGTGCAAGTATGTGTGAACATTTTGTAGGTTGCTCTTGTGTCAGTCACACTTTGTGAAGTAGAGAGCAATAACTATGTGTAGAAAATGTAATAGAATGTGTGCATGGAATAGAATAGAATCCCTCCCCTATGAAGTGTGATGTAGATGTCCTAGCCTTGATGATGGATCTAGGTGGATGTAAGTGATCTCCAATGTAATAGATGGATGTAATTCTAGATGGAGTGATACTAGCAACTGAGGCTAGGTCCCTCATTATGGTCTCATAACTTTATATTTATAGGGTTCTCTTGATCTAATTTTGTAATTAACCCCAAAACATCTAACCACAAGAAAGATAAAGATGCAAAACGGCTAGAAAGAGCCCAAAAAGTGGCGGGAAAGTGCAAAGGGACCTGGGCACCCACAGGCACCCTAGTTGAGGCTAAAATGATGGGAAATGACTGAGATAGATTGGGCATGTGGATGAAAAGGGGTGGTAATGATGAAATAAAATAAAACAATATGGCCAAAATATGGGGGTTAATTAGTAATTTCATCACTCAAGAACTTTCTAAATGGCCCACAAGAACTTTCGTAATTAACCCTGAAAAGGTCGACCACAAGAAAGATAAAGATTCCAAATGGCTAGAAAGAGCCTAAAAAATGGTGGGAAAGTTAAAGAAGAATCGGGGCACCTGAAGTGGTACCAAGGTGCCCATGGGCACCTTAGTACTAGCCCGGCACCTTGGTCGAGGCTAAAATAGAGGGAAATGACCAAAACAAACTGGGCATGTGGACAAAAATAGGAGGTAATGAAGAAATAAAATAAAAAAAGATGGCTAAAAGATGGGGGTTAATTAGTAATTTCTTCACTCAAGAACCTTCTAAATATTAGTATGAGACCAGGATAAATAATGTCTAAAGTGCATGATTTTTTTACTACATCCCCTTTAGAAGCTCCATGAATGATTTCTTCTTCTTCCTTACTCAAACTTTTCTCCTCTTCATTCTCTCTAAGAGATTTCAAAAATATCTCTATAACTTATTCTTCCTCATTTTCCTTATCCTCTTCCAATATAACTCTCTTGAATTCTTCTCCTTTTGTTCTTCTCATTATTCTTATTCATATTTCTTCCTCTTTTATCCATTTCCTTAGATGCATCCTTTTTATTTTCTCTATGAGTAGCTTAATGGGCCACTTGACTCTTTTAGTCATCTCAATCCCTCTCTCTTGGATTTGTGATTTCATCCACCATTCTATCAACATGGACACTTGATCCAAATCTCTCTTAAGTGCACTTATTTCTTCCTCCATCCACTTCTCTCTTTTCCTCTCCATCTCTCTTCTTTTCTTCTTCTCTCTTTCTTCCTTTTCTTTCTTTCTATGACTGATCAAGGTCAACACCTCCTTCAATAACTCCTCATTACCTTATTTCATGTCCTCTTTTATCCTTTCTTCTTTAGTTCTATTATCCTTGTTTTTATTTTATCTTCATTCATCTTGTTGAGCCACTTGGACATCACATAATCATGCTACCTAGCCAAATCATAAATCTCACCTTGGGTTTTCTTATTCTTGACCTGCATATTCTCCATTAACACTTACAAATAAACTTGTTAGCTTCAATAAATAATTTCATTTAACTCCTTATCTGATCTTGCATGATCTGATACCATTATGATGTAGTCAAACATCAAAACAAACATAAACGCCATCCATGAACAAGGAAAAAATATCTAACTTCTAACATACTTTGCATTGATGTTCATTAAATTATCTAATGAGGTTAAATCTTGCACAAAACTAGATTCTTAACAACTAAAGGTCCTTTCCAAATCAATAATATGGTTTTCAATGTTCCCTATGCATCTGCACCACATCATTTCACTCATGAATTAGATTATTCATCATTCAAACTAGTTTCATACTCCTTTACCTTAATTTTCTCTCCTTCTTCACTCACTAGCTTTTGCAATATTAGGTGATGGTAGCTTCATTCATCTAGTGAGAATTTCCATCATATTACCCTATTTAGCATCCCTCTCAACATTGTTAGGATGATCACCAACATAAATTTAAATTACCCAAGACATCACAACACCCACCTTATACAAACTTCCTTCCTATTCCTTAAGACCAGGTGGTTGCAACATAAATGGATGGGAGGATTTAGAGCTACCCCAAAAATTTATAAGCCTCCTTAGTTCCTTTTGGCCTTCCCAATATGCTTGTAAAATTTGGGAATCCAAATCTTTGTTTTTTTCCCTAGTTCAAATTTTGGAAAAACACAAACACCAAAACAAACATAAACACCATATATAAACAAGGAACAAATATCTAACTTCTAATATACTCTACATTGTGGTTTATTAAATTAGCTTATGAAGTTCAATCTTGCACAAAACCAGATTATTGCTAACTAAAGGTCCTTTCCAACTCAATGATTTGGTTTCCACTATTCCCTATGCATCTTCACCACATAATTTAAATCATGAATTAGATCATTCATCATTCAAACTGGTTTCATACTCCCTTATCTTAATTTTCTCTCCTTCTTCACTCACTAGATTTTGCAATATTAGGTGATGTTAGCTACATTCATCTAACAAGACTTGATATCATATTCTCTTATTTATCATCCCTATCAACATTGTTAGGATGATCACCAACATAAATTTAAATTACCTAAGACACCACAACACTCCCCTTATACAAACTTTCTTCCTAGCCCTTAAGACCAGGTGGTTACAACATACATGGATAGGAGTATTTAGAGCTACCCCAAAGTTTAATAAGCCTTCTTAGTTCTTTTTAGCCTTCCCAATATACTTGAGAATTTTGGGAACCCAACTCTTTGTGTTTTTCCCTACTTTAACTTTTAGTCTCTAAGCCTATACGCCCTCTAGTAGGTTAGAGAAAATCTAAATTTGTCTATATCTTCCCTTATAATGATATTTAATGCATAAAAATGGGGTTTTTGAGTACCCATGATTGATTTCTTCAATTATAGGAAGTTTCATTCTTCTATTACAAATATTTCTTCCACTTCCCTTTGTAACCTAACCCTTCATATTAGCCTTTGGAGTGTACATTGTCCTCTCATGGGGATGTCATAAACATCAAGAATTTTTACCTATGGAATTATAAAAATCTTCTTGAATATGTTAGAGGACCATGTTGTTATGATATTTTCCAAATTTCAGAAGCAAATGACTTGATTTGAGGGCTCACCTATCGTGCCCTAGCTCTTTTTCATATTATGTGCCAGGAAGCCCGAGAAGACTCTTTTAGTTATATATTTTTCTAGAAGCATATTCAAAACTCTATATTTTGCAACTAGATCTGTATTAACAATATGAAACATAATATCTTACTAGTAGTGTTGGTTAGAAAAAATGTATCTTTAATTCAAGCGACAGATTCGAGGACAACATTCCTCCTCTTTATGGGAGAGGTTTCCTTATTCACCAAACAAAAGAAAAACCTACTTATTTACAAATATACAATCTATCGATATTCAAATCAGGATTTTTTTGCATCAAATGTATCCATATTCAATTATTCTCAATACAAAAGAAAAGAGGTGAAAGAATTAATGATTTAAGGAATGGAAATGGAGAAAATTTTAGATGTATAGATTGTAAAGTAATATCCTACTTATGCATGCATGAAATTTGTTATGATCCTCATGTGTGGATTTCACTAACGCCTCGAGGTTTTGGTGTAACGGTTTGTTACATTTGGTATCAGAGTGACCACCCGTGTTCAAATCCCACTCAGTTGGTTACATCGTGTAGTCGGGGCCCGTGGGGTGCCTAAACGTTGGTGAAGCGGGGCTCATACATATGGGAGTGCGGGTGCAAACCCAGCCCGAGTCGGGCTCTATGGAAGCATGGTGGGATGTTATGATCCTCATGTGTGGATTTCACTAACACCTCAAGGTTTTGGTGTAACGGTTTGTTACAAAATTTCAAGGGTGCATGAATATATATATATCTCGAATACAAGACATATATGCATAAACAAAAATTTCTCAACATTACATCAATCGAATTGAAAAAAAATTTCATATTCAAATATATCAAATCCAAATTCACAAGATAAAGAATAAGAATAGAGATAACACAAGAAAAGAGAGGGAATGACGTATTCTGAATTGATCTTCAGTGGTTCTATATTTTCCACATTCAAAGCATAAAAATCCAACCCCTCATAATGATACAAATAGGCCTTATATAGCCATAGGGGCAGTTACAATTGGAGTTGATTCAGTTTCTCCTTTCTTTTAATTAAATATTAGAACTTAATCAAATGTTTATATCACTAAGTTAGCCACAATTAGAACTTACATCATTATAATAAGAAGTGGCCAACTTTGAAACACATTAATTAAAATAAAGGCCTATACACTAGATGAAGGAACATTAAAGGAAGATGGTGCCACAAAGATTCACTTTGAGAACTTGGTTCTTTAACTTCACCAATGCTTTTGTAATCTCCATGCCTCGAGGAATATCAATGTTTGCAATAGCATTTGTCCATCTATCCAAGCAACCTTCTATGTTTTTTCCAAAATATGCATTTTGTGAAAAACCTTTGTTTTCCTCAATGAATATAGTTTGCAATGCACAGACTTCTTCCATATTCTCCTTGGTTATGGTGTCAGATTTGAACAATTTATCTTTGACAAGTGCCTTAAATTCTACCTTAATATCTTGCACTGTATTTTTAATCACGAATCTTCCTTGAAGAATTAGCAACGAAAGTCCCGAACTCATCCAATATGTAAGCTTTGAAGGCATCACCTATCTGGAACATATTCCTCAGTTCATCAATTGCTTCTTCCGAACTTTTATTTTCCAATCCACACTATACACCCATTTCTTTGAGTCATCAAAGATCTTGTTTACAATGAGAATTTTCTCATCAGTATTGCTCATTTTCCTAAGGTCTTTATGCATTTTGTCACATCTTGAGATCCTTCTCTAGGCCTGCAATGGTTGAGGTGAATCTTTGTTGAATTGAACAAATGTTATCATATGCCTTATATGCTTCCTTGATGAAATTCAGGCCAGAAATCAACATTCCATCCACCATGGCCTCAATTTCCTTTCCATAAGATGCATGCTTATGAATATCTTTGATGTTTTGTACCTCCTCATTAGTCAAGACAACAGGGGGTGGCATTGAAGTTAGAGGAGCTAGATCTAATACTTTGTCACTTTCCAATAGAGACTTGATGAAATCAAAAAGGTTTGCAATTGTTCTTGAATTGTTCCTGTGTCGACTTCCCTTTCTCAACTCTTTCAATGAATTTTGACATAGTTTCTTTTAGGTTATGAACCTCACTTTTAGGAGTGGACTCACCTAGTGGGATTCTTGTTAATTCTAAATTAGTCAAAGTTAATTCTCTTTCATATTTTTCTATCTTTGGTTTGGCTATATCTAAAAAAATTCCTCCCGAATCAAACACCACTCTTAAAGTAGTTTTATCTTTCTTGACAGATGGAGGAGTTGTGCACAAGAGAGTAGATACAACATTGAATTTTGGTGCAAAAATTTGAGATGAATATTTCCGCTTCTTCTTTATCAACAAAATGTTGGACCCAAGTGAAAGTGGTACTAGAAGGTGGGGTGAAAAGTGTAGTGCCAATCAGACAAAACATTTCTAATTTTAAAAAATGAAAATAAATTTTGGATGCGTGCTGGCAAGGATGATGTGATTGATTAGATGGCATGTGGGCTCTCAGATAAGGATATGGGCATCCTATGCAGCCTACAACCTGTCATTATCATTACACAATAATTTTAGCATTTTGTATGGGATCCTATGTGCGGATCACATGAAACCCTGGAAAAAAAAAAAATTAGCATTTTTTGGATAGTGCAGTGTGCATGAGGCATGGATATATCCTCACGGAAAGCTCACCATTTTCTATTACAACACACGGAGCTCCAACCTGATCAGTCTTCTCCCAGCCTGTGCGCCAAAGTCGGGGCCTTTTCAAGTGATGTATTTGGAAACGATTTGGTAGACAGGCCTGCAAAACATGGATGCATACACTTGGCATGTGAACTGTTCAACTAGACGCCTTAGAAAAATGTGGCCTCATCAACTGCAATGGCTATACTTGGTTATGCATAGAATGGGTTTGTTAAAAAGGCCCAAAAACTTTATTGCTAATGCTCTCGTTGGTGCAGGGTCTCTTGCCATTGCCACATCCTCCTAGCCTGCATCAAAAGGGGGCCTCTGGAGTAGTTTGTGATCATCCAACAACTTTTAAAGAATAGAGGAATCTTAGCATATTTTGTAGCTACAAATGCTCTGTAGACAGGTGTGCATACGTGAGAACATTCTTGAGGTAGAGGTGAAATGTTGAAATTTGATTTCAGGATTTACACAAAATGGTTATTTTGTTTTATAGTTGTTGGCTTGTGGTGTTAGGCATGTTTTGCTTGCTGGGTGCTTTGGGAAATGATGTTGTGTCTTCCTTACCAATGAAGTCATTTCCAAGAGGCATGGGAGAATATATATTAAAATAAGAGGCAAGTGAGCTATTTGTTAAGATGCTTCAATCAGATGGACAACAATGGAAAATAGGAGACTGTGTGTGGAGCTTTAACAACAAGAAGTGAATGCAAATGTTGTGGTATTTAATGATCTACAACATGAATGATTAAACCGACTTCAGAAGAAATGAAACCCTTCTTTATAAACAACACAATCAGTCAAAAGTTTCATTTTATTGAAATAAATGTGTTTCGAAGCTCCATACAACTTTGCCAACATTCTCCTAGCTCATGTTCAGTATGGAGCCTTGAGCAAGCCCTAGAACAACCATAAAAAATAATAATGGGAAACATATTCTGTTGGAAAACTTCAAGTGATTGGGAAGTTTGTGTGACGTTGTGGAGGTTAGATCAAGGCTCGTGAACTGGTTGACGAAGTGCCCAAGCGAGATGTTGAACCGAATCCTGCGGGTTTGACCGACTCCATTCCTCCCAGGCATGGTTCATCTCCCCTTATCTTTCATAACTCTCGTACTTTAGTTTTTCATTTGCAACTTAATATAATTTTTAAAATATTAGGATTATAATACTTTTAATTGTTTTATTTTAACTTGTTGCAAAACAATAAAATGTCGTATCGTAACTCACAAAAAATCAAAATAACTCTTTTGTATTAAACCATGAACTTCAACCCTCATTCTGAGGTGATTTAGAAAAACTCCTACCCAACTAGATCACTACAATATTATTTTATCGACAAGACAAAATTGACTTCCCAGTAATAATGTTGACCATCTCCCTGTTTAAATAGATAATTTTTGCATTTTTCAGAGACTCATTAAGTACCCTTCGTAACTCTGAAAATGAGATGTTAAGCTTCATTCATGTACCTTGTTATGTGAGGAGTCACCTTAACCTTTGGATTGACCCCTGAATGAACATATGTGATCTTTTTGATGCTCTTATAGGAGCCCTATTACACTATTTTACAGCAGTAGAAAGTTGTTAAATCTAGAAAGTTGGCTTTCGTTTTGAACCGCCATTTGAAACTTGGATAGAGAAATTATTATCCATCTTCGCAAACCTCTAGTGTTTTTACTAGACAATTGCATGGAACCTTCAGTTTAGGGAAAAACACTTTTCTGGATAGTTTGACAATGGCATTTTGTAGGCCTCTGGTTGCAGTTTGACAAGGTCAAACTAGACCAATTAGATTGGTGGCTTCAGAAAACTTGTCACCGTTTGAAGACTGTTTTCTAGTTCTGAGTTTTGTCAACTTTGTTGAATTATCCTTATATAGGGAAATTTGTAGGAAGTTTCTCGTTGTGCGTTCATCCATCAAATGTCAATTTTGGACGTGGTTTTCTGAGCCCTCGAGCTAACTTTTGTTCATTTGCATTGGGCCAACTACGACCAGTGGCCTCGAAAAACTAGCCGCCAAACGTAAATTGTTTGCTAGTTCCAAATTTCATCAGTTGCTTTATGAACTCTTGGTATATAAGTGGACACGTATAAATTTAATCATGGTGTGTGTTCTCATTGGAAGACAACATTTGGAAACAGGTTTCTTAGCCTCCGAGCCCGTTTTGAATGTTTTTGTAGCTAGTAAGAAAATGTAAAAATAGAAAGTTGTGGGACCCTCATCGGGTTGCCAAACCACCGTGGAAAATTTTGACACATGTAAATAATGTTTAAAAAAACTCTATAGTGTAACTTGTTGTGTGAAATAGAACTTTGAAAAAATGGTGTTTTCTCTCTCTTCCCTTCTCTTTCTCTCTCCTGGGTTACGAAATGAAGTGAAATGAAATGTAATGAATACATGCCTCTAAACCTTTTCTTTTGATTGCAAATTGTAATTATTATTATATGTAAATGGGAAACTGAGAAATGTTAATTATGTTAGATTAGGGTGGATGCCATGCCAACGATTTATCGTTGATTTCACGCTCACGTGGTTTTATAGGAATGATGGCGAAAAGGTGATGTGTAATTCATTAATTATCATTGTAATTTATATAGTTCATTGTAAAATGAATATATGTATAATGCAGTCTCATGTTATAGAAGGTTATATTTGATAATTTGCTAATATGTATGAGATGCTAGTTTTTAGGGATATCTAGGAAATGTGTATTTAATCATAGGTTCAATTTGATTCATAGTACACATGGTAAAAAGGTTTGATATATATATATATATATATATATATATATATATATATATATATATATAATGTAAATGAATTTGAAGTAATATCTTGTAGTGCATACTCAGTGTTCAATAAATGATTAATGAGTCATCTTGTGCATTCATACTTTGCAAATGTAATAAAGAGATTTAATCAAAACACTCTACCCTTGTATAATATCATAGCATAACTTGTTTTCATGTGTGATACCCTTACCGTAGAAGACATTGAAAAATGTAGAATGAAATTAAACTCTGCACTCAATGGAACCTCCTAGTTTGAGTAAACAAGAGCCCAAGAATGGGTTTATCATCTTAGTCGGTATGTTTAGTGACATTTTCATAAACCTGTCTGATAGGAGCGACACAATCAAAATTCATTTGGAGTAAGTAGAGCTATCTCTTCCTTCGTATCCTAGTGGACTACCTTGTCTTCCGAAGATAGATTTAAAATTAAATTTCTTCATCGAATGAAATCCTTGTTGGATTCAAGATGACATAAATGGAGATCATGATATAGTTGTTCTATGTCTTGCATTCTTGTTAGTGAACTCTTTAGTCCCTCGCAGATAAATGTCTTATCTTTGGCTTGTGACAATATAGTGCCTTGAACTCTCACGAAGGGTTTATAGAGTAAATACATTTTAACCTTAATCAAATCTATAATAGGGATTAAATCCCTGGGTGAAAATTGGAATTAAGCTTAACCTTAGTTGTTTTGGTGGTTAACATGTGGATAGAAAATTATAAGTAACTCTTTGCAAAACAAAGTTGTTTTGAAAGATGTTGACTTTAGAGAACCCAAGAAATCGAAATCTTGTCCCGTAATCCCTTGTTATGTCCTTTTATGACATTAAGAAATAAAGGGTATTTCACATGCGGAATCATGAGATGCAAAAACATGGGATCTTACCTTGAACACAAATCACTTGTGGTTCATGTGTAGTTTATAATGCTTATAACCATGTACTTCTTTAAGATGTCAGACAAGTACTTTCGTAACTCTTTTGTTATAAAGTGATGGTAATAATGAGACCATAATGCGATGTAAAAGTAAAGCATAGAAGAGTAAAAATGATTTTGAGGTTAGGGATAATGCCACTCTTGGAGTCCTTATAACTCAATTAAATATATTGATGTGTTACAAATAATATGAGTTTCCCCTTGGTGAGATCAAACTTGGAGAAAAAAAATATATTTATATAAAATCTAAATACAATTTCTTGTTGTGAGAATGTTGAATCGGAAATAAAGATACCGTGATCGAAGAATGTTTATGGGAAAAATGTATCTTGAATCTAAACCCCACCCCTTCCTTAATCAACTAATATTGCTGTTGGACATCAAGTCAGATTCTCTTGAGTTGCAAGGGTAAAATGTAGACATTGAATAAACGTTTGAGAAGCATATTCTTAACATAAGAACAAGATAATTAAGTACTTTATATGTGATTTGAATTATGCCAAATAAGCAAGTAAGTTATGGAAATTTCCGTGATGCATAAAAAGCCAACTTAAAATGGTCGAACTGTAAATTAAATGTGGAATGAACTTAAGATTTTGTAGATGGAAAAAGGATAAAGCTATCCTTGCACAATAATGTTCTTAGAATGTTAATCATAACTAAGATGCAATTAAAGAAATGATGTGTTGTGGGTTTGCCAATCCTTGAGTCATTTTTCTTGTGGTTGGGTCATTGCTAGTATCCATTCATTGGGAAAAGTGTGGCATCAACATGCCTATGTTGTTTTCATGTGTCTATGTGAGTCGATGACTTATGTAATTGTTGTATGCGTGTCGATTTTCTGTATTTAGAGCCCTTGTTGTGTTGTGTAGTGAGCAATGTAAGTCAAAAAAAAATTATCCGTATTTTACTACTATTATTCAGTGTGTAAAATACGGGGTGTTACAAAAAGGGGACCCAAAGCAAGTGTGCTCATGGATCCAATAGTTTGTGCAACATATACTTCTATAGTGGAAGTTTCAACACTAGAGGTAGGCATCTCTTTGACAAGAAGCTTCACGATGCTAACTATTTCAACACCTGATTTTACACTCTCTTGTTTATTCTCCACTTCATCCTCTTTTTCAGTGCTACCTCCTTCATAATTACTTCCTTCTTCTTGGTCCTTTGTTTCCTTCCCTTCTTATGAGAGATCAATAATTTTTTCAACTTCATGGACTATTTCTATTTTCTTGGGTGAAGGAGGTTGCTTGAATTCCTCACCAATTAATTCTTGTGTCCCCTCAACCTTCTTATCCTTTCCTTTCTTTGTGTACACCAGAGTTAAATATTTAAGAGGGGAGGGAGATGATTGAGTATGTGCTTTAGGAACTAAGGTAGGAATTTCTCTTTGGGATGAAAATTATTATTTAGAAGGTGACCATATCCTACCCATATTATATGCTTTCATTTTTCTATCAAACCAAACCTTTGTTCTAACCATGACCGGGTTTATGATTTCTTGCAAGTCATCCTTCTCTTTCTTGAACCATTCAATGGTGTCAAGAGGAGTATGCTTGATGGATTTTTCATATTCAAGAGACTACAAATATTCATCATCATCCTGTAGACCTTCTATTACTTTGTAGACTCCAAAATATCTGATTTGTTGTAAGGAGAGCCTACCATAATATCTTCTTCTTGCCTCATAATCATCTGAGAAATCTTCCCAATAATCTTCTAAATCATAGAGGTGATAGAAAGACATCCTAAAATTTTTGGAAATGAAACCTTTGAGATCAAAACAGGTCCTCTTCTGAAAAGAGTAGAAATTGAAGGAAACAATAGTCCTCTCAATATTTTTTACCCAAAGTGATTGGGAATTGAATGCCAATTATCTTTTTATCTCTACAGGTTCTATGCAACATATCAAGTTACCTACAAATCTCTACTAGAGAAATTTTATCACTGCAAAACATTGGAAGCTTAAGAGGGGCTCCCTCAAAGCCTACTAACTTGATGTAGGAGAACTTTCTGAATTGAATGAAAAAGCTAACATAGACAGAAATCAATTTCTTAGCTTCATTGGAAAACCTTTCAGTTATGTTGCCCTCTAAAATCCTAACAATGTACATAGTGAATGCATCATTGACCATCCTAAAGTGATGATTTATGTTCTTTAAAGTGAATTTTGGGTAATCTTCATACAATGAAGAATTATTCTTAGTTTCCATCGGAGAAAGACCCACCATACTCTATATGTTGCAATGGTATACATTAGATAAGAGGTCATGTGAAAGGCTTTAGTTTATGCATATTAGCCAATTGTTCACTAAGGTTGTCACAAATGATTTCTCCCAATTCAAACTTTTTTTTACTTTACAGATGATATTCAAGTATGGGCACATCCAAAAATGAAACTCATTAGTTGAAGGAAGACCCATTATTCTAGCTAGGAGGGTGATAATATCTGAAAGTTCTTCTTTAAAATCAACTCTATACATAGTCTTGGGAAACTGGAGGCTCCTTTCTTTGGGAATTTGAACCAAGAATTGGCCACCATGTGCTTATATTTCTCAGGTTCTTGATCAAACATAAACTGAACTTGAGATAGAGTAAGGATATTTGAGCCTTCTACTACAGAAATCCCAAAACTATCATTAATGCATCTGACATCTAATTTGGCAATTACCTAGACTTTGGGATTTCTGATCTCCTTTGTTCTTGGTCAAAGTAGGAACCATAAGCCAATACGGTATCCACACATTGACTGAAACTAGAAAGCCTCTTGCATAAGCTATCCCACAATATTTGATAAGTTGGGCCATGGGGAGGGATTAACATTGTTAATTCGTGCCCATAAATAATTGAAATAAAGATGTTGCATGTCATTATACCCTATGTTAGGAATGGAAGTTTCAAGGAGGAGGCCCTTAAAGTGGATTTTCATGATGGTAAATAAGATAAAAATAGACGCCCAAGTATAAGAACAAGGAAGCTTGGAAAGTGACCTTGTGAAAATGGCAATGCAATAGGGCACAAAATAAAACTAGCTCCAAATTCTCACAGAGGGATTTTGAAAGCACTAACCTTGATTGCAGGATAGATGACGACCTTTCTAGGAGCACGACACACTTTGAAATTTTGAAAATGGTTGAGGAATGGTCATGTTACAAAATGCTAAAAATGACTTCGGAGGTGCGAGAATGGAATGCACAAGCTTAACTATGATTTGTAATGGTTAAAATGACCAATTTACCCTTTTTTATAATACCCTATTTGTAAATGGTCGGTGGGACACATTAAATGGAGGATTTTAATGCATTGTGGGAAATGGAGGTGCTTACGACATATAATAATGGCTTGTCCTTTAGAGTGCGCATATGGTGGTAGAAGACCGAGGCCTGGAAGGCCAAACAGTATGTGGGGCATGAGGGACAAAAGGGGGAGAAATCTTCGTAATACAAAGAAAATCAACACAATGCGGAAAAGGTGGTCTTGTGGAGAATCAAGGGGTAGGATGCACTTAGGAAATTTGGGACAAGGAAGGCTAAAAGTATGTAATACACCAACACTTAATATAATGGGTAAGTCAGAGAAAGGTGCATAAAGGTCCATGGGACATTGGGACACAAGTTCTTTGCCAACCCAAAAAGTCTAAAATACAAAGAGGACTTGAAATTTTTCAAGAGGATTCATGTGATGAGGCCATAAATTGGCCATAAATTACCATTATTTTGTCCTTCCAAATTACCTTTAAAAGTGGATTTAAATGTAATCTAGGAACTTATAGTTTGCTTAAGATAGAATATAGGATATATATCTTGTTCATTCTTTAGAAATCTTTTGTTATCTATTTTGTTGACTAATCATATTGATTATTTGGGAAAAGATGCAAAGTCTTGTGTATGTAGGCCATAAAGGAAATATAATGTTAGTATTGAGAAAAGTGGAATTGATCATGGATGTTATATCTAAACTCAAATCTGATTTCATATTCGATTCCTCTCGAAAAAATATGCAAGTTCAAAAAATGAATCATCTCAATCTAGATCTTATGCAAAACTTATGGCTATTTTAATTTCACTCTCAGAACTTTCGGGCTTAGTTCCTAACTCATAAAGCTTAGTTCCGGAACTCAGCTTATTTTCGTAACTCGCAGACTTAGTTCTGGAACTAAGCATATTTTGACAGTTTTTGAGGAATTGTGAAAGATCAGAAAATCCAATGGAAAATCTGAGAGAGGTTTTTGTTTATAGAAATTTGATTAACAAAACATCCTTCAAATTTGCTACAGGTATTACCAATAAAGATAAATCTAACTTTTAGTGAGCTGCAGTTCGAGGAAAAGTGTATCAAACGAGTGCTAAAAGTTTCATAAACAGAAACAAAAAGTCAAATGGAAAATATGAGAGAGTTTTTTGTTCATAGCAATGTGTTTAACAAAAACCTCATTCAAATTTGCTACAGGTTTTACCAATGAAGAGAGATCTAACTTTTAGTGAGTTGCAGTATGAGGAAAAGTGTATTAGACAAACACTAAAAGTTCCATAAACAAAAAAAAAAAATTCAAATGGAAAATATGAGAGAGGTTTTGTTCATAGAAATGTGTTTAACAAAAACCTCATTCATATTTGCAACAAGTTTTACCAATGAAGATAAATCTAACTTTTAGTGAACTGCAGTCCAAGGAAAAAGCGTATCAGACAAGTGTCAAAAGTTCCATAGTCAAAAACAACAAAGTCAAATGGAAAATCCGAGAAAGGTATTTGGTCAAAATCATATTTTAAGGAAAATCCTCCTTCCAATAATGTAGAGGAATAAAATCATTATGATTCTTGTTACCAAAAAGAAAGGAGAAGATTTGGGAGCAAATCTTCCTAAAATAAGTGAGATAAGACTTTGACTCCAATAATATATCTCTCTCCATATTTTGTGGAGATGGAGATCTTAGTTATTAGGATTGGAATAAATATAAGATCAGATTGTATTTCCTAAAATAAGGAGTTGGTTGGATGCATAAATTATAAATGCAACCTTCCACACTTAGATATGTAATGCTTTTCTCCCAAGAAATAAAGATTTGTTCTTTCCTCTCAAATATTTTGTTGTTTTAAGATCTCAGAAGTATGATTTAAATCCTATTCCAAGGAATGTGTGGACCACTCATTTTAAGAAAGATGGATCTATGTATTTATGTTTATGTTTATTCATTTGTCTGTAATTCATTCTGTTGTATTGTTTTTATCTGGGTATTGTGAAAATTCAGTTTGTTGTGAACCTACAGGTGTTTCATTCAATTATGTTTATTTTTAATTCAACAATTTCAATTTATACAAGTGTGTTTAAATTCATGGAAAATTTATTTCTGCAAGTGTGCCTTTAAATTTATGCAAGTGTGATTTATTTTATGCAAGTTTGGTTTGTGTTTAAAGGAGTTACTTTCCAAAATATTCTTCTCTTAATGCATATAGCCTTTGGACACCAACCCGGATTGACATTATTAATGGCGATGATTGATGACCCTCATCATTATGGGTTAGTAATGCTTGTGGGGAATGCAGAGATGCAGGAACAAGCGGTAAAGAAGCATAATGGCCTAAAAGGAATGATAACCAGATCTTACCAAGCCAAGAACTCAAATGCTAATCAAACACCATGATCAATAAGATGAAATTAATTCACCAGAATAACTTTACATAAAACCTTTATAAACAAATGAGCAACAATATCATATATTATTATGGAACTCAATGAAATACAATGAGAATGGGCCTTTCTTATATAGGAAAGGAATAACAATATAAGAACCATTCAAGGTCATAGATCAAGCCATAAATCAAGGAAAGAACTAGTCAAGACCATAGATTTAGGAAATAACTAGACATCAAGGATCTAGTCAATACCATAGATCAAGGAAAGAACTATACCTAACAAATAGATAATATCTCCCTAATATTTAAATAAATAAAAGGAATATCTACACACGTAAGTGGGTGAGGATAAATAAAATAAAGGTAAATAAAGTACTTAGGTGAACATAAGATAAGGTAAACACCTAATCTAACACCCCCTCAAGTGGAGCTAGGGGCATGAAAATAAAAGTGGCATAGTCACGGTATGAGTCTCAAAAACTAGGCCCGATAGGTACTCATGTATAATATATCCATGAATAAATGAGTCAAATGAAGGAAAGAACCCAAAATAAATGTGGCATATCCATCAGATGAGTCCTAACAACTAGGCCTAATGAGGTACTCATGTACAATATATCCATGAAGAAATATCAAACCAAAAGAAGGAAAAATCCTGCTAAAAGGAAAGAGAAATAAGAAGAAAGAAGATGTTCTCACAAACACCCCCAAGAACAACTTTTGAAACCCCAAGCATGCCACATAACTCAAGGTAGTGAGGTAATGCAAAAGTCTTCATAAAGATGTCTACAAAGTTGCTTTGAGTCAAAATGTACTCCAAGAAAAGAACTCCATCCTGAATGTGTTGATGAATGAAGTGGATGTGTATCTCAATATGCTTGGTCCACTAGTGCTCAACTGGGTTGCGAGAAATGTGAATTACACTTTGGTTGTCACACCAAATTACAATCGGTGAATCCTATGGGAATCCAAACTCTATCAATAATTGTCGAAGCCAAAGAATATGCTAACTCGTTGTAACTTTTTTCCCGTACTCTACCTCTAAATATTAAATTGTAATATCCTGTTGCTTTTTTCATGCCCAAACAACTAGAGAGGAACCAATAAAAGAAGATAGTCAAAGTTGAACACCTATCATTAATAGAACATGCCCAATCTAATCTGTATATCTAACCAATAGGGTAGAACCCCTAGTGTAGTGTAGGAAAAAGTGGGAAGTTCCTTGAAAATAGCAAAAAATACTTTTAGCAGCCTGCTAGTGACTACTACGAAGAGAATGTGCAAACCGAGATCCAAGCCCTACTGCAAATGAAATATCGGGGAAAATATGGGTCAAGTACATTAGACTTCCAACCAACTACATATATAAAGTAGGATCAAAAAGTGGTGTAGTACATGTCGAAGTAAGAGTAACCCCGATCGAAAAGGAGATGGACTTGCTTGCAATCAACCATATCAAAGTGTCGAAGAAGATCGTGGGTGTACTTTTGTTGACTCAAATGAATCCCTGAATATGTCTTAGAAATTTACAAACCAAGGAAATAATGCAATAACCCAAAATTTTTCATGTCAAACTGTGTAGAAAGATCTCTCTGAATACTTTGAATGTGGGAAGAAGAGTTGCTAGTAAGTAACATATCATCAACATATAAGACAAGTATCACAATATCCTCACCAACATGCTAGAGATATGTTGGGGTGTGGAGCCTATTTTTGGTCTTCTCAAATTAGTATTGAAGTGTGGTGTTCGAATTGCGAAGATGAAATATCATGGCCATTTATTTTCTATCCATGGGAAGATGAAAGGTCATGACAGTTTATTTTACAGCCAGTGGGAAGATGAAAGGTCATGACTTTCAAACTTATAGGGTTGCTATTTGGACTTCTTAAAGGATTGTAATCCTATAAATAGAGGTGTTAGGGTATCTTGAAGATATCTTGTGTGTTCAAGAGGTGATCAAGAGTGATCAAGGTTAAGCAATTGGGTGTCAATTGTGGTTTAGATGTGGTTTAGCATCTTTAGAATTCTATTGTGAGTTCATAACTGAGAGAAGATTGTGAGAGTTGTTTTACTCTTGTTGATAATAAAATATGAGCAAGTTCTTGGTGGACGTAGCTCACATTGGGTGAACCACATTAAATATTGTCTTGTCTTATTTTGTGCATTATTTATTTATGTTGTTATATTTCTGCATGTATAATTCTACTATATAGTTTCCTACTACTGTGATTTGAGGAATTGTTTCCACATATTTGTTCTCTAATTCCTAATAACTGGTATCAGAGCTTTGGTGGTTTTTTGCTGAAGTGGTAAATCATAGGAAATTTTATCTTGAGTGGGAGCTATGGCAAATGAGGGAAGATCAAGGGTTGAGAAGTTCAATGGGAAGAACTTTGGTTTGTGGAAGATGCAAATGGAGGATTACTTATATCAAAAGGACCTCCATGTTCCTTTGGTTGGAAAATCAAAGAAACCTACAACCATGTCAGATGAGGATTGGGAGTTGTTAGATAGAAAGGCACTTGGGGAAATTCGGTTATGCCTTGCATCTTCGGTTTCTTTCAACATATCGCAGGAGAAGACCACGGAAGGTCTCATGAGTGCATTGGGAAGTTATATGAAAAACCCTCTGCCTCTAATAAAATATTTTTGATGAAAAATTTATTTAATATGAAGATGTCTAGAGAATGGTTCTATTGTTTTTCATTTGAATGAATTTAATACGAGTTGTGAGTATGTTAAACTTGGTAAAAATTGACTTTGATGATGAGGTCGGGATAAGAAGAACAAGGAGGAAACTAAAGAGGTAAATGTAGTAGCAAGTGATGTTTGTCAGGATGCCTTAAATATTTCTTTAGATAATATTGTTGAGTCTTAGGTGTTAGATTCAGGGGATTCTTTCCATTTCACCCCACATAGACATTACTTTACTAATTTTGTTCAAAGATATCTTGGACATGTATATCTTGGTGATGATGAACCATGCATAATAGTAGGGAAAGTTTGTGTTTAGGTGAAAATGTAGAATGGGAACACATGGATACTTAAGGATGTCAGGCATGTGCCTAAGTTGAGGTGGAACTTGATATTAGTGAGTCAACCGGGAAGTGATGGTCGTGAGGTCAATTTTACAATGGATTCTTGGAAGGTTATTGTAGACACCTAAAATATGATTACAATTAGCATTTCATCCACTTCATTCAATTAATGACACTTTGTTAATCAACCCTTCTTTGCTTCATTCTCGATGCCCATGTATTTACACCTTCTCATTCGTATTCCTCCTATAATCAGCTTGTTTGGCTAATATATCTCTTATTAACTAAACATTCCTCCTTTCAACCATTCGTAACCTCCCTAGTTCTCTCTCGATCACTTCTATTGGCTTTATAGGCTATCTATCAATCAAAATTGGTTATCCGCACCCCTCCCAACTCTCGATGAGTCTATGCGAGATCGGGTTTCTAGGTTGATCACTCAAAGATCCAAAGTGTGATTGCACAACATGAAACCTCTCTCTAAGTGTGGGGACTTATAAAACCGAGAGAGGAATCTCCAGTTAGAGGTTGGTTCCTCAAACTCCTCGATTCAGATCTATATTTTGCAAAACTACGAGAGGTTCGAGATCCTAATCCTACTCTAAACTACTATGAGAGATACAGAGATAGAAAGTGCAAAAATAAAACTAAACTAACAGGTGATACACCAAAGGAGGAGTGGTGAAACATTTCTGTCAAGCAAATAGACACAGACCAAAGTTTACAACATAAAACATACACAGACTGATAAGATATAATTCAGGATTTGAAATGAAGCAAATAATACAAACAGAGGACTGAAACCCATTCACAGAGCTTGCATTATCTTTTCAGTGTCAAAAACACGCATTACACCCTCAGAGAGGTAAAAGAAAACTATTACAATCTTTGGAGAGGTCTGATCCTTGCTTCAGTCACTTGCTGGAGCTGAAAGAAGAAGTTGCTATGTCAAAAAAAAGTTCCCCCTTTGAAATGAGCCAAATCTGGCTTTTACATTGCATGGGTCGAGCCCAGGGGACAGAAAACATACAAAACATGGGAGCCCATCCCTCCTTGACTACAGATGCATTAAAATGGCATGGGGGACCTTACAAACCCATACCCTATCATTTTGACCGGATTACAGGAGAATGCGACCCATTCTGCATTAAATCTGGTCGCTTGAAATGTCACTTCTGGCCATGAACATGTGTCAGAGCTGTTTCTTGATTTTCTCTCTCTAGACTACACCAAAACTCAAGATTAACCCTAGAATCATGTAGATAATTTCACAAGCTTTCCGTTGATATAAAGAACGTGCCAATCCGAGCTCTGGATCAAAAGATATGGAGATCTGAAGATCTAGGGCACAAAACAGGCGAAAACAGATTTTTAAATTTCTTCCCGCGCTCTGCCACCTGGATGACACGTGGCATGCATTGATTGGTCACGTGATTCTCTCTCCTTCACTTACCCATGGGTTTTTCCTTGAATTTTGACCTTTTTGATGATTTTGGGACTTTTTCACTTTTTCCCACGCCCCCGCCACTTGGACGACACGTGGCATGATCTTGTTGGAGGACAGGGCGAGGGCTTCCTTTACTTTTAGCCCTTTTTGGCGAACTCGGCCAAATTCTCTAACTTCTCCCCAAGCTCCACACTTCCCTGCTCCATTGGACATGTGTCCAATTCCTATTGGCTCGGGCTGCCCCTTCAAAACTCACCCTTTGACTTTTGGACTTTTCCCTTGTGACACGTGTCATCTCCTGGTTGGTTCGCGGGTCTGCCGACTCTTTCGCGCCCACCGCGTCTTTTTGTCCCAGATGTCCCATCCATTTGTCTTCACGGACAAATTCTTCGGTTCACCACGATCCGGCCGATTCACGTCTTTACGGCCTAAATGTCCCGAATGTTTGGTGCAAAAGTTCTCCTTTTCGGCCGATCCGGGCGGTTCGTGTACTCACGGCCCGAATGTCCCAAACTGTTAGTCGATTTTCTTCTTTTAGGCTGAACCGGATTTCCGCGTCCACGCGCGTCCTTTGGTCAAACTTGTCCGGTGCTTCTGATTCCCCATTCGGCCAAACCGGCGGTTCGCGTCCTTCGCGTACCTTCGTCCCACTTGTCCCTTTGCTGTTTGGGCCACCTGAAGGCTTTTCGGCCGATCCGCGCCTTGGCGTCCCAAATGTCCCACTTGTCCTTGGACAAGGACTTAGCTGATTTTCACAATTTTTTCTGGCCCAAGCTTATTTTCTGCAACTTTCTCGCATTTTCTCAGAGCTTGTTCTTTTCGACACAGGATAGGGAAGTTAGAAAAATTTTGAAGGACCCTAGAACATGATTTTTGCCTGGATCAATCAATTTTCAGGACTTGAGAATCTGATGTATGTTATCAATTCACCACAGGGGTGAAATTGGATAACAATTTGGTGACTTCAGTGGGGTCATCTACCTGTTAGATGAAAAGACCCGATTGCTGAAGCGAGTCCATTGGGCATGGGGTCATCGAATATTCTGTTTAGGACCCTAAGCCGACTCGAAATGTGCAAGGAGGAAGATGGAATGTTACTTGATGAAAGCAAGGACTAAAAACATCTCCATGGACAGCAAGTTGTGCCAAAGCACTTAGGGAAAACAAAGCTAACCTACAGCAAAACAATGTGCACAAGCACTTGGAGGAAAGAAAATCTAATCTAATATTTACAGAGGTAGTGAACTTCCCTCTAGAAGCAATGCTTGAGATAGATTCCATTGATTAGGAATCTGCAGTTCTTCACCATCCAATGAGGCCAATTGGAAAGCATTGTTGTTCTTGCACTTTGTGACCATGTATGGGCCACTCCAAATGGCATCAAATTTTGAATGCCTTCCTGGTTTTGCTCTGATCCACATCCCATTTCAACACTAGATCTCCAACTTGAAAAGATCTATCTTTGGCCTTCCTATCAAAGGTCTTCTTGATCAAAGCTTGATCCTTTTCCATTGCTTGGGATGCCTGATTTCTAATCTCTTGCAGCTCCATCAACTCTGCATACCTCACTTCCATGGGCTCAAATTCAAGTAACTCCAGCTGCTTCATGAGTTCCAATGTTGGCAACTCAAGTGACATGGGCAAGATTGCCTCTCTTCCATAGACAAGCTTGAATGGAGAGTTACCTGTGGATCTTTTGGGAGTGATCCTATCAGCCCATAAGGCTGATTTCAGCTTGGTATGCCAAGACCTCTGATTCTCATCAAGAGTTCTCCTAATGATCCTCAACAAGTTCTTGTTTGTAGACTCGGCACAGCCATTACCACGAGGGTAATAGTTTGATGAAGTGCTTAGGTAAATACCGTTCTTGACACCCACTCGGTCACCTTGGATCCAATGAATGCCATGCATTATCGAGATTATTGTGGCGGTACACCAAATCTGGTTGTTATCCCCTCATAAAAGTCTAAGATGTTAGACTCATTTGCCTCTTTGAGTGCTCTTTCATCCATTTGGTGAAGTAGTGCATGGGCTATCAAAATCCATTTGTGCCCTTGGCTTGAATTGGGATTAATGACTCAATGAAGTCCAAACCCCATTGCATGAATGGCTGGTCAAGCGAGATTGGATGCATGGAAGGGCAGCAAGTCTTTCTTTTCCTGTGAAGAATGCACAATTCTTACACCTCTTGATCCATGCATAGCAATCACTGAAAATTTTAGGCCAATAATAACCAGCCTTCATGATTTTTAGAGCTGTCACTCTTGGTGCAAAATGGCCACCAGCTGGTCCACCATGAAACTCTTCCAACACCCTTTGAATCTGACCTGTGCTAATGCATCTCAGCAGCACTCCATTCACGTCTTTCTGAACAAAACTCCATCAACAATGGCATACGGAACAACCTGCAACCTGAAGTGTCTCCTTTGGGTCTTGTTCATCTCTGGAGGGCATAGGCCTGTACTTAGGAAGTGTATAATACCTTGGGTCCAGCAAGGAGTGGGGGAAGCATTGTCTTTCTCTTGATTGCCACTTGGCTCATGGCTGTCCTGGACTGTCAAAACAGCTTCTTCTTCATTGCATACTTCCTTTTGCTTCCCCAAAACCAGCTGCTCACACAGTCCTTTCCCTCTTACCAGTTTGGTGATCTTGATATCAATGTCATATTCCATGACACGGGTGATCCAACCTACCCTTTTCTCATTCAAATCCTTGTTGAGGAGGAAGTCTTTAACTCCAACATGTGAGACCAGCAACTGGACCTTGTTGTTCGAGATTAAATGCTTGAATTTCTTCAAGCTTCTGATTATTGCAAGCACATGCCTCTCAATAAAAGAGTACCTTACCTCACAGTCATCTAGGCTCTGGCTGAAGAAGGCAATCGGCTGCTCATCATTATCTTTGTTCTTTTGTACTAGGATGGCAGAAATAGTGTCATCACCTCTAAATGCATAGAGGATGAAATCCTTGGAGAAGTCTGGGTTGATGAGAGTTGGTGCCTGAGAGATAGCTTCTTTGATTGCTTCAAAACTCTCCTTGCCTTCTATTGTCCACTTAAAAGCCATGCTCTTCTTTAACATTTTGGTGATGGGCTTGACAAGGGCTGCAAAATCTGGGACAAACCTCCGAACAAAGTTTATCCTTCCCAAGAAACTTTGAAGAGCCTTCTTGTGACTTGGCAATGGTAGTGCTCTTATGGCTTCAACCCTCTCTGGATCAATTGCCAGTCCCTCTTTTGAGACAATATGGCCTAAAAGTTTTCCTTCATGTGCAAGAAAGATGCACTTCTTGGGGTTCAAAGACACTCCGAACTTTCTACATCTCTGAAACACTTGCCTGAGGTGAAAGAGATGGTCTGCTGCGTTCTTTGAGAAGACAGTGATATCATCTAGATATATCAGCACTATCTTGTTGATCAAGCCTTTGAAAGCCATGTCCATTGCCCTTTGAAAGGTAGCACCAGTGTTGGACAGCCCAAATGGCATCTTCTTGTAAGCATATGTGCCCCATTTAGTTGTGAAGGCTATCTTGAATTGGTCTTCTCCCTTCACCATAATCTGATTATAGCCTGAGTATCCATCTAGCAATGAAAACCTTTCTGAACCAGCTACAACCTGCAATATTTGCTCCATGGAAGGGAGTGGATAATGATCCTTGAGAGAGGCTCTATTCAAATCCCTGAAGTCGACACACAACCTGATCTCTCCATTCTTCTTTCTGACTGGGACTAAGTTGGCAACCCAACTTGAGTGTTTGATGGGGAAGATGATACTGGCCTCAATAAGCTTGCTTAACTCTTTTCTCATGAGAGGCTCAATATGGGGATTCACTGGCCTTTGCTTTTGCCTGACAGGCTTGGATTTCGGATCCAGCTCAATAGTATGTTGTGCCAATTCTGGGTTGAAACCTCTTAGATCTTTGTAAGTCCAAGCAAAAACATCTGGGAATTCTTGACAAAGCTGAACAAAATCAGATTTCTCTTGTGAGGTACTTACTTTGCCAATCTGCAATGTTTTGCCTTCTTCCACTAAAATAGGCTCTGCATCCTCACCCTTTACTTGAATGTTCACTTTCTCCTTCCGGAACTGATCATTCGGGTTGAAGATTGACTCCAGGGTTATGAGGCCTTTTGGTAGTTTGTTGGTTCTCAGCTGCACCACTTGGTCACCATACTGCTGTTCCAACTTTTCTTGATTCTTAGCTGAGAACTCAGCTTCTTCTTGCAAGAAATGGATGATTTGCTGGTCATTTTCAAACACTTGCCAACTGACATTGTTATCTGGCACTGAAGGCCTCACAATCACATGGATGTTTGGTGTACCTTGTCTTGTTGAATGCTTTTCATAATGTCAAAGGCTGCCCCTACTGCTGCAAGCCTATCAACAACTTGATTCTCTTTCCTGGGAATGGATTTGATGCCAAAACCTTCAAAATCTTCCATGAGGTCCCACACCTATTCTTGTAGCACTTGAGTAGATCATTCTTGGCATGTCGTCCCTTGACCTGATTTACAATCAATTCACTATCTCCAAAAGACTTGATTCTTTATTTTTCTCTTGATTGCCCAATGCATCCCTTGCACCAAGGCTTCATATTCAGCGGTGTTATTGGAGCATGCAAATTGAAATCTAAAAGCTGAATAGTACTTTATTCCTTGAGGTGAAACAAGCATGGCTCCACCTCCACCTGCCTTGCCTACTCCTTGATCCGTCAAAAAACAATTGCTGCCATACCTCATTGTCATCGTTTTATGGCTTGGCTTGGTGATCTTGGAGGAGCAGGTTGATTTTCTTCGTGTATACAATAGACTCCCACTCGATTCTTCTACTTCTTGATAGGGATCAAAAGCATGTATCTTGTTTGCCCATTCATCAAGAGTTAGGTCCGGATACTTCCAACCTTGGTGTCGGCCTCATCGGCACTAGGGTGATCTTCTTGATCAAATCTTTGAGCAATTGGCATTAATCGACTTGGAGTGTAAGGCTCAATATGGAAGTTTGCAATAGGTTCAGACCTAATTGTAGTCTTAGTTCCATACCTTGTTCTAAACAGCATGTGAGACCAATCAGCAGACAAATAGCGTCCAATTTTGGTTTGAAAGTCCCTTGACAAGCAAAGGGCAAAGAGTGGTGGAAGGTCTATGGTGATACATCTTGTAAAACAACAACATTTGGACATGCATGCAAGGTAAGACTCAAATTTCTAATCACTCCAACTGTTGCTATTGCTGTCCCATCTAGTTGCACTACCCCTTTAGATGTTATTTCATACTTTGGAGCCCTAGTTGATCAGCTATTTGCTTTAGGCATTACTTGAGCTACTTGCCCCGAGTCTATCATGCAATTATGTACTAGCTGATTTCCCCAATGATTAATGAAACATAGAAAGGAGGGGGCTTCACATTTTACCTTGTTGTCCTCCGTGACTTCCTTGAGTGGGCAACATTTGTAAGCACTTTGTCTTGCATCTGAACCTGCTGATTCGAAGTTGGCCAATCCTTCATGGCAGCTTGCAGCAGATCTCTTTGTCCTGGGATGGATAGGGATTCCCACATTGATATATTGACGTTAGTCTTCTTCATCTGTTCAATGATACTGAATGGTGATGAAGGATCTCTCTATTGTCCTTTGGTTTGCACGTTTACTCCTTGCACGTGGGCAGCAACAGCTGGCATTTGAGTTGGCCTAGGGGCTGTTCTTGGCTGCCCTTGTGTATTTGAAACTGGACTCTGCTTGCCAATCATTTGTGGAGCCGTGGAAGGTTGTGGATTGGTCGGGGCTAATGGCTGTTCTTCACCCAAATTTCTTCTCTTTGACCTTGTGTTGGCTGCTGACACCTTGAGGAACTTCACGATTCATGCCACGAAATCTTACGCTTGCCAGTTTACCAATGTGGTGTCATTTGGGGCTGATTGTTGTTGGAATGTTTCTGGTTGTTGGCTGTTTCCTTGACTGCCCTCACCCTCCACACCAGTAGTTGTCACCATCAATGCTTGATTGAGAGCACCATTGAAACACATGGATTGGTTATGAGGCTCGTTGCATGGAAAGCACCAATCATATTCTTGGGCCATGTTATTTTGTGTTGGCACTAATGCCTTAGAGGTAGATATGGCATTTGGATTATAGGGCTGGAATGGTCTATTGGCTGGAGGCCTTGTTTGGCTTTGATTTTGATTTGCAGCCTGATTTGGTGACCTATTTTGTTGGTATGGGGGCCTAGCCTGGTATTGCGCTTGAGGCTGATACGGTCTAGCACTTTGAGCTTGCTGTCTTTTGATAGTAACCAGCTCATTTCCCAAATTTTGCAACTATTTCATGACCTCTTGGAGTTCATTTGGGGCACTTGGAGATGAAGTGGAAGCTTCATTTGAACTCTGATTTCTAGGAGTGGGAACAGGAGCCAAAGTGGGTGCTTGACTAGTGCTTGGATTTTCTAAGTTTGGATACAAGGGCATGGGAGGCCTAGGAGCCAGTTTACCAGCTTGAATAAGACAGTTTTCAGCCCTAATGGCAATGCTATAAGCCATAGGGATAGTTATGCCTCCCATGGACTGAATCAACATAGAAATATCAGAATTTAAAGCTTTGAGATAGTATAGAAAAGCACCTTCTGCTGTTGGCCTGACTGCCACTGGAATCCTATCCCAAGACCTTTGAAATCTGAAGTTGAAGTCAGTCAGCTGCTCGTTGGGAGCCCTCTTGATGGTTGTCAGCTGCTCCAAAAGAGACAAGTTGTCTCCCTTCTCTCCAAATTGCTCATGAAGTGCAATACACAGCTGATTCCAGTTTGTGATAGAACCAGCTGCAAGGCTCCTAAACCATTGTAATGCTTTACCCTTGAAGGAAGATGCCAGTAACTTGACAGCCACTTGCATTTCATTGATTTCATGGATTGCACAAAGGTTAGCAATATCTTTAACATGGTCACCTGGAGTAGTCTGATTCTCTCCAGTGAAGTAGGGAATGTTCTTCAAGGCTGCAATAGGAACTGGATGTTGTGCATTGAGAGCAAGTGGGCTGCTTTGCTGTGAAGTTGACGTAGGGATTGTTCTGAGCCATTCTAATCGGTCTTAAAACCCTTGTATACTGAATGAAAGGCCTGTCAGGTGGAGGAGTTGAGAGAGTTCTGTTTGGTGGAGATGGAGACCTTTGAATCCTTCTTCCTCTTTGCCTTCTTCTTGGAGATAACTGTAGGTATTCAAACAACGCTTCTTCTTCTCCAACTCTTGACCTTGTGGTGATTCTTCTCATGAGTTTTCAGGCTGCCTTTGCTGAAACCAGTTGATTCTTCCCCTTGGAGTCGCCAGATATGCAAATAATAGCTCTTATAAGCAAGAAAACTGCAGCGAGATGCATATCAACTTTGTTGCATAAAAATGAGACCTCTTTGTCCCACCGGGTGCCAAAACTGTTGTTGCGGACTCACATCACACCCCGGATGCGAGATCAGGCTTCTAGGTTGATCACTCAGCATCCAGTGTGATTGCACAACATGGAAACCTCTCTCCAAGTGTGGGGACTTGTGAAACTGAGAGAGGAATCTCCAGATTAGAGGCTGGTTCCTCAAACTCCTCTGATTTAGATCTATATTTTGCAAAACTACAGAGGTTCAGATCCTAATCCTACTCTAAACTGCAAGGAGACAGAGATAGAAAGTGCAAAAATAAAACTAAACTAACAGGTGATACACCAAAGGAGGAGTGGTGAAACATTTCTGTCAAGCAAATAGACACAGACCAAATTTTACAACATAAAACATACACAGACTGATAAGATATAATTCAGGATTTGAAATGAAGCAAATAATACAAACAGAGGACTGAAACCCATTCACAGAGCTTGCATTATCTTTTCAGTGTCAAAAACACGCATTACACCCTCAGAGAGGTAAAAGAAAACTGTTACAATCTTTGGAGAGGTCTGATCCTTGCTTCAGTCACTTGCTGGAGCTGAAAGAAGAAGTTGCTATGTCAAAAAAGTTCCCCCTTTGAAATGAGCCAAATCTGGCTTTTTCATTGCATGGGTCGAGCCCAGGGGACAGAAAATGTACAAAACATGGGAGCCCATCCCTCCTTGACTGTAGATGCATTAAAATGGCATGGGGGACCTTACAAACCCATACCCTATCATTTTGATTGGATACAGGAGAATGCGACCCATTCTGCATTAAATCTGGTCGCTGAAATGTCACTTCTGGCCATGAACACGCGTCAGAGATGTTTCTCAATTTTCTCTCTCTAGAATACACCAAAACTCAAGATTAACCCCAGAATCATGTAGATAATTTCACAAGCTTTCCGTTGATATAAAGAACGTGCCAATCCGAGCTCTGGATCAAAAGATATGGAGATCTGAAGATCTAGGGCACAAAACAGTGAAAACAGTTTTTAAATTTCTTCTGTGCGCTCTTGACTGGATGACACGTGGCATGCATTGATTGGTCACGTGATTCTCTCTCCTTCACTTACCCGTGGGTTTTCTTGAATTTTGACCTTTTTGATGATTTTGGGACTTTTTCACTTTTTCCCACGCCCCGCCACTTGGACGATACGTGGCGTGATCTTGTTGGAGGACGGGCGCGGGGGCTTCCTTTACTTTTAGCCCTTTTTGGCGAACTCGGCCAAATTCTCTAACTTCTCCCCAGCTCCACACTTCCTGCTACTCCATTGGACATGTGTCCAATTCCTATTAGCTCGGCTGCCCCTTGAAAAACTCGCCCTTTGACTTTTGGACTTTTCCTTGTGACACGTGTCATCTCTGGTTGGTCACGGTTCCGGCTCTTTCGCCGCTCTTCTTTTCGCTGTCCCACCGCGTCTTTTTGTCTGGATGTCCCAATTGCTTCAATGGGAAAATTCTTCCGATTCGCCCGATCTTTACGGCCCAAATGTCCCGAATGTTTGGTGCAAAAGTTCTCCTTTTCGGCCGATCCGGGCGGTTCACGTACTCACGGCCCGAATGTCCCAAACTGTTAGTCGATTTTCTTCTCTTTAAGTTTGAACCGCATTTTCCGGCCGCCCCACACGTCCTTCTCGGGTCTCGATTGTCCCGGTGCTACAATTCCCCATTCCGGCCGAACCGGCCGGTTCGTCCTTCGCGTACCTTCGTCCCACTTGTCCCTTTGCTGTTTGGGCCGCCTGTAGGCTTTTCGGCCGATCCGCGCCTTGGCGTCCCAAATGTCCCACTTGTCCTTGGACAAGGACTTAGCCGATTTTCACAATTTTTTCTAGCCCAAGCTTATTTTCTGCAACTTTCTCGCATTTTCTCAGAGCTTGTTCTTTTCGACCTGGACAGGGAAGTTAGAAAAATTTCTGAAGGGACCCTAGAACATGATTTTTGCCCTGGATCAATCAATTTGCCTGGGACTTGAGAATCCTGATGTATGTTATCGATTCAACCCTAGGGGGGTGAAATTGGATAACACTAGCCTAAGCCAAACTTAACTAAGCCTAAAGCATGTTTATCCTAATCTAATCCTAAAGTGATTTCTAGATTTAGTCCCACATGCACCCAAATTCCAAATTCTTCCAAACCAAAAACTATAAATACAAGGCTAAGCCTACCCATTCAAACTTATAACTTTACATAACACAAAACCAAAACAAGCCTAGGAAAGCTTTGATATCGCATTTGTATTAGCTTTAAGCTAATTAGACATTTGATCTTAAACTTACTCCCTTCATTGATCTTGAGCTAATAACCTCCATTTGCATCCATAATCCAAGTTTTGAGTAAATAGAGAGAACCATTGGCCTTGAAGCCATTAATGGTGAGACTCCATTCTTGAAAGCTTGAAAACCATAAACAACTAATCACCCCTTTGATTGCTAAGTTGATCTTATTAGGTTCAATTTCTTAATTAAGTAATCTAAAGAGTAGAGAGTAGTATATATGCTAGGTTTTGATGTTTTTGTCAAAGTTATGATGCATGTATATGATTAACTCTTGTTTAGCTCTTATCTCATAGTGCATGGATGAGTAAAGAAAATCTTTGAGGTTCTTTAACCTCATTCCATAGATTTTGCAACTTTCCATTGCATACATTTGGCATGCCCGGTGGGACACTTATGTCCATCCTCCATTAATGGAGGTATTTTAGGTTTTTCAAAGTTCATTTTCAAGTTTTTGGGTCAAATCACTTGTTAATTCCTCATTTATGTTTCTAACACTAGCTAAATAACCTTCATTTGCATATATTTTGTGGGTTTGGTTTAGAAATAGGTTGCTTTGACTAACAACTAACCTGTTTGCTTTTGAAATTTTGAAAATCCGTGAGTTTTGCAGGTTTTTCACAGGGTGCACGTAGGTGTTAACAAAGGGGCATGTATCCATTGAAAGGGATGCATATGCGTCATTCTCGGGCACATATATGTCATCACATTACTATGTTTTTTACATAGGCACGTATCTTTTGAAAGGGGCACGTATGCATCATTCTAGGCACGTATCTGTCATTCTGGCACGTATCCATCATCTTGTCACTATGTTTTTTTGTATTGGGCGTGTATCCGTTGAAACATGCATGTATCCATCATGTTGGGCACATATCCATTGAAACAGGTGCGTATCCGTCATTCCAGGCGTGTATCTCAGAATCGTGACTATGTTTTTTACACTTGGACCACGTATCCATCATAATGGGCACATACCCATTAAACCAGTGTGTATCCATTGAAAGGGGTGCGTATGCATCATTCTGGGCACGTATCCATCATTTTGGGTGCGTATCTGTCATTCTAGGTGTGTATCCATTATTTTGGGTGCGTATCCATTGAAAAAAAAGTGCGTATCTGTCATTACGGGCATGTATCATCACACTATTACTATGTTTTTTTGTCTTGGGCGCATATCTATTGAAACAGTGTGTATCCGTCATGTTGGGCGTGTCTCTGCTTGCAACATGTGCATATCCATCATTATGGGTGCGTATATGTAATCGTGACTATATTTTTTACAATGGGGCATGTATCTGTCATACTGGGCGTGTACCCGTTGAACCAGGCACGTACCTGTCAGTAGAGGGGCGCATATGCATCAAACTGCATTCACCACCAATCTTTCGGAGGCCATAACTTTTGCTCCCGAGCTCGAAACGACTCTGTTTTCATTGCGTTGGAAAGGTATTGAAGAGAACTACACAATGGAATCATAAAATTAGGATTTTTAATTACCAAAAATTTATGGTTTACATTATTAGGTAAATAGTCATTTTCTAACGTACCTTACTTTGAAAGATTTTTGTAGCACTAATCAGTTGTTTGTAGGGTTATTTTGGTTTTATTTTTGACTAACTTAGTTAAGTGTTTCATTTCTTAGCTTGAACTAAGTTTGTAAAAGTGTGTATGCTCTCTCCTCGTGCCTTAAAAAGTGATCTTGGAGATCAGAAACACTTATACCAAACTTATATCAAATGCTCAAAAACACTTATTTTGTAAAAGGATGAAGTACAATTTGTAAAGTTCTCTTTCTTGACATTAATCTATGAACTAGAAAATTACTAAAACTTGTTATCTACAAGACACAACGATTGTAGAAAAATACGGAAAAAACACAAACCCACTAATACATAGGTTTCTTAAAGGTTGCCAAATGGTGTGCCACTTAAAACCACATTAAGTTAAGCAAGATAAAAAACACACCATATTCAAAACATTGTATTATAGGTTTCGAAAAGGGTACGTCCCTATCCGCTCAATTGGAACATAACCCCTTTGGCATAACGCCTTAAGCTATAACAATGGGGGTGGTTCTAGGAACCCTAAAGTAGTCCACCACTGTGTAACCTCGTGGATGAAACAGGAAGCGCTCTGCTTACCCACTTGATTAGTTTTCCTTGTGAGATAGAGTTACAAGTTTTCCCTATCGCGACCCTATTAAAAGTACATGATGGATGCATTTACTACCCACTGTGCTTGAAGGGGGCAAAGCCGAGATACTCCCAAACTAGTCATTGTGACTTTTTGGGTAAATCACCCCACTCGTGGATAACTTTGTGACACCTAGTTGAGAGAACTTATTAGGAAAAGCCATTTGTTCTTGGAGCCCACTTTACTAGTCCTTGTTGCGTCAAGCCATCATGAAGTGACAACTCATCTGGAATATGAACCTTGTTTTTCGAACAAGGAAAATAACCCTTGTGAGTTTGATCTAAGTGTCTTTCATCACGAAACTAAACTACATCTCACTTTTTTCTTAGTTTTATTCTTGTCTTTGGACGAGGCGAAGCTCTACCTAAGTGGTGCTTGGTTTGTTTCCATCTTTTGATCATTACCCTTGCGTTCTCATCGCCCATTGTTCGGGGTGAGAAAGGTGCATACATCGTGCATTTTTATCAGGGATAGTACTTGTCACTTTTTTTTCTGTTTATGCCCATCCATGTTTACGGTGGGTTATTAAACGTCTAAATTGTGTGGGTATGCTTTTTGTATCTTTCATCCATCTTGATTTCAAGATCATCATCATACTTCAGATTGAGTCATTATTTGATCTCCCTTTGATGTGTTATCTTGTTTGCATTGTCTCGACAAAATTAAGATACTTATGTCATGTTTTTGTAAACGTGATCTAAGTATCTGCATTGTGGCGTTATGTTGCACATTTTTAACACATACTCAGTATACCTTGACTTGGTTTGATTTCAAAAATTGTCCCAAATATTAAAGAGTTTCGCTTACTTTATGTGTTTCATTTCGATACCACTTTGGCACTAATATCTCACTTCTCTGCGAATCTTGATAGACGTGTCCAATTGGTCTGGTTATGTGGCTTACATTTGTAATCCTCGCCCTTTAACATTTTGGCATTGTTGGTTGTTGAACGTGTCGTTGTATCCTTTGATTAGGATTCACATCTACCCTTTGTTAATATTTACGCCTTGTTCATTTCAAGCTTGACGTAAATATTGACATTGTGTTGATCATCTTTGCATCGAACTATCACTTTACACGTGCATTTGCATAGGGTGTATTTCCTTGTTGATTGGCTTTGTGTTTCACACTTGCATGATTGTTCCTTGTGATTATTCATCTAGAAAAATTGTTTTCTAGGACAATCATTTTCGATCTCATCGAGATTGCATCATCACAATGTCTATTTTCCTTATACCTTCTTCAAAAATCACACACGCATCTCCATACTTACCAAATGTCTAGTTGGTTGACCTTATGCTACCCAAATCGACATGTCACTTCCTTCCCTTTGAAGGAGTTCCATCATGCTATCTAGGTCTAGGCATTCACACCTAAACGATGCCAAAATGACCGATTATCACATGGTTCCCCATACTTATAAAAATATGAAACCTAGGTTTAGTAATTCAAATAAAAAGATTCCCATTACGACTAAACCTCGTTTGGTTCTTCATTCTAGAAGGCCCATACGGGTACCTTGTTCCCCACTTTAGCTCATAGTCGGTGGTATGGTTTGGATGCTTCTGATCCAAATTATTATTTAGGTTCCCCCCACTCTTCTTCTTTTTATTCAGATCCAAACTACCATTCGGACTCCCACTCTTCTTCTGAAGACTTGGATCCCAACTATTGTTCAGATACCCCTAGATCAAATCTTGAATCACAATCCTCCCTTCCTTCGTAGGAACTTTATTCCAAATCACCTCAATGATGTCTTCCTCCTTTGAAGACTCATGTGACTCCAATTTCCATCAATCGAACATCTAATTTGGGTCTTGAGTCATGGTCCTCCCTTTCTTCGCAGGACCTCCTTCATCAGTTGTCTTAATGACCTCTTCCTCTGTCGAAGAGTTCCACAACTCAGGTTACCTCTAGTCAATCATCTAATTTGACTCCTATGTCGCAACTTAACGAGTGGTTATGCGATCCTAATTTCAACCCTACATTACGTCATCTTCTAGAAAAACAATCTAAGTCTAAATCTAAATCATCCATTCATGAGGTGCCTACCACCAATCCTACTTCCTCTCTTGAGTCATCTTCTTCTGTCAATCAATCTTCCCCACTCATCGAACAATTTCTTATATTAAACCTTCTATGGCCAAATAACAACAACCTCTACTAATTTATTTCTCTCAGAATGAAGAAACAATTAGAGTACATGAAGATATCCCTCTAGAGGATTGTAAACAAGGATTCTTTCTAGAACTCGATACGATCGTGTATTAGGGAAAAAAAAGTTGATTCCTTTTATCATAACATAGAGGAAAAGCCTAAGGTCATGGAACTTGATTCTTCTTCTATTCCATCTTCACCTTCTTCTAAGCATGATGAGATGTCGGGTCTAGCATTGAGCCATGGCCTATCTTCTCATTACCAAATCATTCATTATCTATTACCATTCCTCAATCAAAATCTCTCCTTGGGTCACCATTGAGTAGCCCATTGTCTTCTTCTATTCTAGAGCCACCCCGGGTAGTCCTCCATTTTCTACTTGTGGGTCACCTCTTGGTAGCCTATTACCTTCTATTCTTGGGCCACATCCTAGTAGCCCTTCATCATCTTCTATCTATGGGACACCTCCGAGTAGTCCCTCCTCATCTATACTTGGGCCACACCCTAGTATCCCTTCTTCATATTCTTCTATTCTTGGGCCATGTCCTCATAGCCCAACTTCTTCCATATTAGGGCCATATTATAGCAGCCCTTCATCATCTTCTATCAATGGCTCACCTCCTGGTAGCCCATCCTCTTCAATTCTTGGACCATATCCTATTCATCCATCACATCATCCTTCTACCAATGACCGGGGCAAGCCCACCATCATTTCTCTCATTCCTATCATCAATCATAAACGTTCACTTTCTTCTCCTTCTCAAGATCGGACAAAGTCACACGTCGGTTTATAAGAAACCCAAACAGCTTTCTTAATCAAGCTTTGATCAAAACCGCAAATAGCTCTATAGCTCCCAACAAATCAAACGATCTTAAGGTTAAAAATAAAACGTAATTCAATAACCACATCAACGTAACCATCAAGTATGGCACAAAGTACATAGACCTATGGATGGGAAATTCAATCTCCCACATACAAAATCCATGTTTCAAGATAAATCATATTCATTTGTTGACTACGAGCTCACCACAATCATCGAGATCGGGGATAATATAAATCTTGATAAACAAACACACCTAGTCTACCTTATCAAGGAATTCACAAACATCGTTGTTGGATCTTACCATGCAGAGTGACTTTTTGGTCCCACCTTTCCAAAAACTATCAAAAATCTAAAAATCAAAACAATGCAAAAATACAAAAACATGAGAAAACAAAAAAAAAAAGTTATAAAGATCAAACATTGCAATCAGGTATTATGTACACATGGATGTTTCTTACTTCCCTTCCTTGTTCTTCTTTTCGCAGGTCTTCCTACCATTTTCATCCCTTTTGTGATATTTTGGTTAGCTTATTCAACGTATTTTGTGACATTTATCTCTATGGTATCCGTTTGACTCAAGTCTTTTATCACATTGGTAAATTAAAGAACGACTAACCTCTTAGAGATCCTATCACAATCAACATCTAATAAACTTGTTGCGAAGAAATTTTGGACATATTTCTTGACACTAGCCAATGTCATCATCATGATTACTTCCACCTCCTTCCATCAAGCCATCAATGGTTCTTAACCCTTGTCAAACAAGATAGCTGAAATAATTTTTTCGAAAGCAAAGAATCAAAATCAATAAAAAATAAAAAGCTAAAAGCTACAAGAAAAATCAAATTGATATATTACTCTCTCTTGGGATATTTCCAATAATATCTATCGGGGCTATGGACCCACATGGCGTCAAGAGAAAATGTTTTGATTAGAATCGAATGCATCTTCGTCGGGGCTATGGATGCCTGGCCGGCAGCAGAGCAATGTACGGCTATCCTTCCTCCATCCAAATCACCTATCACTTATCAAAATATATCATTCCTACGCATTAGCTACGGTGTCTTCAATTGTTGTCTATCAAATATTCCCTTCAAGAGGTAATTAAATTCCACGTGCACACACACTGGATCTCTATGATTCGGCAGATTAGTATGTTACCAAGTGTCTTTTTTTCCTCGGACCTTGTTTAGACTCTTACTCTAGTCCGTATCTTGTCTCACAATTTGTGTCTTTGGCTAATCAATTCTTCATCGCGAGGCTTCTAAGCTACATTCATATCATTCACATCGTTCTTCTACTTTGTTTAGAACATCCATGTGCATAGGATTAATTTTTTTCCATGTTTTCAAACACCTTTGTCCCCTTTCACAAAAACAATCTTCTCCTTCATTTCTATCATGTGCTTTTACGCCAACTTATGTTGGGGCATCCTTTCTTATTCTCGAACTTCATTGGTTTATGTTCATCATTGTGTTGAATTTATCCATAGTGGCCTTGGGTCCCGCTTCTACACGTGAAGATTTTTCCTTTGAATACTCCCACCTAATCATTGGGTAATTTTTGTATCTTCACCTTTCTCGTACGTGCGTGGCATTCTTCCCTTCTACATCCCATCTATCGCTAGGGGCATCCATGCTTCCTCATCTTCCTGTACATAGTTTCAGAAAACTTTCAAAATCACAAAAACATTCAAATATGTTAGAAAAATCAAAACATTCAAATATGTTAGAAAAATCAAAAACATTCAAATATGTTAGAAAAATAAAAAAATATTCAAATATGTTAGAAAAATAAAAACATTCAAATATGTTAGAAAAATCAAAACATTCAAATATGTTAGAAAAATAAAAAAACATTCAAATATGTTTCAGAAAACTTCTAAACAATATAAATCATCCTACAAAACATCGCTCTTTGGTTCTCACCTGTTCATGTGTGTAACTTGCAGATCATCTTGATCTACCTCCATCAACAAAAGCTAAGCTACTTACTTCATCTGTACTCTGGGGCACAACGAGTTTCCTTGTATTGTTTCGTAGTGCACATTACTTTTTCATAGGACTGAAGTGTCCTCCATTATTATCCTTGCATGTATCCTTGCTTGGGGCACTATCATTAACCCTTTTCGTTAATGCACACAGGTGAATCTGAAGCTTGATAACAAAAACATTACATTATGTTTCTCTATTGGTTTTCTTGTTTACTTTCTCGTATTGCATTGCATTGCATTATGTATGTTGCATGGAGTTAGGCATCTTTTACTTTATCGTATTACATTACATTTTGTATGTTGTATGGAGTTGGTTTTTTTAGCAATGGACATTTGTTCGTATATGGATTTTCATGTCATACTACACTTTTGTTCATTCTTTTTAACAAGGACCGATGATGAAGATCACTAGCAATATGATGAAAATAAAGTTGTTTAAAAGGTGTTGGATGGATGTTATCTCAATCCCCCTTCCTCATACTCCTTTTTCTTCTATATCCCATTTCTTCTTCACACTATTCTTTCTTTTGTTCTCTTTCTGTCATCTTTTCGATCGTCAATCAAGTTCTTCTATCACCCCATCGACAATCGAGGGGGCATCCTCCATTCTACTCATTTTTCTTCTATCCCTTCAAGATTTTCTACTTTTTTATGCTTGTCTACTTTCTTTGAAGTGATGTCGCTTACGTCACCCCAAAGAGGGGCAAATGTAGACACCTAAAATATGCTTACAATTAGCATTTCATCTAATCCATTCAATTAACGACACTTCATTAATCAACCCTTCTTTGCTCCATTCTCATATGCCCATGCACGATACCTTCTCAGTCGTATTCCTCCTATAATCAGCTTGTTTGGCTAATATCTCTCTTATTAGCTAAACATTCCTCCTTTCAACCATTCGAACCTCCCCAGTTCTCTCTAGACCACTTGTATTGGCTTCGTAGGCTATCTATCGATCCACATTGGTTATCCAGACCCCTCTCAACTCTCAATGAGTCTCTAATCACTTGCTAATCAAAGTTTAACTAGCCTAAACCCTAGTTAACTAGCCTAAACCAAGCTTAACTAAGCCTAAAGCATGTTTATCCTAATCTAATCCTAAAGTTCTTTTTGAGATTTAGTCCCACATGCACCCAAATTCCAAATTCTTCCAAACCAAAACTATAAATACAAGGCTAAGCCTACCCATTCAAACATACAACTTTACATAACACAAAACCAAAACAAGCCTAAGAAAGATTTGAGATCTCATTTGTATTAGCTTTAAGCTAATTAGACATTTGATCTTAAACTTCCTTCATTGATCTTGAGCTAATAACCTCCATTTGCATCCATAATCCAAGTTTTGAGTAAATAGAGAGAACCATTGGCCTTGAAGCCATTAATGGTGAGACTCCATTCTTGAAAGCTTGAAAACCATAAACAAATAATCACCCCTTTGATTGCTAAGTTGATCTTATTAGGTTCAATTTCTTAATTAAGTAATCTAAAGAGTAGAGAGTAGTATATATGCTAGGTTTTGATGTTTTTGTCAAAGTTATGATGCATGTATAGGATTAACTCTTGTTTAGCTCTTATCTCATGGTGCATGGATGAGTAAAGCAAAGCTTTGAGGTTCTTTAACCTCATTCCATAGCTTTTGCAACTTTCCATTGCATACATTTGGCATGCCTGGTGGGACACTTATGTCCATCCTCCATTAATGGAGGTCTTTTAGGTTTTTCAAAGTTCATTTTCAATTTTTTTGGTCAAATCACTTGTTATTTCCTCATTTCTGTTTCTAATACTAGCTAAATAACCTTCATTTGCATATATTTTGTGGGTTTGGTTTAGAAATAGGTTGCTTTGACTAACAACTAACTTGTTTTCTTTTGAAATTTTGAAAATCCGTGAGTTTTGTAGGTTTTTCACAGGGTGCGTGTAGGTGTTAACAAAGGGGCGCATATCCATTAAAAGGGACACGTATGCATCATTCGGGGCGTATCCATCACTCATTCTATGTTTTTTTACAAGCACATATCCATTGAAATCGGTGCATATGCATCATTCTCGGGAAAGTATCTACCATCTCAAGGGCGCGTGTATCCGTCGGGTTACTATGTTATTTTGTATTGGGTGCATATCTATTGAAACAGAGTGTATCTATCATGTTGGGCGCGTATCCGTCATTCTAGGCACGTATCTCAGTAATCGTGATTGTGTTTTTTTACATTGGGTCATGTATCCATCATATTGGGTATGCACCCATTGAACAAGGCACGTATCCATTGAAAGGGGCACGTATGCATCATTTCGGCACGTATCCATCATTATAGGCACGTATCTATCATTTTGGGTGTGTATCTCACATCACATACGGTGTTTTTTACAGAGCACGTATCCGTTGAAAGGGGCACATATGCATCATTCAGGGGTGCGTATCCATTGAAACAGAGGCGTGTATCTATCATTTTGGGCACGTATCCATCACTATTACTATGTATTTTTGTACTTGGTGTGTATCCATTGAAACATGCACGTATCCATCATGTTGGGCGCGTATCCATTGAAACAGGCATGTATCCGTCATTCTAGGTGCATATCTGTAATTGTGACTGTGTTTTTTTTACACTGGGGTGTGTATCCATCATATTGGGCACGTACCTTTTGAACTAGGTGCGTACTGCACAGGGGGCGCGTATGTATCAAATCCGTATTCACCACCAATCTTCTAGAGGCCATAAATTTTACTCCCAAGCTTGAAATGACTCCATTTTCATTGTGTTGGAAAGGTATTGAAGAGAAATACACAATGGACTCATAAAATTAGGATTTTGAATTACCAAAAATTTATGGTTTACATTATTAGGTAAATAGTCATTTTCTAACGTATCTTAAAGTATAAAAATTGTTTTCTTGGCCATTCTAACACTATGAAAGATTTTTGTAGCACTAATCAGTTATTTGTAGGGTTATTTTGGTTTTATTTTTAACTTACTTAGTTAAGTGTTTCATTTCTTATCTTGAACTAAGTTTGTAAAAGTGTGTATGCTCTCTCCTTGCGCCTTAAAATTGATCTTGGAGATCAGAAACACTTATACCAAACTTATATCAAACACTCAAAAACACTTATTTTGTAAAAGGATGAAGTAAAATTTCATGTGATTTTAGTAGGATTTTTCACGTTGCGTATGCTCTTCCTTCACGCCTTTTGGTGATCTTAGGAATCAAAAGCAAAGTGTAAAGTTCTCTTTCTTGACATCAATCTACGAACTAGAAAATTACTAAAACTTGTTGTCTACAGGACACAATGATTGTAGAAAAATATGGAAAAAACACAAACCCGCTAATACACATATTTCTTGCAGTTTGCCAAATGGTGTGCCACTTTCAAACCACATCAAGTTAAGAAAGATAAAAACACACCATATTCAAAACATTGTACTGTAGGTTTCGGAAAATGGTTCATCCCTATCCGCTCAACTGGAACATAACCCCTTTGACATAACACATTAAGCGATAACAATGGGGGTGTTTCCAAGAATCCTAAAGTATTTCACCACTGTGTAACCTCGTGGATGAAATGGGAAGCACTCCACTCACGCACTTGATTAGTTTTCCTTGTGAGATAGAGTTACAAGTTTTCCCTATCGCGACCCTATTAAAAGTACATGATGGATGCATTTACTGCCCACTGTACTTGAAGGGGGAAAAGATGAGATACTCCCAAACTAGTCATTACGAATTTTTGGGTAAATCACCCCGCTCGTGGATAAATTTGTGACACCTAGTTGAGAGAACTTATTAGGAAAGCCATTTTTTCTTGGAGCCCACTTTACTAGTCCTTGTTGTGTCAAGCCATCATGAAGTGACAACTCATCTGGAATCTAAACCTTATTTTTCGAACAAGGCAAAGAACCCTTGTGAGTTTGATCTAAGTGTCTTTCATCATGAAACTAAACTACATCTCACTTTTTTCTTAGTTTTATTCTTGTCTTCAGACGAGGCAAAGCTCTACCTAAGTGGTGCTTGGTTTGTTTCCATCTTTTGATCATTACCCTTACGTTCTCATCGCCCATTGTTCGGGGTGAGAAAGGTGCATACATCACACATTTTTATCAGAGATAGTACTTGTCACATTTTTGTCATTTACGCCCATCCATGTTTATGGCTGGGTTGTTAAACATCTAAAGTGTGTGGGTACACTTTTCGTATCTTTGATAAAATTCCATCCATCTTGATTTCAAGATCATCATCATAGTTCAGATTGAGTCATCATTTGATCTCCCTTTGACATGTTATCTTGTTTGCATTGTCTCGACACAATTAAGATACTTATGTCATGTTTTTCGTAAACATGATCTAAGTATCCGCATTGTGGCATTACATTGCACACATTTTAACACATCCTCAGTATACCTTGACTTGGTTTGATTTCAAACATTGTCCCAAATCTTGAAGAGTGTTGCTTACTTTGTTTGTGTCGTTTCAATACCACTTTGGAACTAATATCTCGCTTCTCCGTGAATCTTGATGGACGTGTCTAATTAGTCTGGTTATGTGGCTTACATTTGTAATCCTCACCCTTCAACATTTTGGCCTTGTTGGTTGTTGAACATGTCATTGTATCCTTTGATTGGGATTCACATCTACCCTTTGTTAATATTTTTGCCTTTTTCATTTTGAGCTTAACATAAATATTGACATTGTGTTGATCATATTTGCATCGAACTATCACTTTACACATGTATTTGCATAGGGTGTATTTCCTTGTTGATTGGCTTTGTGTTTCACACTTGCATGATTGTTCCTTGTGATTATTCATCTAGAAAAATTGTTTTCTAGGACAATCATTTTTTATCTCATTGAAGATTGCATCATCACAATGTCTATTTTCATTAGACCTTCTTTATAAAATCACGCACACATCTCCATACTTACCAAATGTCTAGTTGGTTTCCCTTATGCTACCCAAATCAAAATGTCACTTCCTCTCTTTGAAAGAGTTCCATCACGCTATCTAGGTCTAGGCATTCGCACCTAAATGATGTAAAAATAACCGACTATCACGCCAGTTCCCCATACTTACAAAAATATGAAACCTAGGTTTAGCAATTCAAATAAAAAGATTCCCATTACGACTAAACCTCGTTTGGTTCTTTGTTCTAGAAGTCCCATACGGGTACCTTATTCCCCACCTTCAAACCATAGTCGGTGGTATGGTTTGGATGCTTCTGATCCAAATTATTATTTAGGTTCCCCCACTCTTCTTCTTCTGATTCAGATCCAAACTACCATTCAGACTCCCACTCTTCTTCTAAAGACTTGGATCCCAACTATTGTTCGGATACCCCTAGATCAAATCTTGAATCATAGTCCTCCCTTCCTTCGCAGGACCTTTATTCCAAATCACCTCAACAATGTCTTCCTCCTTTGAAGACTCATGTGACTCCAAGTTCCATCAATCAAACATCTAATTTAGGTCTTGAGTCATGGTCCTCCCTTTCTTTGTAGGACCTCCTTCATCAGTCATCTCAACGACCTCTTCCTCCATCGAAGAGTTCCACGACTCGGGTTACCTCTAGTCAATCATCTAATTTGAATCCTACATTGCAACTTAACGAATGGCTATGTGATCCTAATTTCAACCCTACATTACGTCATCTTCTAGAAAAAAATCTAAGTCCAAATCTAAATCATACATTCATGAGGCACTTACCACCAATCCTACTTCCTCTCTTGAGTCATCTTCTTCTGTCAATCAATCTTCCCCACTCATTGAATAGTTTCTTATATTCAACCTTCTATGGCCAAATAACAACCTCTACTAATTGATTTATCTCAAAATGAAGAAACAATTAGAGTACATGAAGATATCCCTCTAGAGGATTGTAAACAAGGATTCTTTCTAGAACTCGATACGCTCGCGTATTGGGGAAAAGAAATTGATTCCTTTTATCAGAACATAGAGGAAAAGCCTAAGGTCATGGAACTTGATTCTTCTTCTATTCCATCTTCACCTTCTTCTGAGCATGATGAGATGTCGGGGTCTAGCATTGAGCCATGGCCTATCTTCTTGTTACTAAATCATTCATTATCTATTACCATTCCTCAATCAAAATATCTCTTTGGGTCACCGTTGAGTAGCCCATTGTCTTCTTCTATTCTAGAGCCACCCCCGGTAGTCCTCCATTCTCTACTTGTGGGTCACCTCTTGGTAGCCTATTACCTTCTATTCTTGGGCCACGTCCTAGTAGCCCTTCATCATCTTCTATTTATGAGACACCTCCAAGTATTCCCTCCTCATTTATACTTGACCACGCCATAATAGCCCTTCTTCATCTTCTTCTATTCTTGGGCCATGTCCTCATAGTCCAACTTCTTCCATATTAGGGCCATATTCTAGCAGCCCTTCATCATCTTCAATCAATGGCTCACCTCCTCATAGCCCATCCTCTTCAATTCTTGGACCATATCCTATTCATCCATCACATCATCCTTCTACCAATGACCAGGGCAATCCCACCATCATTTCTCTCATTCCTATCATCAATCATAAACGTTCGCTTTCTTCTCCTTCTCGGGATCAGACAAGTCACACGTCAGCTTATAAGAAACCCAAACAGTTTCTTAATCAAGCTCAGATCAAAACTACAAAGAGCTCTATAGCTCCCAACAAATCAAACAATCTTAAGGTTAAAAATAAAATGCAATTCAAGAATGCACATCAACGTAACCATCAAGTATGGCGCAAAGTGCATAAACCTATGGATGGGGAATTAAATCTCCCACATACAAAATCCATGTTTCAGGATAAATCATAGTCATTTGTTGAGTATGAGCTCACCATGATCATTAAGATCGGGGATAATATAACTCTTGATAAACAAACACGCCTAGTCTCCCTTATCAAGGAAGTCGTAAACATCATTGTTGGATCTTACCACGCAGAGTGACTTTGTTGGTCCCACCTTTCCAAAAACTATCAAAAATCTAAAAATCAAAACAATGCAAAAATACAAAAACATGAGAAAACAAAACAAAAAACAAAGGTATAAATATCAAACATTGCAATCAGGTATTGCGTACACATGGATGTTTCTTTCTTCCCTTCCTTATTCTTCTTTTGCAAGTATTCCTACCATTTTCATCCCTTTTATGATATTTTGGTTAGCCTATTCACACACATTTTGTGACATTTATCTCTATGGTATCTATTTGACCCAGTCTTTTATCACATTGGTAAATTAAATAACGACTGACCTCTTAGAGATCCTATCACAATCAACATCTAATAAAATTGTTGCGAATAAATTTTGGACATATTTGTTAACACTAGCCAATGTCATCATCACAATCACTTCCACCTCCTTCCATCAAGCCATCAGTGGTTCTTAACCCTTGTCAAACAAGAGAGCTGAAATAAGTTTTCAGAAAGTAAAAGAATCAAAATCAATCAAAAATCAAAAGCTAAAAGCTACAAGCAAAATCAAATTGATATATTACTCTCTCTTGGGATATTTCCAATAATCTCTATCGGGGCTATGGGTGCCTAACTCGAAAAAGAGCAATGTTGTGATTAGACTTGAATGCATCTTCATCGGGGGCTATGGATGCTCAAGCTGCTGGCCGGAGCAAAGTATGGCTATCCTTCCTCCATCCAAATCACCTATCACTTATCAAAATATATCATTCCTACGCATTAGCTACGGTGTCTTCACTTGTTGTATATCAAATATTCCCTTCAAGAGGTAATTAAATTCCACGTGCACACACTTTGGATCTCTATTAGTCGACAAAATTAGTATGTTACCAAGTGTCTTTTTTTGGACCTTGTTCAGACTCTTACTTTAGTCCATATCTTTTCTCACAATTTGTTCCTTTGGCTAATCAATTCTTCATCGAGAGGCTTCTAAGCTACATTCATATCATTCACATCATTCTTCTACTTTTTTCAGAACATCCATGTGTATAGGATTACTTTCTTTCCATGTTTTCGGACACCTTTGTCCCCTTTCACAAAAACAATCTTCTCCTTCATTTCTATCATGTGATTTTAGGCCAACTTACGTAGGGGCATCCTTTCTTATTCTCATAATTTCATTGGTTTATGTTCATCATCTCATTGAACCTATCCACAAAGTGGCCTTGGGTCCCGCTTCTTCACGTGAAGATTTTGCCTTTGAATACTCCCAACTAATCGTTGGGGCATTTTTGTATCTTCACTTTTCTCGTACACGCCTAGCATTACGCCCTTCTACATCCCATCTATCACTGGGGTCATCCATGCTTCCTTGTCTTCCTATACATAGTTTTAGAAAACTTTCAAAATCACAAAACATTCAAATATGTTAGAAAAATCAAAACATTCAAATATGTTAGAAAAATCAAAAACATTCAAATATGTTAGAAAAATAAAAAAACATTCAAATATGTTAGAAAAATAAAAAAATTGAATATATTAGAAAAATCAAAATATTCAAATATGTTAGAAAAATAAAAAACATTCAAATATGTTTTAGAAAACTTCTAAACAATATAAATCATCCTACAAAATGTCACTCTTTGGTTCTCACCTGTTCATGTGTGCGACTCGTGGATCATCTTGATCTACCTCCATCAACAAAAGCTAAGCTTCTTACTTCATCTATACTCTGGGGCACAACGAGTTGCCTTGTACTATTTCGTAGTGCACATTGCTTTTTTAGGACCAAAGTGTCCTCCATTATTCTCCATGTATCTTTGCTTGGGGCACCATCATTAACCCTTATCGTTAATTCACACAAGTCGAACTAAAGCTTGATAACAAAAACATTATGTTATGTTTCTCTATTGGTTTTCTTGTTTACTTTCTCGTATTGCATTGCATTATGTATGTTGCATGGAGTTAGGCATATTTTACTTCTCGTATTGCATTGCATTTTGTATGTTGCATGGAGTTCGTGTTTTTAGCAAAAGGACATTTGTTCGTATATGGATTTTCATGTCATACTATACTTTTGTTAATTCTTTTAATAAGGACCAATGATGAAGGTCACTAGCAATATGATGAAAATAAAGTTTTTAAAAGGCGTTGGATGGATGTTATCTCAATCCCCCTTCCTCATACTCCTTTTTCTTCTTCATCCCATTTCTTCTTCACACTATTCTTTCTTTTGTTCTCTTTCTGTCATCTTTTCGATCGTCAATCAAGTTCCTCTATCACCCCATCGACAATTGAGGGGGCATCCTCCATTCTACTCATTTTTCTTCTATCCCTTCAAGATTTTTTGATTTTTCATGTTTTTCTACTTTCTTTGAAGTGACATTATTTATGCCACCCCAAAGAGGGGAAAATGTAGACACCTAAAATATGCTTACAATTAGCTTTTCATCCAATCCATTCAATTAATGACACTTCGTTAATCAACCCTTCTTTGCTCCATTCTCAGATGCCCATGCACGACACCTTCTCGGTCGTATTCCTCCTATAATAAGCTTGTTTGGCTAATATCTCTCTTATTAGCTAAACATTCCTCCTTTCAACCATTGAACCTCCCGCTTCTCTCTAGACCACTTGTATTGGATTCGTAGGCTATCTATCAACCACAATTGGTTATCCAGGACCCCTTCTAACTCTCAATGAGTCTCTAATAACTTGCTAATCAAAGTTTAACTAGCCTAAAACCTAGTTAACTAGCCTAAACCAAACTTAACTAAGCCTAAAGCATGTTTATCCTAATCTAATCCTAACGTGCTTTTTGAGATTTAGTCCCACATGCACCCAAATTCCAAATTCCTCCAAACCAAAACTATAAATACAAGGCTAAGCCTACCCATTCAAACTTACAACTTTACATAACAAAAAACCAAAAAAAAGCCTAAGCAATATTTGAGATGTCATTTCTATTAGCTTTAAGCTAATTAGACATTTGATCTTAAACTTACTCCCTTCATTGATATTGAGCTAATAACCTCCATTTGAATCCATAATCCAAGTTTTGAGTAAATAGAGAGAACCATTGGCCTTAAAGCCATTAATGGTGAGACTCCATTCTTGAAATATTGAAAACCATAAACAACTAATCAACCCTTTGATTTCTAAGTTGATCTTATTAGGTTCAATTTCTTAATTAAGTAATCTAAAGAGTGGAGGGTAGTATATATGCTAGGTTTTGATGTTTTTGTCAAAGTTATGATGTATGTATAGGATTAACTCTTGTTTAACTCTTATCTCATTGTGCATGGATGAGTAAAACAAAGCTTTGATGTTCTTTAACCTCATTCCATAGCTTTTTCAACTTTCCATTACATATAGTTACCAAGGGATTTTTGTGGCTCAAGAGGTACTTAAATTGGTACTATGTATTTAACCAATGGTGTTAATTATTGTAATTTAGCTACTACAGATGGAGATGAAACTTTGTGGCACTAGAAACTTAGTCATATGAGTCAAAAGGGCATGCAGATTATAAAGGACAGGTTTCCCATATTAAAGGAGTTAGATTTAGACTTCTATGAGGACTGTGTTTATGGAAAATAGAAGCAGGTGAGATTCCTCAAGGTTGGACCTACCAGGAAGGAGGGTAAGTTGGATTTAGTGCATACAGATGTATGGGGGCCAACTAAGGTAAACTCTATTGGTGGTTCATGTTATTATGTCACTTTCATTGATGATGCAACTAGAAAATTTTGGGTATATTGCATTAGAAAGAAATATGATGTGTTTGAAACCTTCAAAATATGGAAAGCCTTGGTTGAGAATGAAACAAGTCTCAAGTTGAAATGTCTCAGGTTGGATAATGGAGGGGAGTATTACAGCAATGAATTTCTTGATTACTGTTTCTATAAATGGGATCCGCGGAAAAGAATGGTTCCAAATACTCCACAGAAAATGGTGTCGAGAGATAATGTACAAGACAATCATGGAGCGTGTTAGGTGTATGAGGTTACATGTGGGGCTTACACCCATGTTCTGGGTAGAAGTGGTGAGCACGATTGTTTATCCGATTAATGAGGACCCTCTATGGATTTGGATGGAGGTACACCAAGAGGCTTGGTCTAAGAAGAAAATTGATTACTCATTTCTTAGAGTATTTGGATGTGAAGTATTTGTTCACATTGATAAAGATGATAGGACCAATTTAGAGGCTAAGTCTGAGAAATGCACCTTTTTTGGATATGGTGAGGATGACTTTGGTTTCCATGTTTGGAGTCTTAAGGACAAAAAAATATTTTGGTCTAGAGATGTTGTCTTTAATGAAAAAGACATGTATAAAGATCAGTTGTAGGAACAAAAGAGGAATCAAAGAAATAATACACAATGTTAGAGGACATCGTAGACAAAAGGTGTCCAAGGGTTGGTTCAAGTGTAGCATGTTCCGGCATAGCTAGTCCAGAAACCTACTCATCAGGAATCCCAAACTCCTTAGGTGAGAAGGTCTTCTAGGGTAAGAAGGGAACCTGAATGATTTACTCCATCTTTGAATTATTTATTGCTCACTAACAATGGAGATCCAGATTTCTTTGAGGAAGCATTATAGGTGGATGTCAGAATAAGTGTGAGCAGACCATGTATGAAGAGCATATATCTCTTATGGAAAACCAGACTTAGGATCTAGTGGAGATACCCGAGGGCAAGAGAGCGTTGCAAAACAAGTAGGTGTATAGAATCAAAGAGGAATATGGAGGCGAAAAGGAAATAAGGACCGGTTTGTGGTTAAGGGATTTGCACATAGAAGAAAGGTATAGACTTTGATGAAATTTTTTTCTCATGTTGTTAAAATGACTTCTATTAGAACTATTCTTGGTTTAGTAGCAATAAAATACCTATAATTAGAGAAGTTGGATGTGAAGATTACATTCATTCATGGTGAGTTTGAGGAGGAATTGTATATGCAAAGGCAGCCACGGGGGGTTATGAGGTCAAAGGGAAGGAGAGGTTAGTGTGAAAATTGAAGAAGAGATTTTATGGACTTAAACAAGCTCCATGGAAGTGGTACAAGAAGTTTGATAGTTTTATGTAGGAGCAGGGTTACTCCGGTGTCACTCGGACTACCATTGCATGTACATCAAGAAGTTTCTTTATGGTATTTATATTATTTTGTGCTTGTATGTGGATAATATGCATGTTGCAGGAAGAACATGTAGGAGAAATAAAGGTACTCAAGAAGTAGCTAGGTGAATCCTTTGTTATGAAGGATTTTGGGGCAGCAAAAAAATCCTTGGTATGAGAATAACTCAAACAGGAAGGAGAGGAAGCTAGTGTTATCTCAAGAAGAGTACATAAAAATGTCTTGGAGAGGTTTAGTATGTAGGATGTTAAACCGGTTAGTACTCCTTTGGCAGGTCACTTTAAATTATCAAAGGAGAAGAGTCTCAAGACTGAGGAGGATAAAATCTAGATTTCCAAGGTACCATACTCATCAGTAGTTGGTAGCTTGATGTATGCTATGGTATGCACTAGGTCTGACATTTCCCATGTAGTGGGAGAAGTGAGTAGGTTTATGAGTGATCCGGGAGAGCACCTTTGGAAGGCAGTGAAGTGGATCCTTTGGTATTTGAGAGGGACCATGAGAGCAGCATTGTGTTTCGGTGGATCAAACACTACATTGTGTAGTTATGTTGATTCAGACATGGTAGGAGATTTAGACAGCAAGAGGAGCATGATAGGTTATGTATTTACAGTTGGTGATACAATGGTGAGTTGGATTTCATGGTTACAAAAAGTTGTGGCTTTATCAACCACAGAGGATGAGTATGTTTCTACCACAGAGGAAAGCAAGGAGATGATTTGGCTACAATAGTTTCTTGATGAGTTTGGTCATAAGCGAAAATTGGGAGACTACACAAAGGTGATAGTCAGAGCGCTATTCATTTAGTGAAGAACTCCGCTTTTCACTCTAGGATGAAGCACATTCATCTAAGATATCATTTCATTAGGAAGATTTGGAAGAAGATAAGTTGAAGCTGGAAAATATTCATACTAGTCAGAATCTTGTGTATATGATGACCAAGGCGATCCACAAGGAGATGTTGAAGTTGTGTTCAACTTTTTTGGCCTTCATGGTTGATTATGAAGGGTTGAGAACTTTTCTCAGTAGGAACAGTCTCCAAGTGGGAGATTTTTGGGGTGTGGAGCCTATTTTTGGTCTTCTCAAATTAGTATTAAAGTGTGGAGTTTGAATTGGGAAGATGAAAGGTCATGGTTGTTTCTTTTCTTGCTATGGGAAGATGAAAGGCCGTGACAATTTATTTTCCAGCTGTGGGAAGATGAAAGGTCATGACTTTCAAACTTCTAGGGTCAGCTTTTTAGACTTCTTAAAGGATTGTAATCCTATAAATAGAGGTGTTAGGGTATCTTAAAGGTATCTTATGTGTTCAAGAGGTCTTGAGTCTTAGTGATCAAGAGTGATCAAGGTTAGGAAATTGGGTGGAAATTTGGTTTAGATGTAGTTTAACATCTTTGGAATTGTTGTGAGTTCATAACGAGAGAAGACTGTGAGAGTTTTTTTAATCTTATTGATAATAAAATCTGAGAAATTTCTTGGTGGATGTAGCCCACAGGGTGAACCACGTTAAATCTTGTCTTGTATTCTTTTGTGCATTATTTATTTTTGTTGTTATATTTCTACATGTGTACTTCTCGCTTTATATAGTTTCCTCTGCTATGATTTGAGGAATTGTTTTTGTATATTTGTTCTCTAATTCATAACAAGATACACTTTGTATAGTCATATTTTATACCCTTAGACCAATATTTTAATCCCATGTGGGCCATCCTATCACCCGGTGGGCACTTTGGGCTCACTCGAGGCACGCGTGGGCACCGAGTCTCTCCTTTATGTGAGTCTTATGAGAATGCATCATCTTATAATAGATATTCAAATGGAAATGAGAAGAAAGAACCATGCCATATTCTAGAACAAGTTGTTATCTTATTACATCCAGAAAAGAGAAATAACAAATAGCATAAGGAAATGGTTCATACAGAAAGGAAATACTGAAGTATTATGTTCGCACACATATCTAATTTATAACAGAGCCTTATATTCATCTTAACAGGTTCAATAACCACATTACAATCCCTTGAGGTCAGGACAGACCCTTATATAACTATGCATAGTTGAGTCATGCATCATAACTACATTATGCTCACCATATTGCAAAAAAAAAAATGTAGGCCCATCCCTCTAGATGTTCCATTAATTACGAGCTCTCCTAATCCCTAACCCATAAAATTCTCCATTCAATTTATATAGGACTTCACCTCTCTTTTATCTCCTCTGCACTCTCCACACACTCTCTATACCATATCTCTATATCTTTTGTCTATCATGTGCTTGTATTTATAACCTCAACATCCACCGCCATGCCTTTTAGAAGTTACTGATCGGTTTCCAAGTGTCAAATTGGTCCTCCAGGATTATGCCTTCTCGGACCCAGCTCTCTACTTCTTACAATGATGTCTTCAGTAACCTTCCATCACATGCCTAAAATATTCTCTTTTTGATCCCATAGTCATCAAGCTGGCACCTTATCCACAAGGGTCATGCTTTTCTCATGCACTTCCTAGGATGTTGAATGTGGCTAAGTAAAAAACCTTTTTTTCCTTGCATGCATGCATCATGTGTTCTACAAAACCCTTCCGAACCCTTAGCTCCCTATGTGCCTTTAACCCACGCCCCTTCTTTAACTAGGTCTCACACACCCACACGCCTTGTTTTACTTAGCTGATATTTTGGGGCCCAACACACTTTGTATGATTATAGTAGAAATGAACAAAACTAGTAGATAGAAGAAAACAATCAATCTTCTCATACCAAGCCCAAGTTTGTTTGTTTGAGATCGTAGAGATAACTTCAAATCCTACAAACAAGAGAAGAATCCCGAACAAATATAGTGGGTTTCTCCATGTATATTTCCTCTTGTAAATATCGATGGAAGAAGGAACTCTTCATGTCCATCTAGTATACTAGAAACCCCTATGATGCAATAATAACAAGTACTAGGTGTACATAATCCATCTTGGAAATGGGTGAAAATTTCTTAGAGTAATCAATACCTTCAACTTGTGAAAAATCCTTTACAACAAGACGAGCCTTATAATTTTCAATTGACCCATCAACTTTGTATTTGGTTCAATATACCCATTTACACCTAACCATGTTTTTTCCTTTAGGAAGAGATACCAAATCCCAAGTATGATTCTTCATCAAAGAAGAATAATTAGTTGCCATCACATCATCCCACTCTTATATCCCATGAGTGTGTGAAAATTAATATGGATCCTCAAAAATGCCCCACAAAAGTCTAGAACTTGTAGAATGTGTGTGATGATTCCTTCAGGTGGAAGATCCTGTATGAAAGGTGTTGGCACATAAACTATAGTATGATCCCACTTAGGCATAGTGATAACATCGGTGGGAATAGGATCCTCAATGACATCTATAACCTTCTCATCAACCTCATCAAAGAAAGGATCCTCAATATGAGATGAAGAAGGAGGCATCGAAGAAGATGAAAAATAATGAGGAGTGAAGTGCTCATCAAACTAAACATGTGTTCGAAAAAGAATGTCACGAGTATCAGGATCTAAAATTCAATAAGCTCTCATGTCCTCACAATACCCTACAAATATCAAGGGTTTTTTTCTTATCCAAGGCTTTCCTTTCTTATTTGGCATAAAGGCCCAAGCATGGCTCCCAAATACTCAAAAAAATGAGACATCTGGCTTAGTGTTGAACCAAGCTTCCTCTGGAGTCAAATGCTCAATTGCTCTTGCATGGTGTGTGATTCTAAATGTAGTTAGCATAATTAACTTCTTTTTCCCAGTAGATATGAGGTAAATATCTAGAATGCATCATATAGTTAGCCATTTCCTTCAAAGTTCTATTCTTTTATTCTGCTAAGCCATTCTATTATGGAGTATGAGGAACAAAATGCTGGTGAATAATGCCTTGAGTTGCCAAAAATTTAGAAAACTCATTTCTAAATTACTCCCCCCCATTATCAGTACGAAGGCTCTTTATGCAACTATAATATTTTTCTCGACAAAAGCCTTGAAGAACTTGAAGTGTGAAAAAACATCACTTTTATACTTGATAAAATAAACCCAAGTATGCCTTGAGAAATTATCAATAAACATAAGTACATACTTATCTCCATTGAAAGAGGGGGTAGGAAAAACCATCAAGTCACTATGCACAAGCTCAGGTGGTGAAGAAGCTCTCTTAGACAATCTATTAGGAAAAGGATCTTGGTGTTGTTTCCCTAATGCAAAACCACGACAAACTCCCTCAAGACAAGAAACTTTAGGAAGACCATCTACCATACTATGAGTGCTCAACTCCTTTAAATATCTATAATTGATATGTCCAAATCTCTCATGCCAAAGCTTACTCTATGAATCTGTATGAGAAACCAATCCTGTCCCTATAGAGGAAGTGTCATCAAAACCCTCAAAGTGATATAGTCTATAACTATTATCAACAATACCTTGAGCAACAAGTGAATGAGGCTCTAACAAAGTTTGTACTTCTGCCCCATGTGGTGTAAAAGTCACTATTTTTCCTTGACCAGAATGAAAAATTTGATATATAGAAAGAAAATTTGTGGTGATGTTAGGAACATACAGTGTATCTTAGATACTACCACCATCAAGGTGTATATCACCTTTTCCCTCAACAAAAATAAAGGAAGAATATCCAACCTCAATTTTTAAAGTAGAACTCAAACCCGAAAAACAAAAGACTCGCTTGGAAGAATTCATGTGATGAGAAGCACCAAAATCAATAACCCGATTTGTCTCCAAGTGGTGATTGATATCTCCCAACAACATTAAGTGCCTTTCCATGCTTATTAGAAGGATATGGAGTGGAGATAGAATTTTTGTGTTTCTTGATTGCATCCTCTAAGGCTTGCATTCACTTATAACACCTATGTTCCTCATGACCAATACCACCACAAAAAGAGCATGAAAGGCTATATTTATTCTTGGATTTTGAAGACTCCTTTGGTTTAGAGTTGTTTTCTTTGGTTTTAGGATCACTTTGAGATGGAGAAGGGGTGGATTTGGTTTTACTTTTTGGTTTTCCCTTACCCTTAGGATTAGATGGAACAAATTCCTTTTGAGAGGTGGAAGACTCAAGGTGAGACAATTTGGATTCTTCCCTATTAATTATTTCACAAAATGTTTCTAAGTCAAGGATTTTGAATGTGTCACCTAAGGCATCCATGCTAGAGAAAAGGTAGAAGAAAAATTTGGAATGGTCCTCTTAACTTGGAAAAGGTAAATACAATAAAGGTAAATAATGTACCTAGATGAACATGAGCTAAGGTAAATACCTATTCTAATAGGGCCGCGAGTTCCTCAAAAGGATGAAGTACCCACAATACAAAGAAAAGGCAAGCCACCCGTGAAAAAGGCTAGAATACGGGAATAAGAGGTTTGTAAGAACTTGGAACATTAGGGACATAGAAACGTGAAATACCTGCAATATAAATGAAAAGACCCAAAACTCAAAATTTCCAAAAAGTAACTAACTATTGGGGACATTTTCTAGACTTCACAAAGGCAAAAAAGACATCACAAGAGATAACTTACTCAAAATTTTGAAAATTTTCCCAAAAACAATACACATGTTTTGGGTAAGTGTCAACAAGTAGGATGATTTGTCTTCTTATTCACGTGCTTCTTTCCAATTTCCATTGTCTTGTTCTAAAGGCAGGGGTTTACAACCCTATTTAAGACTTTTAATCAACTAAATATCCTCCAAATGGTGAAAGACTTCTCTTGAAAATGTAATATTCTGGAAACCCTTCATATTAACAAATGAAGAAGCTAAAATTTTTATAGACATTGAACAACTATAACAACATCACAGAAAGTGGATCAAATATTCTAACTATGGAAAATATGCAAAAATAGCATATTAACCCTAACTAATCACATCCGAGAACATCCGGGAACATTCCAAAGTAGTAAAATAACAATAGTATAACCCCCACTAATATAGGGATATGACAACTAGATAATATCTAAGTAAGTTAAAGTAATTAAATTTAATTACTTTAACATTACAACTTAGCAAATGATGAATAACCTAAGTTTATTCCTAAAAAATTCCAAGGGAATAGAATGAATTTGTAGATAGGTCAAACCTCTCCTAATTCCAATATTTCTCCCCTAACAAGCCACCTTCATATATGCCAATACCACTATATATGAATAAAACCCTAATTTTTGTTATCTCATTTCACCTAGACATACCACCACGCATACATAACTTACAAGCCATAAGTCTCATAAATAAATCTACATACACACCTCTCAGGAGTCTTCATTCACCTTTCATTCTCTCCTTTATGGTAATCCCACACACACCCACACACACACACATGTGCGCATATAATTGCTTGAAGAAGGATCACAATCATAGTATAAGTTATAATTTGTTTTACATGGTCTTCAACACATTACAAAGGTCTTGCTTTAGGGTTTGATTATACACTTTCCACACCATGAATAGACAACTCTTCATTCACCCATAATGTGTCAACATTATTTTCTCAATTTGCAATACCACCGAAACTCACAGCCATCGGTTCCTCATAGTTTGATCAATTTACACAATTCACACAATAAGCATCAACACACACACACAATAACATTTGAAAAACTTGTAAATAATTCCTTACACAGATAATTTATAGCCTTTGCATCAAAAATTATTTATATATCTATGATCAATCACCCATATAAAGGCATTCACATATCACAAAGATACACAAAATTACACAAACACTATATTTCCTTCTTGAAGCTCTTTTCCTAATTTCAATTCAAATGGGAATGATGTAAATTAGTTACATTTTCAAATTTATATGCCTCCCATCTGCGCCTAACTAAATGCACACCCTTAAACTCATTGGTCAAATTGATGACCTTAGCCTAGGACAAAGTTTCTTGGCTCAAATACCAATTCTTAGACTTTTTGACTCATATTATGATTCCTATGACCTATAAGGACCTAAGACACCTTATTATACCTCATTTTAATCTCTTAAAAGATTGTAAGATTCAATATTTCATTAGAACAACTATAACAAACCAAAAATTTCCTCTAAGACTCATCTTTCATTTTGGAGGGAAAGTGAATAGTTTGAATTTTGAAAGGCCAAGAACTCATCTAACACACCTAATAACACCTATTTACAGTCAAGACCTTACTAACATACCTTCAAGCCAAAATGTGGATGTTTCCATCCTTACATACATCCTAGAGTTGATGCTCCTACATCGAAAGGGGTACAAATATGTGGTGTTGTGTAAACCTCAGTGTAAGAAATAATACCTCCTCAAATGGAGAAGGGGATTTAAATTCCTGAAATGGAAGTAACTCCCATATGATGTACCGACATGTAAGGAATATATCATAACCCCTATGACACCTAGACCTACGAGCTCACCTAAGTGAGATGAATCACCATGTGATGTGGAAAATGAATCACACTAACACCCCCTTCATCATAACTTAGGATGAGGCAGCAAGTTAGAAATGAGAAATGAGTGTCAAAAACTAAGCCTAATGAGGCACCCATGAATAACAACCTGATATTAAGAAATGGAGGAAAACCCAGTGGGAAAACATCCACCACAAGAGATGGAAAACACTCTCTAAAAACTAAGAAAGATGCCACAAATGGGTCTTGACAACTGAGGATCATGATAAGGTACCCATGTACAAAAGGGTATCACTCTAGAAGAATAAAAGGAGAGGAGAAGAACAAAACAAGAGGAATGTAGAAGAAGCCATAGACATGATCTAAAATTTGTAACTATAGGAAGTATCCAAGAAGAGTGTCGATGACGTGGTCCTTGGCCAATGGAAGGAAGAAGAACCAACTCGCACCAAATTATACACCTTCCTTAGGAAAGATAGAAATGAAGTACTGGAAGTCCACCCACCCTATGAAGGAAACCGAAGGCAACAATATGAAGAAATCTGAATCTAGTCCATGGAAGTGTGACATAGGTCTAGCAAATGGGTACACAAGAATCCAAGGTAATTCCATGAGTATAGGACTATCAGAGTGAGAGAGAGAGATGAACATCTACCAAAAGGATATCCAAGTGAAGTAAAGGCAATGCAACAACCCCCACAACAAAAAGAGATCCATAATCAAGGGTGGGTCAATGATGATCTCTGGAAAAGTGGAATTGATAAGAGTCCCAGAAGGGGAACCCAATAAAGGATATGAAAGAATCCTCCAAAACCCCTATAGAAAGATGAGAAGTTCCCTATACTTTTGCATCACGGTAGGAATTACGAAGAGATGATGAAGGTTTGAAAAATAATCATACCAAGAAGGGGGCTCAACAAACAAAATAATGATTTCTGAAAAATATGAGTCATCACATGAAGGAAGAGGAGTGAAAAGGTCCTCACACAATGGAAGTGGAAAGGAGGTAGATGTAATGACTATATGAGGTTGGGAACAAGACTACTCAATGTTTGATGAGAAGGGAGGAGTGTCAACATACTCTGGAATAGGGATGAGAGAAGGAGGAGATGATTCCTTAGTAGAACTCTCGTCACCATAACTGGAAGCATAATCCTCATCATCAAAGATAGAAACAAGCGATTCTGTGTTAGTGGAACTATCATCACATGAAGAAGAAGAGAAGACAATTAGATTAACAAGAACAACAACAAAAATATGTGAAGGGTCTCCAAACAAGAACTGAAAGATGCTCCAGATGTTGTGGGGAGGATATAATTCTTCCACATGAGGGTGGAGAGTTCTAGAGACATGAAAAATTAAGTGACCAATAACATGGTTACACATGTTGAGATAGTCCTCAAAAATACAAGAATTAGTGGGTGTAAGAACTAACCCGTGTAGAAAGGGAGTAAGGCCCTCATGAGCAAAGTAATGTTCCATAGAAGCATGCCATGATGTGTAGTTCTCTCTCCCAAGAAGAAGTGGTGGAGGTTGTAAAGCGATCCTGCGACACTCAATTTTGGAAAGAGCATCCTCTATGATGTGGAAGCAAGAAGTGTAAGGTGCACAAGAAGAGGGTGTGTAGATACAAGTAAGGTGGCAAGACATTGAACTCAACCGAGAATGTGTCTACATGCAATACAACACCCGATAAAAATGATAACCCCCATGTATGTGGATTTTTTAAAGAATTTTGTGATTACAATATGGAGTGTTTGTGTGACGTTAGATAGTTGACCACTCACCTTGGAGTAGGTGAAGAATCACGTAAGATTGAAGGTAACAATAAGTCTTAATCGCAACAGAGAATGACACACTATTAAGCACAAAGGGGTAAAAACACTTCTCAATGTGAGAGAAATCATCTCACATTACAAAAAAAGAGGCTCTCTTGCTACACGAGTTATGGTGGACATGCTCACTAACTGTAGGAAAAGAGGAACACTATAATAGGTGAGCCAAAAAGTGGTCCGTAAAATCCCAAAAGGAGAAACAATGTAAAAAATTCAAGAAAAGGGAGAGAGAAGGTCCTGGGCATAGGGTGAGATGGGAGGCATCTCGGCTAAGCTATGGGGAAAGAAGACTGCAAAGGATCTTAGGAGAGTTGTTGGGATCTCATGGTGAGATGGAAAAGGAAACTTCGGTGAGTTGTAGACAAGCTCACCAAAGGAGCTATGTCTTTGAGTTAAGGAGCGAGCCAAAAGTATTCATCGATTTAAGGTTAACAGTAAAAAATGCATCGTAGACTAAGTTGACGGAGGGTCGCGTTGAGTGCATGGAGGATGGGTCTTTGGCATCTAATTTTTCCATTGCAACATATGGGTAGATTCATGAACTATGCTTTGAGAGCCAAGTTACGAGGATGAGTTGTCCTAACAAACTGCTATGGTAGGTTCGTGATTAAACTAAAATGTAATATAATATCCTAATTTAATGCAAGTTTATAGTAAATAAATGAATAATTAAATACTGAAATAATACCCAAGCAAACTAAGCTAGAAAATATGAAACCCTAATTTTCAAAGAGGGTTAGAATATCCTTAGTTGATTCGAAGAGGTTGTTGGATTGTGTTGCAGTGGAGACCGACGTAACAAAGATAAAAAATTGTCACACAAAAAGATCAAAAATTTTTAGATCTAGTGTTTTGGTTGGACTGGGGTTCTTGGAGAGGGATAGGGGTGCTGTGGACACATTCTCGTATGATTTTTGGGTGTCATAGTCTATAGAAATGGTCAAAACATGGTTCCGATATGGTCGTTAGGTGTCTGCACTTCTTCTCTTCTTGTCGCGTGTATATTATTGAACTTCACTAGATTTCATCAGAAACCTCAAATGGATAAATCACCTACAAAACCCCAAGCAATAAATAAAAACCCCGATAAAGAAAGATGCATATGAAGGGGTTGGACTTTCCTCAACCGCCAAATTGATGGAATTATCACTTAGCATTCACTATGCCTTAGACCCAATGTAGTTCTAGGTGTGTGTGTGTGGAATTATGCCCTAGGTTTCTCTTGTGTCAATTGACCTTTGTGAGTAATGATCAAGTAACTAGATGTAGAATGCAAATAATGTGTGCATAGAAATAAAATACTACCCTCCTATGACATGTGATGCGATGAACCAACCTTGTGTCCCTTGTGATGGAGCTAGATGGATGCAAATGGAGCTATAGATGCCTTTGATGGATGTAACCTTAGGTGGAGATAGTATATTCTTAGTGCTTGGTCCCTTATTATGATCACATAAATTTATATTTATATGATTCCTTCGCTTGAATTTCATAATTAACCCCGAAAAGGCCAACTACCAAAAAGATAAGATGTTCAAACAACTAGAAAGGATCCAAAAAGTGTGACCAAAGTGCAAAGAGGACAAGGGCATCTGGAGGGGATGGGGATCTGTACGCACCCCATTTGCCAAGGAGTAACATTGTCCAAATAGTTAAAATCCCTAATGATGATAAAATATCAATTCCAAAGATTTTTGTGTCTAAATCCTTGTTTGTAGCATGATTTTTATCTTGCTTATCCTTTTCCTAGATTTTCCCGCTTTCCTTAGTCATTTTACAACTTTTCCTTAGCTTGTTTTCCCTTTAGTTATGGAGCCACGCCGACAGCTACACAAATGCCCATGGTTGTGTGACCTCCGGTCTACACAAACTAGCGGTTTTGTATGCATTTGACCGAGCCTTTTCCAACGTGTTTTACACACGTGTCACCTTCTTCAAACTCATTTTTAGCGCATGTTTCTTAACCAAATTGGATGTTCTTGAGCTTGTTAGATGTGTACAAACTTATCCTTCCCTACTTACTATTATTAGTAAGTTAACTTCCCTTTCTTTGTGTAATAAGGCACCTCTTGCTACCAGTGGGGTTGTACCACTTCTCTACTAGGTTTTATAAAAACTAGGATTCTTCCCAAAGCATTGGTTGGAGTTTCTTGATTTGGATTGCACTATTATGCTGCTAGAATCCCACCAAGAAGTACATAAGAAAACCTGTTCTTTTTGTAGATTAAGAATTTCCGTGCTTATTACTCGTCCTAGTTAATGCACCAAACTAAACACAAAACCCTAAAAACTTAAATAAAGTTGATACCTGATTAATTGGACAAGATTCAAAGACGTAGATGGAAAGAAAGCTTGATGGAATTAAGATGGGCACACATGAGCAATCCTGTGGAGTAGATCCAAGAAACCTGCGATGCACGAATACTTGATAGAAAAATATGACGTTAGAAGATATAAGGGTGAACTAGCCTGAAAAGTGGGTCCGGGAAGTGATTAGCTTCCTCGGTGGATGTCAGTTCATGTTTTCAATTAAGAATAAAGGCATACATGATAAAATATGTAAGCAAATGTTTAGATTTTTTGATTTTAAGTTGCAGACAAAATGTAAAAACAGCAACAGAAACTGAAGGAAAGTAGGAAACTATAAAAATAAAGATGAAATTATGTCACATGGATTCTATACCTTTATGCAAACCGATCAAAGATTGATCGATAGTGATCGCAATCGATGGTTTGAAACAGCACCAATTTGGACAAATCGGCGTCGATTGACACTTAATCGGCGTCGACCGTACCTAGGTCATCGTCGACCAAGAAGAAATCATAGAAAGCTTGATTGATGATTGATGATGATCAGATTGTGGAGACCCGTAGGAGCTGCAAAGATGTGGACAGAGTTCCGCCTTGGTTGGATGGAGAAATGGAGTCACCTAGAGGTTGAAGAACCTAAACGATATCGATATTATGAGGGTAGAATAATGGTGCACCTCTCAGGGATTGATCTGGACAAAATTCTCTCTCTTTCAATTGATAATTCTAAGGCTCGCTCAAGCTTTTCACTATTTCTCAAGTCTCTACCATCTAACTAGAACTGAGTTCAGGTCATGTATTTATAGTCGGCACCGACCGAGGTAAAATCGGTGCCGTTCTAAAAAATCGGCATCGATCGAGGACCGGTCGGCACCGATCAAGGAAAAACTCCCAAAGTGGCAAAAAGGGATGAGTTATGAGGATAAGAATATTATCCTTCCAACTCAAATATGGGAAAAATCCCACTGCATGGTTCCAAGAGAGGAGAAATAGGTGGGATGGATGGATAATAGTGACACGGGAGGTTGGGAAGTGATATGGGGTGAATAAGTAGTTGGAATAAATGTAAAAGATAGAATTACATGGTTAATGTTTAATTATCCATGGGTGAAATATAATGGGGTGGAACAAACTTAGGATAGGCATTTTAATTAGATATTTAATTAATACCCTAAGAGAGAAGTAGTGATACAAAAGTGCACCTAAGTTACCCGAGAATAGAATAGGTAAGTGAACACAGGGGACATTAAATTGAGTAACCAATTTTAGGTGTCTACATTTGCCCATTTTTGTTGAGCAATTTGCGATAAGCAATGTTATGAGAGATAAAACAAGAATTTGTAAGAAAAGGAAGAATATTGATGATGCACTCCCCTCAAACTAGGGATAGGGTGACCCCAAAAATCCAATCGATCCCAAGTTTGAAAAAGGTAGATGAAAAAGAATAGAAGAGAGGATGCCCAGATAGATGTCCTGGAGTAGATCTGATCATTAGTGATGCACGTAAAAAATAAAAAGGTAGCAACCTAAGGAGCTCACTTTGGTAGGGAAAACTAGATGGTATTTGTATGAGACGACGTTTAGTGGCTACAGAGTTACTCATGTGAGTTAAAGGTGACTACAAAAATAGTAACAACCCAAAGAAAGGACACATTGGTAGGGACAACTAGATGGTCTTCGAACGAGATGACGTTAGTGCCTACAGACCCACTATCTTTGGGTTACAAAAATGTGAGTTACCCATGTATAGGGAAAAAAACTCGAATGGGTGATAACACCGAAAATATGCACCAAAAGGAGGAAATAAGGTCATAACAACAATTAGATAAACAAGCCAAGCATCAATGCTTAGACAAGAAGGATGAAGTGATGGCCTCGAGAGGAGAGCCACCGTGGAAATCAAAATATGGCCACTACAGTGGACTTTGCAATAGAAATGCTGCTAGACTAGGTAGAACAAGTGTGCTATGGGTGGCACATGCAAAAGATATAATGATGAGATGCCCCAAGTGGGGAACGACAAGAAAATCCATGCTATGAGCGACACACATGTGGGGCTATGTAAGGTGATAAGGTACAAGTACCTGAAATAAAGACAAAATGATGGTGATAATGTGTTACGGGTGACACATGCACAAGACAGGATAATCAGATGAGAATGAAGTGCATCCTGGTGTGATGAGATGACAAAATATATCAAGATCTACCCGATCGCCCCAATGAGAGACAATCGGTGTCGATGGGCGCCAATCGGCGTCGACTCAAACCTAATCGATGTCAACCCAAATAATTGACGCCGAATCCGAATAATCGGCACCGACCACTCCAAAAATCTATAAATATAGAAAAGGTGAATGGTAACGATTCATTTGCATTGTGACGATTGATTTAGAAAAAGTCAAAAGTTGAATTTGAGTGAAATGGAAGCTTCTGGGAGCGGTCAGAAGAGGAAGAGGATGTGGCCAGGGGTAAGTGGTCCTTCCTTAGCCTTGTATGTTTGTGTTGGTTTGTAGTAGGAGGCAAGAGAGTGTTTTTGGCACTCTGCCTCCTAGTCGGTGTCAATTGAAAAATCGGCGCCGACTAGTATGTGATCGGTGTCGATTGGAATACAATCGGCATCGACTGTAAAGTAAATGGCACCGATTGAATGGGTCAATGCCGATTGGAAAGATGAAACATTTGGAAGCTTTGAGAAAAATTTTGATGAAATTTTAATGATGTTGATTTTGATAAATATGAACCTAATGATGATTTTTGATGTTGTGGATGTAGGCATGAGAGGTCCTACACATGCGGGATGTTATTCCCGAGCTACTGGAGACTATACTACCAGATGTGATAGATGATGAGTGGTGCCATCTAGAGTTAGTTAGACTAGGGGGTTTCCATTATTATCGATGGGTACCCCGAGACGTGGAGCTGATGTGAGCATTGATGTAGTGGTGGGATAGCCAGACATGCACTTTTTGGTTTCGATGGGTGAGATGACTATCACCCATGAGGACATCTATAGGATCCTCGGTTTCGATCACAGGGGACCTAATAGAGATTACTCCACGAGAGCAGTAGAGGAGGGCCCTGGTACAGTTATATGGAGATAGGGCAGATGACTCAAAGATAGTGTCTGGGGCTGTGAGGATAGCCTCACAGTACCGGAAGGATGATGCCAGGAGAAGACTGATAGCATTGATCCAGATGGCTATCTCATACTATGCACTACCAAATTCTGGAGGTGGACGGTTCCCACTACTCCTGCTTGACTGCGTCTGTGATATCTTGGAGTTCATGTAGGTATTCACATTCATCGATGCATTATTAGCACAAATATATCATGAGTTGTGGATGTATTCCATAGCGCAGCATTGCACAGATAGATGTCATTTTTGTGCTCCATTATTGGGATTATGAGCACATATCAATGATTAGACCATCCGGACTTCCATGGATGCCAAGAGCAGAGGGAGCCCTTGAGTATGGGTTTCGACGATGGCGGGTAGACATGGCCCCCAGAGATATAGGGAGATCATCAGAGTGGTATTCCCATAGATTCAGGACTCTGACACCACCATAGGTTATATGGAGGCCATACAAGGTCTATCCTACATGGGCCGGACAGACAGGAGCCGCGCCACTTAGTGGAGCCGAGACACAACAGTTAAAGTGGTTAGGGGGAGCCGTCCCAATAGAGGATGATGATGTAGAGATTTTAGAGCGGGTCCCGTTTATACGGGTGATAACACACCAAACCAATCTTGAGGATATTAGGAATCGAGGGAGGAGAGGGACACATCGATACATGATTGATACCAGTTATTCTATCCAAAGTATATGTGTCATATAGATGGGATAGTAGGGAGACATATCTACTAATACTAGTCCCCAATAGATCCACTCACCCAAGGGTGAGGCCCTACCTCCCCGAGGTGAGATAATGATGATGATGATGTGCCTTTAGGAGTGAGGATGATAGGGTTACGAGGCATGGTATCACGAGGAGCTAGCAACAACATCTCACAACGTCTATTTCAGGAGTCATGTACAAGGAGGATTTTTATAGTGGCGAGCTAGAGAGATCTGCAGGAGAGCATGCTTTTAACTGCCTTGGTATAGACACACCAAAATAATTGACAATCTTGAGGATATTAGGAATGCGAGGAGAGGAGAGGGACACATCAATACATGAGAGAGATATAATTGTGAAATTATCAAGGATCACCACTCTTCAATTTTAGATGCGATAAGATAAGATAATGATAGATAGATTTGATATCCATGTTAATGAGAGATAATGGATAGAAAAGAAAGTATCAATAATTTAGTCCCTAAAAATAAAAATCACTACACCTAGATAGGAAAAGAATGATAATTTAGTCCCCTAACCGACCATGAATAGAGACCTTGATGGTAAATCGAAAGATGATGCACACAAGGCCAAAGACACGGATAAAATAAGCCCGACACTAGTTAGTCACAAACCATATCTAGGAGATGATAAGGACGAGAGATAAGTATGCATCTCGCCGTAACACATGAAGGATTAAATATGCACCCATATGGGGAAAATATGGTCTCTATATGATCGAAAATGTCTCATATCACATCTTCATGATTTTTATTTTGATAGAAAAGCAAACTGATCAATGCGGGTAATTTGCTAGATATAAAAAGACTGATTGATACGGGAAGTCTTTCAAAGATGCTAACAAGTGAAAAAACTGGCCGAGAGAGGAAGTTTGTTACTGCAAAGGATCAAAATGCCATAAAACAAATAGTCATCCTTCAAGGGAGTGATATGTATTTTGAATTTGATAGTAGAACCATACTTCGAGGAATGGTCTATGTTTTTATTTTTATTTTTATTTTTTGGTAAGGCATGGATAACTTTCCTTCAAGGATCAGTCTATCTTTTGGGACTAGGATAGCATCTCTTTTTTTTTTTTAGCTTTGGAAGAAGCTAAGTTTAGACCAGATAGATTAGATAGAGGGAAATAAAATGTATACAAGCACGTACTCATGCCCTAAGTGGATTTGATCAAGATGAACACCTAGGCAGATGAAGTAGTGATTAAGGTATTCCTACCATGAGGAGGAACAAGTCCGTAAGGAAAATTCCATGAGTAGAGCCGCGTACTCATATTTAAGGTATAAACAGAAATAACGCAGAGAACCACATAGTTCCAAATCACTACGAAATGCATGACTGGTTGCAGATGGATGAAAGACCTATTTTTGAACTAAGATCATGTAAGAGATTTTAATAGTAGAAGGGAATTAGATGCAAAGCATTAAGAGGTTCCATTTTAGGTATACCATCCATGGAAGACAGGTGATAAGCCCTGGACCCATACTTATGAGTGATAATGTATGGTCCCATCCATTTAGGAGCAAACTTACCACGTTGACTCCATTCCGCAGTTGTGACATTTTGGTTTTCTTTAAGAACAAGATCAAAAACTTGAATTCACGCTGCTGCAAATGCTTGTTATAAGCATGTTTGACACGCCAAGATAGACTTGATGATGTTTAAGATTGTTGAGACAACATTCATCTAACAACTCAAGCTATGCTAGATGGTTTTGACGATAGTATTCATCATAAACAAACTCTCTGAGAGAGACATGAAGAGAGGGAATTTAGACTTCCAAAGGAAGAACAACCTTAGACCCATAGACGAGAGAGAAGGGAGTAGCACCGGTAGGGGTATGAATGCTAGTCTAATAATCCTAGAGAGCAAAAGGGATGTGTAAATGCCAATCCCTACCAGCTCAACTAGTTACCTTTACGAGGATATTACGTAAAGTTTTATTAGAAGCTTTAGCTTGGCCGTTAGCTTGTGGATAGTATGGAGAAGAAAAGCTGAGTTTAATATTGAAGGTGTCACAAAGTTTCTACAAATATTTGTTTTTAAAATACTTTCCATTGTCTGTAACGAGTTTGTGAGGAACACCAAAGTGACAAACGATGTGTTGATAGACAAAATCAACAATAGGTTTAGCTTTGGTCGATGAGAAGGAATAGCCTCCACCCATTTAGTGAAGTATTATGTGGCAGTAATGATAGAGTGATGTCGCTATGAAGAGAATGGATTGATGAGACCAACGAGATCAAGACCCCATTGTGAAAAAGGCCACAAATCCACTGTAGGTTGCAAAGCCTGACTAGGGATATGTGTAAGATTAGCGTGTTGTTCAACTTGACACATTTCTTGACATATTCACAATAGCAGATCTTGATTAAGAGAAGGCCAATAGTAACCTAAACGTAGTATGTGCTTAGCCATGGCCAAACCACCAAAGTGTCCACCACAGATATACGCCATGGACCTCCCGAATGGCCTTAGATGATTCAGGGTTTTGAGGCACTAAGAAAAATACCCTCAAAACCATGTTTGTAAAGGACTCTACCCGAATAGCATAGAAGTTTGCACATTATATAAAATATCTTATGCCATCGGAAGTCAAATCTGGAGGAAGTACTGAGTAGGATAGATAATCGAAAATGTGTTGATACCACTCATCTTGAGTATCAGTCGTGACGGCGTTGATTGAAGTCAACTTCCTGAGATGAGATGGTTGATCTAGATGCTTTGAACAACCACATAAATTCATGAGTCTTCAGTGAATGGAGGAATAAGCAAGGCTAAAGAAGCCATCGTATCTGTAAATTGGTTTGCAGTGTGAGGAATAGCCTGGATAGTAAATTTATTAAAATATTGAAGCTAAAAGAGAATGATATCGTGATATTTTTGAAGGATATCATTTTTGCATTGATAGACACCAGTGACTTGATTAATGATGAGCTTAGAGTCACCAAAGATGTCAATATGGTGAGTGCCAAAATTAATGGCATTTTGAAGACCTAAAACAAGGGCTTCATATTCAACCATATTATTGGTACATTCAAAGTTAAGCTTGTGTGCGACAGGGATAGGTGCACCCCAAGGAGGAATCATGAAAAACCTGCGCCTCCCCCTTGCTAACACTTGGACCCATCAAAGAAGAGTTTTACTTTAAATGGAGACAAAACGAAATTGATTTGTTAGATGTACTCATCTAGGAATTGAGTGAGGGGGACTTGAGTGTCCGGAAGAGGGGCATCAGCTAATTGATCAGTGATAACCTGACCCTTGATAGATTTCATGAGATGAACTCGAGGTCAAACTCTATCATGAGCATGAGCCAATGAGTGATACGATCATTGTGATAGGGTTTTGCATGCATTGTCTTGAGTGGATTGAAACTTGTAACAATGTGAGTTTTATGATTAAGGAGGTAATGACAAAGTTTAAAAGTCACGAGAAGAGAGCACAACACAACTTTTCAGCTTTGGAATAGTGATTTTCATACTCATGAAGAGTGTGACTGATATAATAGACAACCCGTTCCCTACCATTAGCATCTCGATGTGAGATCATGGCTCTCAGAGCATGGTTAGTCATAGAAATATAAAGATAGAATGGCTCCGCCTCACGTGGAGGTGTGAGCACAGGTGGAGAAAGAAGATAAGCTTTGAGATCATCAAAGGCCTTTTACAACACTCATCCCATTCAAAATGAATGTTTTTACGTAGGAGATGATGAAAAGGTTGACAACGGTCTGAAAGTCAGTGAGATAAAATGACACACTGATTAAAGGCATCCTTGAAGACCATGGAGCTGCTTTAAGTTGGAAGGAGGAGGAATCTCGATGATAACCTTTATTTTTGCGGGATCAACCTCAATACCCCTGATAGAAATGATAAAGCCTAAGAGTTTACTAGTGAGAACACCAAACACGCATTTAGATGGATTTAGGTGAAGAAAAAAATGAATGAGTCTCTCAAAGAGAGGCACAAGGATGAGAATATGATCCTAACGGTTTTTGGATTTACCAAGGATATCGTCCATTTAATCTTCCACAATTTTGTGTAAGAGGTCATGGAAGATGTAGGTCATTGTACGTTGATAAGTCGCCCTGCATTCTTAAGACCAAAAGGCATAACGCGATAACAAAAAGTCCCCCAAGGTGTTATGAAGTAAGTCTTGTGCTGATCCTCTAGTGTGATGATAATTTGATTATACCCAGAGAAACCATCCATAAGAGAAAGCATCTCATGACCTGCAGTTAAGTCCCTGAGTTGATCAATATTAGGTAGAGGGAAATTGTCTTTCGGGCAAGCGAGATTAAGATCCCGAAAGTTGGTGAAAATTCAAATTTTCCCAGTAGCTTTGGTTACTGGTACTACATTTGAAACTCATTTTGGATAGTTAATGGGTTGGATGAAGTTGGCGGAAAGCAAGCATTGCAACTCTTCTTTAACGAGGAGAGCTGCACGAGGATGCATCTTACGCAATTTTTGTTTAACTGGTTTGATGTTTGGAAGGGTAAAGATATTGTGGACCATGATGTTAGGATCAAGGCCTAGCATATCTTCATATGACCAATCAAATGCTTGGCGATGGTTGGAAAGAAAGGTGGTGAAGTCTCCTAACTCCTATGGGATAAGAGATTGCCCGACCTTAATGATGCAAGGGTCTTGAAGTCTCTATATTAAGGTCAAAAATGGCTTCGCTAAGAAGCATAGATGTGTCGAAGGAATGATTTTAGGAAGATAAGAATCCTCTACCCCGGATAAGTAAGGACGAATCATCATCCTGAATAGTGGATAGTATTAATAGTAGGAGAATCGCTCCGACTATTTCGGGAAGACCAATGGTATGGAAGTGGATTTTCCCTTGGTCTTATAGATCGCTGGACCTAAGGAAATGAAATTGACTAAAAAATTTTAGGTGGGATGGAAATGGTGTCATCCACATCAAATGATGCTTTAGACCCGACGAGAGAGAAGATGGTTCCTTAATGGAAAGAGGCTCAAAGAAGAATGGTGACGGTGGCTTTCGAGGGAATTTTGAACCCTAAACCAAATTTTTGATGTGGTTTAAGATTTGGAATGGATGTGAGATCATACACACCCTGCTCATACTTTCTTATGCCAAATCCCTTCCATGCGCATCGATATAGATAAGTTTTTGCCAACGCTGGACTCAGAGATAATCAAACCTTTCCGAATAGGGTTTGGCCCTAGGAGGAGAATCTAGACAATAGTGAGGTGCATCAAGACCACCATAGATGAATTCAGTCTGTCGATTGGGTAGACCAATGGTGATGATGCGGCCAAGACTTGGTTGATATTCAAGTTGTTTTTCTGGCCTACCATACTCATTAGGTTTGAGATGGGCATCAAAAGAGAGAAGGGGAAGCTCTCCTAGTGAAAAATGTTGCAATGTATCTTCCAGATTTTGTAGATCTGGTAGTTTTGTTGTAGGTATGGAAGAGGATGAAGCCTCGTCAGGAGAATCAGCATTCTCCTTTGGAGGGACAGACCTTGTGGTCATGTCACATTGTGCGGATGGAAAAGGGTCTCCTGATGAGAGTATAGATTTTTCCTCATACTGATATTTTATGCATCGATGGAGGGTTGATGGGACGCAGTGCATTTTACAGATCCAAGAGTGTCCGAGGATCATATTGTAGTGGAATTTTCCTTTGACAATGTAAAAAAATCTCGTGAAGAAGTTTCTTGCCTACCCGATTGGGCAGGACCACAATTCTAAGGTAACCACTAGCTGATTATTAAATGATCGAAGGGTGAAAGGTGGTGGTGACACTACGTTCTTTGGTAACTTAAGTTGCTCAAATGTGTGGGAGGAAATGACGTTGAGTGTAACACCACTGTCGATCATAGTGCATTTTAACGTAGTGTTATATAGTTGAACTGTGATAAAGAGAGGAGCCTCTAAATCCTCAAAAGAAAGGGGAGGAATTTCAGAATCCTCAAATGAGATGGTGGTTGATGATCTATTCAACCTGACAACCATCTCGAAAGGCTGGGGCTCATCTGAATTCATTGTGATGTGGCATAGATTATCAATCAGAGCCTGGTGATGTTGGGAGATGACTGAATGAGGTTAAAAAGATACATTTTGACTAGAGCATGGGTGAGTTGTTTCATAACACTCTCCTCAACTGACATGGGAATCTGAGCCCGAGGTGAAGCATGAATAAATACTTGAGGTCTCAGGGCCGATGAGGAAGGAGGAGCTCCTTCGGGGCAGCAGAAATAATGATTCATGGTCGAGGATCTGTAGAAGACGATGCATTATTGTTTCATTGTGTTCTTGTGGTGATACGAATTGCATCGATTTGAGAGGGTGGAAGATCATCCGGAGTGATATCAATAGAATTGGGGGCTTGAATAGACCGTTCAGGCTTAGACGTAGTTGGGATGATAGGAGACACTTGTTCCTCTTCCTCCTCCAACAAGAGATCATTTTCTTCCAAGAGGCTGTTAATGACAGATTGAAGGGCTTTACATCCCTCGGTGTCATGACCTGGAGTGCGATGGTAAGCACAAATCACATCAGAGTTGAACCATGAAGGTTTTACTCCTTTGGGATTATAGGGTTTGATTGGAGGAAGTGATATAAATGAATATTGGATAAGTTGGCAAAGGATTTTAGTATAAAATCCGGTAGACGAAGATGTGGACAGAGGTGAAGGAGGCACCTCTTTAATCTTAGCAGACTGCTGAGGTAAAAGAGCCTGCATATATGGTTTTACAGTATTTTTAGGGACTATTTTGCTCTTCTGAACACTGGGAAAAGAATCCTTAGGTGCTTGAGATAGGAGCAAGTGAGGAAATATTGATTTTAGTGGAGGAGCTCCTAAGATAGATTTTGAAGATGACAAAGACATGACAAGTGTTTTAGTCTTCGGAGATAAAGAAGGCTGCTTGACGAAAATAGACGATGATTTAGATAAGACTGATTTAGATGGGGGAGGAGCTCCCAAAATAGATTTGATAGGAGGCACAAAGGGTGCCTTGGTTCTTGATGATGAAGATGATGGTTTTGATAAAAGAGGTGATGCCTTTCCAGTAGGTAAATCCACTTTACGAGGTACCGATGAAGAAGATGGTGTTATAGAAGAAGACACCTTTTCAGTGGATAAATCCACTTTTTTATGAGGCGTAGAGAGGGATTTTTGAGGGAGGATGCCAAGACTTTTGATGGTCTGAAATATTGGTTTCCCCTTTTCAAGGATGGTGACAACTTCGACCGCATAAGGTGATTGTAACCGTTTCGGAGGAAGTAAAGGAGATGATACCGATGATGCAACCTTAGACTTAAATTCCAACTGTTTATGTCTGAGTCTAGGAGTCGAAGTATGGGTGTCAATGCTATCTCTTTAGATGTTTCCTTAATAGGCAAGGAAGCACTGATGGTGAAAGAGGTAGGTAATGAAGAAGTAGCCTCTTATGAGGAGGGTACTTCAGATGTAGTAATTGTGGGTGTAATTAATGTAGGAAAAGAGACAGAAGAGTCAAGATCGAAGATGCTTCCAAAGGCATAGAAGTTGGTACAACTATGGGTACATTGACCAAAGGCATGGTCATGGCAAAAATGGGAGCGACAGAAGTAGAAGTATTCGTAGTGGAAATTTGAAGGGATGTAAATGACTCAAGCACCGAAAGAATGTCTGATGACAAGACAGATGAAGATGACACTCGCCTCAGAATAGATGGAAGATCAGATATAGAGGAAGAGGGAGACAACTCTGTCTCTAACAATAAAGGAAGAATCGAAGATGGACCATCCGAGGATGGTGGAATCTCATAATTTGAAGGAGTGGAAGGAAGTTCCGATTTAGTCGACATGTTTGTAGATGGCTCAGAATTAGAAGAACTATTAATATAAATGGAGCCGATAGTATGTGTGCTTGGTTTTGAGACCCAAGCATCATTGTTCAGGAATGATTTGGAAAAGGTTGTTTAAAAATGTCAAGTGCCTAATTTGGGGGCATTTGGGTTATCTAGAATGAGCTCACCTTTATCAATGAATTTTTGGACAAGATTTTTGAAGGTCTGACATCATTCAATGTCATGGCCTTTGTTTCTATGATAACGACAGAAGTCATTTTCATGATACCAGAATGGTCATTCTTGGTTCTCATCAAAATTTCTAATAGGAGGAAGTTCGATCATGTGAACTTCCAACATTTTGTCTAAGATAGAAGCATATGATTCCCCCAACGAAGTAAAATACCAAGATGACGGAGGTCCTTTTCGAGAAGATGGAGAGTCTCTCCGAGGTGTTTGATTAGAAGTGTTATTAGATCATGATGTTTTTAATACGATAGTGTTTGTGGACCCCTGATTCTTTTCTTTGTTAGAAGAATAAGGGTTTGATTTTGTAAATCGAGAAAAATCTAGTTTAGACTTAGTGCGAAGTTTTAACTTTCCTTGTTCGATGGCGCGAGACTCAAGTTTGCATGCCATCATAAATGCTTATTCAAATGTATGAAAGGTTTGAATCCTTAAAGTGGAAGAAATATGATTGGTGCAAGATTGAGTAAAAAACTTGATTTGTTGAGATTGAGGGAGGGAGAAGGACAACTGATTTATTAGTCCTCTCCAAAGAAGCGGCAAATTCTCGCAATAGACTCGTCATCGAATTGATGAATGTTATAAAGATTTGTGATCGAGATCTTATGTGCGATGTTTATTGAGAAGTTTTCAACAAACATATAGGCTAACTAAGAGAAATAAAACAGAGAATGTTGGGGTATGTTATTGTACCACCTAAAGTGGCCCCAAGTTAAAGACATAGGAAAGGTACGGAGCATAAGCTCCTGGTCCTGGACTATAAGGTAGCAAGCATGTTTAAATGCTCGCAGATGTTGTTGAGGATCCTCTTGACTATGAAATTTTGATAACTTAGGAACTTCCCATTGGGGAGGATAAAGCTTAAAATCTGCTGATGGATGAATTGGTTCATTACATACTTCTTCAAAAGAGTATGAAGGCGAGCCCCTTTGGTGGAGGCTTCTAGTTCTGTGATTTTCTTGAAAAGAAGTTGGATGACATCAGATTGAGGAGCGCGCATGTTGGTATGTCCCATATAAGAAGTGAATGTTATGTTTTTCTGAGGTGTTAATGGGGGATTCATCTACTAATTAATAGGATGATATGAGGAATAACCAGGCATTCTGGGTGACACCTAATGAGGTATTTGGTGTGAAGGAGCTTGAGTATAAATAGGCTATGAGATGACAAGTGGTTGAGAGAAAGGTTGTTGAATGAAAGATGGAGCCTATGATTGGTGGGTTCCTACACTTTCCGACTGAATTGGAATGGATTGAGGAATGTGGGTGTTGATTTGATTTGATATGGTTTGTGATGTGGGAAACAAACTCTGAATGAGGCTTTTGACTGCCGGATTAGTTATTAAGGGTGCCGACGCCAAGGGATGGGTAAAAGCCACTATCTGGAGCATTGGAAGAAAGATCAGCTGGAAGACGAGAAAGAGGAACTGACTGACTCATAGGAGGGGGTTGGCTCAAAGAGAGATACTGACCCTGAGATGTAATAGATGACATAGAAGAATTGACAACAATTTGTGGGAGTGTGGACGCACTCATCATAGCTGAAGAAGAGGGCCTCTCAAAAGTAGGTTGTGGGGTAGCCGAGGTAGCTGCTACACTAGGGATAGGCAGCGTCATTTGAGAACCAGTCAACATGGTTGGTGGAAGAGAAAAAGGAGGCATAGATGCACCACCTTCTTTCATGGTTCGAGGCGAGAAGAAGCATGCTAATTATTCTATGAGAGCCTGGGATGGCTCATCAGGATAATCACAAACCTGCTGGATTGGTAGTCCATGATCAAATATTTGAGTAGACTTATGCACTAAGTAGTCCATAAGGGATACCGGGTTGTGGTCAAGGAGTTTCTGAAATTCAGGATCTCCGTGAGGAACATACTCCATATCGTGAAGTAAATGGCACCTCCGAAGGATTGGGGAAGCCGGTCATGATGGGATCACTTTATGATCATAAAAAGGATTATATGACTAAGATGGGGAACTAACTAATATTGGTCCTGAAGAAGACCCGAGGGGTGCCGAAACATCCAAATTAGCGGGGTCTCAGATGAGGAAGAGGCCAATTGAGCCATTTTTCTAGATTATGACCAGTGATGACCGACATAAACAAGCACAAACATAGAAAGAGATTAACCTAATTAATGCACAGACAATTCAAGTAGCGTAGGTGATTATCTATTTTGAATTTTCATGATTTTTAAGAAAGAAAATATTAGGGAAGGATTTTTAGAATGGGTACTACTCAATTGGCCAAACTAAGGATGGTTTGGGGAATATTTTGGTGAGGAGTCCCGAAGGCACTTTAGTAAAATAATGGTACGTGGCTTGATATAGGGGCCTACCCACGCACTTCACACACCATTACGATAAGGGAGTCAAGTGCTTTACCAATATATACCGTAACTTCCATGAATTTATAGCATGGTCTCGAGTACCGCATAGGCTCTTCCTCTTGATGTCACTTCCAAGTAGGTGAGGCCAGAAAGGAGTTTTTGTTTAAATGTTTTATACCTAGTGATTTTGGCTTTGTGTGCAAGGGTGAAAATAAAAACTAAATAGTGTCACTATCGATTTTGATTAATTTTCCAACCTATTTAGAGAACTAGGTGAAGAACATACAACAGAAATGAGAAAGAAAATGTTCTTTTTAAGAATTAAAACTGAAGTGTTTGACTTCAATGAAGACAAGTCAAACAAGTTATTTCCCAATGTGATTAATTCATTTTAAGGACCAAAACCAAAGTGTTTAAGTGTGCTAAAAAACAAACAAACAAGTTCTTTTTAAGTTCTTAAAAAGGAGAAAACACCGCAAAAGAGAAATACCTGTAGATTTAGCTCTCTAAGGTGTGTGGACTTCAAAAAGCATGTTGTTGAGCTCTTCCCCTCAAACAATCCTGCAAACAAGAAAAATTCTCTACAAAACAGGGTTAAGCAGCACACAAACAAATCCAACAAGATATATCCAGATAACTAGATACTAGTGGAAAGGAAATTTCTATTTTAAGAAACTAGAAAAATTTCAAGGAAATGACAATTTTGCACAAAGAGATGAATCAAAAATGCAACTTTGAAATCAAATGAAGGATTTACTAATTTTAGAAATAGAAATTGGAATTGAGATTTGTAAAAAAGAAGGAACCTAACTTTGCAAATTTAGAAATGAAAGAAGCAAGACCAAAATGATGAAAGGAAATGCTTAAGAACAACTGATGAAAATCAGTGAAGAAAAAGAACAAAGCTCAAAACTAGAAAAGAGATGAACTTACCAATAAGGGACTTTGAGGGTCCCACCGGTGTGCCAGAATGTAGATCAAGAATTTTCGCGCTTGTTACCTGTCCAAGTTAATGCACCAAACTAAACACAAAAACCCTGAAAAACTCAAATAAAGTCGATACCTGATTAATTGGACAAGATTTGAAGACGTAGATGGAAAGAAATCCTGATGGAATTAAGACAGCACACATGAGAAATCTTGTGGAGTAGATCCAAGAAACCTGTGATGCATGAATACTTGACAAAAAAAGATGACATTAGAAGATATAAGGGTGAACTACCCGGAAAGCGGGTCCTGGGAAGTGATTAGCTTCCTCGGTGGATGTCAGTTCACATTTTCAATTAAGAATAAAGGCATACATGATAAAAGATGTAAGAAAATGTTTAGATTTTCTGATTTTAAGTTGTAGACAGAATGTAAAAATAGCAATAGAAACTGAAAGAAAGCAGGAAACTGTAAAAACAAAGATGAAATTGTGTCACCTAGATTTTGTACCTTTCTACAGACTAGGTCGGTGTCGATCGACAATGATCGGCATCGATGGTTTGGAATGGCACCAATTTGGACAAATCAACATCATTTGACACTTAATCGATGTTAACCATCCCGGGTCATCATCAACTAGGAGTAAATCACATAAAGCTTGATTGATGATTGACGATGATTAGATTGTGGAGACCCACAGGAGTCAGAGAGATGTGACAGAGTTCCACCTTAGCTGGATGGAGAAATGGAGTCACCCAAAGGTTGAAGAACCTAAACGATATCGATATTATGAGGGTAGAATAATGGTGCACCTCTCAGGGATTGATCTAGACAAAATTCTCTCTCTTTCAATTGATAATTCTAAAGCTCACTCAAGCTTTTCACTATTTCTCAAGTCTCTACCATCTAACTAAAACTAGTTCAGGTCATGTATTTATAGTCACGACTAACGAGGTAAAATTGGTGTCGTTCTAAAAAATCAGCGTCGATCGAGGACTGGTCGGCGCCGATCAAGGAACAAACTCCCAAAGTGGCCAAAAGGGATGAGTTGTGAGGATAAGAATATTATCCTTCCAACTCAAATACGGGAAAAATCCCATTGCATGGTTCTAGGAGAGGAGAAATAGGTGGGATGGATGGATAATAGTGACACAAGAGGTTGGGAAGTGATATGGGGTGAATAAGTAGTTGGAATAAATGTAAAAGATAGAATTACATGGTTAATGTTTAATTATCCATGGGTGAAATATAATGGGGTGGAACAAACTTAGGATAGGCATTTTAATTAGATATTTAATTAATACCCTAAGAGAGAAATAGTGATACAAAAGTGCACCGGGTTACTCGAGAATAGAACAGGTAAGTGAACACGGGGACATTAAATTGAGTAACCAATTTTAGGTGTCTACACTTTTCCCCTTTTCTCTCTTTCTCGCATTGTTACCAAACTACTTGTGAACTAGCTAACTTGAACACTCTCCCATTTTTTCTACACACTTTCCGCACAACTTTCTATACACGTTGGATACTCATTGGAAAATAAGATGAGGGGATATAAAAAAGCATTGCCAACATTGGATTTGTCTCTGTACAAAATTTCCAGGTTGGAGGTGTGATCAAATTCCTACAAGTTTTTTTACATATTAAATAGATTCAGATCTTCATTCTATTAATTGAATTCTTTTAGAAATATTTAATTACGAATAGTAGGTTTTGTTTGTAAAGATTCATTGAGGATTTCCTTCCAGCTTATCCTTGTGATTTTCTTGGGAAGAATTCAGAGGAAGTTCTTGCCACAGTGTGTTATTAGTTTCTTCATAGTTTATTTACCTATAGCTTCATATTTCTTCATTTAGAAAGTTTTTTACCTGGGAAGCTTCGGGGGAGAATTACTTCTAGAAGCTCTTCATTCTTCTCGTGATTCTGAGGTAGAGCCAGAAGAAGTAAAATCCACAATTACAAATTAGGAAAATAATTTATTTTATTAGATTAGATTAAATCCTCTAGAACGGGAGATGGCCACATCCATCTATTTCCTTTTAGTTTAATCTACATTAGAATAGGAGAAATTTTATTTAATTAGAAGAAGTTAGTTTGTCTCAGTGCACATTTATTTTTTTACTTTTCAGTAAACACAAAACTCCAAAAACATTAGATTAGGTTAGTTAGTTCTTTTATTTTTTTAATTCACTTCTGTTTAAAAATCATTGAAAAACAAAAAAACAAATAGATTAGATTCATTTTCTTTGTTTAGTTATTTAAGTTTTCATTTGTTTAATTAACTAGCCACACATAGATTTAATTAGGTTCAAGGAGAGAAATCAACTTGATTTAATTTAAATCTGCTTGCTTTTATTTGTTAATTAGGCACATAGTTTAATTAAGAGGGAATTAACACAACTCCTCATGTATCCTTAGTTGGCCTAGGTTACCTAAAATTGATCTTTCCTTCTTGCAGATTCTTTGTGTGTTTGTTTGTTCTTCCTTAGATTAGTTATTTACACATCCATATGACCATCCAAGGCCCTAGGAAACATAGATATTTGGTGTGTGATCCATGAGTGCCTCAACCAAACCTAGCTCCACAATTGAGACATTGATCAAGGCCTCAAACACCTCATTTTCCAAACCACCCCACTTTCACCCGTTATCATCTCACAATTGACATATTTGAACGTCAAAGTGGATAACATTTACATATTCTAGCACATTAAGCATGGTCAAGATTAGATTTTTAAATTCACCCATTCGTCCTACCCACATGTTTCCTCTCACACCTCTCGTGACCTTATTTGGAGACTTCTATGAGGAAAACATAGGACATTTCCCATGCATCCCATGGCTAGTTTAGAGGGTGTTTGGTGATATTGATATTGATAGAATCCTTTATGTATCTATTCTCCTTGACCATTCCATTTCACCTACTTAAGTTAGATGAGAATTCATTTCCTTAGATGAGCAGATTCCTATAGTGCCCGTAGAAGACATTCAATTTCCTTGATTACTTATTAGCCATTTTCACCCATTTTCACATATTCGCTTATTACTTGATTACTTGTGAACCCAAAGTGGAGGAATAATTCCTTTTCATTTATTTTTGTATTCCTTCTTTCATCCATACTTCTCCTCTCCCATTATTCTATGGATTTTTATACACCGCCCGAATATCTTGGGTCAGAATACGGTAGAGCCCATTTTGGGTCTTGAATCGTATTATTATCGATGGGTATGCAATAGTCACCCTCACTATCAAGGTGGGCTGATAATTACTCATCCAATTTACCTTCCCCTCACACTCCTCCTTCTTAAGGTTCCAAAATGGCTCATCGGTTAGAATTGAGGAGATTAATCAACCTACCTATAGTTCGCAACCCAAGTACTCCGACTTAAGTAACATGACATTTACAGGAGAATAGAGGTTCAATCCTAGGGTCTTGTCTAGGCCTCAAATCAATATGTAAACTAATTCACTTCCTTCCTATCTATTAGCTAACAAGGAACTCCCGCACGATTCACCGAATGTGATGAGCATATTAATAAAATAGAATATTCCTTGACATGATGCGAAGGGTACACTAATGTTCTTCTTCAGAACAACGTTGTTACCCCTCCTCCTACAATAGAAAATACATCCAAAGAGGGGTGGCCTCCCAAGGATCAATTCATAACAGGACATCATGTGCCTTTGCTTCTTGACAAGACTCAAAACATACCTAAGAAAAATGCAACACCATCTTTGGGATATGTGATTTTGATGTTGGTGGATAGAGTTAGAGAATTGGAGATTACCCAACCTTCTCATCCTGCCCCTTTTGTAGGGAAAGGAAATTTCCCCCACCATATTTAGAAATTTGGTTATGTACCCTCTACATCTTCACCCCCTTCATCTATATGGGTACCCCTAGCTCTAGAGACCTCCTTACTGGATCAAGCACGTTAGGTATTCCCTCTCAAAATTCATACGAATATCCTTTATAGGGGAAAATTGGAAGTACGTTATGAAATTCCATTCTAGCTAGTAATGTGACATTCCATGATTTTGCACCTACCATTCTCGTATCAAAAACATATTTCCCCATACCTTCACATGTATTCTAAATCATCGTAAGGGGATATGTTTTCCTTTCTTGTTCGTATGCTCAACCTCGAGGATACCTTACACTCCCACAAATGCTTACACTATGCCTTATCAACCTCTTGTTCCACCTCCACCTCCCCATCAAGGGTCGTCCATGGTAGAGTCTTATGTAGTGGGCACATATTCCGAATATCTCAAGGAGCCCCTTGACTTTACCATATAAAGTGTAATGCTTCCACGACCACTTCCCAATCTTCCAAAGTTTAAAGGGGAGGGGGATCCAAATGTGCACATTAAAGCGTACATGAATTCTGTTAGAGAGCTACTCCCATGGGATGCAGTTGTAGCTAAGATATTCCCCAAGACCCTTGAGGGGATTTCTCTTGACTGGTACTATAGGATACCATAAGCCTTGATTCATTCATTCAAGAAACTTGTTTCAGAGTTCATAAAGGATTTCATCATGAACAAAATCTTAAGAACAAGAATAAGAGAATTCCTTCTCGCTATGTACCTTGGTATATGATAATATAATATATATGGGTTTATGGAGATGCCGACATGTGGCACACATCCCCTTAGTTATATGTATGGGTTCACATGGGATATAATGTTATGATGTATATGTATTGATGGAGATGCCGACATGTGGCACACATCCCCTTATCTTATTATATCATTCATTTATGATTTATTATGCTTAGGGTCAGCCTCAGTATTGGCCATAGGTTAGAATGGTATATATAGGGGTTAGAAGGTTGTAGTTAATCATGATATTGAGTATTGGAGTGTTATTGTATGGTTTGGAGGTTACCCCCTCGAAGTGGTATTGGAGGTTGCCCCCTCGAAGTGGCAAAGCTATTATATGAGCATATTGTCATCATTTATCTATATTTTGGTGTTCTCTCATATTATTCTACTGTATATGTTCTGATTTATACAAGTAATATCCTTACAAGTGGTATCAGAGCAGCGATTTCAGCCAAAATTAGGGCAAAAACCCTAATTTTTGTTTCGAGTATATCTTGAAGAGGGTATAGATTTTTTCCCAATTTTTTCATCATAATTTGGAAACACTCTAAGTCAGAATATCTGAAATTTTCAGCTCTATTGGATCTTTGTTTCGGATGTTATTGGTGTTTTAGGTTTTTTCATAAATTCACTTTTCAGGAAGCAAATTGTGGTATTTTTTAGCAAAATTTATATTTTCAGAAAGCTCTTGAAATTTCAGTTAGGGTTTGTTCTTTGTGTTTTTATCCATCTACCGAAATATTTTCAGAATTCCTAAAACCCTAGTTTTGTGGATCATGGGGATGGTAGCTTTTTTGGAGATGGCAGGATTGATGCTAGAGAATGGTGGAACAAATTTAGGGATAAATTCTCTAAACCATCAGATATTTGGTTATTCAAGTTGTGGATTAGTGGCCCTACATAGATTTTCTTTTCTAAGTTAGAAAAGGAAAAGTCTAATTGGTCTTTGCAGGAACTGGAACAAGTTTTCATGGACAGATGGGCAACAAAAGAAGAAGAAGACGAAGCAGAAGAAGAAGAAGAAAAAGAAAAAGAAGAAGAAGTAGAAGAAGAAGAATCAGAAGCAGAAGCAACATCAGAAGAAGAAGAAGAATAAGAAGATGTTGATGATGAAGTTACTTCACAGATAGGATTTCATATGGGTGGTTGGATGATCGAGCTTGGCGAAAAGTGTGCAATAATTTAAAGCACACTCATTATATGGCTTCTTCTTATGTTTCGGGGACGAAACATGTCAAAGAGGGAGGAAATGCTATGTACCTTGGGATATAATATTATAATGTATATGGGTTGATGGAGATGCCGACATGTGGCACACATCCCCTTAGTTATATGTATGGGTTCACATGGGATATAATGTTATGATGTATATGTATTGATGGAGATGCCGACATGTGGCACACATCCCCTTATCTTATTATATCATTCATTTATGATTTATTATGCTTAGGAGGTCGGCCTCAGTATTGGCCATAGGTTAGAATGGTATATATAGGGGTTAGAAGGTTGTAGTTAATCATCATATTGAGTATTGGAGTGTTATTGTATGGTTTGGAGGTTACCCCCTCGAAGTGGAAAAGCTATTATATGAGCATATTGTCATCATTTATCTATATTTTGGTGTTCTCTCATATTATTCTCGCTGTATATGTTCTAATTTATACAAGTAATATCCTTACAAGTGGCATCTCCATCAACCCATATACATTATAATATTATATCCCAAGGTATATAGCACCTTCACATTAAACAAGAGTAAAATTAATCCACCACCCATTTCATTTAGAGGTGGTGGCATGTCCTCTACTCCACTGCTAGTTCTCCCAACATGGATCAAACAAAGCTTTGTGACCTATTCCTTCATTCCCTCAATCGATAAAATAAGGAGGAAGTACAAAAGCTACCTCTTAGGAGATATGAGGAGGTCTTAGAGGGTGCTCTCCATATTGACCAAGTGGTAATTGATAGTGGTTGAAAGACCTATGGCTCAAATGGGAAATTGGTCACTCCCTCACAAGGTAATTCAAATTACCCAAATAGTTCAAAAACAACAATTAAGGACCCAAATCCTTAACAAGAACCGTGGTGCTACGATGGATGACGTGAGCCAACTAAGATAGAAATATGAATTTTATTAGCATAGGTAATGAAAATAATGGAAACAATAATTTAAATACGAACAATCAAAGAGTAACAATTTCACTCCTTCAGTTAATGTGGTGGAATTTAGTCATCCTCCTCCACCTCCTCAACAGGTCTAGGCCTAAGGCCTGGTTCAATACTTGAACCAATACCCAATCAATTTCAAAATCCGTATCAAAAGCAAGGTCGAGGCCTCCAAACTTCAATTACAATAACAAACAACAAAATAACAACATGAACTATGGGCCACAACAAAACCAGAATCAAAGACCTCGTGACTACGATCCTGATTTGTATTTTGGTTTCCATAGGGTTAGAGGACATGATGCTTGTATGTGTTGTGATTGTAATAAATTCATACAATGGATTCTAGAAGACCAGAGACAACTCTTCATTGATATATTATTGGCTAATCCCATGACACCCACACATAACACTCGTATGTGTCTTGTTGCTCTAAAAATGCTACTCTTGGGGTTTATAGAGACCCCTTCCAATGCGCCCTGAAAATGGAAAAATTAATCCTCATGGTAAAAACAAAGGGGTTCCCATAGGAAACAATGATCATGAATCATCTACATACACGAACCCTCTAGTATCTCCTCCTTTAGATGGTCGAAATCAGACTAAGATTATAGGCTTAGTAGAGTTAGAAACTGAACTTGAAGTTAATGCAACAACCCACACCTGAGATTATTCTTCACAACCTCTTCCCATTTATCCCTCTATGTCAGATGATACACCGATAGCTCCTAAGCCAGTGGGAGCCAATGATTTTACCATGGACTCGACTAAGACCTTTTCCCACATTTCTTTCCTGGATTTGTTAAAGAATTCTCCTGTGCATTGATCTGGTTTATTAGAAGTACTAGGTCTTGGAAAAATTCATTAGAAGTGATAGGTCTTGTACATATTTTCCATGTCACTCCTCCTCCAGAGGCCCAAATCAATCATATAGAAGTTGATTTTTTCCCCAGGTGTAGCACCGGAGAGATGTTGGATTCATATTCGACATTAGCAAGATGCCTATTGATGTTGAGTTGGCATAAAGAGGTGATCCTACATTGTACCTATAGGTTTGGATCTATAACAACTATGTTAAGAATGCAATGATATATGATGGGGTTGTTGTTAATATAGTCCCTTTCTCATTTTCTCATAAGCTAGGATATGGAGAAATAAATTTTCTTCGATACGAAACATGTTGAGAGGCTATGATAGCCTTAAATAAACTTCTATTGGAACCATAGTGCTTTTAGTCACTCTTGGACCTAAGACTGTGTTGACTGAATTTTATATTATAGATCGGGAAACTAACTATAATATGATTCTTGGTCGACCCTGGATTCATAGAATGAAGGAAATCCCTTCTACGCTATTCCAAGAGGTTAAATTCTTACACCTAGGTAAGTTTTTCATGGCCCAGGGTGATCTGAAGCCATTAAATATCCATTTAGCCAACCTAAATAGGAAACTGGGGGTTCATAATGAATTTGAGCTCCCAACCAATCATTAAAACAACCAAAGGGTTTAAATCCTAAGTCCAAGCTTGTTCCTAGTACTCGGTTGAAATCCCCTAAAGTGATTGAAGGGGAAAATGCTAATGAAAAAAAATCCACTATGGTAGAAACTATGTTAATGAAAACCATGACTGAAATCGTTAAGATGTTGGAGAATTATTTGCCAATTTTTCTCCCTTTTTATTCTTTGTGCATAGGTCATGCCCTTGTAATTTCCACTCTTTCATCCAGTGTCTTTGATGAGGTTTGCATGGTTAAAGTCTTGAAAGCCAAGGAGGAAGATTAAAAAAATCAAACTTCCATCTTTCCTGATGACTATTGAACTATCAACTATGATGATAAAAATTTCCACTTCGGTGTTCGGATTGGGGTGATCCTCACTTCCCCTAAGGGAGGTTCATTCCTTTTCCTTCAAGCTAAAATTTGATTGCACAAACAATGGAGCTGAGTATGAATCTCTACTTCTTGGTCTTATTGTGGCCAAGAGGATGGTGTGGACAACATTAGAGTTTTATGTGGCTCTCAAATTGTCATTAATCAAGTCTCATAAGTATATAAGACTAGAACAGAGCACCTAAAACTCTACAAGACCATTGTTCTTGAGCTTAACAAGGGTTTTGATTTTATTTCTATTAAATCTATTCCATGAGAGAAAAACCTATTGGCCGATTCTATGGCTACTTCTTCATCTCGATTTTAGCCAAGAAGACCTAAAAGAAAAAAATTCATTGTTTCGGTTCGATTCAAACCTCTAGTTCGAAGGATGCTAGCTAATGAAATTCTAGCATATATTGAGATTAAGAATGATCCTACCACTTTAGAATACATAGAGAATGATTAGATAATCCTAGGATACCTTAATGTATACAATGATCTCCATCCCATGCACCATAAGAGGGGATTTTATCTTATACCTCACCCTTCCTCCTACTTTGGAGATCACATGATGGATCCTTCCTCATCAGAAGGTCTTGAGATCTATGAGGTAGAGGAAGAAGAACTAGAACTACCTCCATCCCCACCTGAGTTTGAAGAGGGTAACACCTCTTTGATTGAAGGAACCATAGATATCAACATTGGGATGAAGGAGGATCCTAAAATCCTAGAATCAGTTCTTCTTTGACTCTAAAGGAGATAGAAGCACATACGAAGGTGCTTAAAGAGAATTCAAAATCCTTCACTTTCAGTTATAAATAAATGACGGGTGTCACTCCCGATGTTGTAGTGCATAATTTAGTTACCAAGATTGATGTTAAACCTATGAAAAAAGTGAGACCCATGAAGCCAAAGGTGGCTTTAATGGTTAAAGAAGAGGTAATGAAACTCCTGGAAGTGGGGTTTATCAAACTGGTTGATTATTCAATGTGGGTATCAAACATCATCCTAGTTCTAAAAAATAATGGGAAGATACGCATATGCATTGACTTCAGGGACATTAACAAGGATTTTCCCAAAGATGATTTTTTTCTACCTTCGATTGATGTTTTCTTTAAAACAATGACTAGATATGATTTGTTGTCTCTCATGGATGAATTTTCTTATTACAACTAGATAAGTATCTCTAAGGAAGATAAAATGAAAACTACCTTTACTACTCCTTGGGGAACCTTTTATTACGTGAGATCATGCCTTTCGGCATAAATAATGCTTTGGAGTGACTTACCAGAGGTCAATGACATACATCTTTCATGATCTTATTCATAAGATTGTGGAGTCATATGTTGATGACCTACTAGTGAAAGCAAATAAACATGGCGATCATCCCGAAGTTCTTTGTATCATTCTCTCACACATGATTGAGTACATGGTAATGTTAAATCTAGAGAAACGCATGTTTGGGGTGACAGGAGGTAAGTTGTTAGATATACAATTTCATCTTGAGGTATTGATGTTGATCTCGTGAAAATATGGTGGTTCTAGAGATATCTCCTCCCACGGATGAATCGAGCATCGTCCTTTTAGGAAAACTTGGTGCAATATATAGATTTATCCCGATCTCAAATACACCATACACCCCATCAATGGTTTTATTAAGGACTATAGAAAATCTTGGATAAGTGAGTGTCATGAAGCTGTTGAGTTGGTAAAATGATTCCTTATGTCACCACCCACGCTCATGTTGTCGAAACCTGATTGTCCTTTGATCTTATATTCTCGAGCCACTGATGTCATGATTATGTGCATGTTAACACAAGAAGATGAAAATTTTCATGAGCGAGTTATTTATTTCACTATCCACACTCTTCTCGATTATGAGATGTGTTATACGCAAGTGGAGAAAGAGTGTTTGGCCATAGTTTTTGCAACAAAAAGATTAAGGCATTACATGCTTAATCAACAAACACAAGTGATTGTTAAATTAGAACAGTTGTAAACTTTCTTGACCTAGGCTTATTTTTCCAAAAAGGTGGGCCATTTCATTATGTTAATGGGCGAGTTTGAGCTCACATTTGTTAACTAGAAGTTTGTGAAGGGAAAAAATATTGCTTATTAGTTATTAGATAACCCTATAGAGTATGGGGATTTATTAGACCTAGATGTTTTGGATGAATGCATGTTCTACTTAGATACAAACCCCCCTATAGCGTCATGTTTGTGGTACATTGATATTGTTAATCATATTGTGGACCGGGTGTATCTTGAGGGAGAAAAATCATAGCAAAGATGAAAACTACATGTCATAGCCACCAAGTACGTAATTGCAGAGGAATTGCTCTATTGTAGAGCCTTTGATGGTATGTTGTTGAGATGTGTTGACAAATAAGAGTCGAGAAAATCATCTTCAATCCCACAACGAAGTTTGTGATGGTCAATTTGGAGGGCATGCAATGACTCGTAAAATTCATCACATGGGATAATTTTGTCCCACTTTAGAGCATGACGCTATAGGGTATGTTTACAGGTGTCATAAATGTCAAGAATTCTCACTTAAGATACACATTCCTATATAGGATCTATAGCCCATAAGTAACACCTTGACCCTTCTCCACTCGAAGGGATTGATTTGATAGGAAGTTTTATCCCTCATCCTTGGATGGATAGAATTTCATTATCATGACCACCGAGTATTTTACTAAGTGGGTTGATGCCATGCCTCTTACTAATGTTCATGGATCTCGTGATCACCAATTTTATTGTAAACTAGATCATCTCGTAGGTACAGTGCAGTACCACAAGTAATTATATCAGATAATGGCATGCCATTCAAAAATGAAGAGGTGTGAGAATTTTGTGTGCAATTCAAGATATCACATCACACAACCTCTTTGTATTATCCTTAGGCTAAGGGATAGGATGATGCTTCAAATAAAACATTAAAGTCTATCCTCCTTAAGATAGTTAAGGAGAACAAAATAAAATATCCGGCATTTGAAGCTATTTACGGACTTGTGGGCCTACAAGAAATCAATAAGAACACCCACGGGGATAACCCCATATTATTTAGTCTTCAGATATGAAGAGGTCTTACTGCTCGAGGTAGACTCACCTAGCCTCTGCATATCTTTATAAGGCATTATAAATGAAGACAAATATCAAGAAGCATGACTGGTTCAACTAGAAACCCTTGATGAATATCTTCTTTCTAATTGAATGACATCATTGTGTTTATGTTGACAAGATGTGTCACATAAATCAGAAAGTATCTAAGTGAGAGATACATGTAGGAGATCTAGTATTAATACTTGACAACCAAGTTGACAAAAATATCAGCGAAGGAAAAAAAGAATTTCAAGCCCAAATGGTTAGGCTTATACCAGGTAGTAGAAGACTTCAACAATGGTGCGTATCACCTATGTACTCTTAAATGTGAGGAATTCAACGAATCTATTAATTCACTTCATTTTAAACATTTTTACTTATAATTCATCTACATTTTCACTTGTACATTATTGCATCCATGTTGCATATCATCTGCATTTTCATATTGTGAAATTGTAAATCAAGGAACTTAATTTTCAATAAACTTCTAAAAACTTCTAAATGTTAGAAAAAAATTCAATCATACCTCTTCACGTATCCATCACATCATCACATAATTATTATAATCTCTCCATCATCTCAACAATCAAGACAAAATTTCGACATTGGTCCTACCAAGGCTTGCATACTTAGTTTTACCCATAGTTTATTATAGCTTAGGTTTTTTTTCCCATAATCTGTTCTAGAATCTTCTTGATGTCAAATATTTCCCCAAATAAAAAAAATCTCTCTGATGACAAAATAAATCTAAAAATTTCACTTGGAGCTCTTGTCAGGTTATCTCAACCTTCGGTGATGAGCCCCGACATCCTACCTGGGTTGTATGGGGTTGAGGCTAAGGGAAAGTTTTACCTCCCAAAACACAAGTCAAAATAAAGTGTCAAAAATAATATACATAAAACAATAAATACAAAAACTCTTTCTTTTGCAAATAATACTACATTTCCTTTCCCTAATAGTCTTTGGTGACAATCTCAAACTTCCTACTAGTAGCGTGAGACTAGGAAATGGGGAAAGTGCCCTTACTCGCTTATATCTTATCCTCGATCCATGAGCTCGTGCTTCTTCACCGTATCATGGGGAAATATGTGTGGGGTCTCGTCAAACAATTAAATAAGTCAGAATTAAGTTAGAAAATAAAAATTTCTTTGAAACCTTACAAATCCCAAGAAAATTAATTAGATGTGTATGTTGTAAGAGAGTAAAATCCTTAAAACCCATATTTTGTCAATCAAAAGGCCATCTATAGATCTAAGTCTAGATAAACTTGCAAGAAAATCAAATTTTGGATCAAGTTAGTTGACTGTGTTTACGGTTGAGTCGTAGTTCCTAATTGGATCTTTGTCAAAGTCTTGTCTTCTTATCACCATCTTCATTCATCAAAACCATATAACTTACATCCCTCTTGGATCTCGGTATTGAGCCCTCACATCTTACTTGTTACGTGGGGTTAGGAGTGGAGTGATTTCACTTTTATTCTTATATCACATACATCACACTTTTCCAACGAAACAAAAGTGCTAAATATTACCGAAAACCGAGAATATATGATTATAGTTTGTTCTCATGTGCATCATACATAAAAAAGAAATCATTTTGTTAACACATTTTCATATTAATCATCCATAGCATACATATGTAAAATTATATAAAAAAACCAGAGATTCTAACCATATAAGAGTACATAAGGGAAAAAAATCATCATTGAGTCAACTCTTACACAAAATAGCTGAACCAAAAGAGATTTATATTAGAAGTAAAGTTGATTTTGTAAACAATTCCATCAAAATCTTGTGAGTGTGGTCAAAATTCTCATCTATGAGCCAAAAATCTCAAAAAAATGACATATGTATCTAAAATATTCCCAAAGCAATAAAGGCATAACCTATCCCTCTCTATGAGATACTCCACGAAGGTATGGGCGAGGTTTCTATTGTGACTCCTATGGTGGGAGTGAGAGCCTCCATGTGCTGATCGGTGGGAGTGACCATAATATGGGGTAGTGATCTTTCATTAGTCATAGCCCCGCTATGAGAATGGCCTCTCCTCTATCTCCTCTCTCTCAACCAGCGATACCTAGTGAGCTCGGATCTCATCTCGATTCAAGGCTTCTACAACATGCCATGCCAGCCCGAACACATTTGTGTGGCATATTTCCATCACTAGCCGCCTCGTGTCTCGTAAGCGGCTACATCGGTGTCTTCCCCGTAGGAGTGCAAATATGTCCATAGGATCCACTTTGAATAAAATATTTCAACCCTCTACAAAGAGATAAAAAATACAAGTAAACAACGACGAGTTATTTGAAAACTATATAATATATATATATATATATATATATATGCACACACACACACATAGTACAAAGGCAAAATCCACTAACAAGTCTATTTTGAGAAGTAGAGTTAAGAGAAACACATTTCAATCACTTAGATCTCCCGACATCCAAGATGGATTTTAGGTTCCGATGGTGGTGCAAGAGTTTTTATAGGCATCTCCTTTCTATGACCTCTCTCATGTTGCCATCTGCGCTACCCAAAACTAACTCCTCATCCTCTCCTCCACTAACAATCAAAGGATCCTTAGTATGTAATGTTTCAACCTCAACCATGGATGTTATAGAAGCCTCCCTAGTGGCAGCCCACTTTGTTTCACTCTCCTCTTCTCCCTCCTCATCTCCTTCCTACTTGGCCTCTACCTCTGCCTCCCGAATTAGCATCCTCCTCCTCCTCCTCCTTATGTGTGGGTGTTTCCTTGATCTTTAGGATCGGAACCACTCTATATGGGTCTTGTACAACCTATGGATTTCAATTAGAACCCTAGATGTGACGATGTTCCACTCAAGCTTGCATTTTGGGCCAGCTATAGCCTCTCATATCCCTCTCGTATACTATAGGCACTTATGGGAGGGCATCGACACATGGCCATCCGAACTATTATGGTACTCTACCAATAGGATGGACCTCCACTTTATTGGTCCAATCCACCAACTATGTATTAGAACCGTATGAATCTATAATAACCACATCCTCGCCCCATCGTCCGACCATGTCCCGGCATGGTCATGTAACCATGTCATTGGTGGTAAGTGTAGAAATTTATTTGTGTGCCCCCTTAAGGGAAGCTATACCAATCCACCACGCTACTCTAATATCCCTAGGATTTGATATCCCAATGCCCCTCTAGTAGGGGATCATACACCCATAAACCCAACTCATAACCAATGTAGGGGTGACTAAGGGCCTTGCCCTTCGCTTAACCAACTCTGTATAGGTCATGATAAGTGGCACCCAAGATTTCAATACCCCAAGCATATGTGTGGCCATGCTGCTCGATGCTCTGAATGATCAAGGCTGCAACAAGAAAGAAGTTTGTCCCCACCCTTGTCCCCAACCAAGCACGAAGATAATATGCCAATAATGGCCTTGCACAAGGTGGGGATATGTATAGAGGCAACTAATAACAATATCATCCCATGCTTGTCACCCATATCGGATACCTACATGTCTCCCATTTATGTAGCCCACTAGCATGACTATACTGGACCCACACTAGAAATAGTAAACATCCTCTAGGGTAATCTTCCACTCCCTCTTACTCTAAGTAGCCGTAAAGTATTATATTTTGCATCTCAGTAACTTAGCAAGTCGGATAAATAATGACCAATTTGGTGTAACCAATTGTGCCCGGATATCCTCTATATCCCACCTATGCGAAGAAGTCCCTCTCCTTTTAAGTAAGAGCATACCAATCACACTCTCAAGCTCTACTCCATCTAACATATGGCCCCTAAATTCATAAACATCAAGAAAAGAGAAATTTATAACCATTTAATGCATAATAATCTCACTAAAAACATCATACAAACACTCAAAAACCAATTTTTTTATCATACTTAATCAATTCTGAGTTTTGCATCGAAATTACACAACTGTCATGGAAATTCTACTTTTTCCTTCACCTTTTGATGGTTATGTAACCTCACGCAGAGGTTTTGCAACCACCTCTTAGCACAGAGCAATGGTTGTGCACATGCCATAACTATTCCATCCTTAAAATCAGTCGTACCCGTGGCCCTAAAAATGTAAAAAAGACAAAAATAGACCATTTTTAATGAAACAAATTGCAAATCCTACTAGCACCCCCATTATGAATATTTTCACTATAAAATTGTTGAAAATAATCCCCCTTAAGTTGATTTTTTTCATGTTTTATACATTTTAGGGTAAAAATACACAAATGCAAATAAATCACCCGTCCTATGACTGCTACTCCTCCCACTAGTTGGGTTGCAATCATGTCAGAAAACTCTTTGTTTTGACTATATTATCTCTTGAAACCATCAAAAGTGATCCAGAGCTCAAATTTCACCAAGTGGGTAAGTGCAAATGATTTCTACAAATGGTAATTTTGGTTATATATAACATATTTTAATTCTATTTTTAGTGTGTGTATTTTGCAAGGAAGGAGCGTTGTGCTGGGGCAGGTATATTTCTATCCCCATGGATATGGTAAGTCCTCTTGTCATTTTATTTTCATATGTTTTGTCAATTATGTATTTATCTACACTTGATTCCCATTTTCTTCTTGCAGGTGGTAGGAAGCTTGGATTGGCATACTACCAACACATGATCACGTCAGGTATAACTTCTGACCTTCCCATTTGGGAGCACCATACTTAGATTCTACATTTTACACCTCTTCATGGCTAAAATGATTCTTCGAGGGGACAACATGTATGAACTTGATTTTACACAAAGGCAACATTGTTGAAACAGTTCAAATCCCCAATGTTGATGATGTTAGAGTAGGTATTTACCTTAGCTCATGTTCACCTATGTACTTTATTTACCTTTATTGTATTTATCCTCACCCACTTATGTGTGTGGATATTTCTTTTATCTTATTTAGATATTAGGAGATATTATCTAGTTGTTAGGTATAGTTCTTTCCTTGATCTATGGTATTGACTAGATCCTTGATGTCTAGTTCTCTCCTAAATCTATGGTCTTGACTAGTTCTTTGATGACTAGTTATTTCCTTGATTTATGGCTTGATCTACGACCTTGACTGGTTCTTAGATTGTTATTCCTTGCCTATTTAAGAAAGGACCATTCTCAATGTATTGCATTGAGTTCCATAATAATATATGATATTGCTACTCATTTGTTTGCAAAGGTTTTATATAAAGTTATTCTGGTGAATTGCTTTCATCTTATTGATCGTAGTTTTGATTAGCATCTCGTGTTCTTTGCTTGATACGATTTGGTTATCATTCCTTTCGGATAAACTATTAATTTTAATGATGTTCAAGTCCAAATCCTTATTTGTAACATGTTTTGTAGCCTAGTTATTATTTTCCTTGCTTTTCCTGCTTTCCTTAGTCATTTTACTGACTTTTCCTTAGCTTGTTTTCCCTTTGGCTACTAAACTACCCCGACGGTTGCAGAATCAGTCGATCTACGCACACCGATTTCCGTGTTCATTTCACCGAGCCTTTTCTAGCGTGTTTTACATGCATGTCACCTTCTTCAAACTCATTTTTAGAGAATTTTTCTTAACCAAATTGGTTATTCATGAGCTTGTTAGATGTGTACAAACTTCTTCTTCCCTACTTATAATTCTTAGTAAGTTAACTGCCCCTTCTTTGTGTGATGTGGCACCTCTTGGCTGCCAAGAGGGTTAGACCACTTCTCTTCTAGGTTTATATAATAACCAACCTTCTTCCCAAAGAAGAATTGGTTGGAGTTCCTTGATTTGGATTTCAATGTTACGCTTCCCGAGATCCCACCAAGAAGTACGTAAGTAAGCCCACTATTTTGACTTGTTTCTCTCTTGCTCACATGGTTACAGTTACTTGCAAACCAACCAAATTGAGCACACTCCCATTCTTTCTACACACTTTCCAGCACAACTCCCTGGACATGTTGGAAACTCATTGGAAAATAAGCTGAGGGGATATAAAAATACACTTTCAGCATTGGATTTGTCTATGTACAACATTTCCAGGTTGGAGGTGTCATTAAATTCCTGTAATTTTCTTTTGTTTATTTTAAATAGATTCAAATCTTCATTCTGTGTTAATTACATTCTTTTATAAATATTCAATTACAATAGTAGTTACATTAGGTTTCATTTGCAATCTTCCATTGAGGATTTTTTCCATCTTATCCCTATGGATTTTCCTGGGAAGAATTTGGAGGAAGTTCTTGCCACAATGTGTTATTAGTTTCTTCACAATTTATTTACCTATAACTTCATATTTCTTCATTTAGAAATATTCTTCTTTACTGAGAGAATCTTCAGGAGAATAATTAGTTCTAAGAAGCTCCTCATTCTTCCCATGATTCTAAGGTAGAGCCAAAACAAGTAAAATACACAATTAAAAATTAGGAAAAACATTTATTTTATTATATTAGAGTAAATCCTCTGCAACGGGAGATAGCTACATCTGGCTATTTCACTATTTAGTTTAATCTACATTAGAATAGGAGAAATTTTATTTAATTAGAATAATTTAGTTTGTTCATGCATATTTATGTTTTTACTTTCCAATAAACACAAAACTCCAAAAACATTAGATTAGATTAGTTAGTTCTTTTATTTGTTTTATTCCCTTCTGTTTAAAAATCATTGAAAAACACAAAAATAAATCGATTAAATTCATTTTCTTTGTTTAATAAATTAAGCTTTCACTTGTTAGATTAACTAGCCACACGTCGATTTAATTAGGTTCAAGGAGAGTAATCAACTTGATTTAATTTGAATCTGCTTGCTTTTATTTGTTAATTAGGCACATAGTTTAATTAAGCGGGAACTAACACAACTCCTCGTGTATCCTTAGTTGTCCTAGGTTACCCAAAATTTATCTTTCCTTCTTGTGGATTCTTTACATGTTTGTTTTTTCTTCCTTAGATTATTTGTTTACACATCCATATGACCATCCGAGGCCCTAGGCAACACATATATTTGGTGTGTGATCCACAGATTCCTCAACCAGACCTAACTCCATAATTGATAGATGTTGATCAAGGCCTCAGAAGCCTCATTTTCCAAACCAACCCACTTCCACCAGCTTATCATCTCATAGTTAAAGGATTTGAATGTCTAAGTGGACAACGCTTACATGTTCTAAAGACGCTTATCATGGTCAAGATTAGATTCCACAATTCACCCATTCATCCTACCCACATGTTTCCTCTCACACCTCCATGACCTTGTCTGGAGACTTTTATGAGGAAAATGCAGGACATTTCCCATGCATCCCATAGCCAATTTAGAGGGTGTTTGGTGACACTAATATTGATATAATCCTTCATGTGTCCATTCTCCTTGACCATTCCATTTCACCTACCCAAGTTAGATAAGCATTCATTTCCTTAGATGAGAAGATTCCCATAGTTCCCGTAGAAGACATTTGATTTCCTTGATTACTTGTTAGCCATTTTTACCCATTTTCACATATTTCACCTATTCACCCTAGTTATACATTCCATATCATATCGGATGTCCCGACATGACCTCAGGAGGTTGAGTGTGTGCTAGAGTCGCGTGTTGATTCTTAGGCATACAACGTCCAATGTGTGTGTCATGGTTGGGCGCTAGTGTCTAGGATGAAGAATGTCAAAAGGTGAAAAGACATACTTGATAAAGTATAAGTGCAAGATTGAAAAAATAAGCATAAATCATAGAAAGGTGGACAAAGAAATGGGTTTATTAGTACTTTCCTTAGGAATCATGTAAATAGTATTATATGATCGAGATAAAAAATGACTCAAAGTGCATGATTTTGTGTCTACATTTTCCCCCACTTTATGTTGGTGAGTAGAATGCTCGATAACATAAAGTAGATAGAGATGTGTACCTGATATCCATGTAGATTGATGTAGAAAGCATGATGAGGACTAGACAAAGCGTGAAGTGATAAAAATATGGAGTGTGGAGACTAAATATGCCAAAATGTAAAAAAGGTGATTAAAATGAACCTAGGAGGAAACGCGTGTGTAAATGTTGATGTGTGTGATGTACTTGTTGTTGATGTTGATGTGTGTGATGTTGTTGTTGATTGATTTTTTCCATACGGAAGGACCTACAAAAGAGAATATGATCAAGTAGTCAAATATGCATGTATATGATAAAAGTGTGTGTAAAGACGCATGTATATGTGTAAAAATCATGTAAGGAAGTATGTAAAAATGTTGAAAATGTGAAAAAGGAACATGTGCACCTGATCCGTGAAGAGGAAAGAGTGTAGAAAAGGATCCTATCGATGAAGTGTAAGTTTTTTGGGTGATCTCATGCCACTGGCTGAAGAAGTATAGGGAGGAAAGTTTGATTTATCCTCCAACCTTTAACTCGCTTCCCGAAACTATAAATATATTTGTACAATTTTTTTATTGGGTGGTCCTGCACCATGGTAGAATTAGTATAGAGAGGAAGGTCTATGGTGTTATCCTCTATCCTTTAACTTCTCCCTAGAATAAAACACCACTATAGATGATGTGTACTAACGCATGTGTAACCTATCTTGTAAAATTTGTTGTGTAGAGTTCTGTAGACTATGTTGAACCCAATCATTGTGTAACGCCCCTTGGTTATGGGTGCTCTAGGAAAAACATCGCTATATTAAAGACCCAAGTCTGATTTATATCTTTGAATTGTATTGTACTGGTATCTATGTGTGTGTTGTATATATTGTGTGTAAATTGTTGTATGGGGTGACTGATTCACCCAAATGATGCCCCCTCTTTGGGGGTGCATGTGACATTGTATGAGTATGTGACCCAAAAGAGGACCAACTACTCAAACCGTACCTCAGCGGGGAAGGGTATGTGCTTGGTAAAACCAAGGCACATGCAAACAAGTGGCTAGGAAAAAGTGTTAGTACAAAAAAACATGCATATATAATATGAAGTGTATACTAGGCAAGACAATGTGTAAGAAGATAATGTAAACACCCAAGAAGGCAATGTAAACCAAAAAAAGTGGGTTACAAACATGGGACATTAGTCAAGATGTTACAAGACATCAAGGTCAATGAATCCAAAAGCATACAAGTGTGCACACAAGACAAAGGGAAAATCCCACAAACAATGGCATATAATGACAAGCAAGTACAATCAATATAACAGATAACCATGGTGGAAAATAGTCCTATAAAATAAATGCTACACATGAAGCACCCGTTAGCATGTTAGAAAGATAAAAATTATGTCAAAGCATGTATAATCTGATAAAGGAGGGTGTTATGAACAAAAATGAAACAATAACACCTGTAGTATATGAAAGTGGATGCCCTAGAGCTACTGTGGGATTGGTACTAGGTATTGCGACAAGCATCCATGCTGCGTGTAATGGACCTATAGAATATGTGATCATAACTAGAAAGAAATTAAATGTGCCTGTGTGTATGATAAAGATAAATGACATACAAGATATCTATCTAGCATGTGTAATAAAGTGAACATATACAAGTAAATGCAACCAAGATATACAATATGTTATGGATGGATGGAATGGAATGTAAAGTAAATGATAGGAGCTGCATTCCCCCTTGAGTGAATGGAATTTATGTAACAAGGTTCATTTATTTATGCCCCTAAATAGTCAAGAATGAACTAAAAATGAGAGTGCGTCATCAGGAAATGGTTGAACTATATATTGTGTGTAGCATGATGTGATAAATGTGTAATGATGATATGTGACATAGAGATGAGGTGTGAGAACATGTGATGATTTATCCTAAAGTATATATCACAACAAGATAATAGAAGAAGTGATGATTTATCTTAAAGCGTATATCACTAAAGGATGTTAGAATAAGTGATGATGTAACCTATAACATATATCACTAATCTAGTAATTTCATATATTGATTGAATGTGTGAGTGTGATGAGGTCCATTTGATTTTTATACCCTCAACAATCCATTATGGAAAGTGTGACTAGCATGTTCATCGGGTAATGATTATGAATTTAATATGTGTAGTAGATGTGAGGATGAGAAATATTCATGTGTGTAGTGTGTAATGTGTAGTATACGATGCAAGATGTGTAGATGATATAAACGTGGAAGTATAGTGTGTAGAATGTGTATGATGTATAAAGGAGAAAATGTGAATGATGTATAGTAAATGTATGATGGAAAATGTAGGTTATATGATGTATGTATGTAATATATTTGAACATGTGTGATGTGTAGTGTCGAATGTGTAGTGTGTGAGGATCATGTGTATAGTATGTGTTAGAGTAGGTATTTACCTTAGCTCATGTTCACCTAGGTACTTTATTTATCTTTATTGTATTTATCCTTACCCACTTATGTGTGTGGATATTTATTTTTATTTATTTAGATATTAGGGGGATATTATCTAGTTGTTAGGTATAGTTCTTTCCTTGATCTATGGTATTGACTAGTTCTTTCCTTGATCTATGGTATTGACTATATCCTTGATGTCTAGTTCTCTCATAAATCTATGGACTTAACTAGTTCTTTGATGACTAATTATTTCCATGATTTATGGCTTGATCTACGACCTTGACTGGTTCTTAGATTTTTATTCCTTTCCTATATAAGCAAGGCCCATTCTCATTGTATTTCATTGAGTACCATAGTAATATATGATATTGCTACTCATCATTTATTTGCAAAGGTTTATGTAAAGTCATTCTGCTTAATTTCTTTCATCTTATTGATCATGGTGTTTGATTAGCATTTGTGTTCTTGGCTTGGTACAATCTAGTTATCATTCCTTTTATGGTATTAGAGTAGGATATTGCTATTGACATTCATTTATAAGTTTTATTTTGCAAGCATTTTTTGTATATTCATATATTTAGGATTTGTCTGTATTTTTTTGTTGTGTGCATTTTTATGCAAAACATAGAATAAAGAAATGGATAGCACCTAGTCATATGGTATGGTCATATGAGGGCTTAAATCTTGTGATTCCTACTAGTAAGTGCTTAACTCCATCCCCCTTTCATTTTATTTGTGTGGTGAAGGCAAGAGCATTTTATTTTGTTTTAGTGGCAACTAAAATAAATAGCAGAGCATAATATTGAAAAGCTTGTAAATTTTGATCGATAACTCGGTTTTGAGTGCCATTTTTGCAAAAGTGATTGTTTTTCCATGATATTTCCATTGGAAATATTTATTTTGAGAATCACACTATAATTATAAAGTTTCATATTGTAACACGCACTCATTATAAAGTGCCAAAATATGGGGGGGGATCTTGTTGCATTGCTTGGTTCTTGCATTTATTTTGGTGATTTTTTAGGATGGCATCTAATTATGCATTAGATCATGTTGAGCCATTAAAAACACATAATTACCACACATGGAAACCAAGAATGGAAACAATAATTAAGCGGAAAGGATTATGGGATTTAACTTCTTCAGAACAACCAATGTTCACTAGATAATATGAGAAATTTCAGTACAGTGTAAATTTGATGAGTGTATGAGTTTGATAGGAACTTATGTTAGTGATAGTATTTTGTTTCATTTTGAAAAATGTGACTCTCCTTTCAAAATATGGGAAAATTGGAGGATTTATTTGTAATTTGGATCATATGAGATCCACGTAACTTGAAATTGAGATCATCTCTCTTAGTCCTGAAGATTTTCCAACAATTATAGACTATCTTACCAAGGTCAAGCATTTGTTGACATAGTTGAAGGGGAGTTGAAGAAATAAGAAAGATGAAGAGTGTGTTTACTTGATTATATCTAAGTTGAGAGGACCATTCCAAATTTTTGCTTCAACATTTTTTTCTAGCATGGACACCTTAGGTGACACATTCAAAAATCCTAACTTAGAAACATTTTATGAAAGACTTAATAGGGAAGAATCCAAATTGTCTCACCTTGAGTCTTCCACCTCTCAAAAGGCATTAGTTGCATCTAATCCTAAGGACAAGGGAAAACAAAAAGTAAAACCAAATCCACCCCTTCTCCATCTCAAAATGCTCCTAAACCCAAAGAAAACAACTCTAAACCCAAGGAGTCTTCTAAATCCAAGAATAAGTCTAGCCTTTCATGCTCTTTTTGTGGGGGTGGTAATCATGAAGAACATAGGTGTTATAAGAGAATGCAAGCCTTAAAGGATACAATCAAGAAACACAAAATTTCTATCTCCACTCCAACTCCTTCTAATCAACATGGAAAATCACTTAATGTTGTTGGAAGATCTCAATCGCCACTTGCAGACAGGTTGGGTTATAGATTCTAGTGTTTCTCATCACATGAATTCTTCCAAGGAGTCTTTTGTTTCTCTAGGTTTGAGTTCTACTTCCAAAATTGAGGTTGGAGATTCTTCCTTTCTTTCTATTGAGGGAAAAGGTGATATATAACTTAATGGTGGAAATATCCAAGATGCACTATATGTTCCTAACATCACTACAAATTTTCTTTCTGTATATCAAATTTGTCATTCTGGTCAAGGAAAAACAATGAATTTTACACCACATGGAGTAGAAGTACAAACTTTTTGGATCCTCATTCACTGGTTTCTCAGGGTATTGTTGATCATAGTTCTAGACTATATCACTTTGAGGGTTTTGATGACACTTCTTCTATAGGGACAAGATTGGTTTCTCAAGCCAATTTAGAGAGTAAGCTTTGGCATGAAATATTTGGAGATCTCAATTACATATATTTGAAGGAGTTGAGCACTCATGGTATGGTAGATGGTCTTCATAGAGTTTATTTTCTTGAGGGAGTTTTTCATAGTTGTGCATTAGGGAAACAACACCAAGATCCTTTTCCTAATAATTTTTCTAAGAGAGCTTCTTCACCACTTGAACTTGTGCATAGTGACTTGATGGTTTTTCCTATCCCATCTTTCAATGGAGCTAAGTATGCACTTATGTTTATTGATAATTTATTGAGGCGTACTTGGGTTTATTTTCTCAAGTAAAAAGTGATGTTTTTTCACACTTCAAAGTCTTCAAGGATTTGGTCGAGAAACAATCTTCTAGTTGCATAAAGAACCTTCATATTGATAATGGGGGAGTACTTCAACAATACGTTTTCTAAATTTTAGGAAACTCAAGGCATTATTCACCAAAGATTTTATTCCTCATACTCCACAAATGAATGGCTTAGTAGAAAGGAAAAATAAAAATTTGAAGGAAATGGCTAATCGTATAATGCATTCTAGAGATTTACCTCTTATCTAGTGGGCGTAAAGCGATTAATCATGCTAACTACATTTAGAATCATACACCACATAGAGTACTTGAGCATTTGAATCCGGATGAAGCTTGGTCCAACACTAAGCCAATTGTATCATTTTTTTAATTCTTTGGGAGCCAAACTTGGGCATTTGTGCCTAAGAACAAAAGGAAAGATTTGGATAAGAAGACTAAACCCTTGATCTTTATAGGTTATTTTGAGGACATGAGAGCTTATCATCTTTTAGATCCTGATACACATGATGTTCTTTTTCAAACACATGTTTAGTTTGATGAGCACTTCACTCCTCATGATTCTTCATCTTCTTCCATGCCTCCTCATTCTTCTTCATCTCATCTTAAGGATCCTTTCTTTGAGGAGGTTAGTGATGAGGTTATAGATGTCATTGAGGATCCTATTCCTACTGATGTTGTCACTATGCCTAAGTGGGCTTGTACTATAGTTTATGAGGAAACACCTTTCATAGAGGATCTTCCACCAACTAGGCATCATCACGCACATTCTACAGGTTATGGAATTTTGTGTTAGGCATTTTCTGAGGATCTAGAGTCTTTTTCAAAGGATCATGGGATAAAGGAGTGGGATGATGTGATAGAATTGGTGAGTATTCTTCTTTGATGAAGAATCATACTTGGGATTTGGTATCTCTTCCCAAAGGAAGAAAGATGGTTAGGTTTAATTGGGTATACCGAACCAAATACACAATTGATGGGTCCATTGACAAGTATAAGGATTGTCTTGTTATAAAGGGTTTTTCACAAGTTGAAGGTATTGATTACTCTCAAAAAATTTCACCTTGCTGCCAGATGGATTCTGTACACCTTGTACTTGTTATTGCTGCATCACAGGGGTGGCCCGTATACCAGATGGATGTGAAGAGTTCCTTCTTACATGGAGATCTACAAGAGGAAATATACATGGAGCAATCAACTGGATTTGTTCAGATTCTTCTCTTGTTTATAGGCTCCGAAGGTCTCTCTACGGTCTCAAACAAGCCCCTCAAGCTTGGTATAAGAATATGGATTCTTTTCTTCTATCTACTGGTTTTGTTCGTCACCACTCCAATCATACAATGTATCTCCAACATGTTGGTGAGGATATTGTGATACTTTTCTTGTATTTTGATGATCTGTTACTTATTGGAAGCTCTTCTTCCCACATTCATAGTATTCAGAGGGATCTTTCTACATAGTTTGACATGACAGATCTTGGGCTATTGCATTATTTCCTTGGTTTGCATATTTCTCAGATAGATTCAAGGATTCATTTGAGTCAAAGCAAAAGTACACACATGATCTTCTTAGGCACTTTGATATGGTTGATTGCAAGCCAAGTCCATCTCCTTTTCAGTCTAGAGTTACTCTTACTTCCACATGTACCACACCACTTTGTGATCCTACATTATATAGGCAGTTAGTTGGGAGTCTCATGTAGTTGACCCATACTCACCCTGATATTTAATTTGTAGTAGGGCTTGTATCTCGGTTTGCACATTCTCCTCATAGTAGTCACTAGCAAAGGCTACTAAAAGGATTTTGTGCTATTTGCATGACACTTCCCACTTTGGCCTACACTACACTAGGGGTTATAATCAGTTGGTTGGGTATACAAATTCAAATTGGGCAGGTTCTATAAATGACAGAATTCCACTTATGGCTATCTTTTTTGTCTTGGTTCTTCTCCAGTTGCTTGGCGTGTAAAAAGAAATAGGATATTACAATTTCATCTTTAGAGGTATAGTACAGGGGCAGCGGTTATAATGAGTTATCAAATTATTTGGCTTCGATTATTGAAAAGTTTTGGATTCCCACATGATTCACCAACTATACTTTGGTGTGACAACCAAAGTGCAATTCACATTTCTCGTAACCCATTTGAGCACCAAAAGAGACCAAGCATATTGAGATACACATTCTCTTCATTTCCCATCACATTCGAATGGAGTTCTTTGCTTGGAGTACATTATGACTCAGCAACAAGTTGCATACATCTTTACAAAGCCTTTTGCATCACCTCGCTACCTTGAGTTGTGGAATTTTTGGGGTTTTAGAATTTGTTCTTGGGGTGTTCGTGAGAAATCTTCTTTATTCTTCTTCTTTATCTTTCCTTCTTGCAGGATTCTTTCCGTCTTTTGGTTCTAGATTTCTTCATGGATATATTGTACATGAGTACCTCATTAGGCCTAGTTGCTAGGACTCATATTGTGGACATGTCACTTCTATTTTGGCCCCTAGCTTCACTTGAGGGAGGGTGTTATAGTAGGTATTTACCTTAGCTCATGTTCACCTAGGTACTTTATTTATCTTTATTGTATTTATCCTCACCCACTTATGTGTGTGGATATTTATTTTTATTTATTTAGATATTAGGGGGATATTATCTACTTGTTAGGTATAGTTATTTCCTTGATCTATGGTATTGACTAGATCCTTGATGTCTAGTTCTCTCATAAAACTATGGACTTAACTAGTTCTTTGATGACTATTTCTTTCCATGATTTATGGCTTGATCTATGACCTTGACTAATTCTTAAATTGTTATTCCTTGCCTATATAAACAAGGCCCATTCCCATTATATTTCATTGAGTTCCATAATAATATATTATATTGTTGCTTATTTGTTTGCAAAGGTTTATGTCAAATTATTCGCGAATTGATTTCATCTTATCGATTGTGGTGTTTGATTAGCATGTAACATCCACTTTTTGTCACTTCATAACTAGGATTTTTTTAAATTATTTTATACTGATTTAAATACCCATATATTTAAATCTACATAAATCTTAATGCAATTCCATTCCGATAACTGTCATGAACCATGTGCAGTTGTATGAGAGATTACTAAACCTATTCATTCTCCCTCGGTGCTCTATACGATTTCATACAAAAATGTATCCTTTTGGTTCTCCTTTAACAGGATATGATATATAAGTGAAAACTCCTAAGTTTGTACCTAGGTTCCACCTATGAAATCCATAGGAATCTCATAGATTATTCCTATCTAAGTGTCTACCTGGGTTCCACCTATGAAATCCACAGGAATCTCATAGCTTAGATCATAGTGAAATATTGACAAGATAATCAATCAGCTTACACCACTTTGCACAAAGTTTCGAGTCATGTATGCCATGCTCAATTCCATGACGTACACACTGTCATTAGGAAATTTTTGTTTCACCTTAACCACTTATTTATTTACATGGATGCATAACATAAATGTTGTAAACAACTACAAATATTGAACAAGGTACAAATCTAGTTTAACCTACATGAAGACGTACCTCTAAATCATCCTATGATGCATATGGGATAGTAAGTGTCTTCGTAACAATTCACCTTGCTACTAGACCACTCCCCTTATCATAGCCATCACAAGTTGATATAAGGGTGCGTACCTAGGAGGTCAAATCTGACTTTGTAACTTTATCAAGTTTTGTTCTTAAAGCAACACCATACTACAATCCAGTCTCTTGATGAGACAACTCATTATAGCTACTAAATAGTAGTATCCTAATGGTGATAATTATCATCATAGGGATATGACTGTGTAGCATATGTAGTGAGTTCACCCACCTAGAATCTTGTATTGGTGCATGGTGTTTAATGTTTTCAAGGTAATTATTAATCATTAAAAAACATCCTAGGCCTTATGACACCTTCTCCATGAATGGGTTGTACCTAAGGTCTGGACTAAGGTTGATCCTAGGACCTTTAATCTTCAAACACTTAAATTACCTTTCAAGATCTCATGCCCAAGTTAACCATAAATGGAAAATGATACTATCTAGATCTATGATCGGTATTACAGTTTAAATATTGTCCCGACTTAATAAATTGAGCCCATGTTTCTTTATTTTACATTCTTGGGATATGTACTTGCATAAGGCTAAGTATTAAGGTATGATTCATGCCTTTTGTCAAGTACCATAGACTATCTATGCCAGTACATAATTAAGCACAAGCACTTCACTTTTCTTAGTTGCAGCTTAATCCAGAGCATTCATTTGTTTTAATATGTCCATCAAGTAAGTTATGTTTGGAGTATCTGAGATGTTAGATTGGAGGCACTACTTGCCCATTCATCCTCTCATGTATATAGCCTTTTTACATAATATCTCTTAATCTCTTTTATTATGTTTGTACACTAATCCTCCTTAGAGTTAATAACAGTATTGACTGACCAGGGTTAGGGTTCAGTACTATGTTCTTTCCAAATTAGTAAGCATGTTTCCATTTTACTTCCATTGTAACCAAATATCATAATTATATGCTCATAATGATGCGTTATGGGACAAACCCAATAAAATTCGTCATCATCTCCTAGAAAAAGAAATATGATATTACACTTTCATCTTTAGAGGTATAGTAGAGGGCAGCTTCCTTATAATGAGTTAGCATATTATTTGGCTTCGACGATTATTGACAAGGTTTGGATTCCCACACATTCACCAACCGTACTTTGGTGTGACAACCAAAGTGCAATTCACATTTCTCATAACCCATTTGAGCACCAGCAGACCAAGCATATTGAGATACACATCCTATTCATTTCCCATCACATTCGTAATGGAGTTCTTTTCTTGAGTACATTATGACTCAAAGAAAAGTTTCATACATCTTTACAAAGCCTTTTGCATCACCTCGCTACCTTTGAGTTGTGGAATTTTTGGGGTTTTAGAATTTGTTCTTGGGGTGATCGTGAGAACATCTTCTTTATTCTTCTTCTTTATCTTTCCTTCTTGCAGGATTCTTTCCATCTTTTGGTTCTAGATTTCTTCATGGATATATTGTACATGAGTACCTCATCGTGCCTAGTTGCAGGACTCATATTGTGGACATGTCACTTATATTTTGGCCCCTAGCTTCACTTGAGGGAAGGTGTTATAGTAGGTATTTACCTTATCTCATGTTCACCTAGGTACTTTATTTACCTTTATTGTATTTATCCTCACCCACTTATGTGTGTGGATATTTATTTTTATTTATTTAGATATTATGGGGATATTATCTAGTTGTTAGGTATAGTTATTTCCTTGATCTATGGTATTGACTAGATCATTGATGTCTAGTTCTCTCATAAAACTATGGACTTAAATTCCTTATTGATTTAATCTAGTTCTTTGATGACTATTTCTTTCCATGATTTATGGCTTGATCTACGACCTTGACTAGTTCTTAAATTGTTATTCCTTGCCTATATAAACAAGGCCCATTCCCATTATATTTCATTGAGTTCCATAATAATATATGATATTGTTGCTTATTTGTTTGCAAAGGTTTATGTAAAGTTATTCTCGCGAATTGATTTCATCTTATCGATTGTGGTGTTTGATTAGCATGTAACATCCACTTTTTGTCGCTTCATAACTAGGATTTTTTTAAATTATTTTATACAACTGATTTAAATACCATATATTTAAATCTACAAAAATCTTAATGCAATTCCATTCCGATAACTATCATGAACCATGTGCAGCTGTATGAGAGATTACTAAACCTATTCATTCTCCCTCAGTGCTCTATACGATCTCATACAAAAAATGTATCCTTTTGGTTCTCCTTTAATAGGATATGATATATAAGTGAAAACTCCTAAGTTTGTACCTAGGTTCCACCTATGAAATCCATAGGAATCTCATAGATTATTCCTATCTAAGTGTCTACTCTAGGTTCCACCTATGAAATCCACAGAATCTCACAGCTTAGATCATAGTGAAATCTTGACATTATAATCAGCGACTTACACCACTTTGCACAAAGTTTCGAGTCATGTATGCCATGCTCAATTCCATGACGATACACTTGTCATTAGGAAATTTTTTTTCACCCGAACCACTTATTTATTACATGGATGCATAACATAAATGTTATAAATAATACAAATATTAACAAAGTACAAATCTAGTTTAACCTACATGAAGACGTACCTCTAAATCATCCTATGATGCATATGGGATAGTAAGTGTCTTCGTAACAATTCACCTTGCTACTAGACCACTCCCCTTATCGTAGCCATCACAAGTTGCTACAAGGGTGCACTACAGGAGGTCAAATCGACTTTGTAACTTTATCAATTTTTGGTCTTAAAGCAACACCATACTACAATCCCTCTTGATGAGACAACTCATTATAAATTCTACTAAACAACAAGATCCTAATGGTGATAATTGTCATCATAGGGATATGACATGCAGCCTATGTAGTGAGTTCACCCACATATAATCTTGTATTTTTGCATGGTGTTTAATGTTTTCAATGTAATTATTAATCATTAAAGAACATCCTAGGCCTTACGACACCTTCTCCATGAATGGGTTGTACCTAAGGTCTGAATAAGGTTAATCCCAGGACCTTTAATCTTCAAAACTTAAATTACCTTTCAAGATCTCATGCCCAAGTTAACCATAAATGGAAAATGATACTATCTAGATCTATGATCGGTATTACAGTTTAAATATTGTCCCGACTTAATAAATTGAGCCCATGTTTCTTTATTTTACATTCTAGGGATATGTACTTGCATAAGGCTAAGTATTAAGGTATGATTCATGCCTTTTGTCAAGTACCATAGACTATCTATGCAAGTACATAATTAAGCACAAGCACTTCACTTTTCTTAGTTTCAAGTTAATCCAGAGCATTAATTTGTTTTAATATGTCCATCAAGTAAGTTATGTTTGGAGTATCTGAGATGTTAGATTAGAGGCACTACTTGCCCATTTATCCTCTCATGTATATCCTATTTACATAATATCTCTTAATATCTTTTATTATGTTTGTACACTAATCCTTCCTTAGAGTTAATAAACATATTGACTTACTAGGTTAGGGTTCGGTACTATGTTCTTTCCAAATTAGTAAGCATGTTTCCATTTTACTTCCATTGTAACCAAATATCATAATTATATGCTCATGATGATGCATTATGGGACAACCCCAATAAAATTCGTCATCATCTCCTAGAAAAATTATCACATTATGCAATTCATGAGACCAATCTTATTATATCCTCATGTCAACTTCCTTGGTGACCGTAGTCTTATGACAGGTACATCAGCTATAGAGCTAACACCCTCTTCCTATAATTTGACGTAAGTCTACACACTTTTATGGTTGTATTAAACTTATCTTTATATAAGTGTGGTTCCTAAACCTTCATGGAGGTATCAACCTACCTTAGTACTTGATTAGCTAGCGTTGCACTCTCTTTTACTTGAATACACATCGACATAGATTTTCTATCTAACAACTCAACTCTACCATAAAATATTAAAATGTTGCCTACAAGAACAATAGCCACCACGTACAACGTTTACTATACCAATTCGATATAACTTCTAAAACTATTGTTTCATCAACATGATCATATTATCCATGAAGTCCTTTTTACTTCATTTGTAATTTATCTTTCTCGAATGCCCGTCGCTCTACTTGTTCCATTACTATTTTCTTACATGGCATCACATCTTAATCTAAATAAGAGTAGGTCTCCACCATTATTGATAATGGTGAAACCTTAAGATCATTATTTATGTAAGTTGGTTTATATTACATTACCTTTCAAGGTAATAGATATGATTCATTACTTAAGAATATTATCCTATTATCTAAATTCTGAAACTATTGATATTTACCTTTTATCTCATTAATAATTACCTCTAATCTTATTAATTTAATTCATAGTAGTTGAGGTAAGAGTGTTGCAGAGTATTCATACATGCTACCAATACATATTCATATCTTTTCAGTTAAGCTAATTGGTCAAGTTCTTGAGACCCTTATGGTGTGAGGTCACATCACCGGATATACCAAACATGATTTAAGTAAATAGCACCCAACTTTATTCTGATGATACACAATAATGTTTCATGTATCATTACCTATGTTGTGATGCCAACCTACTTTCAATAATACTTGAAATAATCTGAGTTATTTCTTTATTTACCTCGTTGCTAAAGAGTAACATAATAGAATATTTTCTCAACACTTTTATTTAGTAGACAATCCATAAGAACTACATATTTGGCAACTTATAGATAGTTGTTAACATAACCAATAATATTTTCCAAGGTATAAAATTTATTGTAACCCATAATACTGAAATGACTCTTGCACCCAAATGTAAATTGAAACATCATATTTTATATTCATTCGAATAGTTGATCTGTAAAGATCTTCAATTGCATCTCAACAATTAAAGAATAAGATAAAGAATTCAAAATGTCTAATCAACTTGAACATAATTTGAAATAGGATTATTGCCTCTAGTTAAAATAGAAACCTTTTCTACACATCATCAATTATCTACTTTTTTTTTAAACACACGATCAAGGAGAAGCTCATAAGTGAGTCAGAATATCTTAAGCTCAATAGCCATCATATTCACAATAAATATTGACTAAAAATTACGGTTTCCAATACAATTCAATCACTCATGCATTCTAAGGAAAATACAAATGCATCATCTATACTTTAATCGCCACAAAATTGCTCTTTCCCTACACTAAAAAGTTGATGCGCAAAATTACACATGGTCAGTCTAACAAGACTGACATGAATAGCCCTTTTCCCTGCTTAATGACTTATGCAATATAATATTTAATTAAATGATATGCTGCAACATTACGTTCATAGTAACAACACAATAAAGCAAATAATCAATCATCATATGTTTAGTATAATTTCTTTTCATCCATCTAAAACTATTCGTTGTCATAGATTTTAAATTCCTCAATAAAAGGAATTCATAGGGATAGATCACATAACAACATAGGATTAAAGAATTCATAACATTCATTCCACTTTTAATAACATGATAAATTACAAGTCTAAATCAATTATTTTCAATAGTTTCACTAGTCCTAAAACAAACAAGAGTGGAAAAATAAAACACTAGCTTATAAAATACAGAAATAGTATAATGACTTTCAACCTCGATGAGACTGGAGATGTAGAAAGATAAAGAAGTAACATAAGGTATCTCAACCTTAAACTGGAACTAATGTCCACCGAATCAATTGAAATGAAGTTTTCGAGATCCGATTACCTCATGATCTCATTCGCCAATAAGGGAATATGGTGTAATTAATAGACGCTACAGACTTAATAAAATTGAGCCATGGTAGCAAAAACTTCTAAAAACATGTAATTACACTATTACATCCTTATATCCTTAAGGTATTATTCCTGGTGTCCATAGGTATTGACCTCAACGTGCTACTCAATGCACGTAGCGGAAATGCACTAGAAGTGGGTATTCGAACAAAAACCCTCAAAAATGTTCTTCCTCCTTACTTTCCACCAGACATCTCTTACCAAAATAGGTTGATAATTATTTTAAGAAAATAATATACACTTCCTTTTAGGCATGGCTGATATACTCTTGTAAGAATAGTTTATTAATGTTCTTTAATCTTAGTTAAATATATCTTACTAGGGAATCCTTATTTTTCCCAGATATCAAAACCACTAAACTCAACATATGACATTATACTACCCAAATTCCCAAGTTAGACATTAATAAAGTAATTTTTATTTACCTTTAACCGAATCAAGAGCCTTCACAAATTCCTGTAACTTTCTTACTTAATCAAGACCCGTCCCAGCTAAGTCGATACTAATCGACACCTCAAAGGAAATAACTTATTACTGGCTTATTTGCATTGCCAGGAGGTCTCTGTATTCACATTACGGTGACCAATAAAATATAGCTAAACAACATATATGGTTTGAAGATCACAAGTCAATCACTCATGCTCAAACATGCACATCAAATTACCAGTTAGATCAATTTATCATATATGCAGTATCAATCATTTTATGCACCCAGATTGACTGGATAAAACTGCTCAATTAAAAACAACCAAATCAGAAAATCCCCTTATGGGTTTTTATTTAAGATTGTCATTGGATTCTTTACAATGAATTCGACCCCATGTTCTAGAAAGAAGAATAATCCAAAATTAAACATGGTTTTAGCTATAAAGTGAAGCCAACATAATCCCCATAACACCAAAAATTATAGAGTAGCCACTTAAGGTATTTTTCCTTAACCGTATAAATATTTTAGGCATCTGGGTAATACCCAGAGTTAATGAAGTAATAATCAAAATAGAGAATATTAGAACTCAGGTAAATGAGTTTACACTTCCCAATAGTATAACAACACATAGTTTTAATAGTAATAATCACGTAGTACAACAACACCCAAACTAACAGTTATTACTACAGCTCTCTGAAAGCTCAAACACAATCACTCATAATTTCGCAAAAATCATACAGTACATAGTAATAACCTTCCTCATGCATATTCAAACCAAAGAAAATGTTGCAGAAGATTATCTATTCAAATATTAGATTGAATAAGATATTAAGAGGGGGAGAGAGCGATCCATGCCTGTTAAAACCAAAATCCTTCCACCTCGCAGTCCCAACAACTATTCTTTACCACCGAGACGTGATTACCAATGCTCCTTATGCAAAGCCGACAATACACGGTTCCAAATAAAAATTATCTATATCACGTTTTCCATACACATACACACACACACACACACACACACACATACTAAAAAACTTCACCTACTTTTATCTTCTAAAATTTCCATTGAACTAGCTTTCAAAATCTGCATGTAATTTGGTTCCAAAAGTGGAACTTTTGAAAGGAGAAGAGTTCACAACAACCTTCCAACTGACTAGGATTTATCTTCTAAGAACAAAAATAAAATGAATCACCAAATGCTTGATAAATTCTTTAGGAAGCTTCATGGCTTCCCAATCTGAAAACCTAAAATTCCTTTTTCAAATTAACCACTTTGCATGGATAGGCATATAACTACCTACTAGCATGGCAAATAACTTAATCATGGTTTGTGATTAACTAAGCCTAGTAGGTGAAATCATCAATTGCATTAATCAATGTATTAAATAATGCTTGGTGGGTCTTCAATGTAGTCATTCGACTTATAGATCCTAAAGTCTCATGCATGGCCTATATAGTCAATAAAGATACCCAGAAATAATTGATTTAATTTCCGAAATATAAGTAATATTAATCAAAACAACTATCTCATAGCCTCTTAATTATTTTAATAATCGAATGTCTCATTAACTAAAAATGTTCTTCAATTAAGTATATAAACTTATAGAAGTTTACCATAACAAAATTTGCATGGAGGATATTCGGATAGGTCAAAGGTGATAATTACAACAAATTCATAACCAAGCTCACCGTCAAATTATTCAAACATTTATCCCATACTACTAAATGTAAGAATTGATCAAACTTGTCATGGCGGTCGTGTAAGAAACCAAGCTCAATATACAGTTTAGTACCATATCATTATTTCCTCATAATGACTAAAGTATAGAAGTTGTGTATAAGTTCAACCATATTTTTGCAACTTTAACTCACCCGAAAAAAAAAAGTAAAATAATAATAATATCCATGGAGGTATGGATGCCGCTTATGCATCCCACAATGAAGGTTCATCTCCTCTAACCAGAAGATATTTTACAACACATAACATGACAACATAGCCATCCGAGATGATTAATAAAACCATCATCTACAGAAACAAGGTAGCGTGCCAACACGTAGAATGAATTACAACATTAATTAGTTTGCAATTATTTTACAACAAGAGCCATTGTGATGTCACACGTACAATTGTGCATGCGTATGCATACCCTTTCAGCTATGTGTATGTGTCCACAGCAATACACGAGACAACGTAGTGGTACCGCTGCCACGCTACTCTCTAATTATTTTAATGCTTCAATTCATTTTATGACAAAAGAGAATGAGGGATTGAGGGGTGTGACATAACATCTATGTTATTGGCTTAGTACAATCTAGTTATCGTTCCTTTTAGTATGCCCTCAATAGTCAAGTGTGAACCTAAGTAAAAGAATGCATCAAAGGGCAGCGATGATATGTGTGTGTGTGTGTGTGTGTGTGTGTGTGTGTGTGTGTGTGTGTGTGTGTTGTGTGTCAAGGTGTATTTGCGAGAGGGTAGATACATACTAAGGGAAGTGTAAAATGTGTGTCGGTGCTGCTAGGGTAAATAATTACAATTCCCACCAAGTGTGTATGATGTAGGATAAAATCATGTAATGTCATCTAGAAGGTCATTGGTATCCGGTTTAAATCCAAATGGATAACCATCAGAGACTTAATAAGCTATAGTGTCGGGTTGGTCACGTAATGATCCATTGAGGCGTAAGTTGTACATACCCATGGCATACTCCTCATCAGTGAAGGGTGGTAATGGACATCCATGTGCGTACCAATGAGTGAGATTCTACTTATATCCAATAAAGGAAATTTTGTAGATGAATACATGCTCCCAATAAGAATAATTCGTGAAAAGTGTACATGTGAAAGGATGTCATACAGATGAAGGCAGTACATGAGAAGGTGGAATAGAAAGTGTGACATCATTTGTATGGACTAACCCCGGTAAAAAATCATATTAGTGGTATAAGTAGGGGGCGTAGATTTCATTGGCACAAAAATTATCATGTAAATAACACCTTCAAGTGGTGGTAAATGTGGTAGCTCATCTATAGGTTGTGGGTCATCAATAGTGTCATCTCTTGGAATAGGAAGTGTAGTATTTGGATCATGGTCACAATATTTGTATGGATGATAGTCACGAAGAATAGTATACTCGACACCCTCATGTAGAAATTTGACACAATGATGCACTATAGAGGCAACAACTTGCATGGCATGGAGTCATGGCCTACCAAGTAAATAATTATATGAAACTGGAAATTCAATGACAAATAAAAGTTGAGATTTTTGGCCCTACAATGATAGGTAAAACAATGTGACCTACACATGAATGAATAGATCCATCATATGCACGAAGGAAAGACTTGATGGACTAGCACTAACAATAGAAATAAAAGGATTTTTGAGGAAGGACATAGGACAAAGATTGAGTTATCCATTATCAATTAGAGTACTCTTGATGCCCACATTATAAATTTGAATCATGATATGCAAGGGTGGACCATTGTCAAAAATAGAAAGATCAACATGAGGGTTAGATGGGAAAGTTATATGTTGAGAAAATTCATCAACAAAATAGATATAGACAGAATATGGATGCATATAATTGGGAATGCAAGTAGTAACAAGAATATTTTCTAATTTATGTCTTAAGTTAGGATTGAAAAGAAATAAATAATTAATTGAAATACTCATGATGACAAGATTCTAGAATGATAAGAAAATAATGAGGATCCTAAGAGCGTGAAGATCGGGTTTAGGTTCACCAAAATGATTAAACTAAAATGTAATATAATAGCCTAATCTAATGCAAGTTTGCAATAAATAAATGAATAATGAAATAATACCCAAGAAAAATAAGCTAGAAAATATGAAACCATAATGTGCAAAGAGGGTTAGAAGATCCTTAGCTGATTCGAAGAGGTTGTTGGAATGTCTCACAATGGAGACCGGATGAACAAATATGAAAACATGTCGCACAAAAGCCCAAAAAGTTGTAGATCTAAGTGTTTTGGATGAAATGGTGTGTCCGGAGAGGGATAGGGGCACCCATGGGTACTTTATTCTAATTTTTGGGTGCTCTGGTTTATAGAAATGGTTAGAACCTGGTTCCAATATGGTTGCTAGGTATTTGCACTTCTTCGCTTCTTGTCGCATGTATGTCATTGAACTTTGCTAGATGTCACTGTAAACCTGAAATGGATAAATCACTTATAAAATTCCAAGAAAAACATCAAAACCATAAAAAATAAAGGGAAGGGGTCGAAATGACCTTAGCTTCCAAATTGATGGACTTATCACTAAGTGTTGCACTACATTTTAAACGTAATGTAGTTCTAGGTGTGTGTGTGGAATTGTGCCCTAGGCTACTCTTGTGTGGGTTTCACTTTGTGAGTAGCGAACAATTAACTAGATGTATAATGTAAATAATGTGTGCATGGAAAAAATAGACTCCCCTCCTATGAAGTGTGATGTAGATGAACCATCCTTATGTCCTTCATGATGGAGCTATATGGATGCAACCTTAGGTGGAGATAGTGGATGTTTAGTGCTTGGTCCCTTATTATGATCACATAACTTTATATTTATATGATTCCTTCTCTTGAATTTAGTAACTAACCCCGAAAAGGATGACTACTAAAAAATATAATATGTTCAAATGGATAGAAAGGACCCGAGAAAGTGTGGAAAAAGTGTAGAGAGGACAAGGGCACCCAGAGGGGATGGGGGCACCCGATGTTGGCATCATGGTTGGGCGCCGGTGTCCGAATGAAAAATGCTGAAATGTGAAAAGACATACTGAGCAAGTATAAGTGCAAGATTGAAATCAAAATCATAAAGAAAAGAAAAGTGGCCAAAGACATGGGTTGATTAGTACTTTTCTTACTTAGGAATCATGCAAATATTAATATGTGATCAAGACTAAATAATGAATCAAAGTGTTTGATTTTGTGTCTATAGTTCGAGTAACCTTTAGAAAGAAATGCATGTCATGAAGGTGGAAAAACTAAGTTGTCTAATGGATCTAGGTGAATGATATCAAGCATGGGGTGACACGCTACCAAACAGAATGATAAGGCATGAGGATGCAATACACGGAAAATGTAACCGAAGGTGCATGGACAAATGTAAACCAAGATATGGGCTCGGGTTAGGAATTTTGATGTGGGACAAAGCTCAATGAGGTCACAGGGGTGAAGGCAGGGTCAAAGACCAACACAAACCAACATGGGTGATGAGTGAAAATTACGAGCAAATGCAAAGGTAGGTGGATGCACGTGATCCAAGTGTGGAGGAACCGCGATGCAAACCAAGAGGTCCAAATCTACAAAAATAGGTACAAATCACAAAAATATGATAAACATACTAAATAAACACAAAGAACGACAAGCTAGCATATTGAGTGGATCAACTAGAGAGTCATGAACAAGGCACGAGATGCGAGAGGTAGTTATAAGGGTGATATGGAGGAGCCGATCGGTTCTCATCTTGAAGATATGGGGCCGAGTTAAGCAAGAAAAAAACTTCCATAAAACCTTTAAAAACCTCAAAACCAACTCTAAAACTTGAACAAGATTTGCAACCTACAATTAAAAACCCCGAATTACATGGAAGACCTAGAAACCAAAAAACACCAACAAAAACCTTGAACAAGCATGAATAGAATAACCATTATGACACTTACACATGATTCCTAAAGAATGTTGAACCGAGAGCAAAGAGGGGAAATGGTAGACGGTGAGTAACGTAGATCCCATAAATGTTTACTACGATATCATGATGAAGAAATGGAAAACGTGACAAAACAAGGATTTACGGGATAACATGAACATCAACAGAGTTGCACTTCGGCAACGTGATGAGGTTCTAGGAGGGAGAAAACATCAACCATGAAAATGTGCATGCAAAGATTCAAAGGGGAAAATCTCATAGTCCTCTCTCATTCCACATAGATCTGAAAAAGGAAAGGGGTATAAATAGGGGTGTTGTGTAACCCCAGTGCAAGTAATCATACCTCCTTAAGTGGAGAAGAGGAGTTACATTCCTAAAATGGAAATAACTTCCATATGATGTACTTATGCATTAATGTATAAGGAATCTATCATAACCCCTGTGACACCTAGACCTATGACCTCACCTAAGTGAGATGAATTGCCACATGATGTGAAAAATGACTCACACCAACAAAACACATACATGAACCATCTTCTTATCAACTTATCATTATAGGAAAAAAATATGACCTACTTAGTGTGGGAACTCAAAAAAGAACCATCTACACAACCTTCAATGGTTTTACAAAGGTTTACCACAAACCTAGGTATGAACAGGAACACATCTGACTATTCAATCTCTTCAAGAATCATGATGCTACATTTCACTATGTTATATGTTATTCACTATGTTATTACATCTGATTAACTAAAATTGGAGATAATTTATGCTAGTTAATATAATCTAGGAGGACATAAAAATGTAGTAAATAAGCATATAAATGAATTAAGAAAATGATGTAATTAAAGTAAAACCATAATGTACAAGAGAGAAGAGAAAAAACTCATCCGAATAGAAGATGCTTTTGGGACCGTGTCGTAGAGTTGATGGATAATTTGGAAGTAGGAAAGATCATGTAAAAGCTTTGAAAAGAATGGATCTAGAGTATTTGACAGAGTGGAGTTCTTGGAGAGGGATTGAGGCACTTTTGGGCACTTTGATCTGAAATTGGGTGCCTTGGTCTCGTGTAAAATATTTGAAACTAATATTCACATGTTCGGTAGATGCTCAAACCCTAATTATCTGTCTCATCATTTTTGCTTACCCCGTATCAGACCTAGTTGATATTCCAAGATGATGAGAAGACCTCAAAAATACCAAGAAGAAGTATCGAAACCCTAAAAAATAAATATGCAAATGAATGGGTCAAACTGACCTTAGTTGCCACAATAGTGGGCTTACTAAGTGTTGCACCACTTTTCGTAACCAAATGCAGTTCTAGTGAGTGTGTGCATAATGTTTCCTAGGTTCTCTTGTGCCAATCACAATTTATGAAGTAGAGAGTGTTAAAATTTTAGATCTTACCTTAAAAATAAGTTTTTTAAAAAATGACTCAAAATTTATTCTGAAAATTTTGCCCAAAATTATTTCAAAATTATGAAGTATTTCGAAACTCTGAAGTCCAAAATATAAGACTTCGATTTCAAAGGTTTCCTTTTTGGGGTTAGGGAGAAATGAGTACAAAATAAAAAATTTTGACTTCAAAATTCTGAACTCCAAAAGCCCAAAATTCGAGTTTGAGACTTTCAAGTTTCGGAGGTCTCTTTTGGCAGTTTTCATTTTTTTGACTCGAAGTTCAAGTTCAAATTTTAGAATTTTGGACTTTCAAGTTTCAAAAGTATACGTTGCCCTTTTGGTAAATTCTTTTCTGGAGTTTCAAAGTCAAACTCCGAAGTTCCAAAATTTTAGAACTTCAGACTTTCATTTTTCGAGTCTTCCATCTTCTTTTCATAACTTCATCTCTCGAGTTCAAGTCCAAAAATTTTGGAACTTCAACTTTCTGTGGTTTCAGACTTTGGGGTTTATATGGGAATTTAATTCTCACCTACACCCCACATGTCGGCTTCCCGAGCATTAATTTTGGGTTTTCTACATAAACTCAATTTTTATTTGTCATTTTCACGACTTTTTCTCTCGATACTCGATTTTTACCGAACTCTTTTGTACTTTTGAGGCATCATTTTCAAGGTAATTTTGTTTTTTGGGTTATTTCTTCTTGGTTTATGATCATTTTTTCTTTTTTGTTTATTTTCTTTTGTTTTTCCTTTTTCCTATTTTTAAAATGGAACCATCTTCATCTGCTAGTTTTTCCTTTAAAATGTTTCCCGATTTCCATAGTTACAAAATCTAATATGTGTAGGTGTCTAGTCTATATTACATGATAATTTCTACAAAAATCTCCACAAGTATTTAATTTTCATCCCGTTCCTTCGGTGATTTCGGAGTTCACATATTCAACTTTGGGAGGTTCCACTTTCAAAATTTCAAAGGTTCTTGTTTGAGACTTTCGTAGGTTCCAATTTCGGACTTTCAAGGTTCTAGTTTCAAACTTTTGGAGATTCTAGTTTCATAATTTTGGAGGTTCCAATTTTAGACTTTTGGAATTTCCATTTTAAAAGTTTTAGGGTTTTAATTTTTAGAGTTTCAAATTTTGACATTTTGAATATTTCACATGATCTTTCATGAAAATTCCAAAGGCCATTCGGATTCCAAATTCTGAAATTAATGACAACCTCCTCATCTAAGGATAAAGAAAAGATGAAGTACATATTTTTAGGAGTCACGCCTCACTCGTGTCTTTCCTCAGAATTGGGAAATATTAGAGATACCGATCTTGGGAAAGTAGATTTTCCAGACTTCTGGGAAAGATTGAAATCTCCTAACAAGAAGTCTTTGATGCAAGATATATATGACAATGGGCTTGCTCTCTCACCGCTGGTTTTCCCACATCCATGCATTGTCCCAAATTTGTCTTGGTCTCATCGGCCCATTTTTACAAAGATTCCATATCGATGAAGAATTGACTATAAGGTCATAATTAGATTGAACTCTAAATTCTTTGAAGATTTGTTTGAACTCCTAAATGTTGTGGAATATGCCACAATTTCACCAAAAGTTATAATTGAACATTGGGACAAGGAAACCGAATTGTGTACGAAGGTCATGATGAAGAGATACTTGGCCAAGAGTGTCACTAAGTTTCCTAAGACAATGTTTTGATCGGATTCCATCCAAGAATTAAATGATCTCATTATGTTGTTGAGTAGAGTTTTAGGTCTTGATTCTGCAAAAGAGTTTCAGGAATGGATGTTCTGTTTATTTCCACTATTAAAAAGAACAAAGAATTCATATGATGGGGAGAGCATATCAGCAACTCTATCTATTTTCAATTGAGTAAAGTCTTATCTTCCAAAAAAATTACATGAATTATTTCTTGGTTTATGATGCAGCTGCCATGGGGGAATTCAATGGGTTAAATGCCAAAGGTGTTAGAAGTGCATCACAAATTTTTGAGTTTTATCCTCAAATTACAATGGATGAGGGAAGAAGACATTTTCACAGAGTCAATGATTCCTTTTTCTTTATTCTCCTTTATCCTTTTGACAAGAATTTGTATAATTAAAGGATTTTTGATGAGGCTTTCAAAGAAGTACAAGAGTGGGGACCCATTTATCTTCATTTTCCAACATTTACATACATCATGATTCCTAGTTTCGTAGGTGCCACGAACAAGTTACCAAGGTGACCTACTGATAAATGGGTTTTGTTAGAGTTGGTTCGATAATTGTTGGATTATCACAAAATCCAGAACAAACTTTTTCGATGAATAGTGTGAGTATGTAAGAGAAAAAAAAATGGTTATGGTGAGGAGGATACCTATGAATGAAGGTGGAAGGTAGAGTGCACGCATTTTGATTTCCCAATCTAATGTTGATTGTGATAACTTCATTTTTGCTAGGAGGAACTACCTATGAATACAAAACAATACCACAAGAGGAATATTAAATAATATATGTCGATGGACCTGCTTAGCGTATGCTAGATCCGAGAAGTTAGATACTTCCTAGATGATCTGTCAATCCACCGTTTAAAATAACTTAATGCAAGAAATTATGTAAACCAATAATGTCCTATTGTAAACCATATAATGTCCATTCAAGTATTATAAACAAATCTAATCTAACAGGATAGGTTATGATCAGATCTAGAAGTCAAATAGGTAAATAAGGTGGTTAGGACAGGTCAAGGTCAAGCTTTAGGTGATTTGGTTTATTTAGGTAAATTTTATGGGGTTTCATTATTTGCAGTGTTTACTGAACACGTAGACCGATGTCAGTCTGGTATGACCACTCTTGGTTGAGGGTAGATCGAAGATGATTTAGGCTAACCAAGATCGGTAGGTTTGGGATGATAGAAACTTAAGGAAGTTTGGTTTTCATGATTCTATGTGATTGCATAGAGAATGGACAAAGAATGGTGAGGTTGATGATAGTGCTAGGAATACTCAAAGATGTATAGAGATGGGTATGAAGGGTTGAGAGGTTATAGGTGATTAGGTAGAGGTATTGGCAAGAAGGTGAGAGATGATGGGATGTCGTGAGACTAGAAATCCAAAACAGAGATGAGACGCTAATCTAAATAAATATGGGAAGGTGCAGATCCAAATGTAATTACTTGTACTCATAGACTTGGTGGTTAGATGGAGGTGATGGTTGATCCTTGGAACTAATGGTCAATGTTGCGTTCATACTTTCCGGAATGTTACCATGAATGCTTGCCTTTCAGATCAGTACTTGGTCATTGGTTCAAGATGTCTAGATGTGCAGGAGTGCTCTGGTGCATGCTTACATGCAGATCTCTCTTCTCCAAAACTTGAATAATTTTTCCAACCTCTCAAAAAAGGTTACCAAAGTGAATATATGGTAATTAACGATGGTTTAGGGTGACCAGAATCGGTTTCGGGTTGATCGGTGTTAGTTAAGGTGGGAAATCCTAGGTTTGCTAAAATTGACAGATCTTGGCAATATTTTTGGCCAGCTCTATCCATTGTCTCGAATCAAAATGAAATGTTGTGCTTAGATAAGTGGGAATGTGGTTAGAGGAATAATAGGCATGTGATTCTAGGGTTGAACTAAGTCTTAGTTAATTAAGTTATGTAGGACTAAGTCTTAGTTAGCTATGGAAAGTGGATATTGAGTCTTAGTAAAAGGAAACATGCTAAGAATAGGTTTATGATGAGGTGTCTAGGTGATGTGGTGGGGTGAGGTGTCTAGGTGAGGTGGAAATTAGTTTAATTAAGGTAATTAAATAATGAATATTGTGAGAGTGGGCATTAATTTAATTTTGGGTAATTAAATTAATATACATGTGGGGTAAAGGGGAGTGTGACCCAAATTTGGTGTCTACATTTTGCCCCTTTTGTCACGTAGCTTGTATTGGTAAGCGATGCTAAAAAAATAGGAAGTGGTTGCCCCATGTGTGGATGGAGGTAATCCCCCCCAAACCAGGAACAAATGAGGTGTAAGAAGGAATCGGTGAATGGTTTGACAAATGTGGAGTTGGTGGAAGTGAAGGTAGGTGGGGAAGGGTAGGAGTACGATGGGAAAGGGTGATGATCAACTTAGGTAATAGGTAATAGGCCGGAAAATATGCTAATGGGTAATGGTCAAATTGGGTAATAGGTAATGGGCCAAGGTCAAATTGGGTAATGGGTAATGACAATCAAATGCACACACACATATAGATTGCAACATAGTACCAGGTTGAAGAGCTTGCAAACTCTACATTGTCCAAGGTCGATAGGTTTATCCAAACAAGGGTGAAGTGATTCAAGTATCCAAGGTATAGGATATGGTCCGGAAACACAATGTAGGTCAAGTGCAGGAATGTTTAGGTATGTTTCCGATACACCAAAGGTTTGGTCGAGATAAATGGCATGACAATATGATAGGTATGGTTGTTATGCTAAAACAACATAAGTAACAAAATTGCAAGGTATAGTGAGTACATAACGTCAATGGTCACACCAAGTAGGTCAAGTTCAAGCAAATAGGTTATGACACGAGTAAGGCCAAGGTATAGGTAAATAAAAGATCCCAAGACACAACTAAGGAAATGTAGGGGTAGTTTGGGCTTGTAGGTAGGTAGCCATAAGTGTGGGTGAGGTCAAAGGATATCGGGCAGTGAGGAAGTGATGTTAAAATGGGAAAATGGGGTAAAAATGATAAAAAGGGTAAGAGTGGATAAGCTAACCTCTAGGGGAACCATGCCCTAGAGTGCTACCTACATAGCCCCGACGAAAAGGGGCCTTAGGAAGATGTAGTTATCCCATAAGCTAGGGAAGAATATGATGAATTTAGAGGAATGGGTTAGTATTTTTAAGCATGATTGAGTCTAGGTCATAGGCATAGTTGAGTCTAGGTCATAGGCATGGTCGAGTCTTAGGTGATAACAAAAGATTTTAAAATATAGGTGTCAATGGTCCGGTCATGTATAGGGTAATTAATAGGTAATGAATAAGGTGAATGATAAGAGGTGGTAAAAGAGCCACTTAATTGATAAGAACCCTAATGATTCCACCATACCAAAGACAGGCTTATGAACGTAAGACCTCAAAGGTGTTGCATAATGGACTATTCTAAGGGTGAAGAAATTCACATGATCACGAAATGTCATAGTTGCGGCAAGTCCCTTGAGTAGATAGAACAAGAGAGGGTGAAAAGGTAATAAGGTTACAATAGGTGGTTTATCGCAACTTAGTGTATGACAACATGTTTACCTGTAAGAAACTCATGATCAAAATAGGCAAGTCCATGACAAAAAAATAACACTTTTTTGTTTTTTTTTTTTTTTTGTGTTTTTGATAAAATAATCGGTGTGGGAAATCTATATGGGATGAGTATATTATCTCCTTGAGGTCTTCATGAAGGCTGATCAATGCAGAAGCTTCGAATATTTTAATGTATTTTGTAATGACTTTATATAGTTTTCCTTTGAGGGAGTAGTCTATTTATAGCAAAGAGATAGAGAGAAGAGATGTCCCTTTTGAGGGAGTCATCTTTTTGCTGGAAGTTTGAATCAAGGATTTGATTCCCATTTTGTTTTTAGAATTTTAATTCATGGACTAGACTATAGAGGAAAATTAGGTTCTTGTTTAGAAGAAAAACCATAACGGACAGAGGTTAACTATGAAATAGATGGTTTCAAGTGATGAATGACCATGGGATTCCATCTTTGAAAAAGACAAAAATATCCATAAGAATCATTGCATGAGTAGATCTGTGGTACTCATATTGAAGATAAGGTGAAAGGTGATGGGTAATCACATGATTCTTGTTTATTCATTGATCCTCAAAATAGTAAAATGGAAGGTGAATGGTGCTCAAGGGATGAGCGGTCAATAGACGAAGGTTATATAGGATTGGATTTCAACAATAAAATGGTCAAAGATGCGAGGCATTGAGGGGCTCAAGTTTGGGTTTACCTTCAAGTGAAGACAAATGATAGGCACCGATCCATAGGCATGAGTAACGATATAGGGTCGAGCCAATTAGGAGAAAAATTTCCCCGATTACTTTTCTCTTCTCTTTGGTTACATGTTGATTTTCCTTCAAGAAGAGGTCACCAACCAAGAAAGTTAATTTGTGGACTCATTTTTGTAGGCACGTTTGATACATTTTTGGTAGATTTTGAGAAAATCAAGAGCATTGAGATGACACTCATCTAATAAATCAAGTTGTGCCAAAACGGTACTAACGAAATTCATCATTATTGAGCATGTATTGGAATGAGATGCAAAGGGATGGAATTTGGACTTCGAGAGGCAAGACATCCTCGATACCGTAGACCGTAGAGAAAAGTGTGCCAACATTCACAAGTGGGAATACTAGTGTGGTAAGCCCATAACGTGAAAGGAATGTGTGTATGTCAATCCTTCCCAAAGATCATCAACTACTTTCATAAGAATTTTGTTTAAGGTTTTATTGTTTGATTATGCTTGGCCATTTGTTTGTGGGTAATAAGGTGATGAGAAACTGAGTTGAATGCCAAAATTGTCACAAAGTTTTCATAGGATTTTTTTTTTAATTACTTTCCATTATCAATGATGAGGTAGTGAGGAACACCGAAGCAACAAATGATGTGATGGTTGATAAATTCACATATTTTCTTGGCTTTTGTATAAATGAGGGGAATGGCCTCTACCCATTTAGTGTATTATTCAGTAGTGGTTATAATCCATTGATGGTATTGTGAAGAATGAGAATTGATCTATCCGATGAGATCCAAATCCCATTTAGAGAAATGCCAAAGGTCTCGTGTGACCTATAAGGCATGACTAGGTGTATGATGAAGGTTAGCATGTTGTTGGAATTTCACACAATGTTTGACATAGTCACAATAGTCACAGTTTAGGGTTGGCCAATAATATCCAAGGCAAAGAATGTGTTTAGCGACAACTAAACCACTAAAGTGACCTCCACAAATTATGTCGTGAACTTCCTTGATGGTGTAAGGAATTTCATAACTTGTAAGGCATCGCAAGAGGATACCGTCGAAGCCGTGCTTATAAAGGATACCACCCATAAGGACATAAATGGGAGAAACTTTTAAGAAAGGCACGTTGTCCATTACAAGTGAGATCAAGAGGCAGGATGGAAAGGGAAAGGTAGTTTGTAAACTTTTTATACTAAAGGTCACATGTTCAGTGCAATGGTTCGACAAAGTTGACCTAACAAGATAAATAAGAGGGTGATTATAACCTTTGTACGGTGACAAATATTTTGGAGTCGACAGGGAAAAGTGGGTATCCGAGAAGCTAGGTAGGCCATGGTATCTACGAATTTATTAGTAGAATGTGGGGTGGAGAAGGTTTTCCATCCTCAATGAGGTCGATGTGGGCCTTCTTGGAAGATAGCGTGAGAAAATCGAATGCCACTACGGTTGTTGTGTTTATGGGTGGTACATAAAATTACTATATGGTGGCCTTGTTTGTAAAAATTGAAACCAAATCCTTTCCATGCGCAATGGTGAAGGAAAGTGTTGGTGAAGCGGCGATCGATAAGAAGAGATTGGAGGTCGAATGAAAATGGCATGTTTGGGATGAAGGTTTGGGTGAATAAGTGGAAATATCAAGTCCCCCATATATTAGGTTAGTGTAAAGGTGGGGAGGAACATAAGGGAAAACCTTTCCTATGCGATAGTCATAACAAGGGTGTTGGCGCAGGTTTCCATACTCTTGTGGAGTGAGGAATGTGTTAATATTGTAGAGGTGATACTCCCCTAGAGTGAGGTGTTGAAAAACACCTTCTAAGGGATCAATAGTAGATATGTAGGTAGCGGGGATAGATGAATCACTAGATGATTGGGTAAGAGGGGTATCAGATTGGTTGGGAAGTAGATGGGTCAGCTATAGAGGCTATGGAAATAGTAGGAATATAAGAGTTAGGTGTGGGAGAGGTGGCGACAGCATTGGTGGATGGGATCGTGGGTGAAGGAGAAGTGGGGGTAGTGGCAGATGCCTTGACTAGTACAAGTACATCGTTAGGTTGGTATAACATGTTACAAGTTTTGAATGGTGATGGGTCGATGGAAATGGTATAGTTATGCCCTTCATGTTCAAATTTTACACAACGGTGTAAAGTTGAAGGGAGACAACCCATGATGCGAATCTAAGTCTTTCGAGCAATAGGTTATACTGGAACTCTCCCTCTAAGATGTAGAATAATTTTGGGATAGTGCGAGGGCCCACACAAACATGGAGAATAATGGTGCCAAGGGTGGAGGTGATGGCGTCGTTGAAGGAGCGTATAGCATAACTGGGTTATTATGAATATAATTGTAAGGGATGCGCATTTGATTATACGCATGAAGGAGATAATGTTACGCTTAGAACCACCATTGTTAATGACACGTCATACATGTATGTTATCGATATAAACGGAAATGAAAAGGGTGGGATCAGGGTCATCTAACTAGAGAGGTATAATCTCCTCATCAGAGAAACTGAGGGTAGTGACTTGATTAGTAGGCATGGGGGTAGAAGAAGGAGATGATTTGGTAAGTGAGGCCACATGATGAGGGGTGATAATGGAGGCCACTGGTGTGGGGTCATTGGGTAAAACTTCAATGGATTGTAAAACCTCCATAAGGGATTGTCTATGAGATTCAGAAGTTTGGATGAGATCATACAAAGACATCTTTAGAGGGGACTGATGTAATTGTTTTATCATTGTGTGATGGGTGACCCCATTAGAGATAGGGTATGTGGGTCCCCGAATGGTGATCTTGGATGCGGGTGCAAATGGTATTTTAGGCACAAGGTTAGTTGATGGGCTAGTTACTTTTTCTTTTCCTTTGTCTTTCTAGATGTAAGTGGCAATTTGAACCATGTTAATCTAAGGGGAGGTGGTAAATGGAGAAGGTTTAGGATGAGAAGTGTAATGACATGATGGGAAAAACCTAATGGGAGGGGAAAGCCTTGTGAAGTGCATATAACACACTGGCATTTGGGTGGTGATTTGGCCAACTCTATGATACAGACCATGTTGATCTCAAATTTTAGAGGTGGAAAAAGAGTTGTAGAGGTAGAGATGTGGATCATTGAAGAAGAAATGGATGATGATGTGTGGTTATAGGGAAAGGTAGAATATGGTCCTCATCAATAAGGTCATCATCATCAAAATTTTGTTCAGAGGAAAAGTTTGGAGAAGACTAGTTCTTCGAGCCTTACAATTTTCTACATCATGTTCGACACACGATGATATGCACAAATATTGGTTTCATCAAACCCTTTTGGTTTGGGTTTGAGAGGATCATAAGGTCTAAGTGGCGGTAATGTGATGACGGAAGTCTCTAAGATATTGGTTAAAATGTTGGCGTAGCACCGCTAACGGATCACAATGGGAAGTGAGTGTGGGTTTGGGTAAAGGTGTGGATGATCGTGAGGGAAGAGGCTTTATAGGAGGGGGAATGGGTTGGCCCATTGGTTTGGTAAGTGGTATTGTCTTAGGTTTTGATGGAATTTGCTTGGGTAAAGGTGTGGTAGAAGAGCTAGTGATAAAAGTTTTTGTTTGTTTAACTACCTTATTGGGGGTAGTGGGTTCTTATTTTTGGGTTGTACCTTCTTGGGTAAAGGTGACATGGGAGTATGGGATGTAGGAGGGAAAGAAGATGATGGAAGAGTATAGGTTACCCATGGTGACAACCAAGTTGCGGTGGAATTGGTTGGTAGAGGTTGGGTGGATGACATGGGTTGAAGTCGTATAGGAAACGTTGGGGTTATAGTAACTAGTGGAGGTATAGGTGGTAAGAAGTGCACGGGTGAGGGTGAGGGTGTTTGTTGTGTGGGTAAATGAGGTGTAATAGAGGATTGTGATGCAATAGTAGGTTGCTTAGCTTTTTCCTAGCCTTGGGTAGGAGACTGTTTGGTCAGGGTTGATGGATGGGGCCCTACGATGGATAGAAGGGGTGAAGGTGAAAAAGGTGTGGTAGGTGAGACCGATGTATGTGGCCTAAAATGTTGGGTCTTCCTTTTAGGCGGAGGAATAATGTTGGTATGATTTTGGGAAGATGTGGCTAAGTCCAACTTTATAGGTGGGTGAGTAAGGCTTTATGTCGGCATGACACCTAAGGTAGTGATGGGCCTAGATACAGGTGAAGATATAGGTGTGGGTAGGTTTTTAGGTTTTGGAATGGTTTTAGTCATGGGTAAAGGTTTAGAAGTAGATAGAGCTAATAAAGAATAATTTTTTTCGATAGGCATGGTTAGTGTCGATCTAGTTGCTAGAAATACTTTTGGGTAGATCATGGAAGTATCCTTAGGCAAGATTGTGCATTTGAGTCGAAAAGGGGAGCCAAAGATGTCCCTAGAGCATGGAATTATCAATGTAATCCAAGTGATCACCAGCCGTGAGAATGGGATTGCTATAGAAGAAGATGGAGTTGGTTTGGTGGAAATCCCTATAAAATAAGTCTATGAGACAAGAATTAGCTAGCCTCGGACTTTATGGGAAAAATATCCAAGATCATATCAATGGGTCCTAAGATGCTTTGAGGAGAACCGCCCCAATAGATAGTGGCATGTCTACGACGAGCTTCCCATGGGTAGGAGAGTAGGTGGGGCAAGGTAGAATTCTCCCTTGGTGGAGGAGAAGGCGATGATGATTTTTATGTGGATGGGAGAATTAACAAAGTGTTAACTATTCAAAGAGGTTGGGAGGAAGATGGTGAAATGGCATCAATAAAAGGCGATGAATGGGAGGTTCGGTAGGTTCCTCCGTGAGAGTAGGAGGAGATAAAGGGGACTCCTTTCTAGGTGAAGGAGTAGAAGAGGTATGCTCCTCTGTGGGTAGAGGAGCTCATGCCAAAATTTACTCAATAGACAAAATAGGTGGGATTTGAGGAATGGTGGTATGATATCAAAAACTATGTGGACTTCACAAACATTGCTATCATTAGATGAAGGTTCACTATTTTGATTAGATGATGGTTTATGGTTAGGGAATGACTTTTTAAAGATGTGAAAATTTTTATTTGTTAGCGTGTTCAAGTTGTCCACGACGAGGTCTCCATTATCTATCATCTCTTGAACAATGTTCTTAAAATTGATGTAGTTACCATCATTATGGCCTTTGGCATGATGGTAATTACAATATTTGTGTTCCTTATACCATGTAGGCATAGGAAAAGTGGGATAAAAACCAAGTATGAGGTTTTATGGGAGAAAGTGTAATGGCTCCAGCTTTAAGAAGTTTTTCTAGGATGAAGAATAGGGCTCTCCAATTGAAGTATACTTTTGTTGCTCCCACCGTAATCGAAAGGCCCTGATAGGGAAAGATTGGAAGAAGATTGGGCTTGATTAGAGTGATGAGATGGACCCACCTTGAGGACAACCGCGTTGGTAGATCCTTTGGATTTTGAATAATTATTTTTGGGTTTTGAAGATGAAGAAGAATCGTTCAGTTTTGCAATTGTATTTTATTTTCTTCAATGGCATGAATTTTCAGCTTTTATGTCATGGTGAATGCTTCATCAAAGGTTCAGAAGGTTTGTACCTACAGAGTTGATGAGATGTGTCTGGCACAAGCTCTAATGAACAACTAAATAATTTTAGTTTGAGGTAACTAGAACATTAACTGATTTATAAGACTCTGCCAATGAGCAATGAAATCTACGATAGATTCCTTTTCATACTATCATGTCGAATATAGGTCAGTCATGGTGACCTTCTTGACTACATTGATCGAGAAGTGGTCCAAGAATGCCTGAGCCACATGGTTAAAGGAGTAGATGGAATGTCTAGGTAAATTGTTGTACCAATCTAAGGTGGGTCTTGTTAGGGACATGGGAAATGTTCACAAGAGCAAAGCATCATCATGGGCAATTAGGTAGCACCCATGCTTGAATGATAGGAAGTGTTGTTGTGGGTCCTCTTTATTGTTTAAATGATTAAAATTGGGAATTTCCCAATGCATGAGATACTGACAAATAGGAATGGATGGATGAATAGGCTCATTACATATTTCATCATAGGTCAAGGAGTTATGAGAGCTGAAAACGACACTTCTAATGTCTGCATCTTTTCCATCATCATCCTAATGAGGTCATTGGTGGGTTGTGAGGAATGGGTGCCTCTTGCAGTAAAGGGAGGTTGATGATGGGTGTATGATGTGGATGGCATCCCAGTACATGAGGGTGTTGAATATGAAAACTATGAAGGGGGATAGATACATGTGGAATGTACCCCAAATAGGTGATAGATGAGATTGGGGGCTGCTTGATGTGTGTAAATAGGTGGGGTGGTCGTAATGACTCTCATGGTAATGGGTGGTAGAGACTGAGGGATAGAAAGAACTAGATTTTGGAAAGGGGTGTGGGTTGCCGACACTGGAGATGGTTGTAATGCAACCGGTACATACGAAGAACAAGGGGGCGGACAAGGCTACGCTCAAGGTAGTAGTCAATGAAGGAACAGTTGACACTATGAGTGTGATAGACATCGTTAGGGAAATAATTATGGCAGAGGTGGAGCCTAACTAAGAAACCACATGGGGTAATATGGATGAGGGATGTGCTGAGCTAGTGGAAGCTAATGTGGAAGTGGGTGTGAGGGCAGGAGGGATAAATACCGGCATGTCGTATATTAATTGTCTTAAGGAGTCCCGGTAGATGAGTGAGAGAAATAGTATTGTAGGGCCGTGGGATTCTGATCAAGGAGTCTTTTGAACTCCTCATTACCGGTAGCAATGGGAATAAGCTGATTTGGATCCATAGGTGATAGGATGGATGGTGGCAACGGACTAGATGGGACTAGTTGACACTAGAATGGAATATGAGGACATTAGTTTGGCTACGAGTCAACACCATGTGAATTAGTGTTGACTTGGTAAGACTATATTCTGTAAATGACACAAAAAACAACAAAAGTAGAGAAGGACAAAGTTTGGGGGTAAATATGGTCAGTGTTTTGATTAAAAATCAAACACAAAAACTGACGATGGTCAATATGACCGATGATGGTTACAAGGGAACCAATGACGATTATGATAACTGATATTGGTCACTGTGGAAAGTACCAATTTCAGCAAATGAAACAGAATTGATGAATATGAACTGGGAAACTGTATCTATCAGAGATATCAGAATGTTGGGGATATGATGGTGTCCTGAGGACCAAAAACATAAAATAATAGGTGATGAAGGCTATTTCAGGTAAAATAACCAAAATAGCCAGAAGCTAACACTAGTTAGGTAAACCAATGATAATCAGATGGAAACCGATGATAGTCACTGTAGACCAACACCGGTTACTGTGAAATTAGAAGAAATGAAGAAAAAATGGATTTTGGTGAATTAAACTAGATGAAGGATCAACCCAAAAATATGAGAATGATAAAATGAGGTCTTGACACACTCGTAAGTAGATAAAATACTCAAACTATGATGGGGAGTGCAAAAGAAGAAGAAAAATGAAGAATCAGTAACTCACACCTCAAAACACAAGTAAAGAATAGAGCTAAGAAAAATACGTAATCCTAAAAGTGAATTTATGTTTTTTTAGCTTATGTTATTTAGATTGACTTGTGAATTTAGAACAAATTTTTTGGTTGGGAAGGCATCCTATGAAGAAGGAAATCTAAAAGTGAGGTTTCAGGTTATGTTATGGCAGGGGCGGCCCTTTCTCTGAGGTGATGACTGTATAGAGATAACCAGCTAGGCGCCCACTTTCAATCCTCTCGATCATGTGATCGTTAACAAATTCTTCCTAGTGGGATGTTGTTTAATAAGATGTGTAAATTCAAATTTGTGTAGTTTGGCAAAGAGAGAGAAGAGAGAAATGTTCTTTCTATAGTTCAATTATGTCAACCATCAATTGGGCATGACTTCCAGCATATATAGGTTTCCCTCATTTTTAAATGTGAGCTAATAATGCAACATACGAGGATGAAATGAAAAAAATTTTATAACCCAAATTGATAATTATATTCGATGAAGAAAATGATGAATAGGTCAAGAATGTGCTCTTTCACTACTATGCAAATGCAAGAAGGAATAATTGGTTCATTTTAAGCACCAAATGACAAATGTCGTTTTAGACAAATAGAAGAAAAGAATATTACCAAGGAGAAGATTAAATGTGTATTTTTCAAAAGGAAATAAACACACAAAAAGTTTCCCTATATGAAGAAAATGCAATGAACCCAAGAGAGGGTCCCACCGGGCGTGCCAAAATGTTTCGCTGAATAGTGTGCGTACGTAAGAGCAAAACAGATAAGGTAAGGGTGAGGAGGAATACCTGTGAATGAAGGTGGAAGGTAGAGTGCATGCATTCTAATTTCTTGATCCAATGTTGATTGTGAGAACTTCCTTTTGCTAGGAGGAACTACCATATACAAAACAAGATCACAAGAGGAATATTAAACAATATATGTCAGTGGACTTCCTAGTGTATGCTAGATCTAGAAGTGTGATACTTCCTAGATGGTTGTCAATCCATTGTTTAAAAAAATTAATGCAAGAAATGATGTAAACCAATAATGTCCTATTGTAGTTGATATGATTTAGGTGTCTCATTCAGTACAATAAACAAATCTAATCTAACATGCTAGGTTATGATCAGATCTGGAAGTCAGACAGGTAAATAAGGTGGTTGGGACAAGTCAAGGTCAAGCTTTAGGTGATTTGGTTTATTTAGGTAAATGTTATGGGGTTGTTGTTATTGGTAGGCTTACTAGACATAAAGACCGACATCGGTCTGGTATGACCGATGTTGGTTGAGGATAGACCGATGATGGTTTAGGCTAACCAGCATCGGTAGGGTCGAGCTGATAAAAACTTAAGGAAGTTTGGTTTTGGTGATTCTCTATGATATCACATAGAATGGTGAGGTTGATGACAGTTCTAGGAATACTCGAGAGATTTACGGAGGTAGGTATAGAGGGTTGAGAGGTTATAGGTGATTAGGTGGAGGGATTGGCAGGAGGGTGAGAGATGATGGGATGTCAAGGAGACTAGAACTCCTAAACAGAGATGAAGAAGCTAATCTAAATAAATATGGGAAGGTGCATATCCAAATGTACTTACTTGTACTCAAGAACCTGGTGGTTAGATGGAGGTGATGGTTGATCTATGGAACTAATGGTTAGTGTCATGGTCATGCTTCCCGGAATGTTACCGTGAATGCTTTCCTTTCATATCAGTGTTTGGTTGTTGGTTTAGGATGTCTAGATGTGCAAGAGTGCTCTGGTGCGTGCTTGCATGCAGATATCTCTTCTCCAAAACTTGAATAATTCTTCCAACCTCTCAAAAAAGGTTACCAAAGTGAATATATGGTAATCGATGATGGTTTAGGGTGACCGGCGTCAATTTCGGGTTGACCGCATCGGTTAAGGTGGGAAATCCTAGGTTTGCTAAAATTGACAGATCTTGGCAATCTTTTGGCCAACTCTATCCATTGTCCCGAATCAAAATGGAATGTTGTGCTTAGATAAGTGGGAATGCGGTTAGAGGAAGAATAGGCATGTGATTTTAGGGTTGAACTAAGTCTTAGTTAATTAAGGTAGGTAGGACTAAGTCTTAGTTAGCTATGGCAAGTGGATATTGAGTCCTAGTAAAAAGGAAACATGCTAAGAATAGGTTTATGATGAGGTGTCTAGGTGATGTGGTGGGGTGAGGTGTCTAGGTGAGGTATAAATTAGTTTAATTAAGATAATTAAACAATGAATATTTGAGAGTGGTCATTAATTTAACTATGGGTAACTAAATTAATATACATGTGGGGTAAAGGGGAGTGTGACCCAAATTTGGTGTCTACATAAAAGACATAAGGCGAGAGTCTTGTTTCCCATTTCAATAGATGATAGTATTTATAAATCAAAGAATGTGGATGCAGAGATGTTTGAAGTTACCTTGCAAACCTTTCATCCTAGAACCAATTTTGACTACTAGGGTAAGATCAGTGAAACGGGTTTATCCAGTTCTCACGTGCCTCGGATAGAGGATATTTGGATTCATTATCGGGATGAGGTTATTATCAAGAAATGAGAATACGAAAGATTTACTTTGGATGAGGTTAGATAGTTTGGTATTGTAGAGATTCCAAAGGAGATGGAGGATGAAGATGAAGTGTTGGATCCAATATACAAGGATAATAATGTTGTCAATCAACCATTGCCATGGATTGATTGGTATCAAGAGGAAAGTTGCAATACTAAGGAAAGGGTGGGGCCCATTTTACAAAGAACATATGATTGGTTGGCTACCTTGGGAATTTCACCCAAGGGGTTGGAGAAATCCATAAGAATAGAAGCCCAACCAACAATGAGTCTTCCTACACCCACAAGAGGGAAAAGGTCTACCCAAAAGGCCAATATAATTCCTAAGAAGATTTCATTTGTTGTTGGAAGTTCCTCTCTTCCCAAGGATCCTACTTCTAAGGTTGTGTCCTCTGTAATACCAATACCAAAAGTATTGAAGTTATTGATTCGCCAGTTGTATCACAAAATCTGTCACCCCCTCCTTCCCTGCCATTATCACTTTCTCCATCATTACCTTTTGATCCTACACTCATTTCTTCTTTTCCATCCCCATCCATGGCCCAAGTATTTTCATCCCTTCTTGTCCTCTCAATAGGGGAAATGATTGGGTCTCCGTTTCCACTTCACTCCCTCTACAACTTTCATTTCCTTCCATTTCAACTTTCAACCTCATTGTATCCACTCCTAAGGATATTCTCACATCCACCCCATCCATCATTACCACCTCCACTTCATTTCCAACTAATGTTACCGGTGTTATTGTGTTATCTAGTGCTCTAATTTTTGAATCGTTCATGTCAATTCCATCTGCATCCACTATAAAAGAATGGTTATATCACCAAACTCAAAAATAAAAGAAGAAGGTACCTCTGGTAGATGTAATAGATCTAAGTGTGTTAGAACCTACTCCAAGGAGATAGGCCAAATGGAAAATATTGTCTCCAGTTTATCTGTAAACCAATCAGGAGAGAGAGTCATAGAAATTACTACTCCCATTGAGGGAAAGACAAAACAGACTATCACAACAACAGATTATCAAATCTCCATATTTTCACTAAGAGAGGAAACATAGGAAGGTGCCAAACAAGATGTGAAAATGGATCTCAGGAACTTTTCAGAGAAGTATGGTAAAGATAAAGCTTCCAAGGATGAACTGAAAGTGAAGGGTGAACAACTCACTACTTTGTTGAGGAAAGTAACATAACCCACTTTAACCACTGATCCTTTAACTACAACTACTCTGACAATTTCTTCCACTCTGGAAAATATCTCATATCATGAGATTGAGAAGATAGGTTAGAAGGGAAGATCAGTGAATTGATGGATGGAACACATGCTTCAGGAATCTAATCCTTTGATTAAATAAGTTGTTGAATTATATAATTATTTGCAAACCGAAAGAGCCTCCATTTGTAGGATAGATGAAGTCTTCTCTGAAGATAATAATAATTTGAATCTAAATTTGACCACATGGGGCAAGATTAGAGATGAGGATCTAGATCTACTTCTTCAAGAAGAAGTAATTGATGATATTTCCAAGTTTTTCGAGTTTCAAAAGGATATGGAATTTAGATCCCATGTGTTACAAGATTTGATCAAGAAGTTAGATGAAAAATGCATGGAAATAATGGATGCTCTAAATGATATCTCATAAGAGTTTGATAATATCAACTACAAAATTTTCAATGAGAATATTGATGCCCTTCCAGTAGATCAAATTAAATCAAATTTCAAATATTTGGTTAAGAAATATGATAAGGTAACTAGTAATTTCAGTAGTGATTCAATTATCAGGTTGGTCTCATGTTAGAATTTCATAAGTTGATTAATGAAACTGGTGAGTAAACTCAAAAGGATTCTGGCTAAATTGGCAAGAGAGATTGAAATAGCATATGTGGTGAGTCATTATGCATGTGGACTAGAAGAAGAGGAAGTACAAGGAATCATCAAACGTTTCATTGATTACAAGAATTGGATGATTGTATGGGATAAAGAGCAAGAGGAAACTACGAAGGGAAAGATGTTGCAAGACCAAGCTAAGCTAGGCAGCCATGAGAGGACAGTTCCAAGCTCTGGATCAGTCCAAGTTGTAGGGTTGACTGAGTCAAACATTTGCAACTACTTTGCTATTTTTATGGGAGCCTATTCCTAGAACTTAATTACATTCTATTTTTAGTAACTTATTAGTTAATGTTCAGCTGTAATGGCTCAACCTAAAAACTTATAAATAATTAAGTGCATAAAGTTTAGAGGGAGATCATTGGAGAAGTTACTCTTCAAGCTTGGAAGAGTGCTTTGAATACTTTGGAGCCTTTCAATTATATTCAGAACAATATTTTTCCATGAAATGTTTGATTTATTTTGTTAATAGTTGATCAATGTATGCTTTGTGAATGTGCAATTCCTTAGTATAAGTGATTAACTCACCTTTATTTCAGAGTATCTTATTTCAATCTATGGGAGAATTATGTGGTTATCTTGAATATCAGTTGTGGATAGATTATATTCCTTCATTATAAATTTACATTATCATTAATCGTCATATAGAGAAAGGGATGTATGACATGTTCATATCATATATTTTCATGATTTGTTGATTGTGTATTCAAACAAATTTAATCTATCTATTAGGTATGTTTGGGGTCCTACAAGGAAATGCATGTTATTTTTTTGTGGTCATTGTTTTCCCCGTATAAATAGCATAAGGTGAATTAAATTGTGATGGTTGCTTTATCCTTTCTAAGTTAACCCTTTCCAGTGTGAAGATCAAAAAAATTATTTAATTATATTCTCTTGGTGTATCATTGTATTTTCATTATTTTTTTTATCTCTAACTCTAAACCTCTTGAATTGAGTAGATTAGAGTCATTTTATAGTGTTTTTAGCCTTGCACATTGATCTTAAATCAAGTGCCCCAAGTTCTAAAGGAATTCAGCCTTCTCCAGAGGTTCATCCCAAGGAAATAAGGTCCCACACCTTGGGGATGATCCAACGTTGCACGGGATCTTTCAGCAATTTAACAGGTGCATGATCCGCTTGATAACAATTTTTGGCATGCTCATGGGACAAAGATATTTAGTACTTCTCTTCGTATTTACATAAAGTACCTAATGACTCCATATCTCTATATTTTTTATCTCAGTGTGTTAACATATGTGAAGAATTCAGACAAGAGCTTCTGCAAGATGAGAATGAAATTATCATCATATTGAGTTATCCTTATCTCCTCCAAGAAGAAGAAGAGAATTTTGAGCTCATCAATCACAACATCTCCCTGCAGGGGTCAGTCTACTCCCCCTTATAGAAGATTCCCTCAATCTAGGAACAATCCACCTTCTATAAGAATGGAAAGGAATCAAGTTTTCCCCCCTTTTAATGCAACCATTCCTCTTCTGTTGGCTCAACATGACCCTATAACTATTGTGACACTCAAAATTTTACCTTTCTACATAGGGAAAATCATGTCACTCTCCAAAGAAACATATTCTTTATGTAGCCAACATTTTTGCAATACATAATATTACCGAGGACAACGTTATGGTTAGACTTCTTGCTACCTCTTTCAAGGGAAAAACACTTCAATGGTTTCGAGGGTTAAGTGTTGGTACTATAAACACTTAAGAGGAGTTAGGAGAAAATATATGTTAAATAGTTTGAAGAAAGAGCTATCACTGTCACTTTTGAAATAGCTCACTACTATAAAGAGAGCTCCCAAGAATACATGAGTGATTTCAATTTCTGATTTCATAGGACTTGGAATAGGATTATGGCACTCATAAAACCTTCTCCAAATAATGCATTCATGTACTATTTGTGGGCCTTAAACAATGATGTAGCAGTAATGATCCACTCCATGGGAGGGACTATATTACCTGATGCCTATGAAGTTTCCATAAGAGATGAGAATTCCTTGATTTAGGCTGGGAAGATAGCTCCATGACCACCAATGCCATTTTCTCTGGATCTTACAAATACTCTACCTACCATTTCTCTCATTCTAACAGCTTCTAAGAAACCAGCTTAGTCTACCCCTGCCTCTTCAAATGAACTATTTGAAGTCAAGTCACTACAAAAAACTTTTGGGAACAAACTTGTTGCACTTATCAAAAGGAAACAAATTCAATAAAACATCCATATCGACCACAAAATCAGTAGTATCAAGATAACCATCCTCCTTTTAAAGGAAATAATCAGCCTCAAAAGCAAGTCAAGGACAAACTTGAATGTCGGCCTCTAAATTTTAGGAATCCTCTTGTTGTTAGTTCTTCTAAAGCTATTGTACCCATCCAAAATAATCTAGTTCAAGATTATGAATGGTGTTATCCTTGTTCTTAGCCTCACAATTAAAACCTTTGCCCCAATGGAGTTCTTAGCCAATCCCTTATGGTTCAAATTTTATCTACCCCTTCAGAGCCAACAAAAAAATCATCTACACATGAAATATCGATCAACCACAGGTGCCCAAAGAAACCACTTTGCTAAATTGGAAAGTAGAAGATTTTTGTGGGGTGAATACATATTCCTCGTCAATAGCAGAAAATACTCATTCCAAAAAGAGATCAATGGAATATCAACCTTTCAAACATGATCAAGCATCCACTTCACAGATTCATTCATGGAGGTTGTTGATAAAGGTAAAGGAAAGAAATATTTGGAGACACGTGTCAGCCCAGTTACAAAAAGAGATGTACCTTCAGGCATCACGGTACCAAACAAGCACTTTTCAGAAGAGGATGCTCAAAAAAACATTAGAAAAATAGGATAAATACCATCTTAGTATAGTGTAAAAAATGAAGAAGACTAACCTAAGTGTCACTATGTGGGATGCACTCTCGATTCCTTCTAGATAAATTTGCTACGAGAGGATTTGAACAGTTTTGGTATAACTAATGGATCATCGGGTCATGGAGAAACAATTACAAAAAGTTTGTGCCAACCAGAAGGGAAAATTATTCCTAATTTGAAAAAACCACCACCATTCTATATTTATTTTATCATTGGTGATCATTTGGTACATAACTACATGATCGATTATGGCGCTAGTAGCTCTGTTATGCCTAAGTAAATTATAGACATGTTAGGAATCCAATATACACCGATCGCAAAGGGAATTTGTTCATCTATATGGCACAATTGTCAAGACTATTGGTGGAATCAAATTAATTCAACTTACCATCCTTGCATGCCAATATTGATGTTTACCCAAGACGTATCAGTCATTGATCTCCCTCCTCTCTTTATTATCTACCTATCACGAGATTTCACTGCTAAAATGGGTGGTTACCTATCAGCTGATTGGTCACATATGATTCTCAAGACTCGATACAAAACCAGCATAACTATAAGGGTAGAACCAATATGCCATAATCATGCAGAACCTTACACTCTAGTCCTACAAATGGGAATTATACCATCCATGATCGAGAGGAAGAAGTTGTTGATCATGAACCAACCAATCTTGTGGAAGAAGTCCATGATACTGTGTTGGATGAAGTATGTGGAGACCATTAGTATGATACCTACACTGATGTTTTAGTAGAGGAAGAAGTTGGTTTACTAGTGTTGGAAGAAATGGGATTGGGCATATACTTGCATTCACGAAGAAGGAACGACCATACCACTTGTCAAAACACAAAGCAATCTTGAAGGATTATGGAAATTGTTCTTCAATGACTCAAGATTAAGAATGGATTTGGTGTTGGTGTTATGATAATTTCTCCAAAAGGAGATAAATACTTCTCATCTTTTCGGTTGTAGTTCAGTTACACTAACAATGTTGTAGAATATGAGGCCCTTGTGCAAGGAATTCAACTTGCTCAAAAGAGGGGTATTAAAGCCCTGAATGTTTTTGGAGATAGTGAGTTATTAGTTCATCAAGTGATGACATGTAGTGTGTCAAAAAATGATTTTTTAATATCATACAAGAACCGAAGACTGGGATTTAATTGAATATTTTGAAGCTTTTGGGATCCATGTTGTTCCTAGAAAGCAAAATCAAGATGTTGATGGGCTCATTGCAATTGGTTTGCAATATGACATACTGGTTGACATCACAAAAGAATGGTGGAAATTTGTAAAAATAGTGGTTCAACTTGTAGTACCTGATAATGTAAGTAGTTGGCAAGTGTTCATAATGACCAACAAATTGTCGTATTTTCTACAAGCGAGGTGAAATTTTCCACAAAAGGTCAAGTTAAGTTGCAAGAAGCATACGTCGATCAAATTATAAAATTGAAAAGCAACAAGATACCAAAATTTTAGTTACTATAGAATCCATCTTCAATTCAGATGATCAAGCTAAAAGGAAAAACTCTAACATGGTGATCAAAGAAGAATATTTCGAGGAAGTTGAAGTATTCAATGAAAAATTTCTGAATATTGGTAAAGCATTCACTTCTAAAGAAAAAGGAATATTTCAACAAACTTTTTCAAGAGTATCATGACATTTTCACATGGAGCTACAAGGACCTGCATGGTTTTGATCTAGGGCTAGCACAACATCCTATAGAACTAGACCCTCATGCCAAGCCGCCTTCGTTAGAAATAGAGGCCAATTAATCCCAAAATCAAGCCACTAATAAAGAAGGAGCTCACCAAACTCATAAAATCCTGTATAATTTTTCCTATCAAACATTCATCTTTGGTGGCCAATCTAGTTCCTGTACGGAAGAAAAATGGAGAAATTCATATATGCGTGGATTTCAGATATTTAAATTGTGCCTCGTTGAAAGATCATTATCCTCTTCCATCAATGGAGAAAATTCTTCAAACAATGGCAGATCTCGAGAGGTTTTCTTTGTTCGATGGGTGTTAAGGTTATAATCGATTCTGGTTTAGGAATCCGATCAATTTAAAATAGCCTTCACCACTAAGTGGGGCACGTATGCTTATAAAAAATGCCATTCGGATTTTCAAATGTCAGGGCTACTTTTCAAAGAGCCATGGACATGGCATTTAAGGGACTAATCAACGATATCATTTTGGTTTACCTAGATGATATAACTATATACTCTAAGCATGCAGGTGACCACATTACACATCTAAGAAAATTTTTCCAAGGTGCAGGAATTTGGGGTTTCACTCAACCCTAAGAAATGTATTTTTATAGTGCATGAGGGAAATTTTTGGGGCATGTTGTTTCAGCGGAAGGACTATCAATTGATCCAGCCAAAATTCACTCAATTTTGTCCCTCTCCCTCCCAAGTCACAAAAAGGACTCCAAATTTTCTAGGCACCATAAATTTCATGTGGATATTCATCCCTCAATTCATAGAATTGGCTAAACCACTGATAGTTATGTTGAAGAAAAATATGCCTTTCTCATGGAAAAAGGAAGGGAAAGAGAGTTTTGAAGCCATAAAAATGGCCATTTCTCAAGCTCCCATGCTTTGGTGAACCCAAATTTTGATAAATATTTTATCCTCTATGCTTTTGCAGGTCAAGAGAGCATTTCGGTATCCTTACTCAACAAAATGACAATCTGATGGAGCAACCAATTGCTTTTTTCAGTCAGTCCCTCAAATACTATGAGCTCAAATATTCATTTGTTGAAAAACAAGTCTTTGCAATTATCTAAGCTTTGAATAAATTCAAGCACATGTTGTCCAACAAAAAAATTCATCTGATGGTGTCTCATCCAAGTGTCAAGGAATTTTTGCTGAACAAAGATATGAATGAGAAGTGTGTTGGATGGATCATGAAGGTGATGGAGTATGACATACGCATCAAAGTTACCAAACTTGTCAGAGGTAAAGGTTTGTGTCAGCAACTTGCTTCAGACATGGAATCAAAATGAGATGAAGATGTTACGCTCTTAAATATTATGAAGGTAATGATCGGGTTAATCTGGTTATCTAGAATTGAGAATTTCCTTTCCTTGGGAGCATACCCTATGAATATGAATAAAATTCAAAGAAAAACATTTTGTCTTCAGTCTATTCCATATGTTCTTATAGATAATGTTCTTTTTCGAAGGATTTTAACGGTGTTCTTCTTTGGTGCATGGGACTGAAACATGTAATCAAGATACTAGAAGAGTTTCACAATGGCCTATCAGGAGGACATTATTCTACATGAACAACTACTACCAAGATAATGCGAGACAGTTACTAATTTTTGATTCATTTAAAAGATGCTCATCTCTGGGTAAGGAAATGCAAGGAATGTGCCTTTTTCATAGGAAAACAGAGGTTGGCAGCCCTCCCTCTTCATCTAATTCAAGTGGATCAACCCTTCATTCAATGGGGTTGAATTTCATTGGAATGATTAATCCTCCATCCAGTGATGGACATAAATGGGTCATTACTACAACAGACTATTTTACTCGATGGACAAAAGGTAATAGTGCATAAAGAAGAGCAATGAGAAGGAAATTCTTGATTTCTTAGAAGGTATAATGACAAGGTTTGGTGTCCCATTTACCATTATTTCGACAAAGAAATGGCTTTCCTTGGTATAAAGCTAAGTGAATGGGCTGTTAAAAATGGGATCTACCTTAAGACTTCATCCAATTACTACCCTCAAGGAAATAGATTGGACTGAGTCTAGCAACAAGAACCTCATAAGGATTATTAAGCACACAATGGAGACTAACAGGAGGACTTGGCACACACAACTTAAGACTATTTTATGGGAAGATCATATCACTCCTAAGAGGTCCATCGAACTTCTCCTTTTATGCTTGTATATGGAAGAGAAGAAAAACTTCCACTCTTTTGAGTTGCCTTCTTTAGAGTTATCTCATCAACTTGAGGTCATGGAGAATGATCCCTTCACAAAGAAGGTTTTCGAACTCATGGAGTTGGAAGAAGTATGAAACATGGCTATGAAGGCCTTTGAGAAACATCGAGTCTCGGGTTAAAAATATTTTGACAAGAAAGCATCCAAAATCATTTTCAAGAGGGAGATTTAGTTCTCAAATGGGATGAAGATAGAGCCAAACTAGGAAAACATGCTAGTTTGATGCTCTCTTGGAGTGGGCCATACATTATCACGAGTTGCAAAGAGGTGAATTTGTTTCATCTATCCAGGCTCAATGGAGAAGAACTTCCCATTCATGTGAATGGGATACATCTCAAAGCTTTCTTTTGAGATCATTCCACCCCGTACATGTTCATTTTGAATTTTCCTCCAAGTGCTTTGCACATCGTGTGTTTTATTTTCTATTTCTTTTGTTTGTGCTCTATGTAGTTTTCTTTCAAGACTCTTTTTCCCAATGGTTTGTATAAGGCTACTGACCTAAAATTTTTAGCAGGAAAGCATCCCCTAGAGGTCATCAAAAATGTTAACCTTTTAAATCTTACCTTGAAAAGAAGATGTTTTAAAAAATTGACTCAAATTTTCTTCTGAAAATTTCACCCGAAAGTATTTCAAAATTATGAAGTTTTCTAAAACTCTGAAGTCCAAAATTTTAGACTTTGGATTTCAGAGATTTCCTTTTTTGGTGTTAGGGAGAAGCGACTACTAAAATCAAAAAAATTTTGACTTCAAGTTCGAACTCTAAAATCTTGAAATTCTACGAAATTCAAGTTTAGGAATTTCGGGTTTCAAAGTCTCTTTTGGTAGTTTTTATTTTTTCAACTCAAAGTTCTGAAGTCCAAAACTCTAAATTTCTGAAATTTTAGAACATCAGACTTTCGTGTTTCAGAATTCTACATTTCCCTTTTGGTAAATTCCTTTCTGAATTTTTGAATTCTGAAACTTTGAAGTTCCAAAATTTTGAACTTCAGACTTTTGGGTTTCAGAGTCTTCCATCTTCTTTTTCATAACTTCATCTCTCGAGTTCCAAAGTCTGAAACTCCAAAGTCCCAAAATTTTTTTGAACTTTGGACTTTTTCAGGGGTTTTGAACTTTGGGGTTTCTATGGGCATTTAATTCTCACCTACCCCCACATGTCGATTCCGAGCATTAATTTTAGGTTTTTCTATATAAACTCAATTTTTATCTGTCATTTTCACCTGACTTTTTTCTCTAACACTCTATTTTTACCAAACTCTTTTGTACTTTTGAGGCATCATTTTCAAGGTAATTTTGTTTTTGGGTTATTTCTTCTTGGTTTATGATCATTTTGGGTCTTCTTTCTTGTTTATTTTCTTTTGTTTTCCTTTTTCCTATTTTGAAAATGGAACCCTCATCATCCGCCATTTTTTCCTTAAAAATGTTTCCTGATTTCCACAGCTACAAAATCCAATATGTGCAGGCATCTAGTCCAGATTGCATGATAATTTCTTCCAAATCTCCACAAGTATTTGATTTTCATTCCATGCCCTTCAGACTGATTTTTTAGTTTGCATATTGGACTTTTTGGAGGTTCCAGTTTTATACTTTTGAGTTTGCTGGTTTTGAGGTTTTGACTGATTTTTTTGACTTTCGGAGGTTCCAATTTTTCAAACTTTTAGGTTTCGAGGTTCTAGTTTCGAAATTTTGGAGGTTCCATTTTTAGACTTTCAGAGGTTCTAGTTTTGGAATTTGAGCTTTGATTTTCAGAGTTTTGGGGTTTTAATTTTTTTTAGAGTTTTTTGGAGTTCGAATCTTTTGAGAGATTTCAGCTTTTACAATATTTCACAAAATTCCAAAGGCCATTCGATTTTGAATTCCAAACTTAATGTCAACCTCCTCATCAAAAGGAAAATAAAAGATGAAGTACACATTTTTAGGAGTCACTCCTCACTTGTGTCTTTCTTCTCACACTTGGGAAATATTGGAGATACCGATCTTGGGCAAGTAGATTTTCTAGAATTTTGGGAAAGGTTGAAAGCTCCTAACAAGAAGTCTTGGATGTAGGCTATATATGATAGTGGGCTTAATTTTTCTCGCTATTTTTTCCTACATCCATGCATTGTCCCAAATTTGTCTTGGCCACAGTAGCCCATTTTGACGAAGATTCCAGATCGGTGAAGAATGATGACAAAAGGTCATAATTAGATTGGACTCTGACTTCTTTGAAGATCTATTTAAACTCCCAGATGTTGAGGACTATGCCACAATTTCACCGAAGCTGCAATTGAACATTGGGACAAGGAAATTAAATTGTGTACAAAGGTCATGATGAAGAGCTACTTGGCCAAGAGTGTCACCAAGTTTCCTAAGACTATGTTCCGATCAGATTTCATCCAGAAGTAAATGATCTCATTGTGTTGTTGAGTAGAGTTTCAGGTCTTGCTTCTACAAAAGATTTTTAGAATGGATGTTCTTATATATTTCCACTATTAAAAAGAAAAAAGAATTCATACGATGGGGAGAGCATATCAACAACTCTATCTGTTTTCAATTGAGTAAAGTCTTTTCTTCCAAAAAAATTTACATGACTTCTTTCTTGGTCTATGTTGCAGCTGTCATGGGGAATTCAATGGGTTAAATACCAAAGGTGTTAGAAGTGCATCACATATTTTTGAGTTTTATCCTCAAATCATGATGGATGAGGGAAGTAGACATTTTTGTAGAGTCAATGATGCCTTTTTCATTTTTCTCCTTTATCATTTTGACAAGAATTTGTATAATCGAAGGATTTCTAATGAGGCTTTCAAAGAAGTATGAGAGTGGGGAGCCATTTATCTTCAGTTTCCAACATTTACATACATCGGATTCTTGGTTTCTTAGGTGCCCAAAAGTTACCAAGGTGCCCTACTGATAAATGGGTTTTTTTAGAGTTGGTTTGGTAATTGTTGGATTATCAAAAATCCAGAACAAATGACATAAGGTGGGAGTCCAGTTTCCCATTTCAATTAGAAGGTATACTTGTGCCAATATTTATAAAGAAAATAATGTGGATGCAGAGATGTCTGAAGTTACTTTGCAAACCTTTCATCCCGAACCAATTTTGACTACTTGGGGTAAGTTCAGTGAAACGGGTTTATCCAGTTCTCACGTGCCTCAACTAGAGGATATTTGGATTCACTTGTCGGGATGAGTTATTATCAGGAAACAAGAATACAAAAGATTGACTTTGGATGAGGTTAGAAAATTTAGTATTGTGGAGATTCCAAAGGAGATGGAGGATGAGGATGAAGTGTTGGATCCAATATACAAGGATAACAATGTTTCCAATCAACCATTTTCATGGATTGATTGGTATCAAGAGGAAAGTTAATACTAAGGAAAGGGTGGGGCCCATTTTACAAAGAACATATGATTGGTTGGCTACCTTGGGAATTTCACCCAAAGGGTTGGATCAATCTATAAGAATAGAAGCCCAACCAACAATGAGTCTTCCTACACCCAAAAAAGGAAAAAGGTCTACCCAAAAGGCCAATATAATTCCTAAGAAGATTTCATTTGTTGTTGGAAGTTCCTCTCTTTCCAAGGCCCCTACTTCCAAGGTTGTGTCCTCTTCAATACCAGTATCAAAAGTTTTTGAAGGTTATTGATTCTCCAATTGTATCACAAAATCTTCCACCCCTCCTTCCCTACCATTATCACTTCCCCATCATTACCTTACCTTCTCTCCTACACTCATTTCTTATTTTCCATCCCCATCCATGGCCCAAGTATTTTCATCCCTTCTTGTCCTCTCAGTAGGGGAAATGATTGGGTCTCAATTTCCACTTCACTCCCTCTGTAGCTTTCATTTCCTTCCATTTCAACTTCCAGCCTCATTGTATCCACTCTTGAGGCTATTCTCACATCCACCCCATCCATCATTACCACCTCCACTTTATTGCCAACTAATGTTACTAGTGATATTATTATGTTATCTAGTGCTCCAGGTGCTGAATCGGTTGTGCCACTTCCATCTATGTGCATCCGCTATACCAAAATGGCTATATCACCAAACTCCAAAACAAAAGAAGAAGGTGCCTCTGGTAGACATAATAGATCTAAGTGTGTTGGAACCTACTCCAAGGAGACAGGCCAAATGGAAAAAGATCGTCTCCAGTTTATTTGTAAACCAATCAGGAGAGAGAGTCATGGAAATTTCTACTCCCATTGAGGAAAGACTAAAGAGACTATCACAACAACAGAATTATCAAATCTCTATATTTTCACTAGGGAAGGAACACATGAAGGTGCCAAACAAGATGTGCAAATGGCTCTCATGAATTTTTTGGAGAAGTATGATAAAGATAAAGCTTCCAAGGATGAACTAAAAGTGAAGGTTGAACAACTCACTTCTTTGTTGAGAAAGTAACACAACCCACTCCAACCACTTATCCTTCAACTACAACTTCTCTAACAATTTCTTCCACTCTGGATGATATCTCATATCATGAGATTGAGAAGATAGGTCAGAAGGGAAGATTAGTGAATGGATGGATGGAATGCATGCTTCAAGAAGCTAATCCTTTGATTAAAGAATTTATTGAATTATATAATGATTTGTAAACCAAAAGAGCCTCCATTCGTAGGATGGATGAAGTCTTCTCTAAAGATAATAATAATTTGAATATGAATTTGACCACATGGGGTGAGATTAGAGATGAGGATCCAAATCTACTTCTTCAAGAAGAAGTAATTGATGATATTTCCAAGTTGTTCAAGTTTTAGAAGGCTATGGAATTTAGATCCCAGGTGTTACAAGATTTGATCAAGAAATTAGATGAAAAACACATGGAAATAATGGATGCTCTAAATGATATCTCGAAAGAGTTTGATAATATCAACTACAAAATTTTCAATGAGAATATTGATGCCCTTCCATTAGATCAAATTAAGTCAAATTTCAAAGATTTGGTAAAGAAATATGATGAGGTAACTAGGACTTTCAATAGTGATTCAATTGACAAGTTGGTCTCATGTCAGAATTTCATAAGTCAATTGAAGAAAGTGGTGAGTAAACTCAAAAGGATTCCAGCTAAAGTGGCAAGAGAGATTGAAATAATAGATGTGGTGAGTCATTATGCATGTGGACCAAAAGAAGAGGAAGTACAAGGAATCATCAAATGTTTCATTGATTACAAGCATCAGATGACTATGTGGGAGAAAGAGCAGGAGAAAATTGAAGAAGGAAAAGATGTTGAGGGGACCAAGCTAAGCTAGGCGGCCATGAGAGGATAGTTCCAAGCTCTGGATCAGTCCAAGTTGTAGGGTTGACTGAGTCAAACCTTTGCAACTACTTTTCTATTTTTATGGGAGCCTGTTCCTTGGAACTTAATTACATTCTATTTTTAGTAACTTGTTAGTTAAGGTTCAGTTGTAATGGCTCAACCTAAAAACTTATAAATAGTTAAGTGCATAAAGTTTAGAGGAGAGATCATTGGAGAAGTTACTCTTCAAGCTTGGAAGAGTGCTTTGAATACTTTAGAGCCTTTCAATTATATTCAAAACAATATTTTTCCATGAAATGTCTGATTTATTGTGTTAATAGTTGATCAATGTATGCTTTGTGAATGTGCAATTCCTTAGTATAAGTGATTAACTCACCTTTATTTTAGAGTATCTTATTTCAATCTATGTGGGAGAATGATGTGGTTATCTTGAATATTAGTTGTGGAAATATTATATTCCTTCTATTATAAAGTTACATTATCATTAACTGTCATAAAGAGAAAGGGATGTATGACATGTGCATATCATATATTGTCATGATTTGTTGATTGTGTATTCGAACAAATTTGATCTATCTATTAGGTATGCTTGGGGTCTTACAAGGAAATGCATGATATTTTGTTTGTGGTCATTATTTTCCCTATATAAATAGCATAAGGTGAATTAGATTGTGATGGTTTCTTTATCCTTTCTAAGTTAACCCTTTCTAGTGTGAAGATCAAAAAATTATCTAATTATACTCTCTTGGTGTATCACCATATTTTCATTATTTGTTATTTCTAACTCTAACCTCGTGAATTGAGTATATTAGATTCATTTTAAAGTTTTTTTATCCTTGCACATCGATCTTAAATCAGGTGCCCCAATTTCCAAAGGAATTTATCCTTGTCTGGAGGTTCATCCCAAGGAAACAAGGTCACACACCTTGGGGATGTTCCGGTTCATCTTTCAAAGAATTTAATGGGTGTGTGATCTCGTGTGACAACAGAGAGCAATAACTAAATGTAGAAAATGTAATAACATGTGTACATGGAATAGAATAGAATCCTTCCCCTATGAAGTGTGATGCGTATGTCCTAGCCTTGTGCCTTGATGATGGAGCTATGTGGATGCAAGTGATCTCCAATGCAATAAATGGATGCAAGTCTAGATGGATGATAGTAGTGAATGATGCTATGTCCCTCATTATGGTCTCATAACTTTATCTTTATAGGGTTATCTTTATCATATTTTGTAATTAAACTTGAGAAGACTGACAAGATAAAGATCTCAAATGGCTTTAAAGAGCCCAAAAGATGGCGGGAAAGTGCAAAGGGATCGGGCCGCCCCTTGTGGGACTAGGGCACCCATGGACGCTCCTATACTAATTTAGGGCACCCCAGTTGAGGCTAAAAAGTGCGGGATGACAAAAGATGACTGGGCTTGTGGATGTAAAAGGATAGTAATGACTAAATAAAATAAAACAAGATGACTAAAAGATGGGGGTTAATGTCTAGAGTGCATGATTTTGTGGCTACTGAACATTGGGAATTATGTTGGAATAGCCACATGTACACGTGGACATGAATGAACCTCTTCTCTTATTTTGCACACCACATTGGAAATACGAAAAATTGAAATCCATACCACACAACTAAAAATAACAAGTCACCATACTATAAGTGTGGCCCCATCATTAGTGACTGACGTGATGTCGTTGATTGACCTAAAAACTCTCATGTCTCCATCATCCAGGTCTCAAGCTACAAGATCAACTTTGATTTGGATATGAATCTCAAGAGTTTCCACATTGGGTTTATTTGTATAACTTCCCCCGTAATGTGAAATAGTTTATTTTCCAAATATCGTTTGTGAGGAATTTTTTTATTTTACTGAGACTCTTTATAATGACACAACTTTTGATGACAACTCACAAATTTGACAACGACACTTTTGACTCGGACAAGAGGAATTGACTAGAAATTTAAAAAGTAATAAAATGAGATTACTTTTTAAATAAAAATGACTTTGACTATGACAATACCAAAAACATGTTTTGACTCTTTTACATGACCTCGATTATTTTAATGACACTTGACTATAAAACTAAACAAAAAATCCAATCAAAGATTAGATTTTCCGAATAATGATATACTTTTATATTGACTTAACGGGATGTTGCAATCAACTATTGACAATGATTGATTTTTAATGGATTTGAATACTAACTAATTTTGACTATTAGCACAAAACTATGCAATTAAAACCTAAATAAGACTACCTAACTAAAATGACCAAGTACCCGAGGCGCGAAGGGTTGTGTCATTTTTGGACTATGAGTAAAGTCGCATTAGGGAAGGAATGGAAAAATGACCTAATATAGTTATGGATAACGTTAAGCTATGAAGACTTGCAGCTCAAGAAAATCATATTCTAGGGCATCATTATGGTTATCATAATAGGATAAGGAGCCTAGTTTGTTAAGGATTACCTGCACTTTCATGCTAAGGATACTCGATTAGGGAAACACATGATGACATTTGGCATGTTCTTGGGTAGTGGTTAGGCGTTCATGAAATATTCCTTTAGTCCTTTTCTTGTAATGATGACCGGTTAGAGGAGATTCATTACCATTCTTTTTTTTATGGTTTTGCATGACATTCGGATAGAGAAGAGTGTGTATGTGTAGAGGATGGAGTGTGTGTGTGTGATACGTGATTGTAAGATCTGTAATGAAGCTATCATCGAGAGCATGTTGAGGCTTTATTTGTATTATCTCCATCCATGGAATCCTTAATGTATTATTGGCTATTGTAATGTGATGAATTAATACAATGGAGTGATTCTAAACATTTTTGTTATGGATATTGATCTGTATCTTATTTTATGCTTATGGATCCAAATCCTTGTGTTCTTGATAATACTCATGGTTTAGATCTAATTCCTCCTTGTGGTTGTGATGTTCTCATATATCTTATGGTACATTGATGCTTAGATCTAGTTTCTTTGTTTTTCTATCTTTGAATACATTCAGTCATATTTGAGCATTGTTCCTCTCATGGTGATAAACATTCTTGAAAAGCTCATATAAAGGAGGGGCTCGACACTTTCACGCGTGCTCGGGTGAGATCCTAGTCATCTAGGGTGATATGCCGACGTGTTTAGGGTTTGAAGAGAAGTTAGAGGTAAAAGGAGACTACATTTTGGTTCCATTGTTGGGACCTCTTTTTGAAGTTGTTGTGAGAATGATGTGTAATGACAAAGTGCTTAACTTTGGACAGTGTCGAAGCATGGCTTAAAAGTCATGGAGGATGAGTTTTCTCATAGATTTAACACTAGACTTCTGAGTTTGATGCATGTAAATGGGTAGAAGAACACTATATATGATGACCTGTATGAAACATTTTTTTGTTGTTTCCCTATGGAGTTGTATGAATGGCTATCAACATATGCATCTAGGTCAAGTTGGTACTATAGACCTCATGTATGGACCCAAGATGAGTATTAAAGGCTACATGATGTTGATCTGACCTGACCCGTGTTGTTGATCACTAGTGGAGTAGAGTGTTGACTAGTTATACCTTGGAATATACATTATTTCTACATATTATTACCCAAGGTTACTGAGTTTGAGTTCTTGAGGGATCCTAGAGGATCATTCTTGTGTGTTATTCCACTAGCTATCAAGATTATTTTGTTATTACTTTGAGTTTGGAAGCCTTTCCTATGGTTGGCTAAGCTCTACTAGGCACGGGGAATGAAAGCTAGTGTGGTGAAAGATGGTGGACCTTGTGGCTGAAATAGAAAGAGAGGAAAGATGGATCAAGTAAAATGAGGCTCAGGGAGAGGGAGTTGTGAGAAAACGTGAGGTTACTAGAGTGATGGATTTATGGAGGTAGACATTATGGGAAGGATTTGAGGTTCACATGAGGGAGTGGAATCTGAGCAATCATGTCTGCTACCCCATCTTGGCAAGCACGGGAGAGAGACCCCTCATTCTTCTGAGAGATCGTCATTTGAGAGAAGGAGATCCATAGGTGTGCATCTATTCCCACCTAGTGACCAAACCCTAGTGCTTAGTTTTCTAGATCCAGAGATAAGTATTGTTAACCCGATTGGTCTTGGTATTGGTGGTCGAGCGACACTAAGAGATATAATTTTTCATTTGGTACATCTATGGCCACATAATCATTTCCTATGTTTAGAGGGATCTGTCTAGTACAACATTTGGGAAAGGTGGGGTATGCAAAAGCTTGAGTGCCACATCTGGGAGTGGGTCGAATTTATAGATTATCGGTGCATAATTTAGCACGATGGTGGGATCACAAGGCATAACTACGTTAGGCCCCTTACCTATGATAGGAGGAGGATCTGGTGGATTTAGGAGTTGGCACTAGTGGATCTAGTGGTGCTGGAGGTGGTGGAAATATTGGAGGAGGCCAAGGTTTGGATCTAGTGGGCAAGGGCCTCAACAACCTCAACAGTATTTTTTGAGATGTCTTTACATTTTCCTGATTACAAGGGTGTGGAAGACACTGTAGAGCATGTGAAAAAATGTGATTTGTTATGGTGTGTGAAGGGTATCACTACCCCAGAGTGGAAGGTGATTCATTTTACAACCACATTACAAGGGTGTGCGCATAGCTAGTATAGAAGTATGATCCACACCAGACAATGGTGGATTACATTACACTGTGAGATGTATTTTTGGAAAAGTTCCACATTCTTGAGTTTGAACAAAGAGCATAAGTGCATTGAAGGAGATTCAGAAAGGAATGGTGGAGAGTGTGTGGGAGTATGACACACATGCTTCAAAACTCTCTTGTCCAAGTTGTCTTATGATATTCACCCATCTCAAGCATGCTCAGTGGTTTTTTGAGGGCTGATCACTCCATTCAGGAGGGAACTTTCACATAAGACCTTCACATATCCATGCAAGGCCTTGAGGCTTGCCTTGCATGCTGAGGCCATGAGAAGCATTGATATCGGGCATTAGTCCATTTCTTAAGCCCATATTGCTGCCATGGAAAAGCAACTGGAGAAACTATCTACGAACTTGGCTCATGAGACTCGTAGTGGGTTATGGTGCATGAGAATGTGAAGTAGAGGGACATATAAAGGACAATTTCCTATAAAGATCGGTGCACACCATGTCGGTGGACTGTGAGATTTTCCATGGAGATCATGATGCAAGTAGGTGTCTATTGTTGCAATGTGCATGATCCAGAAGAATGTATCTTGTTATTGCAATATTTACACCTCTACTACTCATGACACAAAGGATTATAGGTTGATAGACCAGATCCATGATGCCATTGATACTGGGTGCACGCAGACCAGCATTTTTAGTAGTTCCAAGGATGATGGTCATCATTATGAAGGGCGCGCGGATGGAGGAAGCCACGGAAGAGGCTTTCGAGGTGGATTTCGAGGCCATGGAAACCACGGAGGGGGAGAAGTGAATTTCCCCATGGAACCTGTTATAACTATGGGTCTACAGAACATTACAAGTGGGAGTGTCTCGATTTGCTATATTTCTCTTGGTGTGGGAAGAAGCACAAGTATGAAGAGTTCCCAAAGTTATATGAGCATATGAGCCAAAAGTAGTGGAAGGATAAGGGCGTAGGATGGTGAGCGTAAAGTGTGTTGATCAACAATGGATGTCATGGGTGGTGCATGAATTTGAATTAGAACTATGTTGGTGATGACGTGGGCCGAGGCTATGCACGTGCGAGGAGATACCAAAGTAGATACTGCTTGTTACAAGGGAAGAGGTGATACATGGGAAGTATTCGGACTTGACTCATCAAAAGGAAGTCTATCAAGAGACCATGGAGGTGATTAGGAGTCTTTAAGGGGAGATTTAATGCTTGAAGGAGAAATCAACGGAAGTTGGAGTAGAAGAAAAGTGTTGAAGTCCCTCATGTGGATATAGATGAAGTCAGGGAAGTATGTAAGATGTTGCACTAAGAGAATATCATCCCTCTATTAGGAGAGTGGCTGAGAGGAAAATACCAAGCACCGGAGGAGGGTAAGAGGTAAGTTTTGCATGCTAATCTTCTCCTCACAATATTGACTATGATAAAGAGATTACATTGAATGCAAGTTGTTGATGGATGGCTCCTAAGTAATATTTTGATTGACACAGGCATGGAAGTTAATGTTCTCACCTTGGATGCATGGAATCAAATGGGAAGACCTCCATTACAGTTGTCTTCAAATGTGTTGTATATGGATAACAAGACAAAGGTGATGCCCATTGGTGTCTTAAAGGATGTTGTTATAACTATCCAAGGGGTGAAATTCACTGGAGACTTCAAGTCTTGGCACTTGCTTGAGGTAAAAAATTTCCAACATTACTTGGGCGCCCCTAGTGCTATAAGAACAATGATGACTTATGGTTCAATAAGGGGTATATAATTTTTGAGAACAAGGAGGAACATGTTATCATTCCTTTAATGGATGGAAAGTCAACACCCTATACTTGATCCCTTGGGAGAAGAAGACCTGACTAGATCTATGTGCACACTATCAGAGACCTGAGGTTGTGCATCCAACAAAAGAAGGTGTTATTCAAAGGGGAAGATGCTCAATCTATAAGTGATACAACTAGTGTGGCATGTGATAATTGGGTGCACAAGACATATGAGTTAGTTGGAAGGCAATTAAGAGGCTCTGTGAAGAGTAACAAAGGCATGCTTAGTCAGGTGCCTAGGAGGAAGATAATTTCTGAGTTACATTGGGGAAGGAAACCTTGATGTTTTCCTATGAGAAATGGAGACCCAATGGAGATGTGAGATTAAAAGAAGAAGTATGTTTATCTATACATTGTGTGGGACTACAACACATTGGTGGGCAACCCATCGGATAACCTTCTAGAGTGGCATGAGGTGAGAATCATGTTCTCTATTAGGTTTCTCTGAAGCAATGCACCTACTACTATACAAGACTATCATGGGAAGGAACCCACCTCATTTCACATCCAGGCATGTGAGAAGGCCTGGATGGAAGGTGTGGAAGCCTTTCCTCCATCACTATGGGTGCATAATATTTACTCCACCTTACAAGGTTATGTGCACATGTTACATTCATTCAAAACTACGTTGTCATACCAAAAAATGGAAGAATTGACGGTCGATCTCATTCAAAAAATTTTGAGTATCGAGAGTACTAAGCCATCAGTGAATGAGGTGTTGCAGGTTGTTAAGCCTAAACTATGGGAGATAGTGCCATGGTGGAGGAAAAAGTACTGGAGTTGTTGGGTGAACCTAGTTTGGAGGTGTGTTTTGATGAGGAAGAATCAAAGGAGGTACAACTTGAGCATGCCTACATGGAAAAGGAGAAAGGAAAGTTGGTCTACGTTATATATGGTGAAGAGGTGGAGAACTTGGATGTTAACCATATTGTGGGTACACGAGGTTATGGATAGTGTTGATGAGGAAGTGCATGCTTACCACGAACCCCTGAAAAATAAGAAGGTTAACATTGGCTCAAAGGTGGAACCTAAGGAAGCTACTATTAGGGATTACTAGTTGGAAAGGGAGGTTTTAAAGATTATTGATCTGTTGCATGAATTCCAAGATTTATTCCCACGCGGGTACCACGAACTCAAGGGATTTCACCACTCTTTAGGAAAAATGTAGATCAAACTAAAGGAGGGCAGACATCCAATTCAGAAGATACCTTATCACATGAATTTTAATCTATGTCAAGGTCAAGGAGGAGATTGACAAGATGATCACATCAAACATCATTGAGGCTATTGAGGAATCAAAGTGGATAAGTCTAATGGTCATTAGCATTAAGAAGGATGGGAGGATAAGGATTTGTGTTGACTATAGGGATTTGAATGCGGTGTGTGTCATTGATCCTTTCCCAACCCCATTCACTAAGGAGATCCTAAGGAGTAGTTGGGCACAAGATCTATTCATTTACAGATGGATTTTGGGGTATCATCAGGTTAGAATTACAAAGGAAGACCAAGAGAAGACAAATTTCACCACTGAAATGGGGAATTTTTTCCTATACGGTAATGCCTTTTGAACTTGAATAACATGCCTATTCGTGTTTTTTGCATGCATTGTGGTTCCATAGGTTTCAGACTTCATCCATAAGTTTCTTCAAGTCTACCTAGATGATTGGATGGTTTATGGACTAGTAAAGGACCATTGTGACAATCTGAGGTTGATGTTTGAGAGATGTTGATAGTTGAGTATATCTCTCAACATTAAGAAATGTGTTTTCACTACTCCATTTGGCACCTTGTTGGGACATATCATATGTAAATAAGGCTTGCTAGTGGATCTTGCCAAAGTTGCAGTTATTATGGGATTGGGGGAGCCTACCAACCAGAGTGTGGTGTGTGATTCCTTGGACATACAAGGTATTATAGGAATTTCATCAAGGGCTATGCCAAGATTTTTGTGCCATTAGAGGAGTTGCTAAAACATAAGAATAAGTTCTATTGGGAGAGGCACAACAGACAACCTTTGACACACTAAAGAATAGACTCATTACTATGCCCATATTATGCTTTCCCTCTTGGGATAAGCCTTTTCACATGCATGTTGATGCATCCGAGGATGGCGATTGGAGTAGTCCTAACACAACCTTGGGGAGGGAATTGTTGACCATCCCTTGTGCTTTGCTAGTAGGAAGCTAACCCCAACATAACATAATTATACTACCACAGAGCATGAGGCATTGTCGATGATCTACGCATGCTACACAAATTCAAGTAGTATTTTCTATCAATGCCTTTTATCTTTTATACGGACCACATGGCATTAAATTACTTGGTGAAAAGCCCATCTTACAAGGGCACATATGTAGTGGGTCCTATTGTTTCAAGAGTTTGAGTTTATAGTTGTTGTAAAACTAGGTAAGAGTAATCGGGGCCTGACCATTTATCAAGGATTGACTCAGGAGAGGATGCATAGAACATTAAGGATATAATGTATGTCATGCATAATTGTTTAGATTGTAGTGTGCCCTCTGATTTGGAAGATATCATGTGTTCTTAAGAATGGGTGTGGTGCCAGAAGGGATGAAGGCCTTGGAGAGGAAATAGTTAGTGTACATGTGCATGCCTTACATGTTAATCAATGGAGACCTGTACAAGTTAGGTCAGGGATGAGGTCTTGTGCCGATGTGTACTAGAGCATGAGCATGTAATGCAATCATGGAGGAAGCACATGGTGGGATTGTGGAGGACACTATGTAGGAAATGCCACCGCACGGAAAATATTATTAGTAAGGACTTTGGTGGGAAACCCTTTACCAAGATTGTATTGAATATTGCAAGGCTTGTGATCATTTCCAATGCCTTGGTAAGCCAAGAAAAAGGGATGAAATTCCATTGAGACCAATAGCTAGTGTTGAACCATTCGAGAAATGGGAAATCAATTTTGTAGGCCCTATTTCACCTACCACGTGAAGGACGGGTTCACGTTATATCATTACTTGTACTGATTATCTAACACGGTGGGCAAAGGTAACGCCTACGAGGGATTGCATAGTGGCCACAACAGCTAAATTTTTATGGGAAAACATCATTAGTAGATATGGGTGCCCACTGAGTTTAATGAGTGATAGGGGTACACATTTCCTAAATGAAACAATCAGGATTCTATTGGTAGAATTCATGGTGGCCCATCACAAGACTACCCCTTACCACCCACAAGCTAATGGGACAACAAAAAGCCTTTAAAAAAATTTTGAGTCACACGTTGACCAAGATTTGTGATGTTGGGAAACAAGACTAGGATGAAAAATTTCAAAGCCGTGTTATGGGCATATAGAACAACTTATAAAATATTAAATAGAGCCACACCATTTCAATTGGTGTTTGGCACAAAATTTTTTTTTCGTAGAGTTCATGCTACCCTCTCTATGTATTGTGCATGTGCGTAGGAGGATTGGTCGATGAACATGCATTGCAAGAGTGCATTGATAAGTTAATGCAGTTAGATGAAAGATGATCCCTTGCTAGATGGAGTTTAGAGGACTGAGAAGGCATGAAAAAGGCATGACACGATCACATTAAGAATAAGAAATTTGAGGTTGGGAAGATGGTTTTACTTTATGATTCTAAGTTTTTGTGCCATCTTGGGAAGCTCAAATTCCATTGGTTGGGGCCGTATATTATATCCTTCATACTGGATTCAAGTGCATGCCAGTTACAAGTGCTGATGGGACATGGTTGCTAGGTTATTTCAATGGGAGTAGGCTGAAGCCCTACTATAAATAAGGCTTCTGTGTGTTTGTAAATAAGGTAGTATTTGCTAATTAGATTAGGTTTCCCTTAGTGCATTTCCCTTTTGTGTGTTTCCTTTTGTCATCGTTTTGCTTTGTTTTCTCTATTTGGTGTTGTGTTGTGCATTGGTGCACCAGTAGCTAATTACATTGTAAGTGATTCCATGCATAGAGGACCATACATATATTTAGTGTGGGGTGGATGGATTGGTAGATATGTTTAGATATGGTTGAAAAATTATTTGAGAAGATGGATTATTTGGGAGACTCATTCTAATGATTAGTACAAAGGTAGAAGAATGAGTGGTATGGTGTATAAGGTGTTCAAATTCATGTGTGGTTATAAAGGTGTGTTGAGAAAATTTTAAAGACCACACGCAGAAGAAAAAAATGATCACATAGTATAACAAGAGGAAGGCGGCACCATGGGGAACTACTTGGTGAACAACATAGAGGTTATGTACTTTGACATGATGACACACGTTAAGGAGATCTATGGAAGTGAAGTAGTATTGGAGCACCAGAAGGTTATAACTGTGACGCGCAAAGGGAGTCATGAAATTTGATTTAAGTGAAATAAAGTGCTTTATTAAAAAGAGACGTTAAGACACATGGTGGAGGAACTTTAAGGTGTTGAAAAAGTATAAATAGAGGGTAAAGGTAGTCATTTCGACTAATTTTCCTTAGCAATTTTTTGCTCTCCCAATTGAAGTGCGATGAGGGTTTTGCAAGAAGAGTGAGGTACTTGTCACGAACTAGTAAAATTATGTGAGTTGTGGCATGATCTTGTAGTATAGCAAGAAGGGAAGAAGACAACAGAGTAGGGGGGTTGCGTGAGAGAGAAGTGTGGAGGTCATCAAGTTAGGGTAGATGAAGGAAAATTAGAAGCACCTAGGGCACGGAAGAATGAAAAAAAAAGGAGATGGCACCCAAGAAATCTCATACAAAGAGACCAATGGTGGAAAAGGAAGAACCGTGGAAGTCTATTTGGAAATGCAGTATCCCCAAGGGTTATTAAGGTAGAGAAGTGGAGCTCAAGTTGTACAGATGCAAAATCAATGAATTCAACCATAGAACCACCAAATATGATGATTTAATGTGGATAGATCTTTACAAAGAGCTACCAGGGTTAGAAGAATAAGGAAACCCTAGGGTAGATAATTTAGTGAAGAGGGAGTTACAGAAAACTAGGGTTTTGTAACTTTGGGAGCTGTTATTTTTTTCAAAACCACACCGTTGTTCAGATGGTTGATGTCACAAGTGCATGAAGACTTTTTCTACTTTTCAGGAAAAGGATGAGACTCACAGAAATTTAATCCATAGGTAATGATCCTATAAAAACAAAGGTGAAGACATGGCCCTCGATTTAAGTGCCACTGCAAGAAGGTAGAAGAGCTAGCCAAGAAATTAAAATATGAGAAGGGGGAAGGGCAAAAGTTATTACGAGATCTATTGGACCCAACATTTAGAGTCACTTCCCAACTCATTAGTTACAAGTTGGGTGCATCTGAGAGGTGGATACAACATAAACAAGAGGTTCATGTACGTTGCATACAGGGTGTCCAAGAAGCACATTACAATTTTACATATTTATCATGTGATAGTATCATCAAGGAGGCACGAGTGCAGAATGACCTAGAGCAAAGATAACTTGGGGTCCATTCTTGTTAATAATTGTATTATGGGAACTTGGTGTCCCAGATGGACTAGATGATAACATGTGGTTTACCCACCGCACCCCCATCTCTTATAGTATACATTTTAAACAATTCACTTGTGATGGGAGTATATCTAATGCATACAAGGCGCGAGATGAACAAATGGTATGAGAGACTACGCATAGCTTTTAAAAATGAATGGCGCATCCCACACAAGCTTCCAAAGATTGTTGGGACCAAGTTCAGTTTGCATTCATGAAACATTTTAGTCTGCACAATTTTGTGATGGCCAAAGGAGAGAAAGGGTCGTGGTGCAAACTCCCATTTGCATTCACCGCTAAGTACCTGAAGTGTGCCATCAACCAGTTGAAGGATGCACAATTGTTGACCTTCAACGCAAATAAGGTGGATGTGGTTGTTCACACCTGTGCGTGACCTATAGATATAACTCAAGACCAACATATGTGGAGACCTTGGAGCCTAAATTCTTAGATATACACCCATAGATCAATGTTACCATCAAGGGATACATCCACAGGTGTTTGTGCAGTTCTACGCCCCAAGACACAAGGAGGAGTTGAGATGGACGTTAGAGATGCCCCCTTCCTATAAGCCATGAGAAGCGTTGATCCCACCTATGAAAGTGGTTCAGGTAGATGAGGAGGTAGTAGTAGAAGAAGAAGAGAGTGAGGAGAAGTTGGACACCTCTTAGAAGTGGAAATACTATACGTGCCGAGGTAGCAGTGGGGGCACAAATTCTTCAAAGTTAGGCAACATTGAGACACAATAAGTAGGGCGTGAGGGAGGAGAATTACCTGAAGGAGAGGAGCCAAAACATAAGAAACACAAGGTGCACAAGGTTTCCGTTTTGAAACAGAAATAGGCTCAGAGGAAGATAACATGACATTCAAGGAAGAACTCGAGGTTGAGCTCAAGCAAAAGAGAAGAGAAGAGTTGAGGCAGACACAAGGTGGAAGTTAATGCACACACCAAGGAGAAGGCTCATTCTATGGAAGAAACTAGAAGATTCCCATCATGAGATTTTCTCCTACATGGCCCACCAAATCCAGAGGAAGAAAGTAAGGGAGACTCCTTTATCATAAAGGAGGATAAGGGGTTCATCCACGATCGAAGAAGCAATTCAAAGCACAAGGCAATAAGGAAAAAGTGGACACCCATGTCCCCCATATGGACTTTTTGGATGACCCCAAAAGGTATTGCATGTGAGGTTTCAGGCCACCCTTCCCCCAGAAAAAACTACATGCATGGGATATCTTGGATCAAGAAGGGGCATTCCCAGAACGAGGAAGATGATAAGATGGAACCTACACTAGCCATGTAGAAGAGCCGGAATTTGAGGTCAATGATCACACAATCGAGACCATTCACCTGAAGAAGAAGGGAGGAGAGACATACCAAGTGGTGGATCCTAGCCACCTCACAGATGAGAAATATTGAAATGCTCTACAAAAGATGTCTCATAGGTGGTGTGACGTAGCTTGATGTAGGCCACTGTTCAAACCTTAGTCACGATAAAGAAGGAAAAAGAAAAGGAGATAGAGAGATTGCACCAAGGACTAAGGGTGAGAAGGTGTGAACCAAGGAGGCCTATGATCGAGTTAGCACCCTCGTTAAAGGCATTTTGGGACAATGTTCGCACTGTGATAAGCTAGGCCAAGATAGATTATGGTCAACGAGATGGAATATTTAGAATACCTGGTGGGGATGTTGCTAACCAACATCAAGGATGGCATGGGGCCGATAGCCATGGACCTCACCAAGGAGAAGGAGAATAACAAAATCATAGTTGAGGCTAGGGTTTTGGAGTTGGAGGATTTTCTCAACCAGCTCAAGGAGGAAAACATCTTGGTAAACAAGGGGTTTCGATAGCTACAAGAAGTGTGAGCCCATAATCGATGCATGGTAGTAGAGGAAGAGGCCACTCTCAAGGCATCACATGAGAAAATCCCTACCAACAAGTATGCGAACACGCAGTTAATTGTTGACACTACTGTGTAGAAGAATAAAATAAAGACCAAGTGTGAAAAGATAGAGTTCGGATTGGTGAACTCAGGGGACTCCATCACCGAATGCATGGATGAGTTCGAGGGTCTTTGCATGGAGTTGGTAGTGGTGATCCAGGAGCTAAAGGAGAAGATAAAATAAATCACACTAAATCAAGTACCCAACATCACAGGGGAAGTACTAGGAAAATATTGAAAGAGCTGGAGGCATGGGAAAAGGTGAAGGGAGACGTAGAAGTAGAATTCCTTGAGTTAATCCAGTTGGTCATATAGAGGTAGCAACCTAGATGTCCCTTTTGGCCTTAGCAGATTCTTGCAAAATTTTGGTCATTAAAGTTTTGTTCAAAGCAAGCATAAGGGATTGTCATGGGTGGAAATCACATTAGTGTGGGGTGATGTTGAGCCCCTAAAATGACCAAGTACCCGAGGCACGAAGGGTTTGGCATGTAGGAATAAGGCGCAGGCATGAAGCATGCACATAAAGTAACTTTTGGGGATGCACAAGGCTCACACCCAGGCAGGATGGATTCGGGACTTAGTCATTTTTGGACTATGAGTAAAGTCACGTTAGGGGAATGAATGGAAAAGTGACCAGATATAGTTATGGATAACATTAAGCTATGGAGACTTGTAACTCAAGAAAAGCATATTCCAGGCATCATTATGGTTATCATAATAGGATAAGGAGCCTAGTTTATTAGGGATTAGTTGGCACTTGCATGTTGAGGATACTCGATTAGGGAAACACATGATGAAATTTGGCATGTTCTTTGGTAGTGGTTAGGTGATCATGAAAGATTCCTTCAGGCCTTTTCTTGTAATGATGAGCGGTTAGAGGAGATTCATTACCATTCTTTCTTTTTTATGGTTTTGCATGACATTCGGATAGAGAAGAGTGTGTATGTGTAGAGGATGGAGTGTGTGTGTGATATGTGATTGTAAGCTCTATAATGAAGCTATCATCGAGAGCATGTTGAGGCTCTCTACTTCAGTTGTATTATCTCCATCCATGGAATTACTATAATGTGATGAATTAATACAATGGAGTGATTATAAACATCTGTGTTATGGATATTGATATGTGTATCTTATTTTATGCTTATGGATCCAAATCCTTGTGTTCTTGATAATACTCATGGTTTAGATCTAATTCCTCCTTGTGGTTGTGATGTTCTCATCTGTCTTATGGTACATTGATGCTTAGATCTAGTTTCTTTGTTTTCTATCTTTGAATACATTCAGTCATATCTGAGCATTGTTCCTCTCATGGTGATAAACATTCTTGCAAAGCTCATATAAAGGAGGAGCTCAAGGCCCACACGTGCCTTGGGTGAGCTCCCAGTCAAACTGGGTGATATGCCAATGTGCTTAGGGTTTGAAGAGAAGTTAGAGGCAAAAGGAGACTACAAACACACAACTATTTGTATCCTTGATTCCTTATGTAGGAAATGTGTATACAACATGAGGCAGTCGAATAATTAATGGCTCTTACAGATAACACTCAAAATAATTTGTAAACAAATTCTCATATCCACATGTCTACAAGTTAATCCACCGTAGTTTTGATCTAAATAATATATCTGGATATATTATATCCATTCCACAAGCACGAACATATGAAAACGTCTCCTATGATGATTTGTACTTTGGCGGGCTAGTGTGAAGGATCTAGTGATAAGTGGGAAATTAACTCTTAGCGAGTTCAAACTTCCGAGTTGAGAAAATAGACACTGTTGTGGTTGTAGATCATGAATTTTGGATTCCACACAAGATTGCACAATTTTTAGCATGCGAACAAGTCTGATGTCATTCCCAATTCAGAAATCAATGCATGACTATTAGAGATGCATAGTTGCTATGTGGATGTTGTAGGATGCTCATGCAAACGTGAGATTTTCACAACTTTCAAAACAATATTGGCGCTTTATCTTCTATTGATTCTGGTTAAAATGCATCTCTTTTACCCATACGCTGATCTAAAAATTTCTACAAAACAATTACAAATCTTTCATTCCCACTGCCGAGTAAAGATCTCATATGCAGGGCAATAATAAACAACTGTAGTTTAGTTTCCCCTTACAATCTGTTTATTCCTCACGGTTCCCCAGCCAATTAGTGAGAAGAAACGTTTATATCTTGCAAATGACTGAGGATGACACTCTCTAACCCGATAGGAAGTGAAACTGGTGAACAACAGAGAGAGAGAGAGAGAGATGAAAATTGAAACAACAATATATTTCATCTATTTGGGCAAATAGATGCGCGCGCTTACCTGAAACACAACGTACACATTAGAAATATCAATTCAAATGAAATATCTCAGCAATTCACATGCATTCATACACATTTCAGTTGACCAATCAATATCTTTATAGAATCTAACAAACCGAGGTCGATGCGAATTAAAAGAAATGAAACCTTCGACGTCTTCACTTCGACTAGATCTACATTTATCTCAAGTTTCAATCTCCACTTGAGCAGAATAATGTATCTTCTCATTTTACATGCGTATCAATAGTATATTGTGTGTTGGATTGCTATATGCAATCATTCATTCTCCCTCTCACAAGTGAAAGTTTATGTACCATGCATGCTCCCCATCGATATGCGTGAAAGTGTTAGGATCTACAGGTTATGTACCGGCATCTAAATCAACAAAAGAGTCCATTTTTTTTTGTTTTTTTGTGACAAATCGAAAGTTCTCGTTCATTTGACGATTGATTGCACCGCTTTCATAATAGTGTCAATTGTGAAAATGATAAGAGGTGATTGTGTTTTACGGAGTATTAGTAATGTTTTGACTATGTTAAAAGAGGTTTCCTTTTAAAGTGTAACAAATAAGTTAGTCATTTTTTAGTGTTCAATGTTAAAAAGGTAGTGTTTAATGTTAAAAAGGCGAGATAGAATGCCTCTCATTTGTAGCTGTTTAGCTGAAGCTGATCACTGGTTTAGTTTCTTCGCTTACTTTGCATTGTTGAATCTATATGTTCCCTCCGGAACTTAGGCAGAGATGCCATTAAACTATGTAATCCAGTGCTCAATTTGACACCCCTAGAGGTGCTCAATCAAATAAAGGCGAGATAGAGATTATTATATGTTGTATTGTCTTTCAAGTCAAAAAAAAAAATTTAAAAATCAGTCTAATAGAGTTCTTGAAAGTAAGAATTAGTGTTGTATAGAGTTCTTGTAAGCATGTATAGTCTAATGTGTTTAGTGTCAAACAATGTTTTAAAAAAAATAAAAAAATGTGATTGGCCGCATTTTTGGTATAATCCAACGTTTAATGAGTTTATCAAGTTTGTGGGTGGGATTATTTTTCTCTCAAAATGATTTACGAATGAACTTCATGATCACATTCTATTGAGTTAGCAAAACATCAATTGGAAGATGGAGGAAACAGAGGAAGGAAATCACTCAACGACCTTTTGTCTACCACTTGCGACGGGCCACTTTATGATTTGGTCGCACATTTTTCAAAGTGTGCTTTCAATATTACTTTTTGGTTGTGGTGTGTTCGAGTGTATTCTTGTATTGTGTTATTTGTTGAATAAACCCTTGTTACAACATTTGGGAAAGAGGCATATTCAAAAGAATATGACTTTTTGGGGGTAGTGTAACACTCTGATTTTGTATGTTAACTTGGTAAATGTTTTACATACTGTTATAGCTCTTGGAATGAAAGCAAACATGTTAAGATACGTCTTGATCTTAAGAGAATGTGTTGCTAATTTGGATTCTTGCATACTGTGATTTATTGCATGGGACAGCAAATATTGTACTTGTGTGTTTGCTGATGTGACGACAGATTGTCGTATAATTGCTTGCTCTTGTGCTGATTGACAGCATACCCTGAATCAACTCCATTGATTCAAGTATGCTGAGGTCCTCTTGTGTTTTCTATGTTAATTCACACTTGAACTGGACTAGGATTATTATGAGCGTGCAGCGCCTGATTACAGGTGTGAATAGCTAGCACGAAAATGCCAACGACAGGGGTTCGATTCTTGAACCCTGTACTGTCGAATTCGGGACCTCGTGGGGCGAGAAACACCTGGACACGGGTGGCCTTGGCTCAATCCCGAAGGACGGAACGTCCCCGCTCTGCTGCGTTAACGTGAATGTTAGTAAGGGGCTGGAAGGAAGTTGTTAGTGTTAGTGGTTAGTGTGAATTAAACCTAAACTAACCCTAAGACCTAACATACATCCTACACTACTATCCTAAGTGGATTTTTAAATTACAAAAAAAAGAGGAAAAAATAAATCTAAATTCTAAAACCTAAGGTTTAACTAAGACCTAGGTCGAATGAGTTATGTAACCTAAACTAATCCTAAACTAAGGGGTACGCAGACCCTTGGGAAGAAAGGGATAAGGATGGGAAGGAGGCATTCATTGGAATTAAATGAACTGTCCCTTCGTGGACGGCGCCAGTTTTGGCGGGGCAGGTAAGGAATTTAGAGGCATCTATTTTGAAATAGAGCCAAATTCAGTTGCATGGAAAATTTGAAATTTAGAAGCTTGCCAACCCAAGTGGCGGTGGCGTGGAAAGTAAGGAAAAAGGCAAAGCCTTTAATGCATTAATGGTTTTTGGTCCTCGCGACCAGTTCGCCTTGGAAACAGCATGAGGAAAAATTGATTTTCATTTTTTTGGTTCGAGCCTTTTGTAAAGTTGCTCTGCATTTGGTTTTTCTGACCTGGTTCGGTCGAACCAGCTCTTGGCATTTGACATTTTGTGGAGATTTGGAGGCTGTTGTTAAGCCTGAAGAAGGAAGGAAGTGTTGGAGAGTTTGTGTAACATCCCCAATTTAAAACACCAGAACAAGGGAAAAAATTTTTTTAAAATAACGTTCTCTGTTATGAATTATAAAATTCAAACACACGTTCGAGATTTAGTAATTGTTCTCTGCCCAAACCACACAGTTTGGATCATACAATTTCTTTCAAAAACGAATGTTCCCTGTTCACATATTTACAATATGGAACACACATTCAATGCCATTCAATCTCATAACAGATTCTATATGCTGCTGTAAATGACTCGATGAACTGCCGATCTTCCATTTTCATGGCTCGGAGTTTCAACGATCCTTCATTTCATGACTCGGCAACAACCGATCCTTCATGTTTGTTTATGCATAGTATATTTTATATACTTGTTCTCATAACCTTCCCCTATTATCAAGTGATCCATTTAAGAAGCCTATCTAAATATCTCATTCTCGATATTCATCGACATCCCGCATCTTAAATTAAGTGATAAGGACAACGCAACCAGCAATTGCGATACTTTGGCCAAATATTTTCACATGCTTTGCATGATCATATTCTGAATGTGATACACATCTACGAATACGTCCTTCACTTCACTTCACCTCGTTATCTAGAATGGTCTTTCTGGTTCCTACCAGGTCCTCATTGTTTAAGTTCCGTTTTAAACTTTCGATACCGGCCCGATGTATGAGCGGGTATAGGAAGGCACTCCTGTAACTAAAGATACGCAGACATACGGTGTCGTTACCCCACGACTCCGTGTGTGAATTACTTTAGTATTCCGAGTCACTCCGTATACCGATCATACCCTATCCCCACCCCACTAAGATCTACACATTCAAACTATGTATTCTAAATGTTTTAATTCGGGAGGGCATTGCTTATATATGTCAGGCAATGAATATGTGTCGTCATGAAGACCCCGTCTTCATGAAGACACCTTGCTGTAGCTGGCGTATACCAATGTCCTGCAGAATTCTCCCAACGAGAATACACATCCTGCCCAAGTGACTTAGCCACGAGTTAATAGTTTAAGCAATTTTCAGCATCCACGCTGATCCCTTGATCCTCGTTTCCGTTGCAGTTGTATATAACTAAGAAGGACTAACTGTCCTTTAGTTCGTTATGTATCGTCTCCTTCGTACCGAAGGGTTACATTTCCTTACTTGGTCCATTTCTTAATCATTAGATTAAGCATTCCGTACCGACGGACATAATAAGTTTACCTACTAAACTTAACCAAGATGTTTCCAACTGCAACTTATTTCAGAATATTAACTTATTAGACGTCATTCAAACGAGGTCTAATCCTTGAGAAATGAATTCATTTATTTCCCTTCAACGTTACATAGTTAAGGATCATTAGTTATGAACATATGCATCCAATAACCTTTATTCTGAATTTTATCAAACGGGATCATTAATGAGGTTTGAAAACGAAGTTCAAATACTCCCAGTTTAAATTGATATTCCTTAGCTCCTAAGCTAATCCTGAATACCCTCTGATTATAAAATCATATTCCTTTTAATTTCTTTTTTTTTTTTTTTAATGTCAATTCAAAATTCATCTTTACCCAAGTATGAATTAATTGCATTATTCAACTTAAAGGTTGTATTTAAGTAAGAATAAATATCAGTTTCATTTCAACATCCATCCGAGGATTACGAAACAATTCCAAATTGAGAAGTAACATTTTATTCCCAATTTATATAACAATATCAAACTGATATAATTATTGAAAATATCACACTTGTAACTGTATTCAATATTTCAAGTCATAATTTGTACATTTGCCAATCCAACTGATTGGGTATAGTTTTTACAAAGTATTTATACAATTCATGGACAGAAGAATATATTTTCTTCTTTCACAATTCCTCAAAGAGGAATAAAAGCAACAGTTACAATTTAATTTACACCAAATCAAGAGGCATCGAAGAAAACGGCAAGTCTTCATTCTAATCAAATTCCATCTGCAAAATGAATTGCACGGGTCAGTTCAATGAACTGAGCACATTAAGCACTTATCCTTAAAATAAGATGCTTCAACTAACTGTTTCAATAAAAGAACCCTGCTTTTATGAAACAACAGCAAAACATCAATCTCGAAAAGCACAAAAGAGAGATCAGCATACCCACTAATTCATCAAAATATCATCACAACCAGCCAAGGGACTGCTGTCCCGTTTTCACATAATCATTGCAAGTATCAATTTACAGTATTTGCAAAGTTAGGAATACAAGTAGCTTGCTGCCTACATAGCATACAGTTATCTTTTCCACGCCTTTCATTAATAACAATTACAAGGAATGAAACTAACTGAAAATAAATCCATTACTTTCCTTTCCGTTCATGAAGCATGTTAATTTTAAGGCATTCAAGTACAACAAGAAAGCGAACAGCAATGCATATAGTAGCTCTCATCTTAAGCACTATAATTTTCTTCATTCACGAATTCCAGGTTCCTAACCAGACGAAAGAAGAAAGATCATTTTCCTAAAACATTAATTCATATCTCTATTTCTTTCCACATGACCGTCCTAACAGTGGAATCCAAACGAAGGACAAATCAAAATAACGATTCGAGTGAAACTTACAAAATCCACTCGAATTCACTTTACGCAGCAAAGAATAATTTCATTTATTTCCAGTTCATATGAATGCCAAACAGGTTAGTAAGACATTATATTTATCGTGGAGCAAACCATATCAATATATATATTAGGTATTTGCTATACTAGAAGATTCCCTACTTCTTACACTGTATAGCTAACCAACAACAATTTTGCAACCACATGAGTATGTATATTCATATAATCTTTTATACCTCTGAACACATATAGTTCTTAACGACAAGTTGTACATTGCTGTTACCTACAGCAAGATCGAGGCATATGCACAGTAAACTCCGATGTTACTTTCAGAGTTCCAAATATCAAAAAAAAAGAATTCATTCTCTATTATTTCATTAAGAACAATCATTGTCTTCGGAATGAAGTAAAAACATTCCATCACGTTTTTCTAAGCAAGACAACTCAATTGATTGACAGGATAACAAATGAAAACATTCTCATTGATAAGCAAGGAAAATGAAACGACCAAACGTGTCATCCTTTCTTTTCCCAAGACCATTCGTGTGCTTATAAAGAAAACAATATCGTATTCATAATAATCAACACAACAGAGAGAGAAAAGAAATTATTTTCTTTTCAAAAGAAGTTTCAGTATAACACGACCTTAAACTTCTCATACATCCTGTACCATCATAACACGAAGGACCATATGACAAGAGCATTATCACAGTGGTGAAAACAACCATACAGTCTACCGGTTCGGATATAAAACTCTAAACAGTGAATACCCATTCCATGAAGCTCAAAAGAAATGATATTCTTTTTAATTCCAAACAGCATACAGCAACAAAAGATCTCATTTCCGTCAATGAAACTTCAGTACAGAAACAAGTCAAGCCGTTCACACTGCCTTCAACATTTTATCTCAAAAATTCATGTGACAAAGACAATCACACAACAATAAAACAATTCGCACTGCCTGTACTGTTCTTATAAAACATCTATTTCATACACCATACTGTCAACAAACCCGCACGTCGAAGAAGTGTTTCCAACCAATCAATTACAAGGACGGATTAACCACAACAGCAAAGGGGACGACTGTACCCCGTTATTTCCAAAAATGACAGCAAGAAAGGAAGGAAACCCAAATCATAGCAATAAAACACGACTGTAATTCCATTTTTCTTTTCACAGGTAATAGCAGTTCCAAGCACAACATCAAGTAGGACGATTACACTATAAGGAATAGTTTATACAGCCTGTCCATTTCATACCACATGTACAGAAGAAGAAAATGTTTATTTCTTTCTACAACACGGTCAGCGACCACAACGGTAATTCCTATTCCAAACAAATTGAAGCAACCACAATTCAGGCCGAGCAACCAAGCCATTTCATATCATTTTCCAAGAAAAAGAAGGCAAGAATCAACAAATCCATTTCCAAATCAACTAAAAAAAACAATCAAGCAATCCCAACCCAAGAGCAGGGTTGTTTTAATGAAACATTTAAATCAAGCAAAGATTTTAAAGAGAAGGGCTTAACGTGCACGAGATATCTTTTTCGAGCTCGAAAACGCGTTGTTTGCTGCGTTTTCTTCCACAACGGCAACACAATATTCCCAAAGCCTCCCTTCCTTCTTCCGGCTTATCCACACCTCAAAACTTCCAAGAAAATGCCAAATGCAAGAGCGGGTTCGCTAAACCAAACCAAGAAACCAAATGCGAGCAATTTTGCAAAAAGCTCGAATCAACAAAAATGAGAATCAAAATTTCCTCACGCTGCTTCCAAGGCAAGCTGGTCGCGAGGACCAAAAACCTTTAATGCAATAAAGGCTTGCCTTTCTCCTCATTTTCCACGCCACCGCCACTTGGGTTGTGCAAGTCTCCAATTTTAAATTTTTCCATGCAAATGAGCTTAGCCAAGCTTCCAAACGATACCTCCATCTCCTACCTCCGTCCTTGCCAAATCGCGCGTCCCCCGAAGGGACAGTTCATAAATGCCAATGAATGCCTCCTAACCATCCTTATCCTTTTCTTCCCAAGGGTCTGCGTACCCCTTTAACTTAGGATTAGTTTTAGGTTACATAGTTCATTCGACCTAGGTCTTAGTTAGACCTTAGGTTTTAGGATTTAGATTTATTTTCCCCCTTTTTTTTTTTTATAATTTAAAAATCCACTAGGATAGTAGTGTAGGATGTATGTTAGGTTTTAGGGTTAGTTTAGGTTTAATTCACACTAACCACTAACACTAACAACTTCCTTCCAGCCCCTTGCTAACATCCATGCTAACGCAGAGCAGGACGTTCCGTCCTTCCGATTACATGCCAAGGCCACCCGTGTCCAGGCATTTCTCGCCCCACGAGGTCCCGAGTCGGCACAAGATGCGGGGTTCAAGAATCGAACCCACATGCCGTTGACATTTTTGTGCTAGCTTTGTTCACGCCTCGTAATCAGTATTGCACTCTTATAATAATCCTAGTCCAGTTCAAGTGTGAATTAACATAGAAAACACAAGAGGACCTCAGCTTACTTGAATCAATGGAATTGATTCTGGGTATGCTGTCAATCAAAGACAAGAGCAAGCAATTATACGACAACTGCATCGCCACATCAAAGAAGCACACAAGTACGTGTTATTGTCCCATGCAATAAATCACAGTATGCAAGAATCCAAATTTAGCAACACATTCTCTTAAGATCAAAACATATCTTAACATATTTGCTTTCATTCCAAAAGCTATAACAGTATGTAAAACATTCACCAAGTTAACATACAAAATCAGAGTATTACATTCTTCCCTCCTTAAAGTATCATCGTCCCGATGATCAGATTAACAAGTCAAGGAGTTCTTAGGACAAAGTTCAGTTATTGTCCTTTCCTTCATAAGTTCATACCAAAAACAGATTCTCTCTTAAAAACAACGTTTTAAGACAACTGTACAATAGACTAATAATTGTCTAAATTTGGTAAAATTTTCAGTTCTCTGAATTTCATATTCAATTAAACAGATGAGGAAAAGTAGATCTCATTTCTTCGAGATTCTCCCAAGTTGCACTTTCCTCGCTGAACTGGTCCCACTGGACCTTACATTGGTTCACTTCGCGATTTCTCAAGTACAACCGGCGAGTTCCCAACACTCGAATGGGCTTAACCATGATTATTCCTGGGTCTTGGACCTGCAAGGAATTCCAATTTAGCACATGTGATAAATCTGTCACGTATTTCTTAAGCAAAGAAATATGAAAAACATCATGCATTTGAGACAAAGCAGGAGGTAATGCTAGACGATAAGCTACAGGGTTGATTATTTCAATAATTTCAAAAGGTCCCACGTAACGTGGTGACAACTTAAGCACCTTGCCAAAGTTATGGAGCTCTTTTTCGGCTTCACCCGAAGAAAGACCTTCTCTCCAAGTTTATAATGCCTGTCAACCCGCTTCAAGTCTGCATAGCTCTTCTGCCTATTGGCAGCCTCCTTTAGATGTTCCCGAATCATTTTGATTTGCTGTTCCATTTCCATAAGGATTTCTGGCCCAATTACCTCTCTGTCCTCAACGCTGTCCCAGCTGACAGGGGTTCTGCATTTTCTTCCATACAATGCTTCAAAGGGCGCCATTTTTAAAGAGGCATGATAGGTGTTATTGTAAGCAAATTCTACCAGCGGAAGGTATTCCTCCCATTTATACTGCTGGTCCATACAATACATCCTCAGCATGTCCTCTAAAACTTGATTAACTCTCTCAGTCTGTCCATCCGTTTCTGGATGATATGCAGAACTGAAGTTTAATTTAGTTCCCAAGGCTGCATTAAGCGTTTGCCAAAACCTTGATGTCATCCTCGGATCTCTGTCCGATATGATTAATTCCGGTATTCCATGCAACCTGAAGATTTCATGTACAAATCTTCTTGCTAAAACTGGTGCATCGTCCTTTAAATTACCAGCAATGAAGTGTGCCACTTTGGTCAATTTGTCGACTACAACCAGGATAATGTCATGTTTATTTCTTGACATAGGCAATCCTTGAACGAAATCCATCGTTATCACTTGCCACTTATACTGCGGAATGCTATGGGGATACAATAATCCAGAAGGGTGCATATGTTCCGCTTTAACACGCTGACATTCCAAGCAGTGTGTTACAAACTCTACCACATCCTTTTTCATTCCCTTCCAAAAATATTGCTGCTTAAGATCAGCAAGCATTTTTGTGATGCCAGGGTGTCCAGAAAAAGGTGAATTATGGAATTCAGTGAGCAATTTCCCTCTTAAGTCATTGGCCACAGGTACATATACCCGGTTTTCAAATCTCAGAATTCCTTCGTTATCAAAACGAAATCCCTTATACCTGCTGTCCTGCGGGTCTGCAGCAAGTGCTGATTTGACTTGCTGAAAATAGGGATCTGATTCTAAGGCATCTTTTACCTCATCCTTGAACTGAGTTCTTAACGTTATAAGAGCAGAGATATGCTTCCTTCGACTCAGAGCATCTGCTACTCTATTTTCCTTGCCCTTAATGTAGCTTATATCAAAATCATACTGAGACAGAAATTCTAACCATCTTCGTTGCCTTGCATTCAGATTTGGCTGAGTAAAAATATACTTCAGCCCCAGGTGGTCTGTTTTTAATTCAAAGGGCTTGCCAAGAAGGTAATGCCTCCATATTTGAAGCGCATGTACTATGGCAGCGAGTTCAAGATCGTGTGGAGCATAGTTCTGTTCATGTAACTTAAGCTTTCTGCTTTCATAAGCGATAACATGGTTATTCTGTAACAAAATACCCCCAAGGCCTTCTCCTGAGGCGTCCGTTACAACCATAAAATCTCCATTTGGATCAGGTACAGTCAAAATAGGTGCTTTGTAGTTAAGCTTTGCTCCTTTAACTTTTTAAAGGCGAGATTCACATTTGTCTGTCAATCGAGACAAATTTCTTTTCTTTCTTCTCGCAAAGTGATTGGGGCAATTTTTGAAAAGTCCTTAACGAACTTTCTATAATATCCAAATGCCCATGAAGCTCCTTACTTCCCGTGCGTTCTTAGGTGCGAGCCACTCGCTTATAGCCGTGATCTTTGAAGGGTCAACACTATCCGTCTTTGCTTATAACGTGTCCCAAATAATGCACCTCTGCATTATAAAAGGAACATTTGGACAGATTTTCCATACAACTTCCTCTTTCTTAAGATTTCCAGCACTATCCTGAGATGTTCTTGGTGCTCTTCGACATTTTTAGAGTATATAAGAATGTCGTCTAAGAATCTGAGCACAAACTTGTCTAAGTATTCTTGAAAAATGTTATTCATTAGATTCATGAAGGCGGCAGGTGCATTAGTCAGCCCAAAAGGCAACACCGTGAACTCATAGTGCCCATACCTCGTTCTAAAAGTTGTTTTATGAATATCTTCCTCTTTTATTCTTAGCTGATGGTACCCTGACCGCAGGTCTATTTTTGAATAGACTGATGCTCCTCGCATCTGATCAAACAGATCATCGATTCTTGGAAGTGGGTATCGATTTTTAATGGTTGCTTTATTCAGCATTCTGTAATCAATGCACAGCCTCAAGGTGCCATCCTTTTTCTTTACGAAAATTACCGGCGCTCCCCAAGGTGAGACGCTCGGTCTGATCAGCCCCTTAGTCAAAAGTTCTTGTAACTGAGCCTTCAGTTCTACCAGCTCAATGGTAGTCATTCTATAAGGTGCCTTAGATATGGGTTCCGTTCCTGGTTTGATCTCTATAGCGAAGTCAAACTCACGTTTGGGCGGAAGACCCGGTAATTCCTCCGGAAACACATCACGGAAATCCCTCAACAATGGATACTTTTCCATGAAATCATTATCTTCTATTTCATTTTCTGTCATTTTTACCGCATACAAAGTGCAGCCTCTGTTTTTAGCCCTCTTTAGTTGCATAGCCGTCAGTTTCCTAACTGCAACTTCCCGTTTTACACCTTGAATGACTGCTGCTTTCCGCAGATCATCAAGGCAACAGATTTGTTTTTCATAACAGTCAACCTTTGCCTTATGTTCAGCCAACCAGTTAACTCCAATAATGATATCATATGATCCTAGAGGAGTGACATACAAGTCAACTTCGGTGGAGAACCCAGGCAGGTCAAGAATTGCCCCAAAAAGGCACATTTCAACTGTGTGGACAGCATTATTCCCATAATGCACTGTCCATGTTTTATCCATTCTCGCAGCCTTTCTTTTTAATTTCATAGCAAGTTTAGCAGAAATAAAACATTCTGTAGCTCCAGTATCAAAAAGTACAACTACAGGTTTACCGAATAGCTTACCAGTAACTTCTATGGGCGTCACTTGCTTTTCACATGCGGTTAGACAACTGCTGCAAAGATGTATCCTATCTTTGCTGTCGCGATCATCCTTCTTCAGAGGACAGTGATTCGCATAGTGGTCCTTTCCACAGTTGAAGCATCCTCCAGCTGGCCCTTTTCTAGGTTCAAATTTGTTACCAGCCTTAAAGTTATCGTTCTGGCTTCCATAGGACTTCTGTCCAATGCCATTAACTTTTGGAAAGCTATTCCGCACACTATTTACAGATGTGTTCATCACAGGTTTCTTGTTGTTATCTACAACAATTTTATTTTTCACACCAAACCTTTTCCAAGGTCCCTTTTTGGTGCAAGAGACGAAGAAGGATTGGGAATCTTCTTCCTTATCTCTTCCCCGAGCGGAGATTGCTCTCAATTTCTGTTCTTGTCTGATTGCCTTTTCAACAACTCCATCCATGGTGGTTGGGCCGTGGACATCCACTTCGCCACCAATGATGGGATTCAGTCCCATTATGAATTTCCGTATTCTGAACTTCTCGTCGACTGCATGCGGCACATACTTAAGGAGTTTAGTAAACCCTTCCCAGATTCCGTCACCGATGCCTTCCTTGCGACCAGTTCAGAAATTCAGTCATTTTCCTATCAAAATAGAGTTGAGGCAGCCATCTTTGCCTAAAATATCCCTTAAATTGATCCCAAGTTATGTCTGATTCGACAATATTCAGCTCAACCTTACGGTTGTCCCACCAGGATGATGCTTCATGAGAAAGCTGATATGCTCCCCATATCGCTTTAGTCTCTTCAGAGAAGTTTCTTATTGCAAAGTATTTCTCCATTTCACTGAGCCAGTTTTCAGCTCCGTCCCCAAGAGTTGTTCCATCAAACTTTGGAGGACTTATTCTCTTTATATCATTTGTAAGTTCAGCTGCTAATCTTGCCCTTTTATTTTCAGGGGGATTAGGAGCAATTATATTATTATCATCAACACCCGGATTCCCTCCGTTGATGTTGTCCACAGGAGGTAGCTGATCATTTATTTCAGCTTCATTCACCTCCTCTTCATTGCCCATTATTTGCTTTGTTCGATGCATCAAACGATCCTCAGTCAAGTAGAGGGCAGCAAGGATTTCATCCGCTTTTTGGGGCGATTCTTTGCTTCTCCACCTACGGGTTATTCGCAGCATTCCCTCTTGTCCGACCATTTTCTACATTCAATAAGAAAATGTAAACTTTATTAATAACGTGGACTCATTAGGTCCAAGAGCTGCAACATTCAGCTCTGATACCAAGATGTAACATCCCCAATTTAAAACACGAGAACAAGGGAAAAAAATTTTTTTTTTAAAATAACGTTCTCTGTTATGAATTATAAAATTCAAACACACGTTCGAGATTTAGTAATTGTTCTCTGCCCAAACCACACAGTTTGGATCATACAATTTCTTTCAAAAACGAATGTTCCCTGTTCACATATTTACAATATGGAACACACATTCAATGCCATTCAATCTCATAACAGATTCTATATGCTGCTGTAAATGACTCGATGAACTGCCGATCTTCCATTTTCATGGCTCGGAGTTTCAACGATCCTTCATTTCATGACTCGGCAACAACCGATCCTTCATGTCTGTTTATGCATAGTATATTTTATATACTTGTTCTCATAACCTTCCCCGGTTATCGAAGTGATCCATTTAAGAAGCCTATCTGAATATCTGTTACTGATATTCATCTGACATCCTGCATCTTAAATTAAGTGATAAGGACAACGCAACCAGCAATTGCGATACTTTGGCCAAAGATTTTCACATGCTTTGCATGATCATATTCCTGAATGTGATACACATCTACGGAATACGTCCTTCACTTCACTTCACCTGTTATCTAGAATGGTCTTTCCTGGTTCCTACCAGTCCTCATTGTTTAAGTTCCGTTTTAAACTTTCGATACCAGCCAGTAATATGAGCGGGTATAGGAAGGCACTCCTGGTAACTAAAGATACGCAGACATACGGTGTCGTTACCCCACGACTCCGTGTGTCTGATTACCTTTAGTATTCCGGAGTCACTCCGTATACCAGATCATACCCTATCCCCACCCCAGCTAAGATCTACACATTCAGCCTATGTATTCTAAATGTTTTAATTCGGGAGGGCATTGCTATATGTCAGCTGCAACAATGTGTCGTCATGAAGACCCCGTCTTCATGAAGACACCTTGCTGTAGCTGGCGTATACCAATGTCCTGCAGAATTCTCCCAACGAGAATACACATCCTGCCCAAGTGACTTAGCCACGAGTTAATAGTTTAAGCAATTTTCAGCATCCACGCCGATCCTCGATCCTCGTTTCACAGCATTGTATATAACTAAGAAGGACTAACTGTCCTTTAGTTCGTTATGTATCGTCTCCTTCGTGCCAAGGGTTACATTTCCTTACTTGGTCCATTTCTTAATCATTAGATTAAGCATTCCGTCATCGACGGATAATAAGTTTACCTACTAAACTTAACCAAGATGTTTCAACTCGCAACTTATTTCGAATATTAACTTATTAGGCGTCATTCAAACGAGGTCTAATCCTTGAGAAATGAATTCATTTATTTCCTTCAACGTTACATAGTTAAGGATCATTAGTTATGAACAAATGCATCCAATAACCTTTATTCTCGAATTTTATCAAACGGGATCATTAATGAGGTTTGAAAACGAAGTTCAAATACTCCTGTTTAAATTGATATTCCTTAGCTCTAAGCTAATCCCGAATACCCTCTCGATTATAAAATCATATTCCTTTTAATTTCTTTTTTTTTTTTCTTTTTAATGTCAATTCAAAATTCATTTTTACCCAAGTATGAATTAATTGCATTATTCAACTTAAAGGTTGTATTTAAGTAAGAATAAATATCGAGTTTCATTTCAACATCCATCCGAGGATTACGAAACAATTCCAAATTGAGAAGTAACATTTTATTCCCAATTTATATAACAATATCAAACTGATATAATTATTGAAAATATCACACTTGTAACTGTATTCAATATTTCAAGTCATAATTTGTACATTTGCCAATCCAACTGATTGGGTATAGTTTTTACAAAGTATTTATACAATTCATGGACAGAAGAATATATTTTCTTCTTTCACAATTCCTCAAAGAGGAATAAAAGCAACAGTTACAATTTAATTTACACCAAATCAAGAGGCATCAGAAGACAGCCAAGTCTTCATTCTAATCAAATTTCATCTGCAAAATGAATTGCACGGGTCAGTTCAATGAACTGAGCACATTAAGCACTTATCCTTAAAATAAGATGCTTCAACTAACTTTCAATAAAAGAACCTGCTTTTATGAAACAACAACAAAACATCAATCTCGAAAAGCACAAAAGAGAGATCAGCATACCCACTAATTCATCAAAATATCATCACACCAGCCAAGGGACTTGCTCCCGTTTTCACATAATCATTGCAAGTATCAATTTACAGTATTTGCAAAGTTAGGAATACAAGTAGCTTGCTGCCTACATAGCATACAGTTATCTTTTCCACGCCTTTCATTAATAACAATTGCAAGGAATGAAACTAACTGAAAATAAATCCATTACTTTCCTTTCCGTTCATGAAGCATGTTAATTTTAAGGCATTCAAGTACAACAAGAAAGCGAACAGCAATGCATATAGTAGCTCTCATCTTAAGCACTATAATTTTCTTCATTCACGAATTCCAGGTTCCTAACCGGACGAAAGAAGAAAGATCATTTTCCTAAAACATTAATTCATATCTCTATTTCTTTCCACATGACCGTCCTAACAGTGGAATCCAAACGAAGGACAAATCAAAATAACAGTTCAGAGTGAAACTTACAAAATCCACTCGGAATTCACTTTACAAAGAAGAATAATTTCATTTATTTCAGAGTTCATATGAATGCCAAACAGTTAGTAAGACATTATATTTATCTTGGAGCAAACCATATCAATATATATATTAGGTATTTGCTATACTAGAAGATTCCTACTTCTTACAATCGTATAGCTAACCAACAACAATTTTGCAACCACATGAGTATGTATATTCATATAATCTTTTATACCTCTGAACACATATAGTTCTTAACGACAAGTTGTACATTGCTGTTACCTACAGCAAGATCGAGGCATATGCACAGTAAACTCCGATGTTACTTTCAGAGTTCCAAATATCAAAAAAAAAAAAAGAATTCATTCTCTATTATTTCATTAAGAACAATCATTGTCTTCGGAATGAAGTAAAAACATTCCATCACGTTTTTCTAAGCAAGACAACTCAATTCAGACAGATAACAGCGAAAACGTTCTCATTGATAAGCAAGGAAAATGAACAGCCAAACGTGTCATCCTTTCTTTTCCCAAGACCATTCGTGTGCTTATAAAGAAAACAATATCGTATTCATAATAATCAACACAACAGAGAGAGAAAAGAAATTATTTTCTTTTCAAAAGAAGTTTCAGTATAACACGACCTTAAACTTCTCATACATCCTGTACCATCATAACACGAAGGACCATATGACAAGAGCATTATCACAGTGGTGAAAACAACCATACAGTCTACCGGTTCGGATATAAAACTCTAAACAGTGAATACCCATTCCATGAAGCTCAAAAGAAATGATATTCTTTTTAATTCCAAACAGCATACAGCAACAAAAGATCTCATTTCCGTCAATGAAACTTCATTACAGAAACAAGTCAAGCCGTTCACACTGCCTTCAACATTTTATCTCAAAAATTCATGTGACAAAGACAATCACACAACAATAAAACAATTCGCACTGCCTGTACTGTTCTTATAAAACATCTATTTCATACACCATAACTGTCACAACAAACCCGCATGTCGAAGAAGTGTTTCCAACCAATCAATTTCAAGGACGGATTAACCACAACAAAGAGGGGACGATCAGTACTTCGTTATTTCCAAAAATGACAAAAGAAAGGAAGGAAACCCAAATCATAGCAATAAAATCACGACTGTAATTCCATTTTTCTTTTCACAGGTAATAGCAGTTCCAAGCACAACATCAAGTAGGACGATTACACTATAAGGAATAGTTTATACAGCCTGTCCATTTCATACCACATGTACAGAAGAAGAAAATGTTTATTTCTTTCTACAACACGGTCAGCGACCACAACGGTAATTCCTATTCCAAACAAATTGAAGCAACCACAATTCAGGCCGAGCAACCAAGCCATTTCATATCATTTTCCAAGAAAAAGAAGGCAAGAATCAACAAATCCATTTCCAAATCAACTAAAAAAAACAATCAAGCAATCCCAACCCAAGAGCAGGGTTGTTTTAATGAAACATTTAAATCAAGCAAAGATTTTAAAGAGAAGGGCTTAACGTGCCTGAGATATCTTTTTCAGAGCTCGAAGAAAACGTTGTTTGCCGCGTTTTTCTTCCACAACGGCAACACAATATTCCCAGCACTCCCTTCCTTCTTCTGGCTTATCCACAGCCTCAAAACTTCCAAGAAAATGCCAAATGCAAGAGCGGGTTCGGCTAAACCAAACCAAGAAACCAAATGCAGAGCAATTTTGCAAAAAGCTCGAATCAACAAAAATGAGAATCAAAATTTCCTCACGCTGCTTCCAAGGCAAGCTGGTCGCGAGGACCAAAAACCTTTAATGCAATAAAGGCTTGCCTTTCTCCTCATTTTCCACGCCACCGCCACTTGGGTTGGCAAGTCTCCAATTTTAAATTTTTCCATGCAAATGAGCTTAGCCAAGCTTCCAAACGGATACCTCCATCTCCTACCTGTCCCGCCAAAACTGGCGCCGTCCCCGAAGGGACAGTTCATAAATGCCAATGAATGCCTCCTAACCATCCTTATCCTTTTCTTCCCAAGGGTCTGCGTACCCCTTTAACTTAGGATTAGTTTTAGGTTACATAGTTCATTCGACCTAGGTCTTAGTTAGACCTTAGGTTTTAGGATTTAGATTTATTTTTCCCCCTTTTTTTTATAATTTAAAAATCCACTAGGATAGTAGTGTAGGATGTATGTTAGGTTTTAGGGTTAGTTTAGGTTTAATTCACACTAACCACTAACACTAACAACTTCCTTCCAGCCCCTTGCTAACATCCATGCTAACGCAGAGCAGGACGTTCCGTCCTTCCGATTACATGCCAAGGCCACCCGTGTCCAGGCATTTCTCGCCCCACGAGGTCCCGAATTCGACAGTACAGGGTTCAAGAATCGAACCCCTGTCGTTGACATTTTCGTGCTAGCTGTTCACGTCTGTAATCAGGCGCTGCACTCTTATAATAATCCTAGTCCAGTTCAAGTGTGAATTAACATAGAAAACACAAGAGGACCTCAGCTTACTTGAATCAATGGAATTGATTCTGGGTATGCTGTCAATCAGCACAAGAGCAAGCAATTATACGACAATCTGTCGCCACATCAGCAAGCACACAAGTACAGTGTTCGCTGTCCCATGCAATAAATCACAGTATGCAAGAATCCAAATTTAGCAACACATTCTCTTAAGATCAAAACATATCTTAACATATTTGCTTTCATTCCAAAAGCTATAACAGTATGTAAAACATTCACCAAGTTAACATACAAAATCAGAGTATTACGGTTTGTCTTTGTTGCTGTGGAAGGAAAAACACGGCAAACAACGTTTTCTTCGAGCTCTGGAAAAGAGGTTTCAGGCATGTTAAGCCCTTCTCTTTAAAATCTTTGCTTTGATTAAATGTTTCATTAAAACAACCCTGCTCTTGGGTTGGGATTGCTTGATTGTTGTTGAGTTGATTTGGAAATGGATTTTGTTGGTTCTTGCTCCTTTTCTTTGGAAAATGATAAAAAGATTTGCTTTTGGTTGCTCGGCCTTGATCTGTCCTTGCTCGAGTCATGTTGGAAATGATTTACAGTATTGGTTGTTGACTGTATAAATGGTTTGAAATGGATATTCCCTTGACTGTTCATGTTGCTCGAAATTGGAATAGGCTGTGCAATCGCTCCTTATAGTGAAATTGTTTCTTTAAGTATAATCTTTTCTTGCTGTCATATTAAGAACTGTCCTTGCATGTAAACAAAAGAGTGAAGTGGAGATACCGCCGTGTATATTTCTATGAATTGGGTTTGTCGACCCTTGCTGTCTTTTCTTTCGGAAAGGTTAAGAAAATTGTTTCTCCGTTGATGTGTTAAACTGTTTTGTTCTTCTCGAATGGATTTACCTCCATGAGGTGCTGGTTATGGGTATTTTATGGAAATTTTAATTGGTTATTCTTGTGGAATGGAAGGTAAACTGTACAGGTTACTTGAGTTGTTTTTGGCATTGAAACTATACGTCCTTTTGCTGATGGACTAAAATAAAAGAAGCATTAGTGTTTGAAATTGTTTCTTATTGAAAGTTTCAAGGATATAGATCCTTTCCCTTCTCCAGTTTTGGGATTTTGGATGGAAGTGGCATTCGGGTTTACTGTGAGTAATTGAACTCGAACCATAGGAAGTTTAAGCAATAATGTCATTGCTGTACCTTTTCTTGAGTAGAAACTAAGCGAATACGTATTGGGTATTCGCGAAATAGGGAAAAAGGATAACTGTTTTTCCTTCTTAAAGTTATCTCTGGATTTCATTTCTTCTGATTGAAAGAATAAGGTGGTTTCACTGTGTTATATAAATGCTGGTTGGTCTTCTTATGCGAACTGCTGACACAGTTTCCACTTGATTGAATTCTATGCAAAGAATGATTATATTTTTATATAAAAAAAAAAATTTGGGATCTAATTTGTTTTCTGAGTTTGCTCTGGCTGTACTGAGCTCGTGCAATTAACACCTGGTTCGGGTTTGCTCTTATAGAAGTATGGACAGTTGAATATGAGTTGTTTGGGGTATTGGAATGAACGGTACAGGCCTTGAGAGTTTGTTTTCAATAAGAACGACTGTTCTGTTATACTTATAATGAGCTGTCTTGTTTGAGATGAACACGGATTAGGTGTTTGATTTCGTCTTGAACAAATGGTGTTTCATAGTGGAATTTAAAGAGAATGAATTCTTTTCCTGCCTGCTGTTTTATCCTGATGAAATTCATCGTCATGAGAATAATGGATTGCTGTAGGTAACAGTGATGAATAAATGTTATTCTGAACGGGGAACGTTACTAGAATTAGATCATTATGTGAATAATTGACTGCATGATTGAAATCTGTTTCTGTTTAAGTATGCAGCGAAAGAAATACGATTTTCTTTATTATGGCAATTATATGGTATGTAACCTTATATTGTTTGATCTCGGATGTACCTAATGTTGTACTAATATGTTTTGGATCCTTAAAGGAGTCTGATTCCAATGAAGTATGGATATGAATGGTGAATTCTTTCCTGTCTTCGTTTAAAGCTGATTATTTATGAAATTATTCATGCTCCCGGAAAGTGAATTCCGAGTGGATTTTGTAAGTTTCACTCTGAACTGTTATTTTGATTTGTCTTTCGTATGGATTTCACTGTTAGGACAGTCATGTGGAAAGAAATAGAGATATGAATGAATGTTGTAGAAAAATGATCTTTCTTCTTTCATTCAGTTAGAAATCTGGAATTCGTGAATGATGAATTTTTATAGTGCTTAGATGGGAGCTACTATATGCATTGCTGTTCGCTTTCTTGTTTGTACTTGAATGCTTTAAATTTAACATGCTTCATGAACGGAAAGGAAAGTAATGGATTTATATTCAGTTAGTTTCATCCTTTACATTGTTATTAATGAAAGGCGTGGAAAGGATAACTGTATGCTATATAGGCAGCAAACTACTTGTATTCCTAACGTTACAAATATTGTAAATTGCTACTTGCAATGATTATGTGGAAACGGGACAGCAGTCCCTTGGCTGATTGTGATGATATTTTTCTGATAGTTCAGTTGTTATGCTGATCTCTCCTTTGTGCCTATTTTGAGATTGATGTTTCTTTGCGTTTCATAAAAGCAGGGTTCTTTTATTGAAACAGTTAGTTGAAGCATCTTATTTTAAGGATAAGTGCTTAATGTGCTCAGTTCATTGAACTGACCCGTGCAATTCATTTTGCAGATGGAATTTGATTAGAATGAAGACTTGGCTGTCTTCTGATGCATCTTGATTAGATGTAAATTAAATTGTAACTGTTGCTTTCATTCCTCTTTGAGGAATTGTGAACGAAGAAAATGTATTCTTCTGTCCATGAGTTGTATGGATGCTTTGTAAAAACTATACCCAATCAGCTGGATTGGCAAATGTACAAATTATGACTTACAATATTGAATACAGTTACAAGTGTGATATTTTCAATAATTATATCAGTTGATATTGTTGTTTAAATTGGAAATATGATGTTATTTCCTGAGTTGGAATTGTTTCATTATCCTTGGATGGATGTTGAATTGAAACTGATATCTATTCTTACTTAAATACAACTTTTAAGTTGAACAATGCAATTAGTTCATACTTGGGTAAAGATGAATTTTTAATTGACATTAAAAAGGATTAAGAAGAATATGATTTCATAATCAGAGGGTATTCAGGATTAGCTTAGGAGCTAAGGAATATCAATTTAAATTTGGAGTATTCGAACTTCGTTTTCGAACTCCATCATTGATCCCGTTTGATAAAATTCAGATTAAAGGATATAGGATACATATATCCATAACTAATGATCCTTAACTATATAATGTTAAGGGGAACAAATGAATTCATTTCTCGAAGATTAGACCTCGTTTGAATGACGTCTAATAAGTTAATATTCTGAAATTAGTTGCAGTTGGAAACATCTTGGCTAAGTTTAATAGGTTAAACTTATTACGTCCGTTGGTACGGGCTGCTTAATCCAATGATTAAGAAATGAACCAAGTAAGGAAATGTAGCCCTTCGATACGAAGGAGACGATACTTGGCAAACTAATGGACAGTTTAGTCCCTCTTAGTTATATCTGCAACGGAAACGAGGATCAAGGGATCAGCGTGGATGCTGAAAATTGCTTAAACTATTAACTCATGGCTAAGTCACTTGGCGGGATGTGTATTCTCGATGGGAGGATTACCGGACATTGGCATACGCCGGCTCTACAAAGAAGGTGTCTTCATGAAGACGGGGTCTTCATGACGACACAATGTTGCAGCTGACATATAGCAATGCCCTCCCGAATTAAAACATTTAGAATACATAGGCTGAATGTGTAGATCTTAGCTGGGGTGGAGATAGGGTATGATCTGGTATACGGAGTGACTCCGGAATACTAAAGATAATCAGACACACGGAGTCGTGGGGTAACGACACCGTATGTCTGCGTATCTTTAGTTACCAGGAGTGCCTTCCTATACCCGTTCATATTACTAGTTGGAATTGAAAATTTAAAACTGAACTTAAACGATGAGGACTGGTAGGAACCAGGAAAGACCATTCTAGATAACAGGTGAAGTGAAGTGAAGGACGTATTCCGTAGATGTGTATCACATCCAGGAATATGATCATGCAAAGCATGTGAAAATCTTTGGCCAAAGTATCGCAATTGCTGGTTGCGTTGTCCTTATCACTTAATTTAAGATGCAGGATGTCAGATGAATATCAGTAACAGATATTCAGATAGGCTTCTTAAATGGATCACTTCGATAACCGGGGAAGGTTATGAGAACAAGTATATAAAATATACTATGCATAAACAAACATGAAGGATCGGTTGTTGCCGAGTCATGTACATGAAGGATCGGTTGTTGCCGAGTCATGAAATGAAGGATCGTTGAAACTCCGAGCCATGAAAATGGAAGGATCGGCAGTTCATCGAGTCATTTACAGCAGCATATAGAATCTGTTATAAGATTGAATGGCATTGAATGTGTGTTCCATATTGTAAATATGTGAACAGGGAACATTCGTTTTAAAAAGAAATTGTATGATCCAAACTGTGTTGTTTGGGCAGAGAACAATTATTAAATCTTGAACGTGTGTTTGAATTTTATAATTCATAACAGAGAACGTTATATATAAAAAAAAAAATTCCCTTGTTCTGGTGTTTTAAATTGAGGATGTTACGGTAGGAGAGAGGTTTCAGGTTAACTGAAAATGATTTGTTGTCTAGATAGTTTAGGAGCTCTAGGAATGCATGCATTTGAAAATTCGAGAGTTCGAGGAAGGGGATCGAGAACTATCCTACAAAATTTGGCTTGGGAGCTACGCCTTAACAAGGGTGATGAGACAACTTGATGGAATTGTACCTAGTTTAAGTAGTGTTTTCAAAAAGATTTTTGACTTCTTAAGAATATGGAATAATATTGTGTACATTATATTATTATGGGTGAGTTGTAATAATAACTCATATATATACATATACATGAGAATAAATCGAAGTTATTGTTAGTAGTTAGAATAAAACAGTGTGAGTTATGTGTCCATTGAACCAATTCACTTTATTAGGCTTTCTAGAGATTATATAGGATATATGTGAGAAATTTAGTCATTGTAGGAGAGATGCATGGAGAGCTATTTGTGGGGTTTGTTAATAGGATGAAATCCTCATTTATAGAGCTACATTCATATATAAATGTAATTGTTTTAAATCAATATAACAAAGGTCCGAGAGTGTTTTTATTGTGAAGTCGAACCAAATTTATAAAGTTCTCACATACAATCAAATTAGTTGACGTCATATATATTTCAATATATATTCCTATACCAAATCTAACAATCTATTACCAACTTTTATCAACATTCTCAATCCTTTTTCCCAAATGGCATCGGTATTACCAAGTTTAGAAATTTGGGTTTTGTTCGATTGGAAAGATACCTCAACCACGATAGCTTCCATGTAGTTATTTGGCCTCAATAGCCTTGCATAATTATTCAAACTTCATAGCCCCTTGCATTTTTATTTCGCCTCAATAGCTCTGTGTAATTATTTGGCCATAATAAGTCTTTTTCCACAACGCACAAGTTAGAAAATCTCCAAATTATCAATATCTTCATATTGATGAGCATTTTGTGTGACATCTTCCTTGATTAAGGTCACCTTTCTATGAGCAATTTGTCGCATGGCCTCCCAATAGTAGTCATCTCTCCAAGGGTAAATCAAAAGTATAAGCTTATGTGTGCCTTCTTAAGTCTCAATTTAAGTATGCACGATCTATTAATTTAATATGATTTTATTTTTTAAGTTGAGTTTTGTTTGTTTGTGTGGTATCAAAGCTCGATATGTGTGGTATCGAGATAGGTTGTATAAAAAGTTGGTTAGAAATAATAGTGAGCATATGTTTCTTCATCACTTGATCTGGAGGAAAATTCGGAAGACAAAAGTTCCCTAAATCTCCCGGATCGCTACCATGCATAATTTAACTCAGAGCTTTACTGCCGACTACAAGAATGTGGAAAACGGAGCTCATATGTGAAAGTTGTGGCTAGTTAAAGTTTGGTCACGATTCGGACTCGGGAGAGTCAATCGTCAATCGACAGTGAAGTGGAAAAAGTGAAAATTGGGCGTAGGTGGTAATTTTAGGTTTGGACCTCTAGTCTTCGATGCTTGATATTTTCATTTTTCTAACATCATGAAAAATGTTGGCAACATGGTGGGTCCTCATGCCACCGGGCTACCACATCATTGGTCTACATTGCCACATCAACCAAATTAGACGAGGAAAGTAACCGAGTTATCATCGAGTTTCCCAACTGAGCTAGGGTGGCTAGTTGAACCAAATCGATTGAGTTATGCATATGTTAGCTACACAATCAACTCGGCGATCCATTCGATGAGCTAGTTTATATGTGTTGGTAAGAAAAAGTAGTTAAAATATGGCCGCAACAATGCAATCAATGGAGCAGATAAGCCTTATAAAGGCTTAGCTTATCGTGATCCCCATGCATGTGGGATAATCCACATAGATGTGGATAAGCCAAAGACTTGGGACCGACATGCAATGTGGAGTGTGGCAGATCGAGGTGAGGTAATTTGGTAGCAACGGGGGACGTGGATAGGAGGACCTGTACGAGGGTGGGCATTCCTGACGTGGCACAACAGTATGCAGTCAGGGTGAAGCACATAGACGGGTCGACATGACTGCGGGAAACAACACAACAAAGTCAGAAAAAGGTAAAGTTGGGGGAGTTGAACTGATGACCTCCCCTATTCATAAGGCCCAATCAACCCGCTTAGCTCGACGGGTTGGTAAAGGATTGGGAGATAATGCATTTATGCCCGAAATGTGTCCCGCCCAAGGCTATAAAAGCCTTCTCTCCTCCACACAACAAAAAGTTATTTTATCCATTCAAAAGAAAGCTTGAGGAGGCTTAAGGGGAGAATAGATGGAGTATTATGAGGCCTTAGAAAAAATTATAAAGGCCATTTTTGGAGAAAATGTATAAGTCCTATATTGTATTATTATAGGCATTATTTATTGAAGAATATGTAGAGGAGTCTTAGGAAATGGATAAGGCCCTATTTGCATATTGAAGGCCTATATTACTATATGAATTATGGAGAGATAATTCTTGTATTATTTGTTATAGGCAAGATGAAATTAAGTCCTATTATTATTATAGGCACATGTAAGAATTTTGGGCGTTATTATTTATTAACTCACCCTCGGTGTAAAGGCCAAACTAACGTCTTATTCTCATGTTGGATCCCGAAGATACCATGGAGCCGAGGGACATGAAGAAACACTAGAGAAACACTTGAATCTCATATCCTTAATGCGTTGGGCGTATCGTCGATCGTTTCTTATGGAGGAGGTTCATTATTTACTATTGAGCTTGTTGGTAACACTGGACCAATTTGACTCTGGGAAGAGGCTTATTTCTTTCATGCAATAGAGTGAAGGAGGTCATCATCAAAAACAAACATCAGATCAATCATAGCTCTACATATCATGTAGTTTCCCTTGGACTAGTTTGGATTTTTGGAATCAACTCGGGGTTGGGAGCGTGTGTTGTAGCAAAAAGTGAAGGAGGATCATTGTTGTCTGCTAATATCTGGAGACTTAGCACCATGCAGAGGTTATTTTTCCATTAGCAAAGGTGTTGATTTAATCTTTGGATATCAAATCGGGAAGTAATGTGAAATCTTGTAGTTTCCCTTGGAGCAGTTCGGATTCTGCAGAATCGGCTCGAGTAGCCGGAGCTACATTGTAGCCCCGTACTTTCCAATACCAATATGGATCCGAGAGGATCAACCTGGAACACCGGGTTTGGTTGAACACCCATTATAGTAATGTAAGTTTATTATGTACTTATATTGGATTGTTCTAATGGACTCGTTTAGCTAGTTTGTGAACTCGAAGATGTAGGCATTCTACCAAACTCCATTATCAACTCTTTTGTAGTATGGTTCTTATTATTGCATTTCATTTTTTTAAATTTGATTATAACAAGGTGAATTCAATAAAATGAATAAATTTCCTATAAGGGTTTGTGGTCGTCGAAAAAAAAAATTGGCCGATATACAAATCAAGTTTGGTATTAGAGCAAGATATTGCACCTGTAAGCTTGCTAATCTCTGAGCAAGTTGATATCGAGAACTCGGTTTTCATCTGTGGTAGCATTGACATGGACATGTACCATTTCACACTATATCCTAAAGAAGTATTCTCAATTGAGAAAACATGTACGAGGTCATGGAAACAAAGAAGTAGAAGTAAAAGCTATAAGACATGTTTGAGTCTCTGAAAGAATTTGGGTATTATTTGTACTGGTATACTAGCAATTGTAAGACCCTTGTGTAAGGGAAAAAATATTGTTACAATATATCAAATTTTCTTTTTGACTAAGTTGTACATGAACAACAATAAAATAGTGGCATCTTATGCGGTGAGATTGACCATGTAGAGGAAATGACATAAGATTGGAGCCGCCAAGCCAAGAAACACTTTGTGACATGCTTATCATGCTTAGTGTTTTCATACATTGATAATCAAAGCTCTATATAAAGTCCTCAAAGACCAGACGGAGATTAGTCATCCCAATTTGGCATCAGAGTGGCATAATAGAAGGTGGTGAGCCCAAGTGTCACAGGTCCCGAGATTGAACCAATTTTCATCTTGGAAAAGGAACATTTCTAAGGCTAGTGTGTCGGCTCTGAGATCTCTTCAAGACATATCGGGATCTAGATCCAAGGAGCAAAAATAGTAGTGTTTTGGGACAAAAACACCCTTAGTGGGGAGGTTTTATCTAGAGGACAATTTAGAGAATATAAGTTTCCTAAATCTCCTAGGATCACTACCATGCAGAAGTTGACTCCGAGAGCTTTCCGTCGACTATACAAATGCGAGAAAACAGAGCTGTTCATGAAAGTTATGGTTGTTAAAATCTTGGTCACACTTTGGATTCGGAAGAGTCAAATGGTCAATCGAGATAGTGACGTGGCAAAAGTGAAAATCAAGCATAGGTGGTGTTGTCCTCTCAAAATTCCCCCTCTTTTGAGAAGTTCAGAATTGAAAATTTCTAAGTTAAATGCCTTTTCTGTTGTTTTGGTAAGGGGATAAGTTGAAAAGTTTGAAAAAACTACGTTTATGGGTCATTCTGTGTGATTTGTGGGTCTGTCGGACATTTTTGTCCCGCGTGTCCCAAGTTCATTCGGGCTCCCTGTTCGCCGATCGGCCGTTTTACCCGAAGTCTATTTCTTTCGGGCCCGTCGGACATTTTTGTCCCGAGTGTCCCAAGTTCACCCCAACTCAATGTTCGCCTTTCGCCCGATTCGGCCGAATCGCGCACTCCATGTACTTTTGTCCCGAAAGCATTTGTGCATCTTTTCCCCGCATCGCCCGCATTGGCTGAATTGTGCTTTCGCGTCCCACGTGTCCTAAATGAACCAAAGGCCATCCGGGCTAATTTTTCCCGCTCTTCCCAAATACCTTGCTTTTCAAGTTGGTAGATGTGTATTTAATGCACATTTATTACCTTTCTCTCTCCTAAACGGCTATATAATGAACCACCCCATACGCATTTTTGCACACTGCTTTCTTGTATCTATTGCTCATACCCTCGCAAACATGATTCCTATGCGTATACCCGATTCTTATGTAATTCCATCAAGAGCCCAAGACTGTGACTTTGTTTTTCAAATCAACATGAAGATTAAATTCTAGCATCAGGAACAAGTTTCACCGCTTGAGACTGCCATTCCTGATATCGGGGACAGTGAATTTCGCCACCTTGACTTTGGGGATTTCTGGACAAGGATGACAGACTCGAACCCCTCTCCTATGGCACAAATGATTCATGATAGTGGCTTGGAATTTTCCGCTTGGTTTCCCAATCTTAGTACAATGTGTAGATACAGTACTATCCTACGATGCTCATTTCAATCCCGACTCAAGCGAGCTAACGAATGTGCATGGGGAGCTCATCACCAAGCTCGATGCTACCGCCATTAACACTACCCTAAGGATTCCTGAGATGGATAATTCTATAGTAATCTCTCATAACCAGGCATAGGCCCTCTTCGATCAAGACAATGATAAATACAAGGTGCGGGTTACAAATTCTTGGCTTAAAAACCCTAAAAAGGGGGCGTCCCTATCTAAGGTTTTGTTCCATGCTGATTTCAACGAGGAGCTATCAGACTTTATAATCCTGCTAGCTTGGGTCATGGGCTTACCCTCTACCAATGAATTCCATTTCTGGATGTGCCCCCTTATCAACATGGTGTGTGAAGGAACTCAGAACATCAACTGGGTAGAAATCATCAGCATGAACTTAGCAGAGCAGTTGTCCAATGTACAACAAACCAAGAAGTTCTACATGACTTCATACCTAATGTATACCCTAAAGAACGTCGACACAATGGTTTGGATTCTCATACATTGATGCTCATAAGGGTGACCCTGTATATGCCTACTACCCTCAATTCACCCTAGACACTAGCAATTGCAATTTCAGGAGGGTGAATGATGCTTTCACCATGTACATTGTAAGGCTCCTGAAGCGACACTGCAAGGAGATTTTCTGATGAAGCCATGAACCTAATTTCAAAGTACGGTGCCTACTTCATCTAGTTCAGGAAATTCTCTTATATCAAGCTTGCAGGCTATGAGAGCACCCCTCTTAGGCTCCCTATGTTCTGCAATGATAAAATGGCCTTGATAGAGATATGCAGGCAATTGGACAAGTTGCACAGAACCTGCAGGGATAAGAAAATTACTGGCCTGCACTTCCCCATATCTTTGGGAAACTACACCTGCAAGACGGCTCTAGATGCACAAAACATAGAAATATCCCTAGCTCCCATCACTATCCATTTCTTCAGGCCAAGAACTTGTTTTGATTTGAAGAAATTTATTAAATAGAACATCAAGATCAATTACTACCATAGGGCAGACACTGAAGACTATTGGGCTGACTGTGTTGATGATCTTGAGGCAAGAAGGCGACATTATGGCAGGTTTTCTCTCCAACTAATTCAAGAGCTTAACTTGTATCAAGTTCCGGAAGGGTTGCAGGATGATAATTCTGACCTATTTTCATATGAGTATGACACCATGATCAAACACACTCCCTTGGAAGATTTGGATTGGTTCAAGAAAGAAAAGGATGATCTGGCTGAAATCTTAGCCCCTGTCCTAGTAAGAACCAAAATTTGGTTTGATAGGAGAGTTCATGAACTTAGAAGGCATTCAGGAGAATCCTCCTCCAAGGATACTTCAACGCCAAGGAGGGAGGCATTGACACCTAGTTCGAAGCACCTGTGCAGACTCCTCCTGCCTCATCAACTAAAGGTCCTACATCTTCCACTCCTTCCTCATCCACTCAAGTATATCAGAAGAAAATCAAGGAGGTCAAAAAGGAACCGGTTGAAGATGATCCTATGATGAAGCATTCAGAATTTCCATCAGGTCCAGAGAACATTATTGTTCTCAGTGAAAGCAAGGAGAGTGAATTACCAGTCTCTACAAGCGCTCCAGAGGCTCCAATGGATAAAGAAAAGGAAGTTCAAAGAACTGAGCTCCCGAGCACCATCGACTCCTCTGCACTAGAAGCCCCGAGTGCCCCACTCATATCTCAACTAGAAGCAACAGCAGTGCACACCCTGAGTGCTATGATTTCCTTGTCTCTTGGTCCTCTTGCCCCACCTTCTTCTTCCTCCTCCTCTTTTGCATGGGTGCAACCTCTTGTCGATAGTATGAAGAGAAAGACCTCTTCTCGATCTCGGGACCCAACTTTGATGTTGTGGCAGCCTTGTTACGCACTACTCCTCCTACTCCTTGCCAAGAAGGCCAGACTACCTCAAGAATAGTATCTCGATGCTCGTGGCCAGCAGCTTAGATAGCCAAGCCCAAAGTAGACAAGCCGAGCATGATTTGCAAACATCTGATCTAGAGCTCTCAAGGATTCCCATGGGAGAGTCCACTCCTGAAGGTGAGATCCACAATCTTTAGGAAACAGTCACCAGGGTCATTGGGAGGGTGGAGAAAGGGCAACAAACCATAGAGCAGCTGGAGGAGTAGGCTCAGGTTCTTACAGGTTTTATCAAGTCTCTGTTGTCCAAGGATAAAGTTTTAGATCCTACCCCACTGACTACTCTTCCACCACCTGTGATCCTCAGCCAAGATGAAGTCCAGAGTATCAAAGACATACACAGATATTCTATCTATGGAAGGGCTATGGAGGCCATGGTAGATGACATGCTCATTGCAGGGTTGAATTTCATTGGTGAAGCCTTCAAACTCAATGAGAAGGTGAATAATCTGCAACAGAAGCTCTCCTCCACTATTGGAAATATAGATAAAGAGCTCAAACTCTGGAGCAACTGTATAGTAGACCTTCACCTCATGGGACAGACTGATGAGAATATTTTAATGGCAAGCAAAGTCTTCGACGATGCAAAAGATAACTTGTCAAAATCATGGGTATACAACGTGGAATGGAAAATCAAGGTGCTAGAAGAAGCTTTGGGAGAACTGAAAAATAGTTGGCAGAAGGGTGAGGCCTTCAAGACTTTGGTGGTATCTGCTTTCACAAATATACATTGCCACCTCCATGATGAGACCTCTGGTGTACCCCTCTCCTTGTAAGAAATCAAAGCTCAATTCAGAGCTTTTGTCAAAGATAATTTGTTCAAGGAGGATTCCATTTCCAAGGAAAAGATGAAGGAGATCTACTCTCTCTAGTCTTCTATTGAAGAAGCAAATAAATATTATCATACAAATTTCAAATTCGACAAAGAGATGGAGAAGTGCCTCGATTTTGACCCAGTCCACTACCAATACATTGGTACCATGTGGCAGAGACATAGCAGAGGCATTGAAAAGATTTAGACAATGGGATCCTAAAATCGGTGGGCCCCTCTCAATCATGAACGCCTGTCTTCTTCTCCTGATTCTTCTCCTTTCTTCCTTCCTTCATCGGATTTATTGTAATTAGTTGGGGTATTGCGATTAACACCCTTTAACTAAGCATTAGTTAAAAGAAGTAGTTACCAAGAGTAACTGATTTGTAAACTATATAATGGTCTCTCTTCGCCATTGTGAGGGGGAACTTGGCTTATCTCTGAAAGTGTAAGAAATAATACGGCAATCAATACAAAAGGATCTTCTTTCTTTGTTCATCTGATTCCTTTATTTCATAGCTATTTGTTAAACATTATTAGATCATTTGTCTGCATTATACCAAGAAGCTTTGTATTCTTGTGGATGTTATTTATGGAACTGTGTGTCCTTCTAAATTACATCTTAGTAATTCAAATACAAATGGTTCAATTCTAATTCATTGTATCCTGGCACGCATAAAGAATTATTTTGTTATCTATAATTCTAGAGAATGCTTTTCTGCTTATTTCCACGTCTTCATTCCTCTATGTTTTTGTGATTGATAATCTATTTTTCACAACGCTTTCATGATATCCAAGTTCCACATCAAATTTATGTGCTGTACATTTGTAAATAAGTCTTGCTTTAAATAAGGGAACCTCTCCCATCAAAGAGGAGGGACTTCTTGTCCCCTGACTGTTGCTCTCATTAGGATCTTCTTTTGACGACCAACAGTTTTTGGTGACTCCGCTGGGGAAACGTTTTCTAGTTCCATAACCATTTAATCGATCATTCTTGATCTGGTGACTCCACGTTTTACTCGAGGGAGAAGGGCCCTTGGTATTAAAGATTCTCAGTTTCAACTTTTGGAACAACAAGGTTTTCCTTTCCCTTCAACAGGAAGAAATAGAAAAGTTCGTTCAACAAGCACTCCTCCTGTCAAAAATAGAACCCTTACGGGTGATATTCCTTCAGAGCAACTTAGTCCTAATCTCAAAGCTCTGGTTCTTGTTGGTGTTTCAGTTCCCCTTCAAGCCATTTTTCCAAGAATGGCGATACCATTGCCTTGGGGTCATCGTGTTGGGCCTCTTGCCCTTCCTCAGCCTTTGCATGAGTTACCCAGAGGTAACCGGAAGAACTTTCCCAAGTTCAAAGGTGATGGCAAGGTACATCCTGATGAACATATCGCAGCCTTCATAGTTGCATGCGGAGTTCTGGGAGTTGAACATGAAGACGTCTCCGTAAGGATTTTTGTTGAGACTTTACAAGATAATGCGGCTGATTGGTTCTATCACCTTCCACCGGAGCTATCACTAGCTGGAACACGATGAGGGAAAAGTTTGAGAATCGTTTCAAACCAGTAGAAGACGTGCATGCTTTGCTGGCCCAAATTTCTCAAATAAAGAAAGAATCACAAGAACCCATGAGAGAATTTGTGGCTCGATTCAACAAGTTGATTAATAAAATTCCACCAGGCACTCAACCTGTAGATCAAATTCAAAAATGCTTTTTCCTGAATGCCCAATTGCCTGAAGTTAGTTATGCATTGAGAAGAGCTAATCTTGCAACATTGGCCGAGGATCAAACTCTTGTTGTTAGTGTCGAAGATGATTTAATCATGTCGGAAAGTTGAGGAGAGACCCTTCTAGATCCAAGTCTTCTTCTTCCTCCTCTTCCACTCCTGGACCTAATACTGATCCATTAGTACAAAAACTTGCAAATGATCTCATCGCCATTAAGAAACAATTGGCTCAACACGCCCCTTATGCAGACATTCCAAGGAGGAATTTTCAGCCCAGAAATCATTTACCTGCTTCTCAAACAAGGCTAGCACTTGAAGGACCTCCTATTAAAGTCCCTGTTAATGCAACCTGTGAAGTTGAAGAGCCGAGGATGAAGAAGTTAGTGAAGATTGTGAAGAATTTGTTGAAGAGGTTGATGAAGAAACAGAAGAACTTGAGGGATCTCGAGTTAATTTCTTCACTACTGAAGGCATCGATGAAGAAGATGATTATGACGAGGTAGTGGCGGACATGAATAGTGAATCATATGTTGTCATGACTTGAGAGAAAACAAACAAAAAGGAGAAAGTGATGCAACCAACAAAATATCCAAGGAACATCCAACGACTATTCCTGTAATTGCGAAAAGAGGATTTCCTATCCCCATTGCGTCCACACCCAAGGTAAGTCCTGTCAACTCTGCTACTAAGGTTACTTCTTTTTCAACTCCTAAGATTGATAAGCCCAAGGTTCCAAACGAGGATAGCTCATCCGCTTCTGGGTCTTTTGATATCATTGATCACCTGAAAAGGACCAAGGTTCAAATCTCAGAGGCTGAAGTATTATCAAACCCATCCCAAGGCTTTTGCTAAAATGATCCACTTTGTCAATTCCCATTCCAAAACTACCTCTAAAGGCCTTTTACCCACTCCATCTTCTACACCACAACCCAATCTGGTAGCCTCTGTCACCTCACCCAATGACAAGATCAAACCATTCTATGTGACACTTCTCATAGCAGGCCATAGACTTAGCAATTGCGTCATAGACTCAGGGGCATCAGACAATGTCATGCCCGCTAAAGTAGCCCATGCCTTAGGCTTAACTCTCACATGCACTTACGGGTCTTGTTATTCCATGGAGAGTAAAGAAGTGCCCCTGGTCGAAGAATTAAAGATGCACAAGTAGCTTTTGCTACTTTGCCTGAGAAGAAATTTTTAGCTACTAACTTACTAGCAGACATTCCTCCTTCATATGGGATGCTACTAAGTAGGAACTTCTGTAAGGATGTGGGTGGAGAAATTCAAATGGATTGGTCACATGCCCTCATACCTATTAATGGGAAAATGAAGAAGTTGTTTCCTGAGAAGCAATCTGAGTATATTGTACAAAAAACAGATGATCCCAAAGCACAAATACTTTATGAAGATATGGGGCACGGTAACTATATGATTATGTCTCTAGATGAGATCCAACTCCCCAAAAGATCACTTGAGGATTCTAATGGTGTTTGGATATTAGAGTTTGATGGAAGTTGTTCCTCACCGGTTATGGAGCTGGTGTAATATTGGTGTCTCCCGAGGGAAAGATCTATCCTTTCTCATTCAAGTTACAATTTGAAAATACTAATAATACAACAGAATATGAAGCTCTCATTCTTGGGCTTCATGTGGAAAAAGAAAAGGAGTGAAGAATCTTCTAGCTCGTGGAGATGCGGAGCTGATTGTCAAGCAAGTTAGAAACCTTTTCCAGGTAAAGAATAGAAGATTGAAACATTATAGGAATCAGGTTTGGGACTCTATTGAATTTCTTGACGCCTTCTCTATCGAAGCAGTGCCTAGGGAGGAAAACACTAGGGCTGATTCACTAGCAGTCTCAGGATCGTTGTTGATACCTCATCCTGACTTCTCTCAAGATAAGTTTACCATTGAAATAGTCCATAGGCCCAGTGTACCTGATAATGCAAATAACTGGCAATTTTTCAATGATGATCAGCATTTTCTTTCGTTCTTAGAGCTCAAGGATAACTTTGAACAGTTGTACTTTGAAGGAAGCACAATTTACCTCGTGAAAGTGTGCCCTTCATAAAGAAGATGTCAAAGAAGGAGACATAAATCAAGATGGATGTATCAAACTCAAAGGAAACAAGATTCCAAAGGGATTGGTGAGTTTAGAAGAATTGTTTGACAAACATGACAGGTATGTGAGGTTTAAAGCTTCTACTGGACCTCAACAATCAGCTGAATATGATAAAATTAATATTGGGAGTTCTACTGACCCTAAACTCGTGAACATTGGAAAATGTTGCACACCAGAAGAAAAGAGGAAGGTAATTAATCTTTTAAGGAAGTATAAGGATGTTCTTGCTTATTCCTATGAAGATTTAAAAGCTTTTCAACCAAAGGAGATGTAGCATTTTATCCCTCTCAAACCTGGGATTAAGCCTTTCAGACAGAAACAGAGGCAATACAATCCTAAGATAGCCGACACCATTTTTCAAGAAATACAAAAGTTATTAAAGGCCAAAATCATTTTTCCTATCCACCATTCAACATGGATTGCCAATATTGTGCCTGTTAGAAAGAAAAATGGTGAGATTTGTATCTGTGTTGACTTCAGGAATCTGAATCAAGCTTCTTTAAAGGACAACTATCCTTTGCCCATGATGGATCAAGTCTTGCAAGCTATGACAGGATCCGAAATGTTGTCTATGCTTGATGGCTTCTCAGGATATAATCAGGTAGAGGTTAACACCACAGATCAACACAAGACGGCCTTCACTACCCTTGGGGTACCTTTGCCTACAAAAGGATGCCTTTTGGGCTCATTAATGCTAGTGCCACTTTTCAAAGAGCTATGGACTTGGCCTTTGGAAGTTTGAAAGGGAAGTGTATTGTCATATACCTTGATGACTTGACTGTATTTTCCAAAACAAGGGCAGATCATTTTCAACATCTAGAAACAGTTCTTTTGAAGTGTAGAGAACATGGGATCTCTTTAAATCCTAAGAAATCTATCTTTTGTGTCACAGAGGGAAAATTATTGGGGCATGTTGTTTCCAAAGATGGTATAAAAATTGATCCTGAGCGAGTTCAAGCTATCCAGCAAATTCCCCTTCCAACCAACAAGAAGGGAGTGCACTCTTTCTTTGGTAAGATTAACTTTCTGAGAAGATTCATTCCTAATTTTACAGAGCTAACTTTGAATATCTCCCAAATGATGAAGGGAAAACAGACATTTGGTTGGTCTCCTAAAGGGAAAGAAGCCTTTGAAGGTATTAAAAGGGCTATTGCTAAAACTCCTGTTTTAGCATGTCCAGATTTCGGCAAAGATTTTATTATCTATTGCTATGCCACGAGATAACACCCTGGCTGTTGTTTTGACTCAAGAAGATTCTAATGATCATGAGATCCCAATTGCATTTATGAGCTACATTCTAAAAAATCATGAGTTAAAATACACCATAATGGAGAAACATGCTTTCGCAGTGGTTAAAGTGGTCAAGCAGTTTCGTTTTTACATCCTTAACTCTCACTCCACAGTGTTTGTACCAGATACAACTATCAAGTCCATTCTCACGCAACAGGAGTTTGGATCTAAGAGAGGGAACTGGGTGGCCAAGGTCCAAGAATATGACATTGACATCAGACCAACCAAGCTCGTCCGTGGAAAAGGCCTGTGTGAACTTATCGTTGAGGGATCTAGACATGAGTTATTCAAGGATAAAGTTGACCTTCCTACCATTTTGTTCCTTGGCTCAATTGATGAATGGTATGCCGATATTGCACACTTTCTCACATATAGAGAATTTCCCTCTCATTTTAATGCTAAAGAGAGGAGAGTTGTTAAACTAAGATTAGCCTAATATGTGTTGTGGGAAAATGCCTTGTTTAAGTGCGGGTTGGATGGAAGGTTTCTAAAATGTGTGGATAAGGAACAACAGAAGAAGTTACTTTCACTTTTTATAATCAAGCATGTGGGGGGAACTACTCATCAACTGTCACTTCTCATAAGATTCTTCGTGTAGGATATTACTGGCCTACCTTGTTCAGAGATGCATCAAAGTGGGTTGATAAATGTGAAGCTTGTCAGACTTTCATGGGTAGACCCAAGTTGGCCTCTTTGCCCCTTAAACCAGTTGTGATCGAAGAGCCTTTTCAACAATGGGGTTTAGATTTCATTGGAACACTTAATCCCTCTTCTAGTGCTGGTCACACCCACGTATTAACTACCACAGATTATTTTACTAAGTGGGTAGAAGCCATTCCAGTAAAGAGTACTACTTCAGAAGTAGTATGCAGTTTTATCAAAGAGAACATCTTGGTGAGGTTTGGTGTGCCAAACAAAATAGTGACAGATAATGCTTCAAATTTTTCTTCAACAGAGATGATGGATTTTTGTTATGGATATGGCATCTCCCTGGCTCACTCCTCGATTATTATCCTCAGGGGAATGGACAAGCAGAATCAACAAACAAAAATCTGGTGGCTATAATAAGGAAATTAGTTAATGAATCCCAGAGGAACTGGCACAAGAAACTCTATGATGCTCTTTGGGTAGATAGGATCACACCTAAAAGAGCCATCGGATGTCTCCTTTTCAGGTAGTATATGGAGTGGAAGCTCAATTGCCATGAACAGTGGAGCTACCAGCCTTGCATTTAATGAAGGCCATTGAAGACACTAGTTTCAATGATTCTTTGGATAAAAGGATCATGTACCTTTACCAATTGAACGAGGACAGGTTGAAAGTCACTGATAGAATATCTGCTCACCAATAGAAAGTAAAGGCCTTGTTTGATAAAAAAGCCAGATCCAGGATTTCAATATTGGAGACATTGTTTTGTTGTGGGATAAAAGGCATGAACCTCCTAAGCAATATGGGCAAGTTTGATTCTCTTTAGCTCGGACCTTTCAAGATCAGCACTTTCTTTGGTGAGAATTCTTTTACCTTGATTATGTGGATGGTTCTTCTCTCCCACTTCCTTACAAGTGGGTAGTACCTGAAATTGTTTAAGTCATAGGTGATTGGGAAGTCCTTCATATATTTTGTATAGCGTTTTGTCTTTCCCCTTGCTTTTCCTTGTTTTTGTGTGTTGTCTTTTGTATTGATCTAGCTTCGACTCCGTGGCCCAATGGATAAGGTACTGGTCTTCTTCCCCTAGTTTTTTTGGATTCTTGCCTTGTCTCATTCTTTTGGATTTTAGTCAAGTCATCCCCAGAAGGAGCCAGCTTGTTGTCCTCTCAAAATTCCCCCTCTTTTGAGAAGTTCAGAATTGAAAATTTCTAAGTTAAATGCCTTTTCTGTTGTTTTGGTAAGGGGATAAGTTGAAAAGTTTGAAAAAATCTACGTTTATGGGTCATTCTATGTGATTTGCAGGTCTGTCGGACATTTTTGTCCCCAGTGTCCCAAGTTCATTCGGGCTCCCTGTTTGCCGATCGGCCATTTTACCCGAAGTCCATTATTTTCGGCCCGTCGGACATTTTTTCCCGCGTGTTCCAAGTTTGCCCCGACTCGATGTTCGCCTTTCGCCCGATTCGGCCGAATCGCGCACTCCATGTACTTTTGTCCCTCATGTCCCAAAAGCATTTGTGCATCTTTTCCCACGCGTCGCCCGCATCGGCCGAATCGTGCTTTCATGTCCCACGTGTCCCAAATGAACCAAAGGCCATCCGGGATAATTTTTCCTACTCTTCCCAAATACCTTGCTTTTCAAGTTGGTAGATGTGTATTTAATGCACATTTATTACCTTTCTCTCTCCTAAATGGCTATATAATGAACTACCCCATACGCATTTTTGCACACTACTTTCTTGCTATCTATTGCTCATACCCTCACAAACAGAATTCCTGTGCGTATACCCGATTCTTCTACAATTCCATCAAGAGCTCAAGACTGTGACTTTGTTTTTCAAATCAACATGAAGATTAAATTCCAGGGTCAGGAACAAGTTTCACCGCTTGAGTCTGTCCGTTCCTGATATCAGGAGATAGTGAAGTTCGCCACCTTGACTTTGGGGATTTCTGGACAAGGATGATAGACTCAAACCCCTCTCCTATGGCACAAATGATTCATGATAGTGGCTTGGCATTCGCCGCTGGTTTCCCAATCTTAGTACAATGTGCGAGATACAATACTATCTGCGGTGCTCATTTCAATCCCGACTCGAGTGAGCTAACGAATGTGCATGGGGAGCTCATCGCCAAGCTCGATGCTGCCACCATTGGCACTACCCTAAGGATTCTTGAGATGGAAAATTCTATAGTAATCTCTCAAAATCAAGCACAGCCCTCTTCAATCAGATAGTGAGAAATACAAGGCGCGGGTGGCAAAGTCTTGGCTTAAAAACCCTAAAAAGGGGGTGTCCTGTCTATCCAAGGTTCTTTTCCATGTGCTGATTTCAATGAGGAGCTGTCAGATTTTATAATCCTGCTAGCTCGGGTCATGGGCTTACCCTCTACCAACGAATTCCATTTCTGGATGTGCCCCCTTATCAACATGGTGTGTGAAGGAACTCAGAATATCAACTGGGTAGAAATCATCAGCATGAACTTAGCGAGTGGCTATCCAATGTATAACAAACCAAGAAGTTATACATGACTTCATACCTAATGTATACCCTAGCAACATCAAGGCAATGGTTTGGATTCTCATACATTGATGCTCATAAGGGTGACCCTGTATATGCCTACTGCCCTCAATTCACCCTAGACACTAGCAATCACAACTTTAGGAGGGTGAATGATGCTTTCACCATGTACATTGTAAGGCTCCTAGAGAGCGACACTACAAGGAGATTTTCTGATGAAGCCATGAACCTAATTTTGAAGTACGGTGCCTACTTCATCCAGTTCAAGAAATTCTCTTATATCAGGCTTGCAGTCTATGAGAGCACCCCTCTTAGGCTCCCTATGTTCTGCAATGATAAAATGGCCTTGATAGAGATATGCAGGAAATTGGACAAGTTACACAGAACCTGCAGGGATAAGAAAATTACTGGCCTGCACTTCCCCATATCTTTGGGAAACTACACCTGCAAGACGGCTCTAGATGCACAAAACATAGAAAGAGCCCTAGCTCCCATCACTGTCCATTTCTTCAGGCCAAGAACTTGTTTTGATTTGAAGAAATTTATTGAACAGAACATCAAGATCAATTACTACCATAGGGAAGACACTGAAGACTATTGGGCTGACTATGTTGATGATCTTGAGGCAAGAAGGCGGCATTATGGCAGGTTTTCTCTCCAACTAATTCAAGAGCTTAACTTGTATCAAGTTCCGGAAGGGTTGCAGGATGATAATTCCGACCTATTTTCATATGAGTATGACACCGTGATCAAACACACTCCCTTGGAAGATTTGGATTGGTTCAAGAAAGAAAAGGATGATCTGGCTGAAATCTTAGCCCCTGTCCTAGTAAGAACCAAAATCTGGTTTGATAGGAGAGTCCATGAACTTAGAAGGCATTCAGGAGAATCCTCCTCCAAGGATACTTCAACACCAAGGAGGGAGGCATTGACACCTAGTTCGAAGCACCTATGCAGACTCCTCCTGCCTCATCAACTAAAGGTCCTACATCTTCCACTCCTTCCTCATCCACTCAAGTATATCAGAAGAAAATCAAGGAGGTCAAAAAGGAACCGGTTGAAGAAGATCCCATGATGAAGCATTGGAATTGCCATCAGGTCCAGAGAACATTATTGTTCTCAGTGAAAGTGAGGAGAGTGAAGTACCAGTCTCTACAAGCGCTCCAGAGGCTCCAATGGATAAAGAAAAGGAAGTTCAAAGCACTGAGCTCCCGAGCACCATCGACTCCTCTGCACCAGAAGCCCCGAGTGCCCCACTCATATCTCAACTAGAAGCAACAGCAGTGCACACCCTGAGTGCTATGAGTTCTCTGTCTCTTGGTCCTCTTGCCCCACCTTCTTCTTCCTCCTCCTCTTTTGCATGGGTGCAACCTCTCATCAATAGTAGGAAGAGAAAGTCCTCTTCTCGAGATCTCGGGACCCAACTTTGATGTTGTGGCAGCCTTGTTACGTACTACTCCTCCTACTCCGCCAAGAAGGCCAGGACTACCTCAAGAATAGTATTTGATGCTCAGGGCCAGCAGTTCCTGGAGATAGCCAAGCCCAAAGTAGACAAGCGAGCATGATTTGTAAACATCTGATCTAGAGCTCTCAAGGATTCCCATGGGAGAGTCCACTCCTGAAGGTGAGATCCAAAATCTTCAGGAAATAGTCACCAGGGTCATTGGGAGGGTGGAGAAAGGGCAACAAACCATAGAGCAGCTGGAGGAGTAGGCTCAGGTTCTTACAGTTTTATCAAGTCTCTGCTATCCAAGGATAAAGTTTTAGATCCTACCCCACTGACTACTCTTCCACCACCTGTGATCCTCAGCCAAGATGAAGTCCAGAGTATCAAAGACATACATAGATATTCTATCTATGGAAGGGCTATGGAGGCCATGGTAGATGACATGCTCATTGCAGGGTTGAATTTCATTGGTGAAGCCTTCAAACTCAATGAGAAGGTGAATAATCTGCAACAGAAGCTCTCCTCCACTATTGGAAATATAGATAAAGAGCTCAAACTCTGGAGCAAGTGTATAGTAGACCTTCACCTCATGGGACAAACTGATGAGAATATTTTAATGGCAAGTAAATTCTTCGACGATGCAAAAGATAACTTAGCAGAATCATGGGTATACAACGTGGAATGGAAAATCAAGGTGCTAGAAGAAGCTTTGGGAGAACTGAAAAATAGGCTGCATGTAAGGGTGAAGCCTTCAAGACTTTGGTGGTATCCACTTTCACAAATTTATACATTGCCACCTCCATGATGAGACCTCTGGTGTACCCTCTCCTTGCAAGAAATCAAAGCTCAATTCAGAGCTTTTGTCAAAGATAATTTGTTCAAGGAGGATTCCATTTCCAAGGAAAAGATGAAGGAGATCTGCTCTCTCCAGTTCTGCTATTGAAGAAGCAAATAAAGATTATCATACACATGTCAAATTCAACAAAGAGATGGAGAAGTGCCTCGATTTTGGACCCAGTCCACTACCAATACATCGGTACCACGTGGCATAGAGACATAGCAGAGGCATTGAAAAGATTTAGACAGTGGATCCTAAAATCAGTGGGCCCCTCTCAATCATGAACGCCTATCTTCTTCTCCTGATTCTTCTCCTTTCTTCCTTTCTTCATCGGATTTATTGTAATTAGTTGGGGTATTGTGATTAGCAGCCCTTTAACTAAGCATTAGTTAAAAGAAGTAGTTACCAAGAGTAACTGATTTGTAAACTATATAATGGTTTCTCTTCGCCATTGTGAGGGGGAACTTGGCTTATCTCTGAAAGTGTAAGAAATAATACTGAGTAATCAATACAAAAGAATCTTCTTTCTTTTTTCATCTGATTCCTTTATTTCGCAGCTATCTGATTAAACATTATTAGATCATTTGTCTGCATTATACCAAGAAGCTTTGTATTCTTGTGGATGTTATTTATGGAACTGTGTGTCCTTCTAAATTGCATCTCAGTAATTCAAATACAAATGGTTCAATTCTAATTCATTGTATCCTGGCACGCATAAAGAATTATTTTGTTATCTATAATTCTGGAGAATGCTTTTCTGATTATTCCCGCGTCTTCATTCCTCTATGTCTTTGTGATTGATAGTCTATTTTTCACAACGCCTTCATGATATCCAAGTTCCCTATCAAAGTTATGTGTTGTACATTTGTAAATAAATCTCACTTTAAATAAGGGAACCTCTCCCATCAAAGAGGAGGGACTTCTTATCCCCTGACTTTTGCTCTCATTAGGATCTTCTTTTAACGACCAACGGTGGAAAGTTTGGTTTTGGACCTCCGGTCTTTGACAATCAATGTCATCATTTCACCAACACAACAAAAAAATATTTCCAATGTGGTGGTTCCTCGAGGCAACCACATTATCCTACTACCACATTGGTCTACATTGCCACATCAACCGAGTTGGACAAGCTAAGTAACCACATTATCACTGAGTTTCCCAAGATAGGGTGGCGAGTTGAACCAACTCGATCGAGTTATACATAGCTGAGCTACACAATAATCTCTGTGAACCATTGGGTGAGTTGGTTTATATGTGTTGGCGATCAAAAGTGACTAAAACATGGTCATAACCACGTATTCAACGGAGCGGATAAGCATTATAAAGGCTTATCTTATCACAATTCCCATGCATGTGGGATAATACAAATAATTAAGACGGACGTGCAACGTGGAGTGTGGTGGGTCGACTTGAGGAAATGTGGTAGCAATGAGTGATGTGTTTAGGAAGACCAGATCTGAGGGCGAAGATTGCAAGGGGTAAGTGCACCAAGTTGGGGGACAATTAAGTGGACATCAAATCCTGAATTTTACATTAAAAACAACAAAACATCAAATTTAGTCTTCCACGGACTTGAACCATGCCGAAAAGTAAAAAATATGTCATAAAAATGGTACCATTGCGTAGGGGAGACTGTTAGCTTTGTAGAAATACTGATTTTAAAGTGAATAGAATAGGATAAATATCATTTTATAATTTTTTACTAATAGTAGGTCTTTAAGACACTTTTTCCCGTGAATGTTTATGTCTAGGTTTAAGACTGTAAATTTTGTTTCACTTATCAGAATGTGATAAAACTTATACCATCCCAACCGTGGTGAAATTATACACATGTAAAAAAATTATTTGATTTCAATATTTTTTGATGAAGTTATGGTGGGCAAACGGAAAGTGCTCTATTTTATTTATGTTTTCATACCACTTTCACGGAAAAAATCATAAAAAATAAAATATTACTCAAAAAAAAAAAAAAAAATCCATCCCAAGATAGATAGTGGCATCTAACTTCTCACCAAAGGAGAAAAATATATATCAATTTTTAGTCATCCAAATCGTGGGCAAACAGACTATAATTTTATAAGCGTTTTTAAAAAAAAAAAAGTCATTGAATTTTGAGTGTTTAATATAGCTAATCTTGTCCATTTTTTAAAAAAATTAGTATTTTAGAAACTAGATTCCGGATGCTATGATTCATATTACTATAAGTTTTTCTAATTTTGAGTGTATGTATTGCTAATAATCCTTACAAGTTGATATTATGTTGTTATTTACAATATGACATCCACTTATGACACCCTTTTTGTCCCCCAACTTGCTGCACTTACCCCGAGGGTCATGGCCGACATGGCACATCGGTATGTGGTTAGGGTGAAGCACATGGACAAGTCGGTATGACACAGTGGGCAATGACACAACGAAGGTGAAAAAGGATAGGCGGGGTTGAACCAATGACCTCCCCTACTCGTAAGGCTCGACCAACCCACTTAGCTCGGCCCGGGTTGGTAAAGGATTGGTAGATAAGGCATTTAATCCCGAAATGTGGCCCATTCGAGGCTATAAAATCCTTCTCTCCATCCACACAATAATAAGCTCCTCTCTCTATTCAAAAGCAAGCTCAAGGAAGCTTAAGGGGAGAATAGATGAGGGAGTATTATGAGGCCTTAGAAAAAGTTATAAAGGTCATTTTGGAGAAAAATATATGTCCTATATTGTATTATTATAAGCATTATTTATGGAAGAATGTGTAGAGGAGTCTTAGGAAATGGATAAGGCCCTATTTGGATATTGTAGGCCTATATTGCTATAGGCATTATGGAGAGATAATTCTTATTTATTTTGTATTGGCATTTGGAGAGATAAGTTATATATTATTTGTTAGAGGTAAGATGAAATTAAGTCTTATTATTATTATGGGTACATGTAAGAATTTTGGGAGTTATTATTTGTTAACTCACCGATCATTGTAAAGGACAAATTGATGCCTTATTCTCATGATGGATCCCAAAGACATCATGGAGCGAGAGGGACATGAAGAAGCACCAGAGAAGCATTGAAGCTCAGATCCTTAGTATGTTGGGCATATCGCGAGATCATTTACTACGAGAGGAGGTTCATTATTTACTTTTGAGCTCGTTGGTGACACTGGACCAATTTGACTTTGCAAAGAGGCTTATTTCTTCCACACAACAAAGTGAAGGAGGTTATCATCAACAACAAACGTCGATGAGTGGAGCTTTACGTAGCATGTAGTTTCCATTAGACCAGTTTAGATTCTGCGGAATCAACTCGGGCCTAGAGTGTGTTGTTAAGAGTGAAGTAGGATCATTTTGTTTGCTAATATATGGAGACTTAGCACCATGTAGATGTTATTTTTCCATGAAACGGAGGCATTCGTCTTCTTTGGATATGAAATTAGGGAATCAAAGTGTGAAAATTTGTAGTTTCCATTGGACCAATTCGGTTATGCGGAATTAGCTTGGGGCCGGAGCTGCATTGTAGCACCTTTTCTCCAATACTAATTCAAATCCATAGGATCAACTGGAACACCAAGTTCGATTGAATGCCCATTATAGTAATGTAAGTTTATTATGTACTTATATTGGATTGTTATAATGGACTGGTTCAGCTAGTTTACAAACCCATAGATGTAGGCATTCATTGAACTCCATTATCAACTCTTGCATATTGTGGTTCTTATTATTGCATTACATCTTTTTAAATTTGATTATTACGGGGTGAATTTGGTAAAAGGAATAAATTGACTATAAGGGTGCGTGGTCGGTGAAATTTTGTTTGGCCGATATACGTGACCATCAATGGTTTAATAATACTTTTTCTCTTCATCATGCTTTGTACTAATTCTTTCATTTTTTCATTATATTTACTAATTATTTGTTATCACACAAAGAGATTAGCCTTTTATACGTCGCAGTGTGTGCGTAATTTTTTTGATTAATATTGTAAAACATGAAATCAAAGCTAGATTGCAATAATGGAGCAACTTGAGAGACTTTTGTTGAGAGAAGATGAAGTAGAAAAAAACCTTTTAATTCTTGTCGATATGTTTACAATCAATTCAACTAATGACAGCTTTAGAAGAAACAAATCCGCTACTAGAATGGAAGCTTCCCAAGATCTCGTATGACCAATTCTATGATAAATCATCTCCTTTCCATTTAGCTGCTTCTTTTTCTTTTAAGACTAGATAATCTGTTATACAAGTTTCTCATAATGATAAGCATGAGTATGATATCCCTTTGATAGATCCTAAGGATATCAAGTTTTTGAAGAATCAAAAGTTTTATAAATTTGTGCATATTGGTTGCTATCAAGTAGGCATCACACCTCTTTTTAGAAGAGGGTTGAATGCATCCATTATTTTTTTCTTCTTAACCTGTCGTCACCATAATTTTGAGGAAACACTTCTTGTTGTTGTACAAATTGCTTTACATAATGGCCATGTATAGTTTGAAGACTTTCCAAACTGCCCTCCAAGTATCCACCAAGATAATCTTCTAAATAAATTCATATGTCTCCATCTTTCCAAAATTGGTATAAACATGAAGCCTAGAGCCATTCCAATTTCCATTCACTATAATATTATCTATCATCTTGTAAAGACCCTCCATCCTACTGTCAAAAATGGTTTTACGAAGGGCAGCACCGTGGTGGGTCATGTTAATATAGAGTTAAATAAAAAAGAACCTGAACTGATTTCATGGTCAGATATCAAGGTTCCAAAAGAGTGGACTTTATCCAAGAAAACCTTAGAAGGTGGTCAACCATCTTTCCAAAATGTTACTAATGTTTATGAGACTTCTAAATTTGTATCTCTGTCTTTTTAGAAAGACAATAACTACTTTCCAAAATATCTTCTACCAAATCTACTTCCTCATAATTTTCTATTGAGTGTGAAATGGATCCAAAAAGGAAAGATAAAGACAAATTTTTCGTCTATATCCATGAAAACCTTGTGTATGACCCAAATTCTGACTATTTATGGTGCCAATATTGTGAGCAGATGATCAGACATAAATATATTCCATCTAATGGCCCAATAATTAACATGATAAGAAAATTCAGCATGGAAAGATATGTTTCAGATCTTCCTCCGCTTGAAGAGACAAAGATTGTTTCCTCTGATGGGAAACAAAAGGTTACATATTGTTATCAAAGAAGTGTTAGCAAATAATTGAAATATTCTTAATCTTCTAAGATGTTGAATAAGATGAACAAAGTTGTCAAAGAAGTCCATAAAACTTCAAAGACACATCAAGATGCACTTGCAGAGATGGAACGGACACTAAATGCTCAAGCTCTACAATAAAGGTGAGCTTAAATTCTGCCTCTTTGTACTCAATAATAAAGTTGATTCCATTCATTCTTCTATACAAAAGTTATCTTATATTCTTGAGTCTATTGTTCCCACCATTTCTGATATTCCTAGTATGTCTTTAGAATTTTCTAAAGTAGTTACTAAAAATACAAATCCCATAGTAAAAATTGTTGAGGATACCAAAAAAGAAATAGGATCAAAGATTTCTACCGCCATAATAATCTAGCAAGAACATGTACAATTAGTTCACCAATAGTCTATTGACCAAAACCTTAAACTTGATATCATACAAGCTTCAATAGAACCCATTCTTGATATGGTAGAAAAATTGAATCCATAAAAGCCAATACTACACCTCCTGAGCCTATTATTCCATATTGGTCCAAAAAGGTTTCATGGTTAGATGTTATTAAGAAAGTCGACCAGTCAGCCAAAAGTCTTTCTTCTTCATCCAAAAGTATATCCATGGCTAAATTAACTACTAAAGATGTTGAAAGCATATATACCCTGGTGAAGCCTCTCACACTGTTGAGCCACTAAATAATAATGTGTGCACCCAAACTCTACAACCCAGTTGGTATAAAATAGAATGTGATGATCCTGCAAAAATAAAAGAGATGGTTCATGGAATGTTAGCATGGTCTAACACACAAGTTTCACAATGGAGAAAAGATCCACATACTGTGGCAGAAGCAATTGCTAATGGTTTTGTTGGCATACTTAAAGAATGGTGGGATTCTCTTCCTAAAACTGATCAAAAATCCATTCTCACTCATGGTACTTCTAGTCTCATTGCTGCAATGATCAATGAGTTTATGGGAACTATAGAAAATGATAAATTTAAGAACACTATTTTGTTCTTAAAAGCAAGAATATGTGATGTGTCCTAGATCAAGAAATATCAGTGTTATATGCAAATTTTATACTACAATTCTAGTAGGGTCCACGATCCTACAATGAAAATCAGGTATATAGATTATTTTCCTACTTTCTTTGGAACTAAATATAAGAACACAATGGGGCAACGTCATATAGAGAAATTAAGCTTTAGTGTCATCAATCAAATAATTAACAAAACTAAGCTGTTATCCAATTTCACCCCCCAGGGTTGAATTGATAACATACATCAGAATTCTCAAGTCCCGGGGAATTGATTGATCCAGGGCAAAAATCATGTTTCTAGGGTCCCTTCAGAAATTTTTCTAACTCTCCTGTCTAGGTTGAAAAGAACAAGCTCTGAGAAAATGTGAGAAAGTTGCAGAAAATAAGCTTGGGCCAGAAAAAATTGTGAAAATCGGCTAAGTCCTTGTCCTAGGAACAGTTGGGACATTCGGGACACCAAGGCGCGGTTCGGCCGAAACGCCTCCAGGCGGCCCGTGAAGCACTGGGACAAGTGGAACAAGAGTACACGAAGTACCCGAACCGGCTGGTTCACCCAAAATAGAGAACTATAGCACCGGGACAGTCGGATCGGGAAGGATATGCGGGCGCGAGAAGCCGACCCGGCCGGAGAGAAGAAAATCGACCAACTGCTTTAGTACATGTGAGACAAAGGAACGCGAACCGGCCGGTTCGGCCGAAATAGGAAAATTCAGCACAAGGACAAGTGGGAAAAAAGACGCGATGGATGCGTGAAAATCCGGCAGGCCCGTGGACGAATCACAACATGACACGTGTCGCCAGGAAAAAGGTCCAAAATTCAAAGGGGCAAGGTTTGAAGCGCTGGCCCGAGCCAATTAGTACAGGACACGTGTCCAATGGAGTAGAGAAGTGCGGAGCCAGGGAAAGATTTGGGAAATTTGGCTAAGTTCAGCCAAAGAGCTAAAAGCGAAAGTCTACTCTGCGCCCCGTGTCGACCAATCAATGCATGCCACGTGTCCCAAGTGGCGGGCGCGGAGGAAAAGTAAAAAATGTTCCGAATCATCAAAAAGTCAAAGTTTTCAAGGAAAACCCATGGGACAGGTCAGATGAGAGAATAACATATCCAATCAGCACGTGCCACGTGTCATCCAGGTGGCAGAGCGCGGGAAGAAATTTAAAAATCCGTTTTCGCCTGTTTTGTGCCCTAGATCTTCAGATCTCCATATCTTTTGATCCAGAGCTCAGATTGGCACGTTCTTTATATCAACGGAAAGCTTGTGAAATTATCTACATGATTCTGGGTTAATCTTGAGTTTTGGTGTAGTTTGGAGGGAGAAAATTGAGAAACAGATCTGACGCATGTTCATGGCCAGAAGTGACATTCCAGCGACCAGATTTAATGCAGAATGGGTCGCCTTCTCCTGTATTTCGGTCAAAATGATAGGGTATGGGTTTGTAAGGTCCCCCATGCCGTTTTAATGCATCTGCAGTCAAGGAGGGATGGGCTCCCATGTTTTGTACGTTTTCATCCCTCGGGCTCGACCTTGCACTAAAAAAGCGGTTTGGCTCATTACCAAAAGGGGGAACATTTCTTTGGATAGAAGGCTTCTTCTTTCACCTGTAACAAGTGATTTTTGCATAAAACAGACCTCTCCAAAGGATTGTAACAGTTTTTACCTCTCTGAGGTTGTAATGCAGTGATTTTGACACTGGAAATGATAATGCAAGCTTTGTGAATGGTTTTCAGTCCTTTGTTTGTATTATTTGCTTCATTTCAAATCCTAAATTATATCTTATCAGTCTGTGTATGTTTTATGTTGTAAACTTTGGTCTGTGTCTATTTGCTTGACAAAAATGTTTCACCACTCCTTTTGGTGCATCACCACCTTTAGTTAGTTGCATATCTTTTACATTTCTATCCATGTCTCCTTGTAGTTTAGAGTAGGATTAGGATCTGAACCTCTATAGTTTTGCAAAAATATAGATCTAAATCAGAGGAGTTTGAGGAACCAGCCTCTAATCTGGAGATTCCTCTCTCGGTTTCACAAGTCCCCACACTTGGAGAGAGTTTCCATGTTGTGCAATCACACTTTGGATGCTAGAGTGATCAACCTAGAAGCTGATCGCATCCGGGGGTCTTTGTGAGTCCGAAACACTAACTTTCATCTTTGTCAAGAAAAGATTGACAGGAAATAAGTTACTAAAGCTCAAAAATATTTAGGTGTTAAATTATGCCAAATGAAATAAAATGATCCTTTCGAGATGCAATCATGTGCATTACAAAAAGCATTCTTCAAAACATGGGCCATGTTACAATGTTCCTCCTTTTTCAAAAATGGAAAGGGATTATCATGGTAGTGTAGCCCCTTTTTACCTCACCTAACTACTATGTGCATTAGCACTTCATCCATCAAAACTAAACGCTCACCCGAAGCGCGCGTGAAGCTCCTAGGTCCCTCCTTTGCACTAGATTGTCAAGACATTAGCATACATGTTCATGATTACCATTATCAAAACATACATTCAGATGTAGATCATTACATATACCATAAGGAAACACATGTAATAAGGAAATATAACATATCAAACCATTACTAAGATCAATTGCACTATGTGATCACCATGCTCAGATAAATTAATCACTAGAATCCATCTCAATGACCCATTACATTAAGTATCAAATAGTAGAAGCCGAATACATCACGGTCATTATCACGCATTCATGCACACTTTGGTACATCGGGGAAGCATAACTATAATACACGGTATATCCAAAACTATGAAGAACAATTATATATAGGGGTGGGGAATCTCCCTTCACCACATATGTGTTCTCAAAATAGATTGCATGCTCAAAATAGACAACATGCATGATTTTCTAACAAGCTTTGATAATATATCAATCCTAAAGATAAAATCGCTTTAATCCTATTATTAATTTTCATGCATGGGTTCAAACTGCACATTCATTCTCCAAAAATAGCCCTTGCATGACCTGTAAACCTTCACGCCTTTGTCTTTACTTGGGAACTACTCCACCTGCTTTTCCTATTTTTAGCATGTTATCCAATTTCACTTCCCTAATGAAATTGGACAACTAGAAATTTTAGACCGTGACCACCGGAAAATGCACCTCCAACACTATATGCGCAGAGCTCTAATGTGCTGAGGAAATCCAAAGATTGACAAGATTCGGGGAAGGCTAGATGGATTCTTAAAAATTTATCTTTAGTCCTTATATTGCACCGAACTCATGGCCAGCTCCTTCCTTAGCTCGACAAGCCATATTGAAAAGTTGGGCTAGTTAAAGTTCGAGTGAGTCGATTTTCAACTCCACTTTGAGTTATTCCATATAGGAGGAACCAATCCATACATTGAGGAAACCGAATCGAATTCATGTCAAAAGTGAGAAGGCTATGTTAGGGAGATCCACCGAGTTTGGTTTGAAGAATTGGGCCACCACCCATCTCTATACTTACCGAGTTGGGTTGGTGTATCACTAACTATGAAGACGAGTTGTTAAAGCCACCTACCGAGCTCATGGGAGGTGCGGTGGATGTTGGCGTTAGACCCAAACCGAGCTCATATCGAGCTATATCATTGGTCAATAGAAGGAACCAACCCATATCAATAAGCCATCGAAATTAAAATTGAGCCATCTCTTCAAAAGGCTAAAGGCTATCGAGGTTGTTCTATATGACCGTAAAGGGAACGACTTGTATCGAAAATCCATCAAATTGGAACCGAACCAATTTCAGTTGTCCATGTACATCCAAGCCGGTTTGAAATGGCGAGCTACATTACAAAACTAGGTTCCATCTAAATGGGTGAGCAATTTGTCAAAATCCGAGCCACTTGAAGTTTGAGCGAATTGATTTTCAAATTCATCGGGCTCTTGTAATATGGCCGATCTGGTCATTTGGTTAAAAGGTGATGCAGATGCTCTCATTACCGAGCTATGCTGATACAGTCGGGCTAAATGATCTGTTATACCGAGCTATTCAAGGGGCCACGGCGAGCTATATGAAAACTAATATTTTGCACCAAGTTATGTATTATGGAAAGCCGTCGAACTGCGTGTTGAAGGGGCCCAGCCAATGTGTAACGAGGTAGTGATCTTGCAAAGTTTGCCGAGTGATATACCAGCAAGTCCGAGCCATTTATCAAATAAAACCGAGCCCAAGGAATAGACGAGGAACCACTTCAGTGTAATCATGCAGGACGAGCTGTTTATCAGCGAGCTACCATGTCACAAGGGACGAGTTTCTCATTTCAAAGACCGAAATCGTCACAGTAATGTTTCATGGCAAGGGCAGAAATTTGATGCCGAAATGTCCCATGGGCTGTGAGTGCACAAAATTTCTGAAACGCCCACATATAATGCATTGCGGTGATGGCAGAGAAGTTGGTCCCAAGTGGCCCTCGGGACTTATGGACTCGACGAGACCAATTTCGTTGATGGAGAATGGAGCGCGGGCATTTCGGAGGTCAATGGCCCCAAAGGCCCAATCAACATGAATGCAGAGGGGGTAGTTTGGATCCGATGCGGCCGACTCGGCCACAGGACACACGGATGGTCCGGGACGTGCGGAGTCAAGTTCACTGTGGAGTGTGTGGGCCTGTATTTCATTGAACGTGGGGCTCGCAGAGTATAGCCCAGAAGAAAGAAAGTGTCGTCATGACAAGTTACAACTCGGTGCCCGAGGATTGAGTATGAAGCTTTTCGAAGCATATTGGGTCAACGTACTCAGGGGCACGTGGAATGCGTAGAAACAAAGGGGTTGGCATAGCAAATCCCATGATGCTTGCAACTAGAGATGATGAACTGGTAGCCATGCATTTCAATATAAATAGATAATATGGAGTGAGGTTCGGTCGGTATTACAAATAGGCAACTCGGTTCTTAAGTAAAAAGCAGAAATCGGCAATACGAGATAAAGCCATCTCGGCCAAGGTGGAAATGCAATGTTTAATATACCTAACTCCCCCCTTTTAATTCAAATACAGATAGTGAAAATATGAAGAGGGCCCACCAAATTTTAAATGCTCCGTGAGCATTAAAATATTTTCAAAAACATTGTAAAGGGGGGAAATATTTCAAAAGTCACTTCCAACAAGTCAATTTAATTACACATTCCCGAGACATTGAAGCAACCACACATGCGAATGAAAACATCTCGTAGTCACTCAAGAAGCCATATCTTGATAAATTATCAACGGAATCATGTAAAATTGGTGTCATTAGAATCATGGTTCCAAGTTCATCGCACAACAACCAAGAAATACAAAAATTGAGGAAGATTTTATGGTGAGTTTTAAGGAAACAATCCCGGTTACATTTGGTGGTTGGAAAGTGGTTGGAGTAACATTCAATGAGCATAGACAATCATTCTTTCACTGCTGCAGGTTATGGGACACCTTTATATTTCTTCTGGAGGTCCTAAATCACCAACCACACTCGTTTATCATGACTTGCAATTAGTTGAAAAGTGAATTTCAGGAATTACTCTCTCTCTCTCTCTCTCTCTCTCTCTCTCTCTCTCTCTCTCTCTCTCTCTCTCTCTCTCTCTCTCTCTCTAAATTCTATAAATTGAATTGTTGGGCTCATTGTAAAAGGATAGTTTTGAGTAGCAAAACTCTGTCATTTAGGTTTTGTGAAGCCATTGTGTTGTAGGCCTTTATATAGTGGACTCCTTGTATGGTGATCTAGGCCTTTCCTTTGTAGTATTTTGGACTTTGCATATTAATGAAGCAATAGATGCAAGTTTGTGGATGTATATTCCCTTGTTGTGTTTGTTTGCATTCTCTTTGCCTCTCTAATCTTATTACAAATGTTTGTTTCTACTTTATGCTCTTGCAGAGATCTATTATTATTGTGTATGTATGCAAATGTGTTGTAAAGGTTGTTATTAGACTATGAAGAATTGTTATCATCCTCTCTAATCTACATTTTGCCTCCATTTGCACACATTGGGGATTATTCTCTTACCCTTATTTTGGTGCATCACCTCTGTAGTGTAGTTTTCCTTCATTTGCATGTTATTTCTCTCTCCTTAGTCCCTTGGAAATTATAGGATAGAGATACTTAGTAGCTTCATTTCAGTAGATTTAGTTTGCACTAGAGTAGGAAGAAGAACCAACTTTCTATGGAGGTCTATCTCAAGTAGTAAGTCCCACACTTGGAGATAATACCCATGTTACCCAGTCACACCAGGAGCTCAAGCACACACACTTGTGCAAATCGTAGGGTGTTGTGATTCGATGATAACAATTCTAGCACACCCATGGGACAAAAAGAGGTCTTCAATTTAATTGCAGCAAGACTGGTGTGCACTTGTTACATTTTCTATCTTGTAAGAAGCTTTGAAATTACACATCTAGCGACTCCAAAAGAGAAGAATCCACTAGTTTCATAAGTCCAAGCTTGTCAAATTTATGAGAAGAATTCAAACAAGGTCAAGGAATAGAGAAGAAGGAATTTTTGAATACATGTAATTATCTCTATGCAGAGGAAGAAGAGGAAGAAGGGCTCAAAGTTCTCCATCTCCACCAAATAGAACACTATCAACACCTCCACCGGTAGGCCTTTTATTCAATCAACTAGAACTCTTAGACCAATCAGAATGGCTCATCAAAAACCACCACAAGGTCCACCAAATCCTTACGTCAACTTCACGGGAAGCAACCCACTTTCTCTCAATGCAAAAAATCCAATTCCAGTTACATCATATAAGAACATTTCATATTTCATTGGAGAGAACCATACAACTCCGATTGATCACATTCAGGACATTACAAATGTTTGTGATATACATGAAGTTAATGAAATGGATGTAGCTGTCAAATTGTTGGCCTCTTCTTTCAAAGGAAAGGCTTTACAATGGTTTAGAAGCTTGACAACGGGATCAATTCAAAATTGGGATCAGTTGTGCACAACTCTTTGTGGTCAATTTAGGGAATATGCAAACAACTCATCTCTTGGAGCAGATAACCACAATCAAGAGAGCACCAAATGAGAAGATAATTGATTTCAACTTCATATTTCAAAGGACATGGGATATGATTCCACTTTCTATGAGGCCAGCAGCTGAAGGTGTTTTTCTATACTTCCTAAAAGCTTTAAATTTTGATATTGCAATGATGATACAATCCATGGGAGGTACAACTTTACCCGCAGCTTATAATGTTGTTGTTAGGGCTAAAAACTATCTGATTCAAGCTGGTAAACTTGCACTTAGGCCACCCATGCCTCTTTATCTAGAATTAGGAAATCCAAGCACTAGTCAAGCACCTACATTAGCTCCTATTCCTTCCCCAAAAATTAGAATTTTGCTTTGAAGCCTCTACCTCATCTTCTAGTACCTCAAATGAACTCTAAGAAGTCATGAAACAGTTGCAAAACTTAGGTAATGAGTTGGTGACGATTAAGAGGCAGCATGCTCAAAATTTCAGGTCATATCAGCCTCAAACCCAACCCAATAGACCTTTGTATCAGCCTAATAAGCCACTTACTCAAGCTGTAAATCAAAACCAAGTAAAACCTCCTACTAATAGGCCATTCCAACCTTACAATCCCAATGTTGTATCCATGTCTAGAGCCATGGTACCAATACAAAATAACATAGCTCAAGAGTATGACTGGTGCTTCCCATGCAATCAACCTCATAACCAATCAATGTGTTTCAATGGTGCCTTGAATCAAGATCTTATGGTGACAACAATGGGTGTGGAACAAGAGACAAGCCAAGAAGAAAATCAGCAGTAGGAAGCTACCCAAGAGGCACCTCCGAATGAGACCACACTTGTCAATTGGCAAGTTGAAGATTTTTGTGGCATAAATCAGGTCCCTTCTCAAAGTGTGGCAGCCAACACACGATCTAAGAAGAGGAATATTGGAGAGGGACAGTCATCTAATTCAAATGATTCACAACCCTCTATTACTCCACAAGGTGTTAGCAGTCAAAGTGCAGTCTTGAATGTGTAAAATCAGCCCAAGCCACCTTCTAGACCAACTCAAGTACCGGTTGTAACAACCCATGTGCAAGAGAAGATTGTGCAAGGTAAAGGGAAGTAGAAATATAGCTCATCCCCATTCAATATTCTTGAGCAAATGAAGAAAACAAATGTGAACATTTCAATGTGGGAGTCATTAGCTATCCCGGGCCAAAGAGATCTATTGCAAGCTGCCATGGAAAATTGGTCCACATCAAATCAATCATCCAAAGATCAAGACAAGGTACTCATAAATGCAACTCGGTGGGGGGCAATCAAGGAGGTAAAAAAGGTAAAAACATGAAACCTCCCCCATTCTACATATCTCTAATTGTTGGAAACAATCTTGTACATAATTGCATGATTGATTCGGGAGCAAGAAACTTTTCATGCCGAAACAAATAGCTAATCAGTTGGTCCTTCAATATGAATTCATTTCCAAAAGTGCGGTGCAATTAGATGGGATGGTAGTAATAACATTCGTAGTAATCAAATTTTGAGCCTCACGTTGCATGCATATCCCAATGTGACTGTCTTGTAAGATGTATCAATCATAGACTTGCCACCGCTCTTTGCATTGTGTTTGTCAAGAGACTTCACCACTAAAATTGGAGGTTATTTGTCTGTTGATTGGTCACACATGTTATTTAGAATGAGATATGGAGCCAAGGCTACAATCAGGTCTGAACCAATTACAAATTTCCACATTGAGCCTCATACGCCAAGTCAAATCAAAGTAAATTGTTCGACATTTGATTAAGAGGATTGCCCAAGCACTTATGAAGAAAATACTAAAGTCGAAAGCATTCCAGACTTAACTCTTGATGAATGGTCAAGAAAGAGGCATACTTTTGATCCCTAAAAGGAAATGGAAGATGTTGAATTAGGCATTTACTATTTGCATGAAGATAATCCACCTCTCCCTAGCATCACCAAGCCGGATCACAAAGATGATAATGAGGTATGGCAGTTATTCTTTGATGGCTCAAGGAGTAGAAAAGGTACCGGAGGACTAGATATGCTTGTGTCATCACAAGGTACAAAATAATACTTAGCTTTCCATTTTCAGTTCACTTGCTCAAACAACATAGTTTAGTATGAAGTCGTGATCCACGGATTGCATTGGGAAAGAAAGAGAGGTATTAAAAACTTGCAAGTGTTTGGAGATAGTGACATGATCATGAATCAAGTAAGAGGACAAAATTCTACTAAGAATGATCTTTTAAAGAACTACAAAAATCAGGTATGGGATCTCATTGAATATTTTGAAGCTTTTAACATCAATTCCATCTCGAGAAAGAAGAATGAAGCAGCAAATAGACTTGTAGCAATTGGGGCAGCATTTGACGTCGTGGAAAATATTAAAAGTGAGAAAACTCGGCCTCATATAAAGGTTGCGGTAAGGCCGGTTGTCCCAAATAATAATGCAAATTGGCAAGTCTTCAAAAGTGATCGAGTAAACCATAAGTTTCTTGCAAGAAGAAGCTGAGTTCTCTGCTAGAAACCAAGATAAGTTGGAGTAGAAGTATGGTGACCAAGTGGTGCAGCTGAGAACTAACAAAATTACCAAAGGGTTGGTGACTTTGGAATCGGTCTTCAATCCCAATGATTAATTCTAGAAGGAAAAGGAAAACATTTAGGTAAAAGATGAAGATTGAGCCCATTTAAGTAGACAAAGACAAGATATTGCAAATTGGAAAAGTAAGTACTCCATAAGAGAAATATGATTTTATTCAGCTTTGTCAAGAATTCCTAGATTTCTTTTCTCGGACTTATAAGGATTTAAGAAGTTTCAATCTAAATTTAGCACAACATACTATTGAGCTAGATCCGAATCAAAGCCTATCAGAAAAAAGCAAAGGTCATTGCATCCTCACATTGAACCTCTCATGAGAAAAGAGTTGAACAAGCTAATTGAAGCTAGCATCATCTTTCCTAACAAACATTCAAGTTGGGTTGCATATCTGGTGCCAGATGAGAAATAGAAATGGAGAAATCCGACTATGCATGTATACTTGATTTGAATAGAGCATCATAAAATATCACTATCCACTTCCATAAATAGAGCAAATCCTACTGATTGTAGCTGGTTCAAAAAAATTCATTACTAGATGGCTACTCAGGCTATAATCAAATAATGGTGAAGGAAGAATATCATTTCAAAACAGGCTTCACTCATTGTCGTGTAAATGTGTGTACAAGGAAATTGATAATTTCGAGCATGACAACTATACCCCTATGCCGAATTTTTATGTTTTATCATTCACATGCACCCCAAGTCAAATCTGTCAATATTTTCACCCCCTATTTGATGTCAAATTGGTCCCCTAGGTGATTTAGGAAAGTCTATTCATTCCCCCTAAGTGATTCTAGGAGTTATGAAAAGATGTTATCTATAAGAAATTGTGGGAAGGGCTATCACCGGCCTTCCCAGGAGACTGAATCAAACCCTAGAGCGAGAAAAGAAGGAAAAAAAAACATGGAGGTGAATTTAATACCTTATAACATCATGGAAACTATTTTGGAAGGTTTGGGGAAGTTTTGAAAGACTTGGAAGCAGTCTTAATGAAAACAAGGTTCACAAGCCTAAGCGGTTTGCATGCCTAAAGCAGTTGTTATGCTTCAAAAGAAGATTCTGGAGCTCGGATGGAGTTAGAAGTAAAAAAATCCGAAAGAGGATTCCAAGACCTACATGATGGAGAAATAAAAATTTCACAACTCCTCGGCGCATAGGATTTTCAGGCAATTTTTATCAGGCACAAGTGGAGTCTCAAATCACAAATCTGAATTTTTAGGAAATCGATGGATGAATCAAGACATGAGACCCCTGCCATTGGATTAAAAATGGAATTTCTATTCGGGATAATATAAAATTTCACCAATAAATTCCATTGGGAGCTTAAGTTATCTTCTATCTAAGTTGCCCTCTCAAAGACAGTTCAAGACATAGTCATTTTTCGGGAGAACACGTGTCGGCACACGAGAGCCTAGCAGGATTTTATGTCCTCAATGTCCCTGAGGTCAGGTACACTAACCCTTGAAAAATGTTCCCAGCCCCCATGTGACCTTTGGGACCCTCATGTGACCTCCAAACTTGACAGTTCAGCCCCCAGGTGCATTTTTGGAGCATTCATTCCCTACCATCCGATCAAGCACCACATGTCATCTCCAGGACCACCGTGGAAACTAATGTCCCTCATGTACAGGTGAGGACATAAAACATGGAAAAATCCACCCAGAGATCCTATGGAGAGTCTCTTGGTCACCCACGTGACTGACTTTCAACCCCCAGGTGCATTTTTGGAGCATCCATTCTCTGTCGTCGGATCAAGTGCCACGTGCACCATGGAATTTGATGTCCTTCACATCCCCGAGGCCATGGAAATCAAACATGAAAATAGGCACCCAACTCCAACCCAAAAATTTGAAAAAATTATAACTGTTAGCTATTTCTTTCTACTTCTTGTTGCTTCTCCATTAAGAAAACTACAGAGAACACCAGTCCACCACTCCACCATTGCCAAAGCTTGAACCAGATCCATTACAACACATTATCCTTCACTCCATGATGGCACACAGGTCTCATAAGAATAATTCATCGAGATAAGAAGAAGAAATGAAGAATAGAGAAGAAGAACAAGTGGAAATCCTCATTGCCATGAAATCAAAATTTGAAGAAATATTCCAAACCGGAGCATGGATTGACAAACCGTTTGTTGCTGAGTTATTCTCTCTTGAAGGCCATTAAAAAATCATATTCAAACCTCCAATTTTTAGCAAGGAATTCTCACAGTGAAGAAATCCTCTTTTCGGCTCTACGAAGGAAAAAGCTTGATTTCCCATCAAATCGGCCGGATTGAAGAGAAATTTCACATGAAGCACCATAATGAAAAACCTATCGCAATGGAGTTGATTTCATTGTGACAGAGAAAAAAACCAGACCTGCAAATTTCAAGCTCCATTAATGGCTACCATGACATAGTAGTGGAAAAAATCAGCGAGCTACCTCTCCACTTCTCAAGGTTCTGGTGGGTGAAATCGCCCAAAAATTGGAGGAAACGATCGTCGAAAAATCTAGTTTCGCGCGAACTAGTTTTCATACCATGAAGTCCCTATTTTTTAGGGATATGGAGGGTTGTGTTTTTATCAACATTCTTCCCTCTTCGAAGAAATTTTCAAATTCCCGAAGATCCGATGGCGAAATCATCCGAAAATTGGAGGGAATGATCATTGAAAAATCTAGTTTCATGTGAACTAGTTTTTGCACCATGAAGCCCCTATTTTTTAGGGATATGGAGGACTGAGTTTTTGTTAGTATTCTGCCCCCACCAATGAAAACATCATTTTTCCACTTGTTCAGATGAAGGAATTACTCAAAATTTGGAGCGTGGAACCCTGGAATAAAACCCATAATTTCAAGACTCGTTTTGTCACAATTTGACATTCGTGGCGCACTTACTAAAAATAACATGTCTCCTTGCATAGGGTCTCATTACTTTGGGTAAGCCACCATTTGAAGATGTCATGAATAAGGCAATGAACATAGAGGGATCATCATAGGCAAGGTCATCAAAAAGGTTATCTTGACTCACAATTCAAACTTACTAAAAATAGTAAGTTACACTCAAAACGTAGTTTTGGCACAATGGGTCGTACAAGGATAATCATTTAGGGGGACATCATTTTTCGGGAGTATCCTAGTCATTTTTCACAGGGCATTTGAGATCCACCTAAGTTCATTCAACTTGGCGAGCATTCATGAGCTAATTTGAAGGAGTTTCATAGTGTACAACGAGTTCAAAGATTCAAAGTTTCACCGCATTTTCAGCTAGGAATTCTCACAGTGAAGAAATCATCTTTCCGGCTCTACGAAGGAAAAATCTTGATTTCCCATCAAACCGGTCACCGGATTGAAGAGAAATTTCACATGAAGCACCATAATGAAAAACCTATCGCAATGGAGTTGATTTCATTGCGAACGGAGAAAAAAACTAGACCTGAAAATTTCAATCTCCATTAATGGCCACCATGACACAGTAGTGGAAAAAATTAGTGAGCTACCTCTCCACTTCTCAGGGTTCCGGTGGGTGAAATCGCCTGAAAATTGGAGGAAATGATCATCAAAAAATCTAGTTTCACGAGAACTAGTTTTCACACCATGAAGTCCCTATTTTTTAGGGATATGGAGGGATGTGTTTTTATCGACATTATTCCTCTTTAAATACATTTTCAAATTTTGGAAGATCCGACAAGTGAAATCATCCAAAATTGGAGGGAATGATCATTGAAAAATCTAGTTTCACGTGAACTAGTTTTTGCACCATGAAGCCCCTATTTTTAGGGATCTGCCGGATCTGAGTTTTTGTTAGAATTCTTCCCCACCAATGAAAACATCATTTTCCCACTTTTTCAGATGAAGGAATTACTCAAAATTTAGAGCGTGGAACCCTAGAATAAAACCCAGAAATTTCAAGACCCATTTTGTCGCAATTTGACATTCGTGGTGCACTTACTAAAAATAGCATGTCTCCTTGCATAGGGTTTTGTTACTTTGGGTAATCCACCATTTGAATATGTCATGAATAAGGCAATGAACACAGAGGGAGCATTGCAGGCAAGGTCATCAAAAAGGTCATCTCGGCTTACAATTCACACTTACTAAAAATAGTAAGTTACACTCAAAAAGTAGTTTTGGCACAATGGGTCGTACAAGGATAATCATTTAGGGGACATCATTGTTTGGGAGTATCCTAGTCATTTTTCATAGGGAATTCAAGATCCATCTTAGTTCATTCAACTTGGCGAGCATTCGTGAGCTAATTTGGAGGAGTTTCACAGTGTGTAAGGAGTTTGAAGATTCAAAGTTTCACTACATTTGGAGCTTTCCATCAATGAGGATCAATGGGCTTCATCGGGTGACATCTCCTCTTCTTCTTCTTTCTCTCTCTTTCTCTCTCCTCTTCCCCCCAACTTTCTCTCCCCTTCAAATGTTCTAATTCTTCGTTGGGGTTTGCACTTTTTGATATGCCTTTAAGTCACCTAAAAGTGACTTTAGAAACATAATGTAAATTAAGTCACCTTGATTTTATAAAAGGGACTTACATATTTGATAGGAATACAAATAGTATAAATTTAGAATTAAGGCATATGGAGGATCATAAGGAAGACGATGAATCACCTCTCATTCTATAAATTTTAACACCATTCCCATTTCAAAGGGTTGGTCATTAATCTTGTAAGCTCAAGAGTGTATTCTACCTTGAGAGAACAAAGGAGATAGCCAAATTCTTCCTTTCCCCCTTCTCAATTTCCTCCATTTCTCCACTATGTATAATTTTTTTGAGAAATTAATACAAGAAGAAGGATTTTCTAGCTTTCTTTAACTAAGAGATTTCTTGATACTTTGTGTTCATCAAATTTCATTTGGTCTTAATAATGCTTACAAAGTTGTTTCTTATCGTAAATGCATGTGATGATACTTTTGACTAGTGTGTGTAGGAATCTGATTTCCTACCTGCAACATTAGTTCTCCTACCTCTTCTCTCACTCCCCTTTCCTGGTCTTTAGAAAAATTTCTCTCTTGCGGTTATCTGCAAACTTTTCCACAGGGTCGTGGAGTGCCCATGTTGGCTCCACACAGGTCAAAAGGTCACCACGAAATTAGTGTTTTCTCATGCATGCATATCTGACGATGACTGTCTGCACTCGATTAAGTAGAGGGACTTATATTCCAGTGTTGGCAAGAAATCCAAAAGTTTTCCACACGATAAATTTTCTCACGAACAACTACAAAATGGGGAACGTATGCTTACAAGAAGATGTCATTTGGATTGTTAAATGTCAAAGCAACATTTCAACGAGAAATAGATATGGCATTCAAGGGCTTGATTAACAAGATAGCACTGGTATATCTAGATAATATCACCGTGTGTTCTCAAATAATATAACATACCATCTCTTCCACCTAAGGCAAGTATTGCATAGGTGTAGAAGATTCAAGTGTCTTTGAATTCGAAAAAGTGTGTATTCTTGGCACATGAAGGAAAATTACGGGGCCATATTGTTTCAAGAGAAGGGTTAACAATTGATCCCAAAAGAGTTGAAGCCATCCAAACACTTGCATTACCAAGCCATAAAAAATATCTCCAAAGCTTCTTGGGAAGAATTAACTTTGTTTGCAGATTTGTGCCCGATTTTGCCTCCTTGGTGAAGCCATTAACAATGATGTTGAAGAAGAGCATTGCATTCAAGTTGACAACAGAAGGAAGAGAAAGTTTTGAGGCCATTAAGCATGCAATATCCCAAGCTCCAACTCTTATCAACCCAGACTTTTCAAAATACTTAATGTTGTACATTTTTGCAGGATCGAACACAATCTCAAATATCTAAGTACAATGAATAGAGAAGGTTAAGAACAACCCATAGCATTCTTTATTCAAGCCTAAAGATTATGAAGTGAATTATTCTTTCATCAAAAGCATGTTCTTGATGTTATTAGGAGCTTGAAGAAGTTCAGACACTTGGTCTCGAACAATAAGATCCAAGTATTAATGTCGTATCTTTGGAGTAAAATACTTTCTCTTGAACAAGGATTTGAATGAGAAGAGGGAAAGTTGGATCACTCGGGTAATGGAGTATGACATTGAAATCAAAGTGACCAAGTTGGTCGTGGTAAAGGTTTGTGTGAATAGCTAGCTTCCAAACAACATGTTGAGCCGGAAAGTGAAGAATAAGTTGTTTTAATATTGCAAAACGATCACGAATAGCCGTGGCTAATGATGCACCCACTCCATGTTGGAATCAAGACATGGTGCATTATCTCAAACTGGTTTGTGCCCTCCATAATGGAACAAAGAAAAGAGAAGATATTTCAGATTGCAATCCATTCCGTATGTGCTCATTGATGGCATCTTGTTCAAGAAGGATGTGAATGGAGTATTATTGAGGTGTGTCCCAATAAATCATACTAAGAAGGTATTGCATGAGTTCCATGATGGAGAAGAGGGAGGCCACTTTTCCCCATGAGTAACAACTCTCAAAATCATGAAGGCTGGTTATTATTGGCCTACAATGTTTGTTGATTGCTACTCATGGATCAAGAAATGTAAAAGTGTGTGTTCTTCACAGGGAAAGAAAGGTTAGCAGTGTTGCCCCTTTGTCCAATTTCAGTAGATCACCATTCATGCAATGGGGATTAGAATTCATTGGATTTATCAATCCAAATTCAAGTCAAGGCCACAAGTGGATACTAACAACAACAGACTATTTCACCAAGTGGACTGAAGCGGTGGCACTAAAGGAGGCAAATGAATCCAACGATCTTGGATTTCTATGAGGGGATAGTCACAAGGTTTGGAGTTCCTGTCACCATCATTTAAGATAATGCATTAGCGTTCCTTGGCACAAAAATAATTGAATGGGCTATTAGGAATGGTATTTATCTTAGCACTTCTTCAAACTATTACCCCCAGGGTAATGGCCAAGCAGAGTCCATGAACAAGAACCTGCTAAGAATCATAAGAATAACTCTTGATGAAAATCAGAGAACATGGCACACAAAGCTTGAATCAGCTCTATGGGTTGATAGGATCACACCCAAGAGGTCAATAGGTAGCTCTCCATACAAACTTGTATATGAAAAAGAAGCAGTGTTGCTTATATCACTTGAGTTGTCAACATTAGAGCTCATGAAGTAGCTGGAACTAGTTGAATTTGAACCCATGGAGATCATGTATGCAGAACTAATAGAACTAGAAGAAACAAGGGAGTATGCAATGTAAACCATGGAGAAAGATCTAGCACTTGATCAAGAGGAGCTTTTACAAGAAAGCTAAAGCTAGGACATTCAAAGAAGGAGACTTGGTGCTGAAGTGGGACTCTGATCATGCAAAACCAGGAAAGCATTCCAAGTTCGATGCAATATGGATCAGTCCATATATTATCACTTAATGCAAGAGTAACAATGCCTTCCAATGTTTAAGTTAGATGGTGAGGAGCTACAGATTCCAGTGAATGGAATCTATCTCAAATATTGTTACTATAAGGAAGAATTTCTCACCCTTGTACATATTAGTTTAGGACTTTTCAACTCCTCCAAGTGCTTGTACACATTGTTGTTGTTGTTAGAATAGGTTTCAATTTTCCTAAGTGCCTTGAGCACATGTTCTATTTCTTCTAGTGTATGCTTTGTATACAGTTCATCATGCTTCAAGAGAGAGAGAGAGAGGAACTCTTAGTTTCGTAATGAGTTGTAAATTTCAAATTCAAATACACAGAGAAACTAAAATCAATCCAAGAGATAGATTTCTAATCTTCAATTCTTTGCCCCCTCGGGTCAAAGAATCGAGTTTATCAAATCAAAAAATCGGTATTGGGGAAAATTTGGTATTACAGCAGATGACAGTCCTAGGTTTTAACTCACCTCTAATCAGTTTTAAAAAACAAACATGAGTTGTCGTGCTCTCCTAAGGTTTGATAATGGACTTTACTGACCTATATAGCAAGAACCCGAGATTAGCTCCACCAACACATCCTATCGAAAGGAATGGAACAATCAGAAGAAGAAAGAAATAGAAACTTAATAGAGTTCCATGATGTCTAAATTAACAAATGTTCATCATTCAACCTTGCAGATTATAGTTGTTGGGAGAAGGGTGAAACTCGGTTTTAAAGAAATTCTCTACCCTCACAAATCTTGACTTCAATATTTTCGTATGAAAGTTAAGAGTGCAAGCAGCGGAAGGTAGTCCCAGAGGCGAGAATCAAAATTCCAAGCACTCACGGGTCGATTTTTAGATTTCGAGATCAGATCATGTTGATTATGCAAAATCCATACCCAATGGATAAGTACATGCATCTGGTCATGTTCCATTTAGCAAGAAAATGGCCCCGTGAGTTACAAAATTGTTATCCAATTTCATTGCCCTAATGAAATTGGACAACTAACAATTTTGCATTGTGACTAATAGCAAATACACCACCAACACTATACAGCTCCCAATGTGCTTGAGGAAATAAAAAGATTGACAAGATTTAGGGAAGGCTAGATGGATTCTTAAAAATGTATCTTTGGTACTTATAGTGCACCAACTCATGACTGAGCTCCTTCCTTAGCTCGATGAGCCATATTGAAAATTTGGGTTGGTTAAAATACGGGTGAGTCAATCTTCAACTCCACCGAGTTATTCCATATAGGAGGAACCGAGCCATACATTGATGAAACTAGATCGAATTCTTGTCAAAAGTGAGCAAGCTATGTTAGGGAATTCCCGAGTTGGTTCATAGAATTGGGCCAACTACTCATCTCTATACATATCAAGTCAAGTTGGTGTATCACTAACTATGAAGATGAGTTGTTGAAGCCACCTACCAAGATCATGGGAGGTGTAGTCAATGTATGGCAATGTATAAGGAGACTCGAGTGTTGGTGTTATACCAAAACCAAGCTCATATCGAGTTACATCATGGTCAATAGAAGGAACCAACCCATATCAATGAGCCATCAAATCAAAACTAATCCATCTCTTCAAAAGGCTAAAGGCTATCAAGTTGGTTCTATAGGAATTTGTCAAGTTATGCATTGTTACAAAAGGGAACAAGCTCATATGGAAAATCCATCAAATTAGAATAGAAACAATTTGAGTTGTCCACTGCACAACCAAGCCGGTTTGAAATGGGTTCCATCTAAATGGGTGATCAATTTGTCAAAAGTTCAGCCACTTGAAGTTTGAGCGAATTTATTTTGAAATTGATCGAGCTCTTGTAATATGGCTGATTTTTTCATTTGGTGAAAAAGTGATGCAGATGCTCTCATTCTTTGAGCTATACTAATATATTCGAGCTAAATGTTGTGTTATACCGAGCTATTCAAGGGGACACGGTGAGCTATACAAAAATCAAATCTTTTACACCAAGTTATGTATTATGGAAAGGCATCGAACTACACATTGAAGGGGCTAAGCCAATTTGTAATGGGGAAGTGATCTTGCAAAGATCGTTGAGTGATATACAAGCAAGGTTGAGCCATCTATCAAACAAAACTGAGCCCAAGGAAGAGACGAGGAGCTACTTCAGTGTAATCATGCAGGAGGATCGGTTTATCAATGTGTTGCCATGTCACAAGGGGTGACCATGTCATAAGGGGTGAGTTGCTCATTTCAAAGACCGAACTCGTCACGAATGTTTTGCGGAAAGGGTGGAAATTTGAGGACCAAATGTCCCATGGGCACAATGTGAGTGCACAAAATTTCCGAAATGCCCACATACAATGCATTGCGATGATGGCGGAGAAGTGGCCCTCGGGACTTTGTGGGCCCATTGCATTAAATGTGGGGCTCCCGGAAGAAAGAAAGCATCATCATGGCAAGTTATAACTTGGCACATAAGGATTGAGTATGAAGCTTGTCCGAAGCATATAAGGTCAAAATACTTAGGGGCACATGAAATGTGTAGAAATAAAGGGGTTGGCATAGAAAATCCCATGATGCTTGTAACTCGAGATGATGAACTAGTAGCCATGCGTTTCAATATAAATAGATAAGATGGAGTGAGGGTCACTCGGTATTACAAATAGGAAAATCGTTGCTTAAGTGAAATGAAATGAAATGAAAGATTTTAATGACGTCCACGAGACTGAAGAGTCTATGGGACCACAAAACTAAGATTTTTAATCTGATTTCAGACTCCTTTCAATATCAGCTCTCCAGCTGTGAATCTTGAGAATGAAACCCGTGGTCGCTTGAAGCTTTGTTCCTTCGAAGAGTTCCTCTAGTCCATCCACCTTCAGGTTGTTTTCATACTGGATACGAATATCATCATATGCCAAACACTCCATGATGAAATGCCATTCTGTCTCAATAACCCCTTGCTTTGCAGAAAAGACAAATTCTCCTTTCCCAATCTTCCTTTGGAATAGTCCATCTACCAGTTTCACATCGAAGATGATGTGATCCGGTCCTTAATTATGCCACTAGAATCCTTGCTTTACCCTTGATAGCTGCCCCTAGATAAGCTTTTTCATCATGTTCCCCAGTGGTATTGAATTCTCTGATATAATGTGCTTTCTTTTGACCAATCTATCCCGTCCACATGGCAGTCCTAAACTTTTCTATCACATAATTTTTTATTTCCCTGTTGTTGTTAGGACACTCTTACAAGTTGATGCCCCATTTGTTCATCCATTTATTATTTTGTTTCATCCAGGTTTTCTTTCTGCGCTCCAGAGTATCATCCACAACTATTTTGGGCCAACAAAGATTGTCCATGCTTTCAACTTTTTCAAATAGCTTATCATCCGAGATATTGCCGAAGCTTCCAACGAGGAAGTACCCGCTTCAGCCAACAGATCTCATAAGGAACAATTGATTTGACTTTGAGAGTGCTTGTGATTAGATGTTTTTGGATTCTTTCTATCTGTCTCCACCCGTGATTTGACATGCTACTTCCCCAAACCTCGCAGCCATAGAGAACAACCGGAGTGACCAACAATCCAAAAAGGGTTTTCTTAGTTTTCCAGTCCCAAAGTTCAGCTTTCCTACACCTGTTTTGAAGTAGGTAAGATGATTTCCAACCTCCTTGTATCCTTTTTGCTTTACAAGTCTCCCAACTAAGCTTTGTGGTGAAATTCAATCCCAAGATATTTGTATTCAGTGACTATTTCCAAAGGGCTCCCCTAAAAAGAAAGTTAATTTGTCTCTCTTTCCTTTTCAAGGAGAAAATCATGATTTTTGTTTTGCTAGTGTTCACTTGCATCCCGACTTCTTGGCAGAAGAGCTCTAGGGCTTTTAGTTGTTCCCTCAATCCTTGGGCTGTTTTTGAAATTAGGATAAGATCGTCAGCATATAGGAGTAACTTCACCACGTAACTTGCTTAACTTGTATACCTCCTCCCTCGGTTTTATTTAACCATTCTTCAAGCTTGTCAATGTATAGACCAAATAAGGTGGGAGAAAGAGGGAAACCTTACTTGACACCAATGTCACTATCGAAACATTCGGACATACCTTCTCTGGTTTTGATTTTAGCTCTAACCTGCTCATACAATCTATGAACTACTGCTCTAAACTCATCTAGAATCCCAAGTTCCTCCATCCTATTCCAAAGTTTTTTCTGGGTACTATGTCGAAATCTTTCCTAAAATCAACAAAACAAAAAAAGATTCTTCTCCTTGGGTGTCCCAAACCTTTTCAATCAAATTCCTAAGAGTGATACAATGGTCAATTGTTGAGTGTTTAGGTTGGAATCCTCGCTTGCCCTTTTGCTCTTTTACCCTCTCTTTCGGCCCAACTGCTGATTCTCCATTCTATCATGCCTCCAAAAAGTTTACCAAGAAGAGGATTGATCATAATGGTGTGATAATTAGATGGGTTATTAATGTCACCACTTTTAAATAAAGGAATAACAACGCTAGTCATCCACTCTGTCGAAAGCCATTCTGATTGACATCATTGAATATTTTTCTGATGTGTGGTGTGAGGACCTCAACCCCCATTTTAGAAATTTAGCCTGTAGACCATCGATGTCTTGTGCTTTACCACTTGCTAGATTCTTTATGCCCTATTTGATGTCTTCTGTCAAAAAAAGCTCAATCAAGTCTCGATTATGGGAGGAATATCTTTTTGTTGGGAACGCTCATATAGGGTCCTTGCATATTCTAACCAATGAGCACCTATGATATTATTTTCTATGTATTTTTTCTTTTGTTGTAACTCCCTCCAAAAACCTTTGGGGTTGTGTTTTCCAAGAGAAATTAATTATGTCCTTCTCTTGCTCACATAGCTTTCTTTTTTGTGTTGTACCAATCTCTCATAAGTCTTTTTATTTTCTTTGTTCATCCCACTTTCCTTCAAAGCTCTCTTGGCATCTTTACACTCTTCATCATACCATGGGTTTGTCGGAAAAGTATTTGCACTCCCTTTCTAGGCTTAGATCTTTCACAAGCACTTAGAGCCTTTTGGATTAAAGATATCAGCAAATTACTACGTACATAACCACTCATTCCCTTAGGTGTCGTGTTCTCTATATCCTTCCTCATTATCTGAAATTGTTGTTTAAGGGCTGCAACAAAGATTTCCTGATTTTCTTTATTTAGAATGATTTTTCCCTATTTTTGAGATGCCTTTTGCATGTGATGAGTATGATTCTTTTGTTGCTGATTTAAGATGGTCGCAAGCTTTACCAAAAGAGGACTATGATCCGATTTTAGTTCGATCGACAATCTCCAATTTCAAACTCAAACAGCCTGGAGATAGAACTTTGAGAACATATTACATAGTCTACTACACTTTGACCATTGTATGTTTTATAGGTGATATTGCCTCGATTTGGGCCAAGCCCTCATGCCATTACAAATGACGTTGTTGTATAAGCTACATAGGCCTACAAACTCAACCCCAAAATGTGTCACCCCTCCATTACCGTCTTGAGATCATCTTTCCCAAAGCTTGTTCTCTTCTTCCTTAAGCCATAACAGATTGTCTTCACCTCCTTCTAAGCTGATCAACTGAAGAGATTGATTATTTGCAGTCCTTGCATTGAAATCACCCAATAAAATTATTTCTCTAGATATATTGAAAATAGAAATGTCTTTTTTTATTGAAGCATATGGATCTTCGCTATCTAGATTTCTTCTCTTATATGTCTTTGAACCTTTCGGTGCAAAGTAGCAGGCAGCCAATCTGATTGTTGTCTTGTCATCTGTTATTTTCAGCCATATGTATTGCTTATTTGGATCTTCCTTTTCAACTTTGACAGTTTCGAGCCATATTTCCTTGATTAGCACTATGATTCCGCCGTGACCTTTCCCTGTTTCATTCCCTTCGTTCCAAACTGAAATTTTCTTGTAGCCTTCAAACTCTGGAACCTTGCAGCCTTCATGCTCATGTGTTTCCATAAGAATAATAATATCTTTCCCTCTCTATGGGCCCCAAACCCAGTCCTCTTCTCCACGGATATCCTCTACAATTCCAACTTACTATGTGCATGAATTCTATGGGACCCCTAATTCCTATTTCTTGTTTGATAAATGATCGCTGATTTGGGATTTTCCATTTCTCATATGTGCCCATTTTCATGATTCCCTTGCTTTTCTCACTTTCTCCCATTCTTTCCTTTCAATCTTCTTGTTGAGCAAATGTCAAATCCTCATCTAGATATATGTGTGTGCCTCTAAGAAGTCCTTTGTTTTTAGGATAGCATGTTTGTCTTCTATTTTTCTCATGACAACTCGCACATGGCGGTCCTTTCCTCCCTCTGTTCTCCTGCCAATCCTGTTTGCTTGTTGTATGTATCCTGTCCACTTCAATTTGTCTTTAAGAAAGTCTCTTGCCAATATGTCAGTTCTCTCTTTTTCACCAAAGTCTTTTAGACCCTTGATAATAAAATTTACTGCTCTGTCTTGTTGATCTTTCTCTTCTTTTATCTGTGTTTTGATGTGTTTCTCTATGACTTGCCTTTGTTCATTTGATGATCCACTTACTAATTGTGACCAAGTTTTGGCTTCTTCTATCCGATCCTTTAGTTGATTTTCTTTTATTTCCATGTCTTTAATTGCTGATTGGATCTCATTTATCTGTATTGTTTCCTTCCCTTTTACCATTTCAGGGCTTTTTTCTCCCCTATTTTCATATGTCCTAGATCTTGTTTTAGCATGGTTAACTCTTACTGCCCTCTTTCCATGAGGTTTTGGATATTTAGTACCTATTCTTTGAGAATTTTATTTTCTCTTTCCAACCTGTATCTAACTTCTGTAAGTTCTTTCCTCTCACTGTTTTCTTGCAATCTCTTATTTTCTAAAATTCCAAGCCTTTCTTTCATGTTCATGAGCTCATTCACATACAGTTCTGAAGACCACAATAGAGGGGTTGAAGTAGGACTATATAGGTATTTAGGATCCTGACTACGTCCTCTCATTCTTCTTTGTATGTTGTAGTTATGTCTGTTTTGTTTAGCTTTGACTCCTTTTTACTATCCTTCTGACTTGATTGTTTTCCTTCCATTTTATATTCTCTGAAAAAGAAGTTCTCTTTGTTGTTTGTTGTCTTCGGTAAAATCAAAGTGAGGTTTTTCTTCTGGGTTCTTCTTAGTTTTTTGGCCTGCCTACATCGTAGGATCCCCTTGTATTGTTTTGCATTCACATAAACCAACTTTTAGCTGTACCCGTTGTATGATTTTGAGATATTTCTACAATTTCCCAAAATTTTGTTTTCTATTGTTGTATGTGTTTCCAAAATAGTAGATCTCTGTAGTGCCATATTTGGGTTGTCTTTGAAACCCTCATGTTTAAGCATGGTTTGCATGCCTTGTTGAAACTAGATTTGACAAATAAATATAAAGAATACTCCGGAGAATGAGGGGGTTTGGTGGGTCTTCTACCGAGAAATTTTTGTATTGTTCTTTCCCATGGTGTCGATCTTGTCTACCCTAGTGAAACTAAATGTCAAGACCATCCTCTATGAATATTAAAATAAATTTGGTGGGTCTAATCGGCTTGTTGGGCTATGCCTAGCTCCTTAAAAAAAAGTGTTGAAGTGGGGCCCACGTTTCGTTGTTTATCGAGTGTTTGTTTGTTAGTTTTTGATCCATTGGGATTCACTCGCTCATTCCTCCGCTATAGTGTCGGTCCTCCACTACATTCCTCTCGCTATCTTCTGCTACAGCCCTCCTCTGCTGTCCCCCTCCATTGTCTTCCTCCGCTGTCTTCCACTATCTTCTCTCGCTCCAAAAACATAAAAGGAAAAAGGAAAAAGCAAAGGTACACTGGATAGCTAATCAAATCGGAAAAAGTAAAAATTAGAAGTCGGCAATACTAGATAAAGCCCTTTCTAGAGCTAGCGAATGCAATGCTTAATATACCTAACTCCCCCTTTTAATTTAAATAAAAATAGTGGAAATATCAAGAGGGCCCACCAAATTTTCAATGCCCAAGGAACATTAAAATATTTGCAAAAACATTTTAAAGGGAGAAAATATTTCAAAAGTCACTTCCAATGAAGCCAATTTCATTACACAATCCTGAGACATCGAAACAAGCCTGTAAATCAAAAACAGGTCTGATCCACGCAAGAAGCCATATTTTGAGCAATTCTCAACAAAATCACACAAACTTGGTGTCATTGGAATCATGGTTCCAATCTCGTTGCACAACAACTAAGAAATATAGAAATTGATGAAGATTTGATGGTGAGTTTTGAGGAGAATGATCCGTATTCTATTTGGTGGTTGGAGGAGCATTCAATGAGCATAAGCAATCATTCTTTCATCAAGCTACAGGTGTTATGGGACACCTTGAGATTGCTTTTACAGGTCCAAAATCACCAACCACACTCATTTATCATGAATTACAATTAATTGAAAAGTGAACTTCAGGAATTGTATCTCCTCTCTCTCTCTCTGTCCTCTCAAAATTCTATAAATTGAACTATTGGACTCATTGTAAAAAGGATAGTTTAGAGTTCAGAAAACACCTGTCATTTTGGTTTTGTGAAGCTAGTGTGTTGTAGGCCTTTACAGTGGACCCCTTGCATGGTGATCCAAGCCTTTCCTTTGTAATAGTTTGGACTGTGCATATTAATGAAGCAATAGATGCAATTTTGTGGATGTATCTTCCCTTGCTGTGTTTGTTTGCATTCTCTTTGCCTCTCTAATATTATTGCAGATGTTTGTGTCTACTCTATGCTCTTGCAGGGATCTATTATTATTGTGTATGCATGTAAATGTGTTGTGAAGGTTGTTGTTAGACTATGGAGAACTGTTATCACCCTCTCTAATCTGCATTTTGCCTCCATTTTCACACATTGGGGATTATTCTCTTACCCTTCTTTTGGTGCATCACCTCTGTAGTGTAGTTTTCCTTCATTTGCATGTTATTTCTCTCTCCTAGTCCCTTAGAAATTGTAGGATAGAGATACTCAGTAGCTTCATTTAAGTAGAGTTAGTTTTCACTAAAGTAGGAAGAAAAACCATCTTTCTCTGGAGGTCTATCTCAAGTAACAAGTCCCACACTTGGAGATAGTACCCATGTTACCTAGTCACATCTAGAGCTCAATCACACACATTTGCGCGAATCGAGGGTGTTGTGATTTGGAGATAACATAACCTATTCCTAGAAAAACGGCTATGTCATCGGTCAATATGTGTAATCTCGCACGTAATCCCTGTGTATCCTTCCAGTAGCACTCTAACCTTTTCCACATGTGTGCGCGCTAAACCACTTTGGGTACTTATTCATTTTCTTTGTCTAATAGGTAGTAAAAAAAATTTGTGAGGTATTCTCATCCTCCTAGAAAAAGGTTTTTCAGAAAAGAAATATCCTAGTTATGACAAAAATAAGCATGTTTGTTTCATTTGCAAAGGAGAACATTATGCTAATAAGTGTCCCTAGAGAAACACTAACAAAGGAAAAGAAAAGGTCAATTTTTTGAGAGAAAATAATATAGATGAGAATAATTATTACTTTACTTCTGGATCTAATTATGAAAGTTCAGACATATTGTATGATTTAGAAGAAGAAATTCAGAAAGTAAATGTTGTGAATAATTCTAAAGAAGAATCAGAGTCTGATAGCTCTAATACAGGTATGATTCCTTGCCTTGTTTTGCCAATATAAATATGCTATCCATAATTCCTCATCCTTTCATTCCACCAGATTCAAAATTATCTTGGTCATCAACTAGAAGAAGCTCAAGATGAATATGATAAGTGTCCACCATGGGATATTGCAATAAAAACACGTCTGTACCAAAAATGGCAGGATATGCGATACAAACATCAAGCCAAATTGAATGTTGAGCTTGAAAAAAGGAAGAAGAAAGGAAAGCTCTCCTAGAGCATGAAAAAGAGAAATACAAATTTGAAAGCTTAGCATGCGATGAAGATTTAGATGATCTTTATGGTGGACATGTTCTAAATAGTCCTTACATAGCCAACCCTCAAAAGACAAGATCAATGTGAAAAGTTGTATGATTCAAAGGTAGAGGAAGAGGGGGAGAAAGAAATTTTCCTTTCTTATTTCCAGAAGAAGTCCTAGTAGAACTAGGATAACCCTCCAGAAGGAATGAATTAATTCCTCCTATTTCAAGAAAACAATGGCATACAGACAAAATGAATTTCTTCCAGAAATTCATAATCAACAAGATCTTGCTGAATTTAGAAAGCTTGTCGAAGAAGATGATCTTGGAAAGGAGAATGCGAAGGAATCCCAATAATCATTGGAACAAGCCTAAAATCAATTCATCCAGACTCCAAATGAAGAAGAACCAGTTCCAGAGGTGAGTACTTTAAAGAGTGCTCAAAATCCATTTATTACTGTTACTTTTTGCATTCCCAATATAAGGCAATATTCTCTTGATGCCATGATTGATATTGGTGCAGACATTAGTCTGCTAAGAACCAGATCCATCCCATAGGATTGTTGGGAGAAAACCTATTTGAAAATAACCTTTGATAATAAACTTGTTGTATCTCATTTCCTATCCTATGTCCCAGTTAGCATCGTTGGATATCAAAGAATTGTAAAGTTTTATCAACATGATATGTAATCCTATGATTGTTTGATAGGAATGGATACATTGTTGGACTATGGAACTTTTAGCTTGACCAAAGATTATATTTCCTTATTCAATCCTACAAATCCAGGACACCTAGAAAATATACCTATAGAACTATTATTCCTATTGCTACCATGCCTAAAAAGAACCCAACAATGAATGGATCCATAAATCCATTTCATTGTGTCAAAGCAATATCAATGATATTGTCTCCAAAATCAAGAAAGAACGCTACTTAAAATCCCCATGCTTTTACACACAAAAAAAGCATTACTACAAAATAGAATTCATTCTAAAAGACCATAAGGGAAAATAAGTGCTTCCAAAATTCAAAGCACATCATAGGGGAATGAAGCCTAAAGATAGAGCAAGAATGTGAAGAAGAAATTAAAAAGTTGTTACAAGGAAAGTTTATTCAGAATCCAACTCCCCTTGGGCATGTGCAACCTTCTATGTAAATAAGAGAAGTGAACAAGTGAGGGGAAAAAAGAGACTGAGTAGTTGATTACAAGCCCTTGAATAAGCTCATTTCATCCAGTCCAACATCCTATCCCAAACAAGGATGATTTATTTTTCAGATTAAAAGCTTCAAGGGTCTATAACAAATTTGATCTTAAAAGTGGATTTTGGCAGATCTTTTTACATCCTGAAGATAAATTCAAAACAACCTTCGTGGTACCAGGAGGCCAATATGAGTGGAACATCTTTCCATTTGGACTCAAGACATCGCCCTCCATATTTTAGAAGGTGATGGACAATTTTTTGGCTCCCTCTCTAAATTTTTGTTAATCTACATTGATGATATATTGATATATTCAAAATCTCCAAAAGAACATATAGACCATCTAAAAAAGTTCTATGAAGTTGTTTATACTAATGGTTTATGTATCTCAAGTACCAAGATGGAAGTCTTTAAGGATTCCATATCCTTCTTAGGACTCACCATTAAAAATGGAGATATCCAGGTCCAAGAACACATTGTGTCAAAATTCAAGGATTTCCAGATGAAATATCTGATCTGACACAACTCCAAAGGTTTCTTGGATGTGTAAATTATATTGCAGGTTTCTATCAGAGCATAGTTGCAGACCACATTCTTCTCAAAAAAAGACTCCAGAAAAGGCCACCTCCATGGAGTCCAAAAATGACTGCAGCAGTAAAAAGAATCAAGCAACATGTTTAAAAGTTTCCATCAATGTCTCTTCCAGGCAATGGTCTCAAAATCATTGAGAAAGACACCAACAATGATTACTAGGGAGCTATCCTAAAGGAAAGAGAAGATAATGGAAAAGAGAAAATATGTAGATATGCATCTGGTGCATTTCATGGTTCAAAGCTTTGAAATATCATTCAACTCATAAAGAAATTCTTGTTGCAAAGAAAGCTATAAAATCTTTCATTTTATTTGTTCAATTCAAAAATTCATTCTAAGATCGATCTAAAAGATTTTATGGCCATACTAAACAAAGGAGATCCATTAGATAAAACCTCCTTCAACTAGTCTTCAAAGATGGGGTTTATGGTTTGACAATTATGAATTCGAGGTCAAATACATTGAAGGCAAGAAGAATGTACTGAAGATTTTGCTAGCAGAGAACTCAACCAAACAACAAGAATAAATGTTACTCAGGTTATTCATGAGTTTGTTAGGCTTGTATGGGCATGTAACAATCAACATAGAGCTATAAGGGTTCTAGAACAAAATGACAACCAAATGTCATATGATGCTCACAATCTTCTTCTAGAAAGAGGAATTATTTTTGTATCTCCTTACTCTATGTCTCAACTTAACATCTCCTACAGAGATCCGAATCTCCTAGGTATTAGTTTCATTCTCTCCATGATCCTATGGTTTTCTGTACTCTCATATGGAAATGGAGGCATTACAGATTCATATAATCAACTGATGACACTCCATTAGAAGGAATGAGACTGAGGCAGCTAGTACCAAGACCAAGGACTCTCTAGAGATTTGAATTCTCCAGAATGTGGCTTGAAGATCATCCATTACAAAATGACATCTGGAATAGACCCCATCAAGTAGGAGATCAAACATATATAGCCAAATACTTTAAGTATTTTCTTCATAAATATCTTCCTACTAAAATTTCTGATCATCCTCTCCTGTAAATGCATCCCAACATTGTCAGGAATATCCTAATAAATTGCAAGATTCCTGGTATGCTAAAGAAATCTATTATGTCAAGCCAAATAGATTTGAAGGGCATCATCAACATCCAGATGGAGAACTCTGGAAGAAAATTTACTTGCATCACAGTATGGCCATACATCCTCCAACACCTGGAAGTTTCCTGTGAATTCCAAGACAATATCTCTTCCCTTCCAGAAGGCGTGCAACATTGCACAATGATGGGACACCATCCATATCTAGATTTTGGTACGAGCGCAACACAAGGGACCTCCACTCACCAAAAGAGAAGAATCATCCAGCTCATCTGATGATGACAGTGGTCCCCATGTATCTTTCAATCCCTAGATGGAATCTCTTTTTGCTAGTTGTTAGGCATGTTGACAATACTCTTGTCGGCCATAAAGGCATGTCTGCTTTCCTTTCTCATAGCATGGTGGGCCCATAATTAGGTATTTTCTCGAGTCTTTCATCCTATATAAAGGGTTTGAGGATTTCATTCAAGACATCAAGTGAACAAGATAACATTGCGGGGAAACTTCTAGATTCTAGAGATCTAATTCTTTTGAGGCTATAAGAACTTTGGCTTAAGGGTAAATCAAAAGTATAAACTTTTGTGCACCTTCTTAAGTCTCGGTTTAAGTATATAGTCTATTCATTTTATATGTTTTTCTTTGTCTAGTTGAGTTATGTTTGTTTGTGTGGTATTAGAGCTCTTCGCATTGCCCAATAGGGGTACCTCACTCTAAGTCATCAATTACTCTATTTGGGGGCATGTACACCCCACGACACTCTTCAAGTAGTTACCCTTTAACAACATAGTTTGATATGCCAATCAAGGGTGCTCATTCTTTGGCTCACTCCTCTCAAATTTGAAATTTCAAGTGTGCACATATTTATTGAGCATTAATCTACTTCCAATTCCCATGTGTTTGTAGGCTTTAAACATTAGATTGGCAAGAGTTTCAATTACATCATCCTATGATAGAGATTTCATGTTCATATTTGTCAAATACTATATTAAAGAGGAGTTAATTTGTAGTAATGTGTTCCAGACAGACACTGGCAACAACTCGTGTTGCACATTTTTGGACATTTGGTTTATTAATTACATATTTGACCTTATTTACACATATTGCCCATCACAAACACCCTAAAATCACTCGGGTTGTTCTCTTTCTACAACTTGACAAAGATTAGAACCAATTATAGTCTATACAAGAGTCTCCTTAAATCCCTCACAAACATCTTTACATTTTTTATTTTGAATTTCATGACCTCAAGACAAGTTTGTAGCCCTTGGAAAGGTTTGGCCATGGGTATGTCCAACTGCCACAAACTTGTCATGCACCTTTCCTACAAACATCTTTCCGTATGGATAACTTGTCTTAGTTAAGCCTAGTGTGATTTTAGGATCGGTTGAGTGGGAAAGTTAAGGAAACGTCTATTAGAAATACAAATATGCCATAAGCCATTTCATCATTTGGGCATCACTATACTCAATGAAGATTATTACTTACAAAGAGCACACCCGTCCTAAATCTTCTCGAGAACAACTCTATATCAACGAAAAGAATGATTTTGAATCATGCATGGATATCTTTGTTGTCCTTGATAAAAGAAGGATTCTTCTTTGGCATTGTTTGGAAACATTCACACCTTGAATGAATCCACAAAATCTGAAATAATGTGTGATATTGTTGTTCCAAACCAACAACATTAAAGCTTGTAATGACAAACTTAGAACACCATAAATTCACCCTTATGCCCAGATCAAATAAATAGTGCTCATTCCATATGTGCTCTTCCACCTCAAGCTTGCATGATTGGTATGGTTCAACCTTTTCCTCATATTCTTTATGAGGAGTTTTCTTCTTTTTCCATATCCCCATAGGACTAACACAACTCCAAGGAAATATTTCTGACATAACCATATCGAAAGGATGACCAACCAATCTAAGAGCGGAGTACATACCATGTTTCCTCTTAGCTCTTTGTGATTGCATACTGGGAAGCAACATATTTGAGATGATCCTCGGACCTTGTTCACATACCTCTAGAGTGACTTGGAGACTCATTTCCAAGTTCACTTCTTCGTCTTCATTGTCCATTATGATTAACGGACCAGCGGGTTGTTCTTTATCATCCCCATCTTGAGTTTTATCCACTCCCAATATTATAGCTTCTTGTTTACCACCAATGTTCTCCTCAATTTTATCAAATGCAACATTATCACGATTAATGTGACATTGATTAATTCTTACTTTTGGAGAATTGACGGAGGTAGGGGCCGAGTCATTTTTCTTGACTCCTTCTTTGTATGGTCCTCCATCAATATCGTTGATGTTATTTGCCTTTTGTGGTTGGTCTTTATGGCCATTTATTTCCTCTTCCAGCACATGCTCACCTAGAGTATCGAATTCCCATCTTATGAAATCTGGAAATGCCATGGCTTTATGGATGTCTACTGGTAGAGTTTGGTACTTTTTGAAGAGTTCTTCCACTTCCATGAAAGTCTCTTGTCCCGCCATGAAGTCATCAACTCAATATCTTCCAGGCCTTAGAGAAAAATGCTCGATACCACTGTAATAACCCTTTCGGGGTTATTATTATATTTTTAATAATTTCTCGGAATAAACTTGCAGCATTGAAAATTATGTACAACGAATAATTATCACCGAATCTTTATGCCAAATCAACTAAAAATGATCTCCAAATATTATTAAATCAATTTCCAACAATTTGAATTGATTTTTGACCCAAATCAACTTGATATGGGTAAAATATGCAAATCTAGAAATTAATGGTGGACTGTCAAATCACAACACTTTAATTAAATTTGATTTGGCCTTAAATTGGTATGGAAATGTGTGCAAAATGAAGATTATGCTTTGTTAGACCCAAGCGACCAGATTTGAATGAATTAACTCGACTTATTTGCTTAAAACAATTACTTATAAACACATAGGCAAGTCCCATTTCAAGGAAATTGGATAGTTTGAATCAGATTTACAAAATAGCATGGAATTGAATAATCTTCAATGAAAGCTCAAATGTTTTGAGTCAATGCAAGAGGGTTTCGTCCCTTGAATGGACCTCTAGTGGGTTTGACATCCCAATAGGATTTTATGAGAAACAATCTCACAATATCAGATTTCAATATTCAAATGTCATGCTAAAATGAACCCCCAAATCCCCTATTTATAATATCCAAAGGTCAAAAGACATGACCCTTGACCTTTTCATTTTCTTGATCAACCTTTTAATTATTGTTTTGTCTTTTGCTAAGTCGACCCCCTTATTATTTAATAATTATTTATTAAAATATTACACAAAATATGAATGCTAAGTTGTTGCCTTCTTTTTTATTATTTTCTTCTCTAGGCCACGAAGAGGAATGGCCTGAAAACTCCTTTTCGTTGTCATGTGGGAAAAAGGGACATTACATCCCCATGCATCTTTCAACACCTAGATGGAATCTCTTTTTGCTAGTTGTCAGGCATGTTGACACTACTCTTGTCGGCCATAAAGGCATGCCTGTTGCCTTTTTCATAGCATGGTGGGCTCATAATTAGGTGTTTTCTGAGTCTTTCATCCTATATAAAGGGGGTTTGAGGATTTCATTCAAGACATTAGAGGAACAAGATAACATTGGGGGAAACTTCTAGAGTCTAGAGATCTAATTCTTTTGAGGCTATACGAACTTTGGCTTAAGGGTAAATCAAAAGTATAAACTTCTGTGCACCTTCTTAAGTCTCGATTTAAGTATATAGCCTATTCAGTTTATATGTTTTTCTTTGTCTAGTTGAGTTATGTTTGTTTGTGATGTTAGAGCTCTTCGCCTTGTCCAATAGGGGTACCTCACTCCAAGTCATCAATTACTCTATTTGGGGGCATGTACACCCCACGGCACTCTTCAAGTAGTTACCCTTTAACAACATAGTTTGATATGCCAATCAAGGGTGCTCATTCTTTTGCTCACTCCTCTCAACTTTCAAATTTTAAGTGTGCACATCTTTATTGAGCATTAATCTACTTCTAATTCCCATGTGTTTCAGGCTTAAAACATTAGATTGGCAAGATTTCCAATTACATCATCCTATGATAGAGATTTCATGTTCATATTTGTCAAATACTATATTAAAGAGGAGTCAATTTGTAGTAATGTGTTCCAAGACACTGGGCAACAACTCGTGTTGCACATTTTTGGACATTTGGTTTATTAATTACATATTTGACCTTTTTTACGCATATTTCCCCATCACAAACACCCTAAATTCACTAGGTTGTTCTCTTTCTACAACTCGATGGTATTAGAACCAATTACAGTCTATACAAGAGTCTCCTTAAATCCCTCACAAACATCTTTACACTTTTGATTTTGAGCTTCATGACCTCAAGACAAGTTTGTAGCCCTTGGAAAGGTTTGGCCATGGGTATGTCCAATTGCCACAAACTTGCCATGCACCTTTCCTACAGACATCTTTCCAAATGGATAGCTTGTCTTAGTTAAGCCTAGTGTGATTTTAGGAAATGTCTATTAGAAATATGCCATAAGCCATTTCATCATTTGGGCATCACTATACTCAGTGGAGATTATTACTTAGGAAGAACACCATCCGTCCTAAATCTTCCGAGAACAACTCTCTATCAACGAAAAGCGTGATTTTGAATCATACATGGTCTCAAAATTTATGTTGCCATGTGTCAATGCCAAACAAAGGGATTTATTATGAGTTGCATATTATATTGCTAGTCGCATCTCATCATTTGTGTGAAGGAGAACTGCATGTATTTTGAACCCTCTTTGGAGTAGAGGTATACAGGCAACTCTCAACTATCACAGGTGTACGTTGAGGCGAGTCCAACCTAAACAGCTAACACTTTTTTCAAGTGAAATATCCAAAGCTAGGGTTTGGCACAAGGAGAAGGCAATTCAGATTACGTTGCAGTCATTCCAGCATTCCATGTTTACAAAACAACAAATCAGCGACGGTAAAACCTGCACAATAGAGTCAAGCTTATCAAACATGCCTAGTACCCCTTCATAGCCCTCAGACACATTTGGTGCGGAACTTGTTTAGTGTAGACGCATACACATCGTAGCTATCTGGCACACACGAATCTATCCACGCAATATTCCTAGATTTCCAAATTTTCTATGCACATTGACGATTGCATTTTCAGCTCCTATCCAACATTTGGGCACATTGTTTCACTTCCAAAATATTGTTCATGTTAGTTTATTCCATTTATATGCCCTAGCCACTACTTTATCATTACTAAATGAGTGAATTGCTCTAATTTGCCAAATTTACAACATTTAGATCTAATAAGGATTGATGCTTATTAGTTTTCTAAATTTTTTCCCTTTTCCTTCTATTTATTATTATTATTATTATTATTACCAAGAGGTATCAGCAACTGAAAGACACCTTCGAACGGCTAACGAATCTATTGTGACCAGCGGCCAGCCAGTACCAAGTGGCTATCTTTATGCTTTGTCAAAGAACTCTGGATATACTATCGTTAGACACACAAACCACCTATGTGTTAACACTGTCATCTACAAGCCACAAGGAACATACTAGTATGATATTAAAATGATCTATGAACTCCCAAGATTGCATACTTACAGAATTCACATAATTGAATAAAGACGTTCTACTTTGAATTGGCTCCAGAATGACAGTTCTTAGTTGTGTTAGGAGTTGTTTGATGTGCACTAGAAAGGGAAAATTGGTTGCAAACCATGAACAATAACAAAGAAATGAAATATATACACGACACATGATTTTACCATGGAAACCCCAATGTGGAGAAACTAGCTGGAAGTGACAAGTGCACATCTTCCTCATCATCCTTTAATAAAATGGTTCAATACAAAGAGGTTAAACTAAACATACATCTCACACTCATTGTTGACTCCCATCTTTCTAATTTTGTGATGGAGGAATTACAAGCGACACAGAATAGATGCAGTCAAGACAACTGACCACTCTGCTACTCTCTACTCCCAGAGATCATGATTCCATGACCATCAATTCCCCTTTCCTCTGTCCACGGCCATCCTTATGCATTATTCAATATGTTCCTTCAAAGAACCAAGCTTGAGAAATGCCGAAAATGAGAATACCAATTGTTTCGACTTATGCAGGCAAAACTAACAGTTTCTGCAAACCAGAAGTTGCAAAACTACTGTCGTTTGCATATTGGCAGTTACAGAACGGATTTGGCAAATTTGCAACTGCATAAAGACCCGCCTTCCATAACATCTGAACTCGATATCAACTTCCAATTCTTTTTAAAGTGTATATTTTTCGAGAGGAATTCAAATATGTAATCACATTTACACTTTGATGAGGAATAATATAAGTTTCACTTGGATAAAGTAAACAATGCCTTGTCAAGAGCCGCAATGCACAACCTTGCCACTCAACATTCCATGTTTCCTTAACCCTTACATGTCCTTGGATGCTTTCGGAGTTATAACTGAATTTCAAGGATCCTTATGGATCACAACACTTGTCTTTTATCTGGCTTGTATAGTTATTAAGGTTCCTGCAAGTCTGAAAGTTTTGGTATTGATATGGAATTTATTCTCATCCACAGAACTGATCCATCATTTGAGAGTATTGAAATGGGTTTATGATGCTACACCATAGGAGTTGCTCCTTTGAAAGTATGATATATCTCAAAATGCATTAAAGTAATAACTTTGACACAGTATCCTCAATCAAATTTTTTAAAAGGATAAACTGCCCCATCTTACTCTATTTTTGAAATTCCCATAGGAAATTGAAAACAAAGCCTGAGCATGAATGCTAAGCTTGCTCTTCGATGGTCGGGATGGTTCAAGGCTTGTATATAGTCAGTGACATACTTACCAACTTTGGTCCAGCCTGCTATAGAAACGGAGAGCATCGCTATAAACACCCATAGACAAATGGGTGTCAAGGATATAGGATTGCAGAAGGCAATAGGGAAAAACAATTGCAATGCTATAGGTCAGTTTCAAAGAGTAATTCTTACCTTCTAATGGAAATGCACATGAAAGACCAATTAATACTCAATTACCTTAGATACATGTGACTGCTTTACCAAATAATTATTGTTTACAAGTTATGTTCATAGTCTTGGTAGTAAAAATGTTTTGTATGTATCACCATTCTACACCAAGTGGCATTAAGACTTTTATATACCAGTGTCTCCATCCTCATATTAGATCTTTATTGACTCTAGTACGATCACTCTGAGCGTAAAGAATTCTCAATGTCGATTACAAAGCGGTATTTCACATCTTTCTTAATCATGCGCTCTAAAGCCTCATTGATATACTGGATTGGAATGACTTCAATCTGTGGATATATCCCTTCTCTAGCACAAAAATAAATCATTTCTTGAATGTCTTTGGTGCCCCCTGTTATACTACCAGCAATTGATTTCATGCCTGCATGCCAAAGCCAAAAATCAGAGTTGTACATGTATGCCAAGCAAATTTAAGAATTGCACAAACAACAAGATGTTTTTTCATCATCTAAGAGTATATTCGCCAAGTCATGCTCAGATCTGTGATTATTAAATACTACGTAGCATACTTCTGATGCATCTCTCATATTTTTGTATTGGACAGAATGCACCCAGATATTGATCTTATCTACCAAACATACAGTTAACATGTGGATATACACAATCGTTCTTGTGGCCAACATAGTGGAACTTGATTTCTAGAATGTCTCACAAACTTAATTCTAGGAACAGTTCCAAATATGTGTCATATCCAGATGTACCTTGTGACTTGCTCCTAGGGTTTCAGGCACATTAGCACACATTACAATGGTTCCACTATTAACCATTTAGGGAAAATAATCAAACTATTTGGAAAACATCACTATATTATACATGTACCTCATGACTTGCTCCAACAATTTCAGTCACATGAGCACACATCACGATGGTTCCACTACCAACAATTTAGGAAAAAAATCAAACTATTTGGAAACCAATACCAAATTATACATGAAAGAAAGAACACGACAGATATTCATGGAAATTGACAGTAAAGTATTAGTATATGGTAAGTATGAATTGCCGTTGAAGGGCATACTCCACATTTGATAAATTGGAATTGAAATTTCTTTACATAAACTTACCCATAAGAAGATTTGCAGGATGAACTTTGATTTCAGAAGGAAAACCGACAATGACAAACACTCCTGCTGTCTTCAAAAGTGGCATGTAAAGATCAATAGGGTGGTCCCCTGAAGCAGTATCAACAATGAAATCTAGAGTCTTTGATGAATTCTGCAACAAACACATCCAAAAAAATGAACACTCTTATTCTAATTCCCAGCCATATTCTACAAGGGTTCCTACGTAATATAATTATGTTTGGAAATGTGAACAATTTACCTCCATCTGATCTTTGTCAGATGACACAATAAATTTATCTGCGCCAAGAATATTCAATGCTTCATCCTTCTTTGACGCAGATGTGCTGAAAATTGTTACATTTAATCCAAAAGCCTTTCCAAACTTTACTGCCATATGACCTAGCCCACCAAGCCCAATCACTCCAAGAGATTTGCCTGCCTGGTTCATTTGATGGCGGATCATAGGGCTATAAACAGTAATGCCAGCACACAACAAAGGTGCTGCTAAAGCCAGTGGTAGATTTTCTGGTATATTAAAGCAGTACCTGAACGGTTCAAACATCAAATCATCAGCTTCTCAGACAGACATGTCCAGCATCAGAAGGTAAACAGATAATTCGCAGACTGTTAGCTCATGCCCAAGCCGCAAGGCATTATCACTAAATTGCTTAATAATGCCAAGAAGATGACACAGAAAAATGATTGCGCTATAGCATTACAAATGAAAATCCTTCAAAGAAGTGTGTAACCTCAAGGAAAGACAAGAAACTCGGTCAATCAGGCAGGAATGCAAACTAATCTATGTGGATAAAGTTTTTGGTAGTGTACTCGTATCGTCTTCTACATTCTGATTTAAATGTTTTAAAAACTGTATCTAGGAACATTACAAATTTGAAAATTTCTGATTTATTTGTATTTTGTAATTTTCTCAAATATTTATGATACTCATAAAAATGCATACATGAAATATTATATGTTTAAAGACTTCAAACTTCTGCAAATCATGATATTAAACAAATTAAACTTCTGGATAAATTGCGATCAAGAATTAAAGAATCAACATTTTGAGCCGATCTTTGCGGTCCATCATCAGGATGAATGATAAACATACAAATAACGGATCCTTCTATAGATAACCTAAATTACAATGTGTTGTAGAGATTACCAATAATTAAAGTCTGCATATAATACTAAATGAGTAACATATGCATTAATTATTTTCATACAATCATTAATCGAGACACCATGGGATTTGAGGAGATGAATAATAGATTTTCATGTATTTCTGAGCTCTAGCACATCATCTCGATTGAAATTATTAGGATGTGTCCGAATCTCAATGGGCTCTCTAATATTACTTTTCATGTAGTTTCTTCTCTTGCTAGAATTTTTACTTTATCCAAACAAATATCACACACACTTGGTATAAAGGGTGAAATACACTTGGTATAAGTGAAATACACTTGGTATAAAGAAATACACTTGGTATAAGGGTGAATATCCAAGGCACATACACTTGGTACAAGGGATGAAATACATAGAGGAAAAAATAAACAAAATAATAGTTGGAGACCACTTGCCAATAATGCTCCAATGGGGTATCTCATGCAGAAGCATCACAAGAAAGTGACACAATCCTGCATTTTTGAGAAAAGTTTGAGTTCTCATGGAGGCGACACCTTGTTTATGGATGTTATGTTTGGCTTTAAGAGAGCCAGGTTTGAAATCACTTTGAGATGAGATTAATTTTTCGGTCAAAGACATGAGAATTATAGAGCTCATAATTTTGTCATGTAGACTCAGAATTGACTGCCATTTTTTTAATCATCCAATTTTTCACATTTCCCATTGAGTGAGGTCTTGCCTAGGTAGCATATGGTCGAAGCAAAATGTGTGATATCACGGCAACAAAACCGTTCCAAGACCACAACTTTTTCATCTATACTCCAAATCGAGTGGTCTTTTTTTTATTTCAAATGTATTTTTAGAAGAATCCAATTGTGAAGTCAAATCCTTTTTCTAACCTGTTGCCTAGGTGACCTCTTTTGGAAGTCGTTTCAGGTGGTATTGAAGTTGCCAAAGAATACCATTTCGAGGCATCGTTGCGCAACACCTCTATGCAGAATATTTTGTTATTGCAGATGCCAAAGAATGCCATTCCAAGGTATCACTCGGTGACACCTATATGCCAAATTTTTTGTATTGCAAATCTCTATACCATTTCAAAGTATCATTTTTGCAACATTTCTATTCAAGAAAATTGTGGTGTTGCAGACACAAAAGAAGACCATTTCAAGGTATCAGTCCAGCAACACCATGTGGGTAACTTAATGGTCTAGCAACAACAATTGTATGTAGGGCACAAATAATGGTCCATCTTGTAACAAATTACATGGCCAACAGAAAGATCCATTTAACGGGATCGTGATACAAATAATTTTTGGATTGCCTAAGTATGAGAGAATCAACACAATTCAAATATAGTCATGCTAGGTTTTATACTCCGATTGGCCTGATAGAAGAGTCATTTCAGAAGAACTTCAGCGAGATGATTTATAGCAGCAGTAAGTATACCTCATGTCACATCTTGATGCTTGGACACATGTCAAGATGCCAAACAAGACATGTTTCATTTGATCCATCTACGGTTGTTATTTGGGATGTTGCATGTCAATGTCCAAGATCTTATAATGGTCGGAAGGTGAATCATTTTAGCTTCCCCACCATTTACTCTTCCCTATTGTAACAGACAAGAACTATGGAGATAAATATTTTGTCCATATTAGAGATAGGGGATTTTTGGATTTGATTTAGGTATAGAGTAAACTCGAAAAGAAAGGAGTTTGCAAGGAAGTGAGTACAGCCGGTAAGAGAATTTTTAGAAGAGTCCATAAGTCGAGATAGTGACAGGATGTGTGTTGGAGGAATAAGGTGAACCGTGAGAGTGTGTTTTGGAGTAGAGTGTTTTGAATTCAAAAGAAGGCCCATGCAGGCCAAGATTGTAATGTCTTTGAGTTGTAAGAGTGATGTAATGCATTTTATGAGATTAATGAAGAATGTCATGTTTTCCATGAATGTGTTATGTGCTGGCTTTTGTTGTGCAATATCAGTGGTGGGTTGGTAGTTGTTCATTTGACCCTCGGCCCTTTGGCATTAGTATCAATCATACCCGCAAAAGAAAATCAAACTTCAAGTTTGAGAAAATGTGGCTATCATAGCTGTTGGCTGTTGAGTGTGCCCAAGAACACCAGTGGTAAGATGGTGCTTCAACAGCAACAACGGGAATGCCTCCAAGGTGTGGGACCTCAACTCCTTGAGGCAAACCTCCAGCGACAACTGGTTCTGATCCTATCTACCCTAAACTAACACTCATAGGGAAAGGGGGAAGGAGAAAATTAAATGAAAACATGATGACTCTCTCTGTCTATATATGACACAGTGAATTAGAATCCTGCAAATATAACCCACACACAGTATATCATCAGAGACCAGAAGGTGAGAGAGACAAGAAACGACAATCAAAGCGCAGATACAAGCCACAATCAACGTTATTTATTGCTTTAGAGTATGCACAATTTGTTATAGTGGTGAAAGAGGCACTAGAAGCATTTCAGAATTTAGAATACAGAGGTCTAGACACTTGGAACTCCAATATTCAAAAGAGCAGAGTAAATTTGCATTTGAGAGAGAGGAAACTGTTTACAAAACAGTGATCTTGCCATTTATAGAGGTAGAGAAGAAGAAAGAGAGAGAGAGAACTGGGCCCTGAATGCCAAAATTCCGCCCAAATGCCGTTGCAGACATTAAATGATCAGATTTGATGTCCATTTGCTCAATCTCTGTCGAAACAGTGAAAGATCCCCCTCAAGTTGGAGAACAGGCGGTGCATTATGAGCAACGGTCTGCATGCTCAATTAAGGTGTTGGGCTCAAGGAATGGCTTCCATTGAGCTCTGCATCTGATCGGTCCTTTTGCATTTAATTAAAAACGATTACTGAGACATTTGGTAGCTCATTGCCTCCAAAAGAGGGCATGCTTCGACCACAAACAAGTCTCATTCGACAGCATTTCCATATAGCTCCACAATAGATTTGATTTGACTCGATTTGGAGCCTTGTAGAAAAAGATATTGCTTTATATTCTTGCCTCTGTCGCATTTTCAGGGACAACAGTTGTTTGGCCGTCAAATTTAAGCTCATAGATCCTTTGTTATTTGTCTTTTGTGATTGGCCTACTCCATCCCAGGCAGCAATCTTCCATGCTTTTGCATTTTTCTTCTTGACCGCAGCTTTGAATTTTCCTTGGCCACAATCTATGCAGGATTATGGATTGCTGCCAAGTGGTGGCAATCCATATTACTGGTTTCTGGAGGATTTTTTTGCTTTGTATCCTGCCTTCAAATCCTTCCACAGTATGGATTTCCAAATTTGTGCCACATGGCACTCATCCTTATGCTTCTTTATGTTGCCTCTGCTTTGCTTTGTTTCCTGTGAACTCCAGGCTTCTAAATTTGTGTCATGTGGCACACATTTGTGTCTTCAGGCTTGGGAAGAATTTTGGCCTTGCATCTTAAACCCAAAATTTCTTCGGAGTCCGGTTTACTGATCTTCGACACATGGCCCCCATCTGTGAATCTAGGTTTCAAAAGACTTTTCGTTCGTGCTCGGGCCAAGTCTCAACTTTCTCCGGATCTCCGACACGTGTCTCGAATCTGGAGACTTTTCAATTTTGCCCCATGCCTTAGCCGATTCGCCGCTTTGCCAAAAGATAAGTCGTGCGGAGCCTTTGCTCCACTATCCCATACAAAGTGCTTTTACATTTAAACACTACCAGTGCTCTCCTCTTGGCAAATGTGGGATAACTGCCCAAAGGCAAAAACACAAAGGCCGCCATTGTTAGGGCTCCAAATGTAATTGCAACTTCAAGGCAGAACTCGAAAGCTGTAAGGTGTCTTCCATGGTTTCAACTCGATTGTAAACAATGCAAAGCTCTGCAGAATCCTATGCGTGCTACAAAACATGAAGGAGAAACTAGGAAAACATTTATAACCATGAGAAAACAAGTTGAACGTGTTGATCTAGTTGATCAAAATGAGTAAGGGGCTCATTTTGGAAACATTTCTGGCGACTCACAGGGGTCATTTACCTGCTAAATGAAATGACCAACAGCCTTAGCATCCATTGGGCATGGAGTCAGCATTAAACACCTAAAATCTCTGAAAATTGGAATTTGGAAACCCCTTAAATCTTTCACTTCAGCTCATCTGTTCTAAACCTTGAAAGTGATACCCTCCAAAACTTGTGTACAAAAATGAAAACACATACATTTCTCATATAAAAAATACAAGGTGTGCAACAACACTTCTTATGCAAAAGCAAACCTATACTAACCTAATCTAGCAATTGCACAAAACAAACTATACAAAGCCACAAACTAACCGGGAGAAGTAACTTCCCTTTCTAATGATCCGTGGCCATGTGATTAGCTTTGTGGCAGCCACAACAAGTGATGGGAGCATGAACAAGGTTTTGTGCTACTCCTTTGAAATATCAGCCTTGCTGATAAAATACACCACTCCTTCACTTGTGCTATTGCTTCAGAGGGCGTATTAGCTGATTTCCAATACGCTAAAGTGCTTCCTCATGCTCTGCAGTGAACATAACCAGTGGCAAATTTGGATCAGGCCTAGAAAGGGCCTGATGTCTAATAAGACAGCTGCCTTTCAACGCATAAGTACCACATCCTCTAGCAAGATCGTCCCCATGCTCGACTTTAGACTCAGATGGCTCTGCAAAAATGGCCTCCTGAGTGAGCTCTTTAAGTAGAGATAGACTCTCTTCATCATACTCATCGCCTATGGAAAGAATAAGGCTATCAAAGTCTTCGGCCTCAATATGTTCCTCTCGACTGCAACTTGGACTTCTTGACTCTTCAATTGCAGGGTGTGTGCAGTCCTCCTTCAGGTCCCACAGCTTCGGTTGATCATCCTTGCTCGTTGGGACTCCACGGCCTGCAGAAACAAGACTTCATCATCACTGTCAAAGTCAATCCACTCTGATATTGTTATTTATTGTTATTTGATGATGAATCTTGTTCGACAGGCCACAAAGTACTAGTAAGGGGCTTGTTCCATCTCAGCTCTTTAGGAAGGACATGTTTGAGCTTTGACTCTACAATCTACCTCTTTGAATGTAGCAGGTGGGCTTGCTTGATGCATTCTTGCTTTTGCAACTCCAGTGAAATCAGAAATTTACATCTGATTTCCTCTTGCTCACAATTACTCTCCAAGTTGGCCGAATGGTTAGGCCTTTTAGCTAGCTTGGAGTATGCATTTTGCTTTGTGGGGCATCCTTTTCATCACAAAAATTGAAAACACCCCTATCCATCAACATAGGCTTAAATCTAGGCTTGTGTGTAACGTAGGATATTTGAAAGAGCAAGCCTGCGAGTTACCAAAACCTCCCAAGGATTCATTATCAAACTTTTGGGGGCGACCAATGCCTTAAGTGGAGGTGGGAGGGATTTTTGCATGAAAACAAGGATGATTGGAGCAGCAAGAGGCTTCTGAATAGGAGGCAAGTTGCGAGAGGATGAAACAGGTGTATGGAGAGCCAAGGGGATGTTATAATGCACAGGAAGGAGGTAGAAGTGGGGATGGGATTCCTTGCACTAGCCTGAATGAGACTCTTCTCTGCCTGAGCAGCAATATCAAAGCCCTGAGGAAGAGTCCTACCTCTAAGAGACTGAATCATGACAGCAAGATCAGAATCAAAGGCTCTTAAATAAAACAAGAATGCCATACCTAGGTGGGGGTTGTATTCTTGAGAGATTCTCACCCAAGTCTTTTTGAATCTGATGTTGAAGTCTGAAACATACTTCATGGGTGCCCTTTTTATGGTGCTGAGATGTTCTAAGAGAGATATGATGTCTGCATTCTCCTTAAACCGGTTGTTCAACTTTTCTTCCAGCTAGTCCCATGTAGATATTGATTGTGTAGTGAAACTTTTGTACCAATCTAGATCTTTTCCTCAGAAAGAAGAGACAAACAGTCTGAGACATATGTTTTCCTCTATGATGTTATGTATTGCATAATGGTTGGCTACATCTAGGATATGCTCAACAAGGCCTACAAAATCATTTTCATGAAAGGAGGCACGGTTTTAAGGGTTGCTTTAGGAATATCATCCCACTACTACAAATGAAGGGAGCTAGAGTTCCAATGAGGGAAAGGAAGAGCTCCAATGAGGGAAAGGAAGAGCTCTGTGAAGAGCCATATGGGCAATGAGTTCATAAAAGAGTGGAATCGACAAGTGCTTGAAAATGGTTCACAAAACCAAATGAGCTAAGAATACACCAAAACTTAGCTACAAATTACAAAACATATATTCTTGCATCAACAAATATTGCAATTTTACAACAAGATTACAAAGTGGTCTCACCGGGCGTGCTGGAAATTATTGGTTGTTGAACCTATGATAAATCCATTTTTTCATTTGATTTTGTGCTAAGAAGATAAAATTGATTAATATTTCATCAATCATATCGACATAGATCGAACAGTGGTAGTAATTATACCTATAATTAGGTAATCCTATAATTATAGTATAGGATTCTGTATTGAATCCATGGTATCTTATTTCCAAGAATGCCACCACTCGGATTCGAACCGAGATGCTCTAGCACTGCTTCCTAAGAGCAGCGTGTCTACCAATTTCACCATGGCGACAGAGAATGGGTGAGAGTAGTGAACCACTCTATTGATTCATCAATTGAGGGGGACCGATCTGACGAAAGGAGGGGGCACTCGCTTTGCCCCCCGGCAAGGCTCTTTAGACCTCACCGTAATGTCCCCATTTCTATAGACGCTTAGCCTATATGTCCCTGTGGGCTTTGGGATGTGCAAGAGGAACATTTTTATGAAATAATTAAATATTATTACCTGAGCAATAATTATTTAATTTTAATTATGAAGATTATTTAATTTAATTCCCAAAATATAAAAATTAAATGGGGAATTAATTAAATAAATATTTTAGGTGGCTTTTATTAATAAAATTACCCTTTGAAAAGGGGATGCCACACCTAGGGAAAACAAAGCTGCTTTTATTGAATATTTTCCCTCTCCCGGGTTTTGAATTTTGTGCCTCCTTGCTTATAAAAGGAGTGCTAGGGTCATTATTATTATTATGTTTTGATGAACTTATTTTGATACTCCATGCTTGGAGTTGGGATGCATGCCCATTGAAGCTTTCTCTCTCTCTCTCTCTCTCTTGCGTGGGAGGTTGTAGTGAGCTGGTTTTCTTTTGGCATCAATTGAAGAACTTATTATTATCTTTGGCAAATCTGCATTTTACTACTGTAGCGAATCACTGTAGCGACGTCACTGTAGCAGCCGGTTTGTGATAAAAAAATAAGTGATTTTGGAGTTCCTTTTGCAAGTCGACTTGTTGGTATATGTTGCATTCCAGTTTTGGCGACTTTCCTATGATATGTGTGGACTGATTTAGTGTATTATTGGCGAGTCCTTTGGGCTGGTTGTTTGGGTGGCTTGATGGGTCATGATTCGACTGGTTTATGCATGATTTGGTGATGTTTCTACAGTTCTCTTTGGCAGCGACTTATATTGTGCAAGGTGACACTAATCTCAGCGATTTATATTATGCAAGATGACTCTAATTTCCTATGTTTCATGATCTAATTCAGACTGCTGTTCCTACGCATTTCATTGAAGAGTTATATTTAATATATATAGGCAGCGATTTAGACTCCTCTCTTATGATTTCATGTTCCAGTTTATGCAATAATATTTGGTATGCTTTGAAGTCTTCTCTAGCATTTGTAATTGTGAACCATAGTTGAAATGAATCGATTTGGGTCAGCATGTGTGTGGGCCATTTAAGGCAGCGATCTGGTTGTATGTGAGTTGGATAAAATATTGCATGCTCCAACAGTGGGAATACATGATCTTTGCCTTCCCTTAGCTGCTGCTCCTCCATAAAAACAGTGACCTCATATGATACTCCTACTTGTCTGCTGGCAGCGATCTCCTAGGTAAACAATGCTCAGTTCGAAGTCTATGTAATGTTGTGCTTAATGACTGGATCTTGCATAATTTAGCTGTGCTTTGGGCTCTCAATAATCAGCGATCTGAGTGGGCTGTGCTGGGTTTGATATTAATAATTTTTGACATCAATTTCCATGCTCATTTTGTATCCGAATATAGTGACTGGATTTGGCACATGATTTAAGTTTTATTGGTAGCAATCTCCTTCATGTTAGCATACTCCATTGTGGCTGAACTAGTCCTAAGTCTGAAGTTTTGTTTTAGTGCATGGATTGACGGTAATTTGAGGCTCTTTGAAGTCTTTTGGGCAGTCATAGATCGAGCCTGTTTCTGAGCAGCTGAAGAGGGATTCGTTTTGATTTAGTTATTTCTACATAGATCTGGTCTTTAAGTACTAGTGTAAGCTAGAGGCCATTAAACCCATATCCTTGGGTTTATTGAGTCGTCTACTTGACTGGTTCAAGGGGGTTTTGGTTTCATTTTGCTATTTTCAGTTGTCTGGTGTATTGAGGAGTGGTTGATCTGCATATTTTCCCGTTGATCCCAGAAGTGGGATATTACACTCACCGTCATTCTTCGAGCGGGGCGGGGCAGGCACCGCACCTATTCTATAGATGGGGCTTGCCCCTGAACTAACCAACCGATCTATATAGAGGGGGTAGGAAACCATATAGAATAGAGATTAGATCTTAGATCTCTATTCTATATGCCCCCAGATCAGGCAAATCAATTTAGAGGGGAGAGATCTATCTGGAAAAAGAAAGGGCTGGAGGGGAGCAGATCAGGCACGAGCACGTGGTTGGTTGATTGGTCCTCACTTGTCAAATGGGGCCTATTGTAGATATAGATAGGGGATTGGTTGCTCACCTCTACATCTATATCTCCCGGTGAATCCTCGGGAAGCTATATAGATAGAGGCATTTGGTACCCTATCTATCTATATACCCTATCTAACTAATCTATTATGGGGTGGCGCTCGCCTCCTCGACTTCTATATACAGATCGGATTGGAATCGAACCCAACCAAACCACATTGGATTAGAAACTACTATAGGGGTATGGGCTTAGAAACCACTATAGGGGCCTCAACCTCCCGAGAGATTCCCCTACCTATAGATATACCCATGCCCAAGAACACCAATTGGATGTTGGTGCTTCAACAACAACAATGGGAATGAGTCCACGGTGTGGGACCTCAGCTCCTTGAGGCAGACCTCCAGAGACAACTGGTTTTAACCCTAACTACTCTAATGTTATTATTAAACTACCCTAAACTAATACTTGTAGGGGAAAAGGGGAAGTAGAACATGAAATGAAAACACGGTGATGCACTAAAGAAGAAGGGGATCACTCTCTCTTTCTCGAATATAGCATAGTGAATTAGAATCCGCAAATATAACCCACACACAATATATCATCAAAGAGCAAAAGGAAAGGGAGACAAGAAACAATAACAAAGGGTAGATATAAGCCACAATCAACGTTATGTATTGCTTTAGAGTACACAATGTTTGTTATAGTGGTGAAATAGTGATTGGACGAATTGCAAAAGTTAGAATACAAAGGCCTAGATGCTTGGAACTCCAAGATACTCAAAAGAGCAAAGTAACTTTGCATTCGAGAGAGAGGAACCCTTTACAATACAACACTATTGCCATTTATAAAGGTAGAGAAGAAGCGAAACAAAGAGATAAAGAAAACTAAGCCCTAAATTCCAAAATCCCACCCTAATGTCGTTCTGAAACTTTAAATGACCAGATTTAATGTCCTCCATTTCGATCTCTATCGAAATATCAAAATAGTGAAAAGATCACTGCAACTTAGATAACAAGTGGTATATTTATGAGGAATGGGTCTGCGTGCTTGTCATGCTCTCTTTTTCAAAATATTTTAATAAGGGAAATAAATTAATAATTTAACTTAAGTGGCCAAAAAGTAACTTTATGTTATATCATAAAAAGACAACTTATGTTTTATTATTAAAATAAAGGTAAATTTTGATAAAACAACTCAAAATTAAAATAAAAGTAGGTGAAGTTGCTTTATGGGTGTCTTTCCTCGAAAAGGTGAAAGGGAAATTATAAAAAGGGGCATTGGGCTCATTTGGAAAAAATATTTTATCAATCATTTTTTACTCATCCAAATTTTGCAAGTTTGAGCATTTCGCTTCAACTTTCAACCACTGAGGATAAAAACCCTCCGTTGGAGCATCGAGGACGAAAACCCTCCGGTGGACAAGAGCTTGGGGACAAAAACCCTCCAGTTCTTTGTGGTGATTCCATCTAGGAATCACATTTGGGCTTCAAATCTGATTTTTATCACATTTCAGCTAGGGCAGCATTGGGCTTCAAATCTATATCAACATCAAGATCAACTTTCGTAGTGACGAATAATTAGGGAATCATTCAAAAATTCATCAAAATCAATTAAGGAAATATCATATTTTCATCCATATTTTCGAGGGCACCATCTAGGGGGTAGCATTTGGGCATCAAATCAACAATTTGCAATATTAGATCAGTTTTAACAACCGAGCATCACTTCGGGGCTAACGTCGTCAGCGAGCAATTGTGACGCCGTCATTTCCAGTTTTTGGGGCAAGTAATTGGTCTATTTCATCCGTCTAAAGTGTCATTTGCCAAGAATTTTGGTGTATATGGTCAATTGTAATTTTCCTAGTTTTCTAAGTTAAAAATAATAAATAAGAATGCAAACTTCAAGGTTTAAATTAAGTTTTCAGTATTTATTTTATGGTTGTTATATATTCGATAAACCTTTATTTTTCCAAGGGTTTAGAAATTATTTCCCATCATTTTCCAGCAATTTTAATTTTATTGTTAGTGTTGGCGAGAAAATTTGTCGCGCTGACAAATTGGTGGATATCTTGCCAACGCTCTAGGACTCTAGGTCCCTCTACTTGTGTGGTGCAGCTCCACTTTATTGTGAATGAACAAAAAGGGAAATTTGTTGTTGGCCAAGAGGTCGGGATCCAACAAGCACACTCCACTGTACTCGTGTGGATTACCAGGAGGAATTTGTTGAAAGATGGGGAAAGAGAGTGAGAAGTTTAGGTAGGAGAAATTAACTCTGCAAGTAGAAAATCATATTCTTTCCAAAGTTAACCAAAAGTTTCACATTCACAACTTATAGGAAAGAAACAACCATGTTTAGAACATCAATGATGAGAGGAAACCATGCACACAAAGTTGCACACATTCATGCATCATGAAAAGAAGAAACTCCTTTCTTTATTGACATCTTCACAAGTTGTACAATGCTAGAGAATGGAAGAAAATAGATAGGGAAAATAGAAGAATGTTATCTCTTTTTCCTTGCTCAAAAAATATCTCTCTTGAGTGCACAAAATTGACAACCCTTAAGAAAGAGGGTGTCATTACATTATATAGACTTTAGAACGACTCTTTGCCTACCCCCACATGACCTTTAATTTTTCCTCACAACCCGTGACTTTTGACATTCCTAGGAAATAACATTAAGTTCCCTTTTATTAATTAAGGGAAACTTATTACATTTTAGACTATAGTCACCTTAATGAATAAGACGAACGTCATGATTGCTCACAATGAAGAATTAGAAAGAGGGGGAAGAGAAGAGGAAGAATAAAGAAAGGGGAGAATGCTCCATAGCATGAATGGGGATACCTCTACCTTTGGTGAAGAACTTTCCAACGATGATGATGCACGGACACCTTGAACCATGAAAAGAGTGTTTAGAAACATTGTTTCAAGACTTCCCAATGTGAGCTCAAGATGAACATGGGAAATGCTCACGATGATCCTCCTTGATACTTGATTGACGAAATTCCTTAGCTCATTGAGATCACCTTGACCGACTCAAGTTTTGACTCGCCCAACTCACCGACATGGTGATGGATTCACTTATCGCGCCTTGCGATGCTCGCTTGCTTCTTTTGACACAAATGAACTCATGATGATGCTTTTAGGACCTTTGTGAAGTTCTCATTCCTCTTTTTGAACCATGAAATCATCCCATCATTCCATGAAGAGTCCAAAAAGCGGAAAGATGAGAGTGAAAATAGAGTCCTCTACAACTTTTGCTCCCAAAACGACAACTTTTTTTTTTTAGCAGGTAGGACCATGACCTGCTATTTTGGGACATATCGCCTGTTTTGCTCTAATTTAACCTTGAGCCACCTAGCACATTCTATTCTCTTCCATTGGCATTGCTATTTTTAGCAAATTTCTATTTTTAGTAGGTTGCTTTTTGGGGACTTGTTATTTTGGGAAAATTGTCGTTTTTACTTTGCTTTCCATTCTGCATCTTTCTTGATTGTCTGAGGGATCAAACTTGTAAATCGAGGAACTTACTATTTTTAGCATGTGGGGAAGCATAGAATATGCTATTTTTAGTAAGTGGAAAAAATGGCCTCGGTTTGCAATGGGAATGATATTTTTGGATTCGTCTCTTCATCGCGATCTCGTACTCTAAATTTCATTGTGTTTCGCTCACTGGAAATTTCATAAATAAAAAATGAAAATTTTCGCTTTGGTGACAACTTCGGGCACAAAGCTACCATGACAACCATTAATGGAGTCACTAAGCTTTTTGATAGAGGTTTTTTCCACCTCCGATTGCAATGAAATCAACTCCATCAGGATAGGTTTTTCTCCTGGAGTTTGTGTTCACAATTTTAGCTTCACCCGCTCTCCAGGATTGATGGGAAATCTGAGGAATGAGAGCCAGGGCACAAAATGGAGTTTTTGTTGCAGTAAATTAATGGGGGCATCTCTAAATCTATTGTTTGTTGCATGACTTGAAGGCGTTTGGGAGGAAGAGATGTGGCCAAAATTTCAAGAGCATTCTCATGAGTTATGAAGATTTCTCTTTTTCTTGATCATGGAAGCTTGTGGCAACAAATTGCCATGGTGTTGACTGGAAAACCAAGGGTTTAGAGGATATTGCAGCAATGGAGCAATGGGAATGGATGTGCAATGAAGGAATGAAGAGGTAGAAGAATTGGTAATGGAGAAAAAAAAATCCTTCGAGCAATGCGTTCTCGTGCGCACAAGGAAGAAGCAACAGAAGTAGCACACGAAATGAAAAAAGTTAATTTTTTCAACTTGGGCATGAGCGCACTTTTTTGTCCCAACCGTCCCAAACATTTGGGACAGTTGGTGCAAAAAAGTGCGCCCCTTCCCATTGGTCCAAGTGTGAACTCATGATTTTCCGAGGTGTAAGGGTGAGGGGGGTGAAAAATGGCTCATTAGCAACTTCAAGTTATGTGGGTGACTAGGGGCTAAGATGGGAGGGGGCGCATTTTTGAGTCCCAACCGTCCCAAACATTTGGGACGGTTGGTGCACAAAAGTGCACCCCTCTCTGATTGGTCCACTTGGCATTCTGATGGTTAGATGAAGCTGGGAGCTACAAAATGGTGCACAAGGGCTTAATTGGGCTATTTAGGCTCCAAGAAGGTCATATCATGGTCCAGGAGCCTATCTGGGAGGTTGGGGGAGTTTTGTGTCCCAACCGTCCCAAACGTTTGGTCCCAAACCATCCAAAACATTTGGGACGGTTGGTGCATAAAAGTGCGCCACCACCTGGGAGTGACACATGTCCACATGGAAATTTGGCTAACTCCTCAATCTTACCTTGGGGAGCAACTTGACGAGAGGCATAACTTGAGCTCTGGATGACTTTTCCCACACTTCTTTATATGAAATTGACTGGAAATGACCTTTTGAAAACAATGGGAGGGGTATCATACCTTGATTCTTCCTACAACCTCCTAAAAATAGGCTTTTCTTCGGGCTCATAGGTTGTGCATGTTGAAATCAGGTTGTGGGCAGAATTGCTCGAGTCTTGTGAAAAATGTGAGACCACCATCCTCTAGAGATATGAAATACCTTTCGGCGATATTTTGTTTGGTCTCCAAATCTTCACGGAGCTCCCGAAGCTTAGGGGTTGTTTTTGCACTGTAAGCTGCTTCACCCTCCAGGACCCGCTTTTGCTTGAAATTGTCCCAAAACCTTCAAAATTCCTAGAATCTTCCACAATCAGTTGCAAAATGTTCTTAGCTCTCTAATACACCTCCTTGATGAGTTTGAGTCTTTCATTCCGCTCTGGGGGGTGCGCATCAGCCTTAGGAAGACCAGAAAAATATCCTTTCTTAAGCTTCAAAGAGCCTGTCTTGAAAGATCTTGTCTTGGAAGTACTTGAATGTACTTGATATCCCTAAATCACCTATGGACATGATGACACAACACATTGGACCACTTGGAAGGATGGGATAGGACTGATACAGGGGTTAGGATGATCTAGAGGAGGGCTCGGATGACTTTTAAGCAAAACTTTTCATGGTAGGGTATGGTTGTCATGCTTTCAAGTTTGAATTTTGCCCTTGCAAAACTCATGACAACAATTAGAATTATAAAAATCATTTTTTATTAATTCTACCCTAAGGTTTTTTTGTAAATCCGTATTTATTTTAAAATGTATGTTTAAGGACATTATAGTGGTATCAAAGTTGTGATCTGTCACCAAACTGTGAGTCATGAGGACAGTACAAGAATCCATGTTAGAAATGTTGCAGGCTTTGTACGAATATCAAAAGGATCTAAAGGCATGGATGTAGATAGAAATAAAGATGGGTTAAAATCTAAGCCTCAAGAATCTGCCAAAGAGCCAAAACCAAAAGAGTTTCTCTTGAAGGAAGAAAAAGAACCAAAGAATGTGGTTGAAAAGAAACTAATCACATTGCCAACAAGCATAGAGGATGTAATGGGGACCTAGAAAATGTGTGATGAATGGATAAGAAGAGCTAAGGAAGCTAAATTGATAGCCACTCAAGAAAAACAACACCTATAGAAAATTAAGGGAAAAATTCATATTGTAATGGTGGAGCATGAAGAAATCAGGAAGCAAGAAAATTCAGATCCGAAAGAAGTTAGTGAGCAACCCATACGTAAATCCACCATGCAAGTCGAAAATGAAGGATCTTCATAGAAAAGGTATGACTTTTGATAAACAAAATATTTGTATTGGTGTCCCCAGATTTCACCCTGAAATCTGGACTACCCTATGTAAAAAAAAATTGTACTTTTAAAATAATGGGTCGTTTTGTGTTTTTATTGCCAGAAAGTTTCTGTATTATGTCAAGATATTCCCAAAGAGCCATATGAGCCAATTTCGACAAATACCCAGATGCCCGAAATTGTTATATTCTGTCATTGGGGTTTTCCTACGTGGGAAATTTGTATTTAATTATTTTGAGCCCCATTTGAGGCAAATTGTGCTCTGGTTTAACCCTGTTGTGATCTTACATGTCAATATTCCCATATACCAGTAGGGTTTTAACCAGGAATGAATTCTGGGCTTTATTTGTGACTTCTGGCAACGTTTTGTGTTTTTGGTGTTTTCCGTTTCATTTTCTGTGAAATTTCTCTGGATCAATTCCTTTGCGGTTGGTCTGATTCTTTGCTTGGAGTATTTGGAGATCACCTATGCACGTTATGCCAGAAGGAATTTTCCGCCGAAGGCTGGTTCTCTCTGAAAAGACGAAGTCACACACAAAAAAGCTTCTTCAGGCAGGCCGCATTTTTGGAAAAAGAAGACTTTGACGTGAATCATGGCATTTTTCGAAGCAACAAGCAGGTGGGAATTTTGTACCTGCCTAAGCAGGTACTTTTTCCCATGAAAGCAATGTCACTTAAGTCACAATGGGAAAATTGGAGGCAGCAGGCAGGCGGGAATTTCTTACCTGCCTTGCAGGGTAAAAATTCCCATTGTGAAATAAAAGAAAAATCACTTAAGGCATTGATGGGATTTTATTACCTGCCTTGCAAGGTAAATAATCTCATTATGAAAGTCAAACAACTTAAGTGGATCATGGGATTTTCGGAGCTGCCTTGCAGGGTAAATAATCTCATTGTCAATTGACTTTTAAAAATAGAAATTGCTCATGCCAAAAAAGTGCGCCCCTTTTGGGAGAGGAATAATACTTTTAAAGTATTAATTGATTTAATTAATTCCTATTTTCAGTGGCTGAGGTCAAAGCATACTGTGAGGCTTAAGTTAACTGGAAGTAGAAGGCTAAAATTAAATAAATTTAATTTATTTAATGGCAACCATGAGCATGCACAAAATAGGCGCCCCATTTGAAGAGTAAAGCTTATTAAATAATTAATTAATTGTCAGGAATAGGAGAGGCATTAATTAATTATAGAATTATGAGGATTATATAAGCAGGGGCTGCCATAAGGATGAATTAATTAATTCAAAAGTAGAGAAGTGCAGCCCAGACAAAAAGTGCGCCCCATTTGAAGAGGAATTTTGCTCAAGAAGGTGTAATTAATGCTAGAAGCTTCCAAATTTGGCGCCTAGGTTTGAAGGAGCTTGATTTGTGTCTGAATAATTGTCTACATAGTGGTACAGGTGCTCAGGTGAAGTTGGTAAAATTCATGCTTGCTTTGCATGCAAATAAAACATCAAATTTTGGGGCAGCAGGCTTGATATATGCAGATTTTTATGATTAAAATCCACTGTTCATGTTCTGGTTGCCATCTTTGTCTGAATTAATTACAAGAATTCATCATAGGTGCTTTTATAAGAGAAAGGAGCTTAAATCAATGTCCAATACATTGAACATATCCTCCGAATCTGAAGAATTATCCAGATCTGCACCAGTTGTGAAGAATTCCGGCCAAATAAAGAGGAAAAGAATTGTTCAGACAAAGATTGCTCCAACCATGGCAAAGCGGGATGAACGAAAGCTCCGCGGAATCATGCATTACTTTCGGATTTGTTGACATCGGAGACACAAATCTAGGCCCAAATCCAGATCCAGATCCAGATCCAGATCTCATAATTGCAAAAGCTTCCAACAAAAATTCATCCTCTTGTTTCTGATGCAACCCGTGTAGAAGTCAGTGCGTGGAAAATTTCTTCCAAGATCTTGTGCATGTGCTCCCAATCTTCAAATAAGCCTTTATTGAAGTTGCATTCACCGTAGTGCTTTCGAGAATTTTTAATTGCTCATATGCAATTAAAAATAAAAATGATGAGTTATTTACTGGCAAACATTGCACTGATGCATGTACAGGAGAAGAACTGCAAAAGCTTCAAGGATAAAAGGGAAGACAAGGCGAAGGCAACACCCGTAAGCAAAATTCCAGATCCAGCCGCTTCCAGATCCAGCTGCTCCCAGATCCAGCTTGGTGAGAATCAAAGGCAAAAATCAATCACCCATGCACGAATATGAAAAGGACAAGACTGCAGCTTTCCTCTTTCTTCTTCTTTCTCTTATTTCCTCCGACAAAATAATTGAGCGATCAATTAAATTATACAACTTAAGTGATTGGTTTAAAAGCCATTACTTGAAGAAGTCAACTACTTGGAGATAGGTGGCAGACGTGCAAAATAGAAGGTTCTATTTTCAGTTGCAAATCATGGAAAGAGGAATTCCAGGAGGGAGATTGCCAGTTGTTTCCTTTCCGACTTCCACATGTGTCAATTCACTCAAAGCTTCCTACTTGTAATTGCCCCTCTAAATGCTATAAGTAGAGGAGGAACCTACAGGTTAAATGATCAAAATTTGTAAGCAACATTCTTGTGTTCCAGACTTTGTCTGAAACCCCTGATAGCCACTTGAAGCAAAGGAATATAAAGGAGCAGATTTCCGGAGAACTTTGTGTCACGGTGCATTTTGTTTCTAGCTTTCTATCTTAGATCTTCTAATAAACTTTGTGTTATTTTAGATCTAGATCTGGAGTTTCCTTTGCTTATAATTTTGTGTGTTGATATCTATTGGTTTCTTCTATGTGCATGCAATCAACTCTGTTATCTATTGATTGGGTTGCACATCTTCCCCATTTCTTCCCTGTGTTTTCTTATTTCCTTCTTCTATAAATATTTCCTTTCTTAAACAATTGCTTACTTGCTGCAAAACTATACAGCTATGGTTCATGAGCTGAATAGTTAAAGTAAAACCCCATATAGATACTAGCATATTTTTATTGACAAATCTGACACGGGAGCCTCACCGGTAAATGAGGGAGATTTATCTCATGACTGCCTAGGTTTTCAGCTATGCAGAAAATCTAGCCAACATGTATTAACAATGTAAAGGAAGAAGCATTACATGTTGAATGCCAAGTATTCAAAATTAAGGTTGTTTCAGCCCTAGAAGCACCTATCAATCTTCCAAGCATTGCAAAGTTTGAGTCATTACCATATGAGATTGATTTCCAGAGTAACTATAGTGATGAGCATGCAAGTAAGGAGAGTGTTTCAGTTGATGCCACTAATTCTGAAATTCTGAATTACAAGAATGGTTGTGTCAAGGCAAATCTCTCAAAAGCTCCTACTTCTAAATCAGAAAAAGGAGGTAAGCATTTTGATTACAGCCCAAGGTATGAAAAGGATAGTCATATTTCTGATTTGTTGTTTCAATCAGATAGTGCAGGAGTTTTCAGCCCATTATCATTGTTGAAGTGTTCTCATCTAGTATGAGGCAGTTTCCAGCTTTTACATTTTTGATTTTGAGTAAGGGAACTCAGTTTGGCAGCCATGGTATTATATTCCTATCGATCATTTTGATAAATTCATGTTTTGGAATAATGATATCTGTCATGAGCAGCTATAGATCTGCAGGTACGGGAAAGTTTCTTTGTTTGATGTGGTGTGTAGGAGGTCTCACATATTGAGATCATTAATTGCAAACATTCCAACATCTTTAGTGCCAATTGGGGAGAAAGTCAGAGCAATGTATGACTGTTACAACCACCGATCAGCTAGCATACAATCTGATCCGAACCATTTTTCGAATGGTATAATTTGGGGCATCATGATAAGAACTTTTGGAGTCCAAGGTAATCAATATAACAACAATCTAGAAGAAGTGAGCATAATTGTTGGCATGCATTGGTCACATTTATCTGAAAGGCTCGTTATCAAGAAAGGGTTCAAGGTAAAGGAAGTTGTGTGTCGAGACAACTATCTTAGTGAGGGAATCATGAGCAACACAAGAAGATCCCAAGGAGAAGCTCATGTGAAAATAAGAGTAATGTGGCGTAAGCATGGTGAGGTAGCTCCAAATATGGATATTTGTGCAAGGATTCATCTACCGGGCATGAGGAGAACAAGTAATGATGATACCCTCCAACCCAAGAATGGAAGGAACACAATTGGGACAGCCATGTACCAAATTTCCAGCCTCAATGCTGCTGTCATAATCATTATCAGCCCCTACGGTACTTCAATTACATTTATGCACTTGGTTTTGTAGGGACTCCCAATCATGAGCAGGAAGGGGTTACAGTCTATGATTGCTGATAGAGCATTTTCAGCTCCTACATTGTTCACACCTTTGATTTTTGCAAAGGAATATCAGTTTTGCTGCTGTTATAGCATTGTCAGGTTGTTGGAACAGCTGTTATCAGTCACGAACAGCTGCAAGTTGGCACAATTCAGGGAATATCCTTAATGGAAGAAGTTAGAGAAAGGTTTCAACTGAAGAGAATCATCATTGCAGCCACCAGGGTACCTAGTTGGGTAAAATTTCAGGTGAATTGTGACTGTTCTAACTTATTTCCAGCCCTTACACAATGTGATTTGAACTCTACTTTGGAAGGTATACATTGCAATCTCTTTGAAGAGGCCATAGGAACTTACAAGTTGGATCATGAAGCTCAAATAAGTGTTCCAGATTCTCCATCACATGGGAAGAACCAAGAGGTGCAACAAAAACACGGTGGTGAGTACATGTGGCAGCTTTTGGTCTTGTGGTGGATATTTTCATACATTGTCAAATAGAAAAAGAGCATCTTGAGAATGAATTGCATCCTTTGTCTAATACTTTTTGGGATTGGAAGGAGACTCTTAGAGGACTCGTAATGTCCCTTTCTAGGGCTGAACCACAAAACAATGAAATCACACAAACCCAAACTAAAATGTATTCTGATTTTTATACCAGCCAACTGAAAAATGGAACAGCAGTGCACAGCGAACTGATTTTTGGAACAACAGCTATGAAAGAGCAATAATTTATCAAAACATCACCATTAACATCATCTACAACATGTAGAAACACTTTAGGAATATTTTAGGGCAATTATCACTCAAAACTCAACCAAAAACACAACTGGAAATTAATTAATTAATAGCAGAAGTATAGCTCTCAAAAGTGACTGAAAATGAGGTCTCCAAACCCCAATAAATACCAAATAAGTGATAGATCAGCCTTATAAATTTGGAGAAGTTTGAATATCAACTTGCAATGCCAAAACGTGCCCTAGAAGGCCAAGGGTGCCAAAGTGATGAAAAACCCAAGCCAAGGGTCCAAAGTGAATGCTCCCTTTTCCAAGCCAAGGGTGCCAAAGTGATGAAAAACCCTTGATATTCTTCTCCTTCAATGCCCTAGCTGCCCAACTAGCAAGATAGTCTTTGTAGAAGTCCTTAACACCACCAAATTAGAGAGTTTTCGTTCTCCAACCTTCAACAAGGAAGGGTTTCGTCCTCCTTGCTTGCCACACTAATGGATTTTCACCCCTTAGTGGATTGGAATAGAGCAACCAGCTCTAGAACCAAATAGATAAAGTTATAATAGTCAAAAATGCCCAAAATGAGCCTATGCGACCCCTTATATAACCTTATGGTGGCGCCAAGAGTCTTTAAGGGAGGATTCCCCAAGACCAACCTTCTTAGAAGCTTATTTCATCTTTAAGCTTATATTAAAATCTCTCCAACCCAACCGACCTGCTTAAGAAGGAAAATACAAAAGAAAAATATAATTATTAATTAAAGAAAGACTAAAATATAATCCAAGGGCTTCCCTTGTTCATCTTCTTCTTGCCCTTGGGAAGTGGAATGGGCAAGAAGCCTTCAAATGGATTAGTTCGAAAAAGGGGACATTACAGACTCATATCAAATACACTCTTGATTGCGAAATTGTTTCCTAAGTTGCAAGGGTTGCCTTCATTGCTTGATCCAAGTCGAAGGTGGAAAGGTATAATCATGCACCGCCTCATAGATCTCCCTAAGGTTTACATTTATGAGGTTGGGAGTCATGAGGTCAAGTTGTTTTTCAAAGAGGTGATAAAATTACATGGGCATTTCAACTTGATTCATGACATGGGCATGGTGACACTTGAGTATCTGGGTTTACATAGTATTCTTTGGCAGAAATGCATCATCTAACAGTACAAGATCCAAACTCTATGGACATTACAACATGATTCATCATCTGGGTTTGCAATTGCTTGAGGACAAGCAATTTTGGGAAGGGCAGACTGTCATGTTCCCTTTTGAAATATTTTAATAAGGGAAATAAATTAATAATTTAACTTAAGTGGCCAAAAAGTAACTTTATGTTATATCATAAAAAGGAAAATTTATGTTTTATTATTAAAATAAAGGTAAATTTTGATAAAGCAACTCAAAATTAAAATAAAAGTAGGTGAAGTTGCTTTATGGGTGTCTTTCCTCAAAAAAGGTGAAAGGGAAATTATAAAAAGGGGCATTGGGCTCATTTGGAAAAAATCTTAAATCAATTTTGCTTTAGCTTTCAACCACCGAGGATGAAAACCCTCCATTGGAGCATCAAAGACAAAAACCCTCGGTGGACAAGAGCTTGGGGACGAAAACCCTTCGATTCTTTGTGGTGATTCCATCCAGAATCACATTTGGGCTTCAAATCTGATTTTTATCACATTTCAGCTAGGGCAGCGTTGGGCTTCAGATCTACATCAACATCAACTTTCAAAGTGATAGAATAATTAGGGCATCATTTAGAAATTTTGATCTTCATCAAAATCAATCAAGGAAATATCATATTTTCATCCATATTTGCTAGGGCATCCATCCAGGGGTAGCATTTGGGCATCAGATCAGCGATTTGCAAGTTCAGATCAGTTTTAGCAGCTAGGGCATCATTTACAACAGCTAGGGCATGATTTACAACAGCTAGGGCATCATTTCTAGGGTTAATGTCACCATTGGAGGCAGATTTTGAGGGTTAATGTCATCCGCAGTAAGCTGACGCCATCATTTCTAGTTTTTGGGGCCAACAATTGGTCTATTTCATCCATCTAGAGTGTCATTTGCCAAGAATTTTGGTGTATACGGTCAGCTGTAATTTTCCTGGTTTTCTGAGTTAAAAATAATAAATAAAAATCCAGATTTCAGGGTTTAAATTCAGTTTTCAGTATTTATTTTACAGTTATTATATTCAATGAATATGTATTTACAATCATTATATTCAATAAATATGTATTTTTCCAAGGGTTTAGAAATTATTTACCATCATTTTCAGCAAGTTTAATTTTTGTTGTCAGGGTTTGCAATAAAAATCAGTTTTTATTAATTCTGCCCTAAGGGTTTCCGATAAATCCAGAATTATTTAAAAATGTTCGCTTAGGGACATTACAATGCTCAATTAAGGTGTTGGGCTCAAGGAATGGCTTCCATCGAGCTCGGCATCCTATTGGTCCTTTTCCATTTAATGAAAAATGGTTGTTGGGGTATTTGTTCGCTTGTTTCCTCCAAAAGAGGGCATGTGTTGACAGCATTTGCATAGAGAGTAATGTCCCCTTCTCCGGGCTAGTTCATTTTGAAGACCTTGGGTCCATTCCACTTCTCGTGGGCTTAAAGGGAAAGAGCAAGGGAAGTATTTAATGTCATGATTGTCAATTGCTTTTGTAGCTTTATATTATTTCCAAGCAATTTTCTACTTATAACTTAGAAAAATCAAGTTGGTTCGAAAAAGTGCAAATACCAACTTAAAATAAATAACAAGAAACTTATATTTCTACAAGGAGCTCGGTCCTCTTTGGGGATTAGCACCACCTTTAGCTATATAAAGGGGTCGCTTGGCTTGGAAAAGGGAACACTTTGGAATTCATTTTATTTGAGTTGGAGCACGAAATTACTTTCTTTCTTCCATTGAGAACGAAAACCCTCCACGGAGGTCTATTGAGGACAATGCCCCTCAATAGCATTCAGATTTGGGGCACGGAATATAGTCGCATGATGCAAAGACATTATACATGAAATTGTAGTTTAAAATGGATGGTGAGCCCTCATCTTACACATTTTGTTATCAAGCATACAAGGATTGTTATAATTTCTTGCTTGAATATTCATTCAACCACTGGAAAGCTTTCCGAATTGGATGGATATTCAGATGTCTAGTTGTTGTGATTTTGGACGAACTCTTCATTTCGACTAGGATACATTTGTCTTTTAAATACAATTTAGAATATAACACATGGACATATCATATGGGAGTTCTAGATTTAGTGCATGAGCGTATTTTCCATGACATACAATTTTCTTTACATTCGTGCACGCTTAATTGGGCTTATCAGATAAGATAAGATAAGATAAGATAATTATATTAATGTCCAACGAATGACCACAAAAGTAGGTCAATGGGACTGCATAGTACAATGCCAAAAGAACCAAAGAGGGAGACCCGAAAGGGTCATCCAAACAACAAGAGAGGAGAGAAGAGAAAGGAAAGAAGAAGGAGAAGCAAGGGCCACAATGGCCACAAGAGTGCAGATGGATGGAGCCGAAGAAGAGGGGGGGGAAAAGCCCCATCTCCGACACTATCACCTAGCATTCGAGGCCGATTGGAAGTAGTTGGCAATATGCCTGTGTCCTGTAGCTGAAACCGTGGAGAGTCTGGAATGTCGGTGTCTGGGAGAAGGACGAGCAAGATGAGCCCTCTGTATCCTCTTGGCTGACCGTGATCCATGGGGAGGGCCCCTAACCGAGTGTGATCATGAAAGCCTTTGGATTGGGAGGTGGCATCCCGGTCCTGACAGATCTGGTCTGGGAATCCATACTAGTGTCAAGATGCCGCTTGGTGCCCCTCTCGGTGGGAGCACCATAAAGAAAGATGTGATCTATCGAGTAAAGCACAATCGAGAGGAGACTGGAGGGTCTCATTCCGAAGCTTCGAGAACCTCCCAGCAGGTAGAGAGAAAGACTCGATTGATCACAATACTTGAAGAAAGCCGCAAATGATGGATGCTCATGGAATCTCCCTCTAATCTCATAGTAGATGGGGCACCTTGAAAATGAAGTGTTCCTCCGTTTCGACCTCCTAGAGAGAACAAAGCTAGCAAATCCTCTCCGAGCGGTCCAACTGGTGGTCCTCCACACGAAGTCTATGAGAGCCCACTTTGAACTGGCCTAGGATATGCAGAGTGCCTGCAACCAGTGTCGGGAGATATATGTAGGCCGGCTAATAAGCCCATCATTGACCTCAAGGAAATGTGCAGCATAGAAAGCCATCTTAGGACGTAATCCACCCGGAGGGCTGATCCAAGTGTGCTTTGGATGAACTGCCTGTAAATGTCGTCTTTGATAATTTTGTGCAAATCCTACTTACTCGGTAGGAGATGGGTAGGAGTGTCCAGGGAGTATCTGTATGGTGGGAGGCGTCCATCTGAATCCCGAAAGAGCCAAGAAGACGTGAGACTCCAACGTACTAAAGAATGGGAATGACCACTGTGCTCAAAAAGAGTAATAGCTTCAGAGGAATGATAAAGGCGAGGTAGAGATACTTGTCCCTGCCTGCAGAAGAATCTGAAAGTCCCTGGATGCGATGCAAAAGCGAAACAAGGCCAAATATAGTCTCCAGTCTAAAAGGGCAAGCCCCGAACTCAGCCAAGAGGATATTGTGTGGAATTGTCTCTTTGCACTGATGATGCGTCTGAGCATGAGGATCTGGACTCGCTCAATAGTAGCCCAATCAAAATCAAGCAGGGATGGCCCCCAAACCTCAAAGCCATAGAGAACTATGGGCCTCACAAGAGAATCCAAGAGAGACATCTTCAACAAGATGTCCTGGAAGTGGTGGCGGAAGCACTGTCTCTCCAAGATTGCCAAAGAGCCATACCCCTTGTTGACACGAGGCTGAAGAGCAGCCAAAGACTGAAACAAGGCCCGGTAAATAAAACTCCCAGGTAAGTGTAGGAGCTAGTGATCTCAATCTCTTCCCCTCTATAGAAGAAATGGAAGTCAGAAGTCTTCAGCCCATTGAAGATCATGACCTTGGTTTTACCAAGGTTAACTGATCACTGTTTATGGTCGCACTAGAGGGAGAAGGCGTCCAGCTTGTCTCTGAAGTCCCTATGCGGAAGAGGCAAGGAGGAATACATCCGTGAAAAGGAGAATGTAGATCAACACTTGGTGAAGAAGGCAACCATCCCCCTCCTGGATATGGTCCTTGAGAAATTCCTCCAATTCATCAATATAAATACCAAACAAAGTAGGTGAGAGGGGGCAGCCCTGTTTAACCCTTATGGTGCTCTTGATGAAATCAAAAAAACCGACAACAGTGTGAAGGCGGCCCAAAACCTCCTCGTACAAGCGCATAATGGTAGCAAGAAGAGTTTCAAAATACCGATGTCTCTAAGTCTACGGAAAAGAGCTTCCCGTGGCACTAAGTCAAAGGCTTTCCAAAATCCACGAAGCAACAGAAAACCTTGAGGAGCGGTGGCGTGCCTCCTCAATAATGGCTCAAAGGGTGAGGATGTGGTCGATGGTCTAGTAAGCAGGTCGAAACCCTACCTACCCCCTGGCTCTGCAATGGTACTGCTCCAAAAACTCAGAAAGCCGCATGTGGAGGACTATGGCATAAAGCTTGGAGAACGTGTGGCCCACCATGATCGTCCTATAGTTGTTTGGGTCGGAAGTGGGACGAACTTGTGGATAGGGTGAATGATATGGTGGGACCACGACTTCGGAAAACCTGTACAAACCACCTGATTGAAGAGGTCCACAAGATAGTTGTTTAGAGTGTCCAAACCGTGCTTGAAGAATTTTTCCTAAAAGCCCTCCTCATCTGCAACCCTGCTGCTATTCATGGCTGAAATGGCTTTCTTCTAAGTAAAAATATGACAGGTAGAGGGAGGGGACACAACCTGGATCTGGGGCTGGCCAGAATGTCGTAAAGGGTGGAAGTATGAGTAAACATGGAGCTGGGATGTAAGTCTTGGGGTAAAGAGGAATGACGGGGAAGAATGGTACACCATAAACGTTTAGGGGAGTGTATAAGGGATGCACGGAGCTCAAAGCGACGGCGAGAGATAAAGGTGCGCTTCTTGTGGCGAAGGAGACGACGGTAATCGGACTTGAGAGATGGGAAGGAGGGGAGAACGTGTGTGAAAGCAAAGCGAAGTCCGGCGGTGGGGCAAGTCCTCTTATAAGGGAGGGTGGGAGTGAAGTGGGAGAAAGAACACAGAGCAGCGTCACAAATAGTGGAGGAAAGGGTATCAAACATCAAATCAGAGGAGAGTGAGGCAAATTGGGGTACAGGGGAAGAAGCTGGCGAAGGTGAAAAGAAAAGTCTTCAGGATCACCCTCATCAAACTTCCAAATGGTACAGAAGGGGCGTGGGATGGGGTCGGGATTGGGGGAGTAACTGCAAGGAGAAGGAAAGAGTCGCATGGTCAACATGGGGAATGGGGAGACACACAAATGGTGAATATAGGGAATCAAATTGGAAGTAGTCATGATGTAGTCCACCACGCTAGCTCCCCCACCATGAGGTCTGCATGTGAAGAAGCGAGAGTCAGGGAAACACGGAATGCCATTCAGGATCAACAGATCATGAGATTCCCCCATCTGTAGGAGGTGTCGGTCGTATGACGTCAAAGGTCCTGCCATATCCTCTGAATCCCGTTGAAAGCCAACTAAATTAGGGTCCACCTCGGATGTACAGAGCACATCATCAATCCTGTCGTGTAGGGGAACCTAGAGGTTTTTAGTACGTGCATTAAAGTCTCCCAAAACGATGACCTCCCCACTCGCTGAATACTGAGAAATGCCTGTATAGAGGTCGAAGAAGGGGTCCCCGTCTGGGCCATTATGAATGGCAAAAGAAGAGGTGGGGGAAAATAACAAACTGCAATGAAGATATCTCTGAGGTGAGATGAGGTCCACGTGATCCTAATCCAGAGAAAGCGGGAAAACTCATCCTCTGCGACCACGAAAATCCTACTACGAAGCGTATCCTTGACCAGGAAAACAACCCCGCTAAATCCTCTAACCCTTTTGGAACTCCGAGTCTCCTATCTGCAAACCAAGAGCTAATAGTATCCTCTGATGTCCGGGAGAGGACGAACAAGGCTCGTATGAGTCTTAATGACAAAAAGGAGGTCCGATAGACCCGAACATCATATAGAATACCCGAAGAAGACCAATAAGACACATTCCCATTCCAACATGTAATGGAGATGCCCTTGTTCCGATGCCTCTCCCAACAGGACCATCATTTAGGACCGGACTAGGGACCCAACTGAAGAAAAAGAATCTCAAATGACAGGCTTGAGGTTGCGAATTACTGCCCATTTCCCCACTTTCCTGGTTGCCATAACAATTTCGCGGGATTTCTTGAGTTCAGCCACCTATTCTCTGGTGAGGTCTTCATCGAGGAAGACCTTATTGGGGAGAGAGAATAGCTTGTGTTTGGCTCTGAGTGCCCTAATCCTGTCATCCGTTGATTTGAAGCAAAGAAAAAGGGTGGAATCTTGTCCGAGCCAAGCTCTACCAAGCTACACATCAGGCAGCCCCAAACTCCTTGTGATAAAATCTGATGCAATGGCCAAGGGGTCCGAAGAAGGAGGGGGTGTGGGCAGCCCTCGCACCTTGAGATTGAGCTCCTCGCTCGCTTGGTTCTCTCCTCAACTAGTTTAGCTTGTACAAAATTCTTCCACTTTGCCGCTAGGGGTATTTTTTGTTGTTTTTACCCTTCACAACTTGGACCCACGCATCCGCTTGTTTTTTGAGATTTCCATGTTGAGTTGAGATTTCCTCTTGTTTGTGTTTGAGGTCTAAGATTTCAGCTTGTAATTGATCATTGGCCACGATAGGTTTGGTATGTGCATTGGTGTCTGCAAGTTGTCTCCACAAAGAGATGTTGTCCGCCTCAACCTTCTCCATTCGTGACGTAAGCTCAAATACCTCGGTCCGGAGAGCTCTGTTAGAAGACTCCAAGGTTTCCAATCTGTTAATCAACTCTGCAATAATGTTGGGCATACCATCCTCCTGTTGTCCTTGTTCCCTTTTGCCGACGATAGGAATTATCTGGTCTTTGCAGAGGTGGAGGGAGAAATTGTGGAAGGAAAGGTGTGTGGAAAGACTGTCTGTAATGGCGTCAAGGAGAGAGGACTGCTGGGAGATTCAAGATGAAATAACCACAAAAATTCAAGATGAAAGGGCACACGAGTTTTTAGATAGGTAATAAATTAAGAACTTGTAAACTTAAAACATTGCCCAATGCTGGGAATTAAGTTCAAACTCATGTTGTTTGTCATCATTTATCCTACCCAAGCAATTATGACAAGCACCTGCACCAACCTCGGCTAAAGTTGAACTTTTATGGTGTAAGTATAACCTTGAGGTCGAGGGAGAGAAGTGTTTTTGGATATTTGGCTGATGTATTTTAATATATGATACCTATGTCACAAGGTAGACCAAACTTTATGGTAAAAGTTCAAAATTAGCCAAACTTTATCCTTTAAAGACATAAGGTTTCCACAGTCCATAATATGAGCAAGAACAATTTCGGGTAAAAATTGTGTAACATTTATTTAAATCAACGTTTCAGATTCACATTCCACGATCCATCATCAGGAAACAATACATATCCTTGTCGAACATGTTCAAGTTTATCTATTATTTTTGCATGGGAAATTTTTGACACGTTTGCATTATTTTATAAATATGTGTGTATACGCATATGTACTGACCGAAAACAAAGGACTGGAAGCTCTCTGCATTGACATATTTATGCATGTATTTTTCTACAAAATTGAACTTTAACCTCGTCAAACATGAACTCAAACTTGAACCTCAGTGACTTAGTATGCTACTAATTGTTAGTAGTAATAAGCATTATAGCGTAACAAGCCGTTTTACGGATCTTGATCCATTTCCACTCTGGGTGTTACACAACTCATTGTTAAAGGTGAGTAATCTATAATTACAGTTGATAGGCATAATCTACAATGGCAAATTTTCGAGGGTCTTGGTCAAGTGTAATAGTGTGAGATTTCAACAAAAATGACCGCCTAAAATTTGGCAAATCACATAGGGTAGTTTTGACTTAAAATTTTGAAGTCCATTTGACCATTATACAAGATTTTTCTTCGTCCTTGGAGAAGACGATAGAAATATTGTGATATCTTGGGCATAAAGTAGAGTTGGGAGCCATTTATTTTCCTAGAAAGATTTGTTTGAGCCGGATGCATTGGTGCGGCAGATTGGGTCAATCGTCACCAATTCGTAAGAAAGTCGTGGAGAAGGTAATGGAGTTGTTTAAGTGTGATATGTGACAATGTAATGTCCCCATTTTTGAAGACCCTTAGCCTATCATTCCTCGTGGGCTTTAGGGATATCAGAGGGGAAAAATATATTAAATAATTGGATAATATTGCCCGAGAGTGATTTTAATCATTTGACATTATAAAACAATATATATTTAATTATTTAATATTTATGGAGCAAGTGATGTATTTAATTATTTAATTAAATTCCCAAAATGTAAATTAAAAAGAGAAATTAATTAAATATTAAAATCACCCTTTTTGAACAGGATGCCACACCTAGGGGAAATAAACTTCTTTTATTTAATAATTTCCCTCTCTAGGGATTTCGAATTTTGTGCCTCCTTGCTTATAAAAGGAGTGCTAGGATCATTGTTAGACGCATGTTATGATGATATTTATTTTATGCTCCATGCTTGGAGTTGGGATGCATGCCCATTAAAGCTTTCTCTCTCTCTCTCTTGCGTGGGAAGTTAGTAAGTTGGTTTGATCAATTGAAGTATTCTCTCTTGTTCTCTTCATTGTGATCTCTTGTGTTGGTATTGGCGCATTTATTTGGATGATAAATCTATATTTTTGTGAAGGGTCCAAGTACTTTTATGACTATTATTGCTGCTGCAATTTATTTAGCCATAGCAACTGGTATTGGGGTTTGATCTTTCATATTTTGAAGTTATTTATGCTAGATCTATTTGCTGCTGTGTCTAATCAATTATTTTAGATCAAGGGTTGATTGTTTAAGGGTTTTTGGAAGGGTTTTATGAGCTGGAAATTATTTAATTAATTTTCCCTAACCCTAGCGACTGGTTTTCAGATTTCAGAGGCAGATTTGAGTGGGTTTCAATGGGATAAAAATTCAGTTTGTTAGTTCATTGGAAAGATCTTTATTTCTACTTTATTCTGCAATTTATTTCATGCAAAAAAATCTAAGTATTTAATTATTTAATATTTATGGAGCAAGTGATGTATTTAATTATTTAATTAAATTCCCAAAATGTAAATTAAAAAGAGAAATTAATTAAATAATAATTAGGTGGCTTTTAAATATTAAAATCACCCTTTTTGAACGGGATGCCACACCTAGGGGAAATAAACTTCTTTTTATTTAATAATTTCCCTCTCCTAGGGATTTCGAATTTTGTGCCTCCTTGCTTATAAAAGGAGTGCTAGGATCATTGTTAGACTCATGTTATGATGATATTTATTTTATGCTCCATGCTTGGAGTTGGGATGCATGCCCATTAAAGCTTTCTCTCTCTCTCTCTTGCGTGGGAAGTTAGTAAGCTGGTTTGATCAATTGAAGTATTCTCTCTTGTTCTCTTCATTGTGATCTCTTGTGTTGGTATTGGCGCATTTATTTGGATGATAAATCTATATTTTTGTGAAGGGTTTGAAGTACTTTTATGACTATTATTGCTGCTGCAATTTATTTAGCCATAACAACTGGTATTGGGGTTTGATCTTTCATATTTTGAAGTTATTTATGCTAGATCTATTTGCTGCTGTGTCTAATCAATTATTTCAGATCAAGGGTTGATTGTTTAAGGGTTTTTGGAAGGGTTTTATGAGCTGGAAATTATTTAATTAATTTTCCCTAACCCTAGCTGACTGGTTTTCAGATTTCAGAGGCAGATTTGAGTGGGTTTCAGTGGGATAAAAATTCAGTTTGTTAGTTCATTGGAAAGATCTTTATTTCTACTTTATTCTGCAATTTATTTCATGCAAAAACTCTAAGTATTGAAGGAGTTATGAATTTTAGAAGATTTCAGCTGTCTGCAAGCTTTCTGGTTCTTATAAATTAATATTTATTTCAGATCTGCAGTTTTGGGGTCAGATTAATATTGGTTTTGGTTGTAGAAATTAGGAGAGATAAGGAGAAAGCAATTTCATAATTTTTGGAGGAGATTTGGTGCCCTAAAAGTGTTGGGCGACCTACTTTTTAGGTCAAAATTAGGGTTTCATGTTGGTTGTGCAAAATCTGGTTTTGGGATATTGTTCTTCATATTTTTGTGACCCAAAATCCAAAGTTTGAAGATTTTTGCTTGGACGGTTAAGCGGGAATTAATTTTTGAAAATTGCAGCAGTCAGGGTTTGAATATTAATTGTTTTCAGCTGTGTATGATCAGATTTGTATTAATTTCTAACTTGTCCTAGAAGGGGACATTACAGGACATAATTCCAAAATAGGCACCTCAAAATTTAAAAAAAAAGAAAAAAAAATTATTTCAAAGGAAATATATTTTTACAATTTCGACTATGCCAAGCTTGGAAACTATTAGTCCAATCCTGAGCATTATAAAGGAAAATAAACATATTAGAAATCATTGAGAATAATACATATCTTCCTAATCTCGTTGAGGCCACCAAAGAGGAGGATCTCCATAGCAACTCATATCATGATTATCCGTGAGCCCTATTTGCCAATGCATCTCGCCACTTGATTTCTCTGCTTAGAAATATGTCCGATTTGCATAGTTTGAAACTTTGCCTACACCTTTGTTTTTACATATTTCTCTCTCAATCTCGCCAATTTGAGCTCCTTTGTTTCTCAAGAATGGTGAGCATCCTAATAATGAGCTTGGAATCAATCCACCTACACTTGAGCCCACCTACACTTAAGAGCCTCTTACACCCCAATAAACAACTCGAACTCAAGGTAATATTATTGGTTGTGATTCTGCATTTTCAGCAAACAAAAAAGCAACTTTCTCATCATGAGTTTTTCCAATACCCCCCATCGTAGCATTTCCCGATTTCCCTTGGAAGTGCCATCCGTATTCAATTTACCAAACTGCATAAGAGGAGGAACCCATGTTTTCTTTTTGTCATCTCTCTTTGTCATTTTAAGAATAGGTAAAGAGGAGCCTGTAGACTATAAAGAAAGCACCTTACATATATGAGCCCATTCTGGAGTAAGAGTAGAGGGAAGGGAAACCTTTTGCTTGATAGAGTCTGCCATATTAATTATAGTTTTTTGCCACACATAATTAAGGGAAATCTTTTATTTCTTTCCTTCCATATATTCCAAATTAACAAAGAGATGCATGTCCATAGAGCTGGGAGTAAATTTTGTCCTTTTGGTATACCTTCTTGCCAATCTTTCATCAATTGCTCAAAAGAGTGAATTCCATAGTAATGTATCTAAAACATATTAGCAAGAGATTTCCATAAAGGTATCACCCACGGACATTGGAAGAAAAGATGATGTTTAGTCTCCTCATCATTCCAACATAATGTGCATCTAAATGGTCCATAGAAACCTCTTTTCATAAGTTTGTCTCCTGTTAGAATTCTACCATGGACCAAGAGCCAAATAAAAAAACTGACCTTGGGCCATAAAGCTGGCTGCCATATCTGCTTAAACATTGCTTGGAGAGGGTGAGAGATGCTTTTAGTTTCTGCCATATCTCCCGAAGTATTCCCCATCCTATTAGATCCGGTTCATTAGATGAAGAAAGAGGTTACTTTTTCAACATTTGTTCAATCAAAACTTGATCTTGCTGCCCAAAAGGAATAGGCCATTCATGAGTAGGTATCCAACATCTGCCCATTTCCCAAGGTAGAGACGCTTGTCTAGTATAATGCATGACTCTTGTCCATCCTTTTTGATGCATTGCTGCCATAATAGTACATAAATGGGAGAATTGTTGAATTAAAGGAGGGTGGCCATCTCATGAATCCAGCCAAAAATAAGCCTCATGCCCATTATTCACTATCCAAAAGATCTATTTTTTATAATGCCTTCCCCCATTTTGAGAACATCTAGAATTGGAGATCCTCTTCTCGGAAGGGACAATCTAATAATATGTTCTGGTGGATGATTTTCCATGTATTTGGCTCTAATATTAACAGCCCACAATTCATTTGGAGATGTGCTCAGTCTCAAAGAAAGTTTACCAAAGAAGAACCTGTGTTTGTTTAACTATTGATCTAAAGCCTAATCCACCTTCCTTTTTATGTCGGCATAGAATGTCCCAATTTACTAATGACCATTTTTTCTGGTTTTGTGTTCCACTCTACAAAAATGTCTGACAAATAGCATCAATTTTATTCAAAACTGATTAGGGAATATCGAGAATAGATGAAACATAAAATGGAAGTGCCCGAAGGACAACCTTAACCGTGAGGCATTCTGCCTATTGTAGATAGCCATTTATTGGTCCATTTTTGCATCTTACCATTTATCTTCGCTATTAGCCACTCCCAATCTTTGCTCTGTTTAGCAGCAAAAGGAACTCCCAGATATTTAATAGAACATAACCTTTTTTTGAAATGGAGGATCTTGAGAATTTTCTCTTCTTGTTGTATAGAGAACAAGAAAAAATAATACTTGATTTTGTTTCATTGATCAGTTGACCAATGGCAGAAGAAAACACTTGAATGATTTTAGCAAATTGTTTAGCTTCCACTAGGTGGCTTTCCCAACCAAAGTAGAATCATCAACAAACTGCAAATGGGATAGAGGCCTTATAGATTTGGTAACCCGCACACCTTGTATTTGTTAGTCTTCCCGCACATTCCCTCAAAATAATGAATAAAAAAGGAGACAAAGGATCTCCATGTCTTATTCCCTTGGAAGCTCCAAAATATCATGAGTACCATTAACTAACACAGAGAAAGAGTTTGAAGTTAAACACGCCTCTAACCATTTGATTTTTCTTGGCGTTTCGAGAGATATACTTAAGATATCTATACTAGTTATGAGTAGATGGTCTTCTACATAAAGTACACAACCTGAAAATGACATCTTTTATCTTCCTACTTCAAGGCCATGTTCACAATAATAAAGGAATAAAGAAAAGTATCCATTTTTCATGCAAATATATAAAGTATTCCATATTTGTACAAGATGAATAAATTAATATATGCATATCAATATTAAATTGTTCAACATGGGCATCCACCGCCCTATGTGTTCATCCCTCTCGATGTTTTGGGGACATGGGAACATGATGAAGAGATATGCCGCGTGTCCCTATTTATTCTCGCATCCCCAAGATGTTTCAAACTTTTGGAATTTCAGGACGTGTCCTATTTTGGGGGTGCTTGGGGACATATTAGCATCCACAAGACATCGAGGGATGTCATGATGTCTCCCACGCCAACAATTGTTAAAAAAAGAGGGAAAAGAACATAATTGTAATGTTAAAACAACAGAAAAGGAGGCATTTTCAAACAGTTGTTTTCATAATCACAGATAATGGAACAATCAAATATTCATATTTACAATTTCATATTCATATTTCAATTGTTTCACTCAAATTTTGATTTCATTTTTCACAAGTTAATGTTGAATGTTAATTCTTCAATGGTCATATCATAAGGGATACATTATTGAATTTTAACTCTTTAGAATGTTTAAAAATTTAATTATAGAACTGAAAATCTATAAATATGTTTTTCTTGAATTTTACACACATATAACTCGCCATCCCCCTACCATTTCCTCGCCATCCCCAAAATCCAGCAATAAAATTTGTTTTCTTGCAATCACATCCACACTACCCCATACCCCGTTAGAATATGCGGAGAGAGGAAAAAGAAAGAATAGAATGTACAAAGATGGAATGAAGAGAAACCGGAATGCACACTGCATAAAATGAGTTGTGTGTCCGGGTATTTATTATGTAAAGACGGTTACAAAACTAGTTAGCGGTTACAACCGCATAACCATACAAAACACTTATAAAAGGGAAAGTCTTATTCATTTATTCCTACACCCCCTCTTAAGACTTACCCTACATAACTCAAAAACAAACAATCTAACAAAACAGAACTACGCTATCTTCAAACACTTTCACTTTGAAAGCAATGCTATGATAAGGTAGGGCTCCATCAAGTTGCTTCGTAACCTTCGTAAAGGTGTAGTTCCCGAGCTGAATTCCCGAGTTCCCGGATTCCACCTCCCCAAACTCCCGAATCACAGATCTCCCGAATTATTGGACAACCATCCATACTGAGCCATCCACAAGCTCCATCAAGTTGTCTCATGACCCTCGTGAGGGTATAATTCCCAAGATCCACAGTCTCCCAAACTATCTGAGCAACCATCCATACCGAGCTTCATCTACCCTGTATCCTTTCTTGCCTTCAAAGTTTAGAGCATCTTTATAGCACGTATTCGTCACTGTCCTCACTACCTTCTGCATCCGGTGGGTCTTCAACCATGGCTATATTGGCTGTATTTGATATGACTTTACCCTTGAGCACATCATTGGCTCGAACACGACAATCCCATGCTGTGTGACCTCTTTTCCTACAATAATGACATTCAATCTCCGACTTATCTGATCTTCTATGATATTTTCTGGTTCTAGAATAGAAGGCACTTTCTTGCTGGGAATGACCTTCTGCATCCTCTGTAGTTCGTTTTTCCTCAGCTAGAAGAGCTGCTATCATATCATCCAGAGATTGAGATTGAATTTGACTGAGAGTAAAAACTACATTGCTATATTTTGAAGACAGACTATTTAATAGGATAGCTTTGGCATCTTCGTCCTCAATTGCAGCTTTCACTTCTGCTAGTTGTCTGATTAAGGACCTTAGATTATTGATGTGGCTTGACATAGAGACTCCGTCATCCATTTTGAACCTATATAACTGAAGTTTCAGGGAAAATTTGGCATTGACTGCTTTCGCTCCAAATAATTTATTTAGAGTATCCCAAATGTCCTTCGATGATTTGTCTAGGTCTACATGATGAAGTTCAGAGTCAGAGAGAGCAAGGCCAATAATAGCTTTCGCTCTATCATCTCTGCTTTGCCATTCTAACAATTTCGATGCATCGGTAGGTGTTGTCTCTTTCCCGTTTACAATGCCCCACAAATTTTATTCATAAGTCTTGCATTTGTATTTTCACTCTCCATGTATGAAAATTTAGACCAGAATATTTTTCTATGGGCATTTCCATTTTAATAGAATAAATACAATCGCGTATTTTGGCAATGAATAAATAAAATAAAATAAAATACCAGCCAGACAATTCCCTGCCTAAATAAGCAGGAGTCTTTTTTTGCTTCGTGTCTTTGAAAAATATTTGTGCCCTAGCAATTCGTGACTGTAAAATGCAGCATATTAGCGCAAATCGCGACTGTATTTTCGTGCTCGAAAATACTGTTAATTTCCTGAAAAACGTGCCATTCGCGACTGTATTTTCGGACTTTTTTTTATTTTTTTTTTTTTTAAAAATGCGAGTGTATTCTTCTCGATTCGCAATCAGATAAATGATGATTTTTCGTGCCCTAATGGCGCGCCCTTGATTTCCGACTGCAGATTTTTCTATGCTGTCGTTTCTAAAATCCGTCAATGAAAAACCCGCGATTTTTCTTCAGTCTTCGTTATGCCCTTGCGCCTCTATTTTATCTTCAGATCGCTGGTAATGACAAAGATGAATGCGGAAGTCTATGATTCGTTTTCGAGCTTCACGAAAAAGTTTTGATTTCTTTCACGTGCCCTAATGGGACTGTCACGAAAATATCTCACTTCCTCTCTATGCTTGCCCCACGCTCTGATACCACTGTTAGAATATGCGGAGAGAGGAAAAAGAAAGAATAGAATGTACAAAGATGGAATGAAGAGAAACCGGAATGCACACTGTACAAATGAGTTGTGTGTCCGGGTATTTATTATGCAAAGACGGTTACAAAACTAGTTAGCGGTTACAACCGCATAACCATACAAAACACTTATAAAAAGGGGAAGTCTTATTCATTTATTCCTACATAACCCCGCTCAAAACCGGGAGAAACATGGATTTTAAATGAAAGGATGTTAGAAGTATCTATGAGTCTTAAAGTTTATCTACTAAGTGTATCTACGAGCTTTACAATAAACACAATTATTAAAAAATGTCTTAATTGACTACCAAAGTAGAAGATGGAAGTTCCTATTCACACATATTATTCTAGATAAGATAACTTCAACAAGCTTCCCTATCATCAGATCCTTCATGCGAAGGGCTTGATTCATTTTCATTTGTTCCTAAAGATCCTCATAATTAACATTGCAATATTTTTCAAAAATTTCCCCTTTTGATTGAGAGTTAAGGCCCCCCAAGATTTCACCCTGAAATCTAGGACTACCCCTTTAAAAAAATTGTTCTTTTCAAAGTAATGATCTCGCTTTGTGTTTTTTTTCCTGCATTTGTTTGCATTTGCTTCTAAGGTATCCCCAGAGAGTCATAAAAGCCAAATTCTCCAAGTACCCACATGCTACAACTCACTCTATCCATTCCCTGTGTTTTTTATCTCGAGAGAATTTTATTTATTTATTTATTAAATAAATAAATTTCTTTTAAAAATAGATTGAGCTAGAATTGAGGATTTAGGTTATATAAGCACTTCACCCCATCATTATTATCATAGAACATTCACCTGGGGGAAGAATTTTTGCAAATCAGCTAAGTGGAGAAATTTTTTGAGCAATTGCCTGCAAAATAGCTTTTTTGTTTTGTTTTATTTCTTTTTGTTTGTGTTTTGGTTTGTTTTCTCCGGCAATTCCTATAGCCTATTCATTCTTCTTGCCAGATCTTTCCCCAAGCCTAGGGTTTTGAAAAGCTATCCAATATTTTTAATTACTAATTTGTCTAAAGGTGATCAGAGCTCAGGATTCTTTTAGAAGATTGCAAGAAGTCGCTTGGTCCAAAAAGGTGCAAAAATGGATTTTATGAAAATAAAAAAAAATTGCCATCAATGCGTAGAGCTCGAGAAAATATGCATTTTTAGAGAAAATGACACCTAAAACGGAGCCACGGAATGAAAGTTATGGCACATGCAAGTTTTGCTGCTACATCTTCCTGCACCTTTCCAAAATGGCAAATTTTATTCTATGCTTGTGTTTTCTTCACCAAAAATCCAAAAATGGAAATAAAATGTTGTTGATGAGTTTTCACGTGACTTTAGAAGCTTTTTTCATGCAAGTCGCACTTTTTGGGAAGAGTTCTTCATGCGCAAGTCGCACTTTTGAAAGAAGCTTTCTTCCATGCAAGTTGCATTTTTCGCAAGGAAGAATTTAAGCCGCCAAAGGGGGAATTTCTGCAATGGCAAGCAGTGCACTAATTTTTTTTGCCTACCTCAAGGTTACTTTTTCCCATCAAGTCAAAGTCACTTAAGCTACAATGGGAATTTCAGAGGTGGCAAGAAGGCAGAAATTTCTTATCTGCAATGTAGGATGAAAATTCCCATTATAAAGAAAAATCACTTAAAGCACCGGCGGGAATTTCTTGCCTACCTAGTAGGCTAGCTTTTCCCATCAAAGAGGTTTATTCACCCATGCAAGTCATACTTTTTGGGAGATGATTTAAGTCCGCCAGTGGGAATTTTTAAGCAAAGTTAGGGCAGCAAAGGGAATTTCTTACCTGCCTTGCAAGGTAAAAATTCCCATGATGAAGGACAAATCACTTAAGTGAAAGATGAGATTTTTGGAGCTGCGGTGCAGGGTGGAAATTCCCATCAAGTCGACTTCCTATTTTTAGTTGTTTCCCTTGCCAAAAAGTGCGACCCACCTTGGCATTAAACCATGCATTTAATGATATTTATTAATTGCTTTTCTATCCAGTTTTGGCGCCATAAATGGAAGGAAAGTCAATGCAAGTACATGAGCTAAAGAGAAGTCAAGGAGGCATGCTAAAAATAAATTCATAAAAAAGCCACAAGAAGCATGCATACTTGGGCACCCAAATTGGATGAATAGACATGGATTTTAATTAATTAAGTTGCTTGAAATAGGAAAGACACTTATTAAAAATAGCATGGAGATGGTTATATAAGCATGAGACGCCATAAGGGAGAAGCAGTTAATTCTTTTTGATGAAGTTTGCAGCCCAGACAGGTTTTGGCGCCAAAAGAGGATTTTGCATTAAAGATTATTTTTCACTGTCAGAAGCTTCCAGTTTTGGCGCCTAGGGTTGGAATAGCCTAATTTTTATCATTCTAAGTGTCTGCATGTTGGTATATGTGCCCAAGTGAATTAAATAATATTTTTGCTTTCTTTGCATGCAAACAAAGTCTCAAATTTTAGGGCAGCAGACTTTATATGCAGATTTTGGTGATAAAAATCAAGTATTCATGCCATGGACTCCATCTTTGTCTGAATTAATTGCAAGTATTCATCACAGGTGCTCATATTAGTGAAAGGAAGTTCAAATCAATGTCAAATACGTTGAATATATCTTCCGAATCAGAAGAAGTTGCCGGATCTACACAAATTGATCCAATTACAAAGGATTCCTAGTAGAATTAAAAGAAAAAGAGCTCAAATAAAGATTGTTCCAGGCATGATGAAGCATGATGAAAGAGAAGGATCAACAGATTCATGCATATCTTCTAGATTTGCTAACATCAATGATACAGACATAGGCCCTAAACCCATCACTGATTTAATTGACAGATCCAGAGCCGGAAGGACATCTCTCATGCGGGCAATTAAAAGTAGCAGGATTATTCAAGCTTCGCGTTTCCAATCACAACTCAATTGCCTAAATTTGTTATGGAGTGCAAACTCTTACCATCCTCTTTCTAGAATAATTCGAGATGTCATAGAAAGACAATAATCAGGTTGGATGCACAATTCATTAATTATTGCCTGAAGATTCCAACACGACTAATGGTGATTGCAATTAGCATGTAGGATGTTGGTGACAGATGGGAAAATGTTGAATTAACATGTTCGACAAGTATATTCAATATCAGAACAAAAAGAAAGCGTAGGGTTTTACAGATGATCTTCTTTCTTCTCTTCTTTCTTATGTTCCCGAGTGAAAGTATAAGATTAAAGTTATTGGTCTAAAAGCCATTACTTTAAGTTATTTGAAAAGGTTCTCTAAGATAAGTGGCAGATGTGCACAACTTTGACTTAATCTCCAGATGCATGTCACTTAGAGAGGAATTCTAGGAGAAAGATTGTCAAATGTTTCCTTTACAACTTCCACATGTTCTAGTTCAGTTGCAGTTTCCTATTTGTAATTTCCCTTTATACATTATAAATAGAGGACTATGGGTTAAAGGATCAAAAATTGTAATCTTGTGTTCCGTACTTCTTGTGTTCTAGACTTTGAGTTGAACCTTTGATATCTTTCTCTGAAAGCTAAGGAATAGAAAGGAGGCAGATTTCCGAGAGAACTTTGTGTCAATGGTGCATTTTTTTCTTATTCTTTTAGATCTTTGCATAATCTTTGTGTTATCTTACGTCTGGATCTCAAACTTTCCTTTCTTGTAAATTCTGCATTTCTAGATCTATTTATTTTGTCTATGCACATGTGACCAACTCACAACTATTGGTTAGGCCGCACATCTTCTTTCTTTTCTCGCTTGCATTCAATTATTTCCTCTTCGCATATATACATTTCTTACAAATGCTTACTTGTCAAAAATCGCCTAGCTATGGTGCATGAGCTACGCGGTTAAAGTAAAACCAACAGATAGATATTAAAAATATAATTGACAAAATTGTACACGGAGTCTCACTGGTAAATGAGGGAGATTTATCTCATGATCGCCAGGTTTTCAGCCGTGCGTAAAATCTAGCCAACAAGAGTAAACTCCGCTCTCAACGACTTATCACATTCATTAGGTAGACCAAGGATGCACTAGATATCTCGTTGTTCCAAGAGTTATTATGACTGAATTGTTTGAGGCTTGAGCTTCCAAATCGCATGTTGCCTTAACTGATTCCGTATACACCTCATCATTTTTGGTTTAATGCACATCACCGATATTATAGAGGTTCTAGAATTTCTGCCTAGTGAATATTTGTGTTGCTGAATTTGTAATGTCCCTTTTAGGGGGACTCGTGAAATGACCAAAAGCTGAACTATGGCTCACAAATCAGATTTTAGAACTGTTGTTATAATCCTAGGGCAGCGACCTGTTTTGGCATTTCAACCCTACCTTTGTGCCTTCAAAACCCTTTCAATCAGCTCCATTTAAATCTCAAATATTTATCTCCAAGTGGGTCGCTCCAATCCAAACAATTATATTAATGCACCAAAGAGACCAAACATGCAAAAAAAAGATACTTTATTGCTCTTCAAATTAGCTTTGCACACACAAAACCTCATGAAGGGTTTTCTTCCTTCACAAGTTCCCAACCAAGGGTTTTCATTCTTGAATGAGGTCCTCGATCCAAGGGTTTTCGCCTTGAATGAGGTCCTCGATCCAAGGGGTTTCATCCTTGAGAGAGAGAGAGAGAATAAAACGGATACACTAGCCAACTTTCACCAAGATATGAATAATCACCAAAAGCATGAATCAATAATGCCCAAGTGACCTCCTTATATGGCCACAAGGAGTGTATTTACAATATCAAATGATGGCCGACCCCTTAAGGTAAGTGTTTTTAAATATATAAATGGTATTTGGAGCGTACATGCTCATAATACCTTTATTTCCTAACTACTTAAGTCCCTTTATTGGGGTGTTAGGCTTCCCAATGGGATACATGATAATAAATAAAACAAAAATAAAGATATAATTCAGATCTTCCCCTTGCTTTCCTCAGACCACAAGGAGAGAATGGGTTAAGGTATTCAAAATCCGCCTTGAAAAAGAGACGTGACAAAATTTGTTCACTATTTACAACTAGACTAACTTTTGTTGGCGTATAGACTTATCAAGTAGTCACCCATGGACATCTTGCTTGGGCATATCTATCAAGAGATACCCATGCAACCTATGTACACCCGATACTCGACAACAATAATAAAATATAAATAAAATTCCTCAATGAGAAGAAGTCCATTTTGGTTCACATCTTTCATAAAGAGATCGTCCTTCATATAGAAACAATACCATCTTAGGATAAAAGATGTATCTTGTGCATAAGCCCTCATTAATCAATACAAAAATAGCTTCTTGGGGAATTTGCTTGTTACACGATGATAGACACCAGTAAAAAAACTTCTCTTCATTTGTAGAATGGAAACACTTTCATGATCTATTATAATGCTCTTTTTGGGGAAAGAGTTCAATGTTATAACTAATGGTGGAAAGGAAAAGGTTCCTTCACTCTTTTTAGAGCACTGCTTAGTAACATATGATTCTACTCAGACTGAATGAAAAACCGTGTGAGTGATCAGTGATAATCAGATTGATGTGTTAATGAGTTTTTCGATCAAGTGTAGTTTAGGACATAATCTAGTGTGTGTGCAATTTTCATATCTTCTAATGATCCAACATACTCTTAAGACTAGTTAAGCAACAAGAATCTCAATTTTAAGTAAAGAAGAAGTATATCCCATATAATATACTCAAAAACATAATTCTCAAACAATAGCTACTAAAGTAACATCATCATAATCACCCAACAAGTTGGGCGGATAAGATATTTCACCAAACTAGATTTTTTCAAGTACTTCCCAATGAATGAATGCATACAATTTAACAACAGAGCAAAAGGGTTAGTTTTCTTTGAACTTATTTTTATTAAAAGGAGAAAGCCAACTAAGGTTTAAGAGGCATCCAGAGAAGATAATCATTATGTCCACTAGACTAAATGACTTATTCTCACCTTTGGTGAACCACAATATGATCAGAATATCCTCCTTTAGTTATTGTGCCATCTACATCAACAGCATTAAAGGTGAAAATACTCCCCTTCACACAATTAACTTCCATTTTTTCATTGCAGTATTCACATTCCCGGCAAGAATTAACATATGTGCCCACTCCTATGTGATCACCAACCTTGAAGCGAACCACATTAGAACCAACTTCTTTGACAATTCCAACAATTTCATGCCTATGACACAAACATTAGTGACACAATCAGTTTATTTCTTTCCAAGTTCAACTTCCCACATATTTAGTTCATATAGACACTCAAAATGTAACGTTAAATCATAGGTCCAATAAAGGGCAACTTACCCTCGCACCAACGGATATCTTGAATCACCAATTTTATTTCGAGTCCATGCTACATCTGCATAACAAACTCCACAGTGGGTTATCTTGAATGAGACATCATCTGGACCTGGGGTTCTGCATCACCACACATAATGAAATAATAGAAATGAGAATATGTTTCTTTGCATATCACTTGTTTTATTTACCCCTTGTCCAATAAGGGGTATTGGGAGATCTGCGAGAGAGAGAGAGCTCCGATGGTTAAAGGCATCTCACAAATGCCTTATGCAATGATGGAAGGGTCTTGCACAGTCTGCTTTATATCATGCTATAAAAGTAAAGTATTGTGAACAAGAAACAAACAATAAATCCTCTACCAGTTAATATTGACAATGTATAGCCCGTAAAGAAGAAAAATGTTGTTGCTATTTGTACATATGGTTGATTATTGACACTAAGAGCTATCATATAATATGTATAATCTTGATGCCTCTCTTAATTCTTATTACTACTTTTCAACAAGTTCTTATCCAAATAAATTACTCTCGGAGTAGAAACTAGACAAGGTTATGATTATTGTTGCATTTAGCTTCAAAACGTTTTACAGTTAACCAGTATCTCTCAACTATTAGATAAATTATTTGAACAAATTCTGTGTCAAAGGTGCATGATTTCTGATCTTCATGTATTCTTTATTTAATATATTTCATCTCCTTTGTGCATGGTAATACAGCTTGGTATTGCTATTTTAGTTTATATGCCAAATAGTTTGTCCATGAAAGATGCCTACAGAAAAAGTGATAGTACTAAGTTAAATCCAAGTGATAATAATACATTTATATCTAGTGACAGTTTTTCCTTACATCTTTAAGAGAAAGTGCTTGAATCATAGGTGTTTGCTTACATAAGCCCATAATCTATTAAAGCTCCTTGGATAGAATAAAAATATCCAAAAGAGCTTTGTAAAAATTTAAAACGATTAAAACATGACTGGACATACTAGTCCAAATAATAGTCTATGCGAGATACAAAAGAACTTCTTGACCGAATTTCAATGAGAAAACATTAACTTTTTCTTAACAAATATGTTATCGATGCATCTTTAAAAGAAAATGTATGGACAAGAAATCAAATTGAGAAGCCATACTACAAGTTTTCTTTGCTTTCCCAAACTATGGAACCCAGTGACAAACTAGCAGTTGTGTCTACACAGTATCACTCAAGAACACCCATCAAAGATTCAATGTAAAAAAAGTTTCCAAGAGCTAGAGTTTTCCATGGGACATGGCATCAACAAAATTCCATTATCATCTTGTGGAAAAACCATAGCATGCTTATATGCATGAATGGCAACCCAACACTAATTATGGTCTACTATTCATGACGAGCTTTGTTTACAAGTAGGAATCTATCCAATCATCTCAGCCACTGACAAGTCATGTTAGACAAGTACAAATATATAAAAATATGAAAAACTATGTGAGTCTATATAGCACAAGAAGCATCATAGCATGATATCATAAGGATTTTAAGCCATTTGCCAATTATTATGAAACCATAAGGTGGTAATAGTCCATAACTAGTTATAACACTACACCTTAGCCATAGGTTGAGTCCCCCAACTCTATATATAAGTCACTTTAGAGGTTACACCAATGTTTTATGGGGATGCGTCCCCCTGCTTTTGGGGTCATCCTGACGTTGTTTTTCAGGACACACAAGGAGCAATGCCTCTCCCACATCCCGAGGACGCTTGAGAAATTTCCTATTTTAGGGAGTGTACTTGGTGATGTCTTGAAGTCCCCCCAAGACATTGAGGAATGCCTCCAATCTACCAGGGATGTACCATGGATGTCATGATGTCCTCTACATCAATAGTTGTTTGAAAAAACATAATAAAACTTAGGCGTGAAATTAGAAAAGGGGGGCATTTTCAAACGTTGATTTTACAATCATTGATGATATAGCAATCAAATATTCATAGTTGTTATTTGTATCTTCATTTCAATGTTTCACTCAATTTTTTTATTTCATTAAGTATAAGTTGAGTGAAGCGTCAAAGTGAAGATGTGAAATAATAAATATGAATATGTGATTGTTATAGTATCCATGATCACAATATATGTGTGTGTGTGTGTATAAATTATATATATATTGTAATGTCCCCTTTTCCGGGACATTCCTAAGAGCTATCATTCGGTCTACTTTGCATTGTAACCCCTCGGCATGCCTTGCACTACAAAGGGGAGTTGTCTCTAGTTATGTGCACATAGGTTAATTAATTTCCTAATATTAAATTAGGAAAAAATAAATAAAGTGCACATAGTCTTAGTATTAAATATTTTAAATATGTTTGAATGTGAGTTTATGTTTTTATTCCCAAAAAGGGATAGGTTGGTCATTGAATGTTGGGCCCTTAAATCTATAAAAGGAGGTAGTGTGACTTTTAGTGGGCATGTTGGATTGATCATTTGGTTTTACTCCATGCTTGGAGAAAAGGGATGTATGCCCTAGGTTGTTGATGCTCTTGTTGTTGAAGACTCTCATTTTGCAAGTCTATTAAAGTTGGTTTGAAGATCTCATTGAAGTCATCTTGCTGCAATATATTTTTGAGTTTGTGCATTAAATTAATATCTCTTGGCAGCAAACTGTTAAGGGATTATTCTTCATATTATTAATTGATCTTATGCCCTAACCCTAGCGACTTCATTGGGGATTTGTTGTTGCTGTTTGAGTGGCCCTTTGGCCTCTAAAAATCTTGATTTCTATTGTTATTTGCTGCTGCTATTTGGATAATAAAATCTGTTGAGTTTTGTGCCCAAATTCCATGTGCTAGGGTTTCATCTACACAATTTCAGATTTCGTGGGTTGTTTTGCATGCCTTCTACTTATCGAAAAATTATGTTCTATAGCTTGTTGGAAAGCTAAAAATATGAAGAATCTTTTGGCTTTGGTTTGATAGAAAAATATTGAGTATTGAAGAAGTTATTAATTTTTGAAGTTCAATTGTTTGGGTGCCATTTTTATTTTATAACTGCTGCTAAAAAATCTGAACTGGAAAAGATTGTGATTCTAATTGGTTCTCCCATCTAACCCACCACCTTGGCTAATTCCAACCCCATTTTGGGTTGTAATTACGCTGACATTGGGTTATTTGAGGTAGATCTAAAAGGATCTCATCCTCCTTAATTCGATCTGGGTTGAAGTTGTTGCAATTTTCTAATTGCCCAAAAAGGGAACATTATAGTGGTATTAGAGCATCTTTCCTCTACACTGTAAGGGTTTGTGTATGTAAGAAGAAAGGGGTTGGAGAGATTGTGGTTATTCCTTTTTTTGCTGCAATTTTCAGCCCAAAAACCCTAGGGGCGAATTGGTGTTTGGCAGTTTGAGGCACCTATGATGAATACCAACATATGAGGTGTTGGCTAGATTTTTTCAGCATAGCTAAAAACCTAGGCAATCATGAGATAAATCTCCCTCATTTACCGGTGAGGCTCCCGTGTCAGATTTGTCAATAAAAATATGCTAGTATCTATATGGTGGTTTTACTTTAACTATTCAGCTCATGAACCATAGCTATATAGTTTTCATGCAAAGTAGTAAGCATTGCTTAAGAAAGGAAATATTTATAGAAAAAAAGTAATAAAACACAGGAAGAAATGGGGAAGATGTGCAACCCAATCAATAGATAACAGAGTTGATTGCATGCACATAGAAGAAACCAATAGATATCAACGCATTTAATTATAAGCAAAGGCAACTCCGCATCTAGATCTAAAATAACACAAAGTCTATTAGAAGATCTAAGATGAAAGCTAGAAACAAATTGCACCGTGACACAAAGTTTTCTCGAAACCTCTCTCCTTTATATTCCTTTGCTTCAAGTGGCTATCGGGGTTTCAACACAAAGTCTGGAACACAAGAATGTTGCTTACAAATTCTCGATCATTAACCCGAAAGTTCTTCTTCTACTTATAGAATGTAGAAGGGAAAGTACAAATGGCAAACTCAATCAATCAAAACATAAACAAGAAGTAAAGATGACATCTGACAATCATCCTCCTCTAACTTCTCCTCAAGTGACACATCTATCACTTAACTAATAGAATCGCTCCACATAACTTAAAGCAATGGTTTCAAAACCAATAACTTCAAAGTTTTACAATTTTATCCAAGAACGTGGAAAATAGAAGAAGAAAGTAAAGCCAATCACCATTTATATCTTCTTTTGTTCGATACTAAATATACTTGTCGAACATGTAATTCAAATCTTCCCATCCTGCTTAGCCACGCCTTCCTTTTTTCTCTTGAATCGCAGCAAGCCTTCGCTTCAATACTCTAATACATGCTTCCACATCCTCCAAGCTCGGCCCGAACCTTGCAATATCCGACTGCAGTGCCACCAGTCTGCTGATGGAATTAATCGTGAAAGGCTTAGTAGCTCCATCAATTCTCCCCGCACTATCGAAGAGACCCTTCCAGGAATTAGGCACTCGCTAGGAATGATCCGTGTGTATGAAGTAACAATTCCGACCACTTCCTCATGAGTGAAAGCAATGATATTGTCTCGCAAAAGACAATGCCATACTCTCAAGTGCCTCGTAGCCTCTCGCAGCATAATTATGCAGATCTCCAAACGGAATGATACCGCAAACTCCATTGCTTCCCCTTCTCAACTAATCACAAGTACAATCATATGCAATCAACACTTCTCTCTACAGCTTATTGATTTCGCCAAAGTACTCAGTTACTCTCAAAGAATCGTGTTCATATCTACTATGCTTGTCACAACCTGTTTTGACTCAGATTTGTTGCATCTTTCATAACCTTTAGGCGGTGGCACCTCTCCCGAAGTTTGCAAGCTTAACGAATGATCAGATTTTTCCATTCGCCAATAAGCTTTCACCGGTCATGCCGCATCTTCCATCTCCCGCATCGATGATCACTCACCGCTTCGCGCTAAAATGGGTTGAGTGGAAGATTTAGCAACCTTGGCAATGATCTCGCACAACTGAGATATTTGCTTCAAGTTCAACTTTCTCCGCCTTTTCTCTCGTCAAGCCTAAGGAATAGAGCATCTATCATATGTCTCATGTATTCGCTTCAATCCTTTTGTGGTCGCTTAACCGATAGGTACTGCCAGTTCTTGTTATGTCTTCTTCCGTGAGCTCATCCTCTTTCTTCCTTCTCGCCAAACCGACATCTCAAAGAAACTTTTGCCCCGACTCCTCGATGATCAACCTTGAAGTTACCTTAACAACTTTAGGTTTTCTGCTTTTCCACCTAGACTCATGAGCAAATGCAAGTCGTGTTCCTCCAAGTTCATTTCCACTCTAGCTTCTGAACCAACTGAAGTCAACCATTCGAGAAATTACTTCTCGAGAATGTGAAGTCATTGAGTGTACTACTATCTCCGCTTTGATTCCTCCATCGAAACTGCTATAGTGTTGTGGCTGCCATCTTCTGAATCATCCAAAGACAAAGCTCTTTCAAACTCTGTCATCTGCAGCTTCAATCGAGGAATGGCGTTGTTCTCCGAGGTGCAACAATCGGTGAAGTAATGGATGTTGGAGAAGCCGGAACTAACGTCATAGCTGTGGAAGTGATCTTCTCCTTCGAAGGAGACCTTCTGTGCACTTTCATCTTCTCGGGCCTTCTACTGCTTTCTCCTTCGTGCTTCCTCTTGAGGGAATCTCCTGCGCCGAAGTTGCCCGTGACTTGGTTCATCAATGCTTCATCAAGGCCGTATCCCTTCCTTAGCAACTAGTTTGAAGTATTCACCAGAACGGCGAGACATTTCCTCAATCGTATCGCAGCCCCTACATTCTCCTGAAGTACACTCTTATCTCCTCCCATTTGATGGTATGTGTCAAGTAACACAGCCCCATCATCTTTAAGATCTACAGGTATCCGTGTTAATCCAAAGTCGAACACTTGCATTTGCTTTAATAGCCTCATCGAAATCTTTCTTTCTAACCTCGTACTCACTTTTGCATTTCATCTAGAAATCTTCTAATGAAGGCACATGTGCGTACTCCTGGGAGATCATCTTCTTGGCTACTCCAAATGGATCGAAGTTCGGTCCGTGCCAGGGAAGAACTCTTGCTCATACTCGGAGAGACATTTACGCCTCCATTCCTCGAGCTCTATGAATGCTCTGGCATTATAATGACCCACAAAGATCGAAAAGAAAGAAACCCGTAGACTTGTGTTGTTTCGACCTATGTTGCCGGAAACGGAAACGGAAACGGGTACGAAACGCGGAAACGGCAATTTTCAAAAAACCTTGGATACGAAACGTCGACGGAAACGTCCGTACAATATATTATTAAAAAATAAAAATATATATATATATATATATATATATATGCATAGTACTCATTTTATAATTGTAGACCATAAGAGATAATTGATAAAGCACTCAAAATATTTTGAATTCATTGAAATTTGAACTTCTAAGTTCTAAAGAGTCATCATCCAACATGGTTACAATTTCAATGATTCACATATACATAATAATAATCTAGATTCTAGAATATATCATCTAGATTTCCTCATAGTCATAATCATCTCCATGAACACCACTAGCACCGACATTTCCACTCCCACTAGCTCCACTCTCCCTCCCTTCTGCAAAAGATCCCGATTCTTCTTCATCAATACCAAGCAGTGAAAGTTGGCTAAGAGTTGCAGCAGAAGCATCAAAGTCGCTAGTCTCAGGATCAATATCCCAAAGTTTGTTGGGACCTCTAACATAGGCTTCACTCTTGTGTGATAGAATGCGCAAATTGGAATGCACATACACTAAATCCTCGGCCTTCTTGGATGCTAACTTGTTCCGTTTGGCTGAGTGGATGAAGGAATATGTACTCCAATTCCGTTCTGCTGAGGAATTGCTAGCCACCTGTTACAAAAAAGAAGTTAGAAATTTTCAATTAGTAATACTATAGTATTAATTTACTAAGTACGAACATACATTTTTAATTAATAAACAAACTTTTGATTTCATTTTAATATTTGATACCTGTGAAAGGATTTTAATGGCAACAGGTCGCAGCCACTTGGCATCATGGCCATGTGCACACCACCACATGCATGGGGTCATCTTGTACCTGTCAAGTGTTGCATCTATTTCACCCATGCTACTATTAGATGAAGAGACAAAGAGCGTCATTTCACAACTGGACTCACTTTAGTTACATCTGGATCAGGAAAAAGCCTCCGGAATGCTGCCTTAGCTCCACTTGCAACTTCATGGTCATCATATGGTTTTTGCCTACCAGGTAGTGCAAGTATTTCACTACTATAAAATTTGGGATTCAGGGCATAGGCTAGGAGATGCAATGGGGTGGTCATTTTATTCCACCTTCTCATGATCACGTTCTTAACTTCACTGTAGAATTTTTCTTCAGGATCCTGCTCTTTTTGTTGTATGATGTCTCTAATTTTTTCAAGCATAGAGTCAATGCCATCATAGATCTCCCCTATGCAAGCATTATCCGTGTCTGCATATCTAATCATAGATAAAATAGGCTCAGTAAAACTAAGCAAGTATGCAACCTTTGCCCACCAAATATCATCAAGTATCACTGATTTTATTTTGATGGCTCTTTCTGTGTTTGATTGCCTCCACACGGACCAAACATCATCAATCACCATAAGCCTTAAGGCTTGCTTTACCTTCACAAGTCGTCTCAAGACGAGCGTGTGAGAGGCAAATCTTGTTTTAAAAAAATTAAATTAAAAAAATTAAAAAAAAAAATTAAAAGGAATTCAATTGATAATTTGATATTTCATAAAAAGTTAGCAAATAAAAATTAGAAACTAGGAAATTGTTTGGTTACCTTCAGCAACTCCAATGTCGAGAACCTCCTAAAGATAGCCTGGGACATATGATGATTTGTGATAAACATTTGGATCTCATTTGCCTCTGTATAAACTTCCTCAATCCATGGTATTTTTCCAATCTTCTGCAGCATCAAATTCAAGGAGTGTACTGCACAAGGTGTCCAAAAAATGTGCTCATATCTCCCCTCAACAATCAGCCCTGCTGCTCTACAATTTTTGGCATTGTCCGTGATGACTTGGACAACGTTTGCAGGGCCCACTGACTCAATAGCCTCAATCAAAATATTAGCAATAAATTGAGCATCTTTCACTTCACCCTCACAATCAACAACCCTTAAGAACATTGCCCCTTTAGGGCACACTGCAACAATGTTGATTAGGGGTCTATTTCGGGCATCTTTCCATCCATCTGAAATGATAGATACCCCTGAGTCCTTCCATGAGTCCCTAATTGGCTGCAAAGAAGTATGTACATGGGCCACTTCTTTCGCCAACAATGTGGTTCTGACCTTCTCATAACTAGGGCTTTTATACCCTTTCGGTGCATCATTAATACCTCTCACCATTTGTTGCCAATAAGGTGAGCGCAACACATTGAAGGGCAGCCCACATGCATAAATGCATCGAGCAACCAACTCATCAGCAACATCCCTTTTCTCATTTGCAAATGCCTGCTCTAATGGGCCTTTGGAAATTCTCTTTCGTGACAAATGCTCTCCTCCGTTGGAGTTTCAACTGCAACTTGATAAAAGGATGGTTTGATGGGTTGGGTGGTTTTTGTGAACCCCTATTTTGCAAAGGAGCAGTTTTAAATCTAGCTCTTGAAGCTTCCATATCAGCCTCCTCTTGCTCTTTCAGATATGCCAATATATGTTTCGGTTCAACCTTGCCACATTTTCTAATCCCCGTTCCTGATTTCCCCATTAAATGAGCTTTGAGTCGGGTATAAGAGGATTTAAATTGTATTTTGCAATGATTGCATACCCAAACTCGAGAGCCACCGCCAACAAGGTTCTCCACACTTGCACATGTCTCCAAAGAGGAGCTCTAGGATCCACACCCCCACTTTGGCTTTCTTCCCCTTCCCCATGCCCTCCCACTGAAGCTGAACTAGATGCCATTGAATCAAACCTTCATTGAAAAATAAAAACATAAACTTAGATAACAATAAATTATTAAATAAAACCACACTCTACATATCCTATTCTGCTTTTGATCACCAAGTTCACCGTTCAGGCGCGAGGTGAGAGCATACACAGAGTTCGGATTTTTTAATTTAAAAAAACAAAATAAACTTTTTTAAAAAACAAAAAAGAATTAAATTTGAAAACCCTACACATCCTATTCTGCTTTTGATCACCAAGGTCACCGTTCAGGTGCGAGGTGAGAGCATACACAGAGTTCGGATTTTTTAATTTAAAAAAACAAAATAAACTTTTAAAAAAACAAAAAGAATTAAATTTAAAAACCCTACACATCCTATTCTGCTTTTGATCACCAAGGTCACCGTATAGGTGCGAGGTGAGAGCATACACAGAGTTTGGATGATATTTATAATTTAAAAAAAGAATATATGTTTTTTATTTTAAAACGCAAAGAAAATGTTACATTTTTTTATTTTTTAAGCATAGAGTTTTAAAATTACTAAATTCAACCTACATATTGACATCATGATCAATGATCACGAATGATGTGTGCATAATGCACACATCATTCGTGATCATTGATCACATTAACATTTTCTTTAGCCAAATAAAAAAACTTGAAAAATACCTGGTTTTTCCTCCTTGAAGTCAATCCCACCTTCCAAATCTGATTCGAAATTCCTCCTTGAAGCCTTTAGCGCTTAACAACACGTCCTAAACTCTTCCTTCAAGCTGCTCCTTGATGTCTCTTTGCTCTTCACAATGCTAAATGCTAGTTTAATGAAAACTGTATTTAGCAAGAGAAAAATGAGAGTGTGATTTAGAATGGACCCAAGAGGTCATTATATAGCTTTTAGGAAGTGTGTTTAGCAAGGTATGCAGCCGTTTTAGGGTTTCGCAGCATTTAATGCAAATATTTTTCACTTTTTAAAACGCTTTTCGTTTTTTAAACATGACGTGGCGGAAACGCTAAGAAGACGTTTACTCGAAACGCTGTGCCATTTCGAAACGGCACAGCGCTTTCGAAACGTCTTACCCGCTTCCCACCCGTTCTGCCCCAAACGCTTCAAACGCTTGCCCGATACGGGCCTCCCTCGTCCCGCTTTCTCTGGCAACACAGTTTCGATCAAGGTCGTGCATCTCCACAAGTTGTCTCGTCACCCCATGGTGATCAATCTATCATTCGGATATCTGGGCAACTTAACCGATTCTCCAGAAAAGCCGGTGACCCTGAGGTATGTGAAATCCGCAAACTGAATGAAGAGACTGCCAATTCTGGACACAACTTCCCACGCTTCCTTGCTCACCCTGTCGACCTTTAGGTCCCCTGCTTGCCCGCAAATGAATTCGTAGAAGAATCCATCGTTGACCACTTTGAAATCTTTCTTGCACATAGGTACAGTAAGATGTGGGTAGCACTCGAAAATGGGGTCTTTAGAAAGAACACCACATCTATCCAACTTGGAGAAGATGCCTTGTGAAGCTGCTGCGTACACCAAATAGGAAGTCATTTTGAAGTTGAAAATACGCTTCACGTTCCGGAGTTGCTCACCAATGTTGTCACTAATGATTTCGACCAATTGATTATTGAATCCGCTTTGTTGATTTCAATGGTCCTGATGAAAACATACATCCATGTGCGGAGCCATTTATCTGCACAACAGCTTGGCAATACCATCTACCTCTTGTACTGATTGGACCGAGGAAGAGTTCTTGGGAACTTGGAAGGAGATCCGGGCTTCTGCATGTATCTATTGTTCATTATGTTTACGCAATCAACCCTATGCTTCTCCCACTCTTTGCCGCGGCATCCTGAATGCTAATAGAAGTCGCCACCTTTCGTGCCGGAATCTTCAAACAATAACAGATGAACTATGCGTCCAACCGGATTATTGTTTTCCCGTAGCATCTCGGGGATCGATCTGGATGATGGATGGTAAGACCTAGCACACTCCATAATGAACTCCTGCAAATCGGATTGTGTATGGAAACGCTGCAGCTCGAATAATTCCACTGCTTTTAACTGCACGCATGAGGGAAGGTTTTCCTGCTCTGGAATTGTCAATCAATTCGAAAGAGGTTCTGGACCTAGATCTATGTCTCCAATGTCTGTGAATTTGGAAGTGATGCATAACTCCGTTGTGCTCTCTTTTTCGTCCCTCTTTGCCATGGCTGTGTTTATCTTTGTCTGAACAATTCTTTTTCTTCTTACTCGGCCGGAATTCTTCAAAACTGGTGCAGATCTAGATAATTCTTCAGATTCGGAGGATATGTTCAATGTATTGGACATTGATTTAATCTCCCTTTCTCTTCTAAAGCACCTGTAATGAATTCTTGAGCACCTGTATCATTTATGCAAACAATTATCCAGACACAAATCGACCTCCTTCAACCTGTGCGCCAATTCTGGAAGCTTTTAGCATTAATTACACCTTCTGAGCAAAAATCCTCTCCAAATGGGGCGCACTTTTTGTCTGGGCTGCACTTCTCTGCTTGTGAATTAATTAATTCATCCTTATGACAGCCCTTGCTTATATAATCCTCATGATTATATAATTAATTAATGTCTTTCCTATTCTGGCAATTAATTAATTAATTAATAAGCTTTACTCTTCAAATGGGGCGCCTATTTTGTGCATGCTCATGGCTGCCATTAAATAAATTAAATTTATTTAATTTTAGACTTATGCTTCCAATTAACTCAAGCCTCATAGTATGCTTTAACCTTAGCCACTGAAAATAGAAATTAATTAAATCATTTAATACTTAAAAATATTATTTCTCTCCCAAATGGGACGCACTTTTTTGACATGAAGGGGCTATATTAAATAAATAATATTTATTCAATTTTAGAACTGTCTATTTCCAACTTCCTTTTGTCCACTTTCCTCTGTTGACTTTTCCACAAGCCTGGGCGCCAAAATTGGAGAAGAAATTAATTTAATTAATTAATTTAAGGTTGCCTTTCTTTCCCTAAAGGGGTCACACTTTTTGGCATAAGAGATTTCTATTTTTAAAAGTCAGTTGACAATGGGATTATTTACCCTGCAAGGCAGCCCTGAAAATCCCATGATTCACTTAAGCTATTTGACTTTCATAATGGGATTATTTACCCTATCAGCAGCAATAAAATCCCATTAATGCCTTAAGTGATTTTTCTTTTATTCCACAATGGGAATTTTTACCTTGCAAGGCAGGTAAGAAATTCCCGCCACCTGCTACCTCTAATTTTCCCATTGTGACTTAAGTGACGTTGCTTTCATGGGAAAAAGTACCTTGCTAGGCAGGTACAAAATTCCCACCTGCCTGCTGCTTCCAAAAATCCCATGATCCACTTCAAACCCTCTTTTTCCAAAAATGCGGCCAGCCCAGAAGAAGCTTTTTGGTGCACGACTTCGTCTTTTCCAAGAGAACCAGACCTCCGATGGCGAATTCCTTCTGGCACAACGTGCATATGTGATCTCCAGATACTCTAGGCCAAGAATCAGGCCAAACCGGCAAAGGAATTGATCCAGAGAAATTTCACAGAAAACAAAACAGAAAAAACACAAAAAACACATTTGCGGAAGTCACAAATAAAGTTCAGGATTCATTCCTGGTTAAAACCCTACTGGTATATGGGAATAATGACATGTACGATCACAACAGGGTTAAACCGAAGCACAAATTGCCTCAAACGGGCTCAAAATAATTAAATACAAATTTCCCAGCAAACCCCAAATGAGAATAAAACAATTTTGGGCATTTGGGTATTTGGCGAAAATGGCTAATATGGCTCCTTGGGAATATCTTGACACAATACAAGAACTTTCTAGCAATAAAAACACAAAACGACCCATTATTTTAAAAGTACGAAATTTTTTCGAATAGGGTAGTCTCAGATTTCAGGGTGAAATCTGGGGACACCATGAGGGTAACACCATTAAATACCTTATATTTTTCTGAATCCAGGCATAGTTCGTTTGGGCAGATCGGAGCATTATTGAAGGAGTTATGGATTTTTGAAGTTGCTATAATTTTCTGCAGTATTTCGGGTTTTAAAAATCAGATTTCAGTTATTTTCAGAAAATTCCTTTTGGGAAAGTTGCTCCATAATATTATCTATCATTCCCCAAAGTTTCATGCAATTCCGGGTGTTTTGAGCAAGTTATGCAATTTTTCTAATTTCGGCTAGGGTTAGTAACGAACCCACTATTTATAGTGAGTTTCCCATTTTCAGATCTAGAAAAATTTACTTTTGCATATTCAGATTGGGAAAAATATTTCAGACTTATTGCAATTTGTTTGAGGTGAATCGGAGCAATATTGAGTGAGATATCACCCTAAAGGTGATTCGCCCACTTGGGTTTGTTGTGTGGTTGATTTCTGCATGTTTCTGGGTGCATTTTCAGTCATTTCCAGATCTGTAATTTTATGTTATTTATTGGGATTTATTGAAACAATCAGAAATTTCATATTTGTCTGACAAGAGGGACATCTCAGTGGTTTCAAAATAAAATCATTCCAGTTGTATATAGGATCTAAAATTTCAGATATTTGCATCATTCAATTGTTGATTATCCATATTATTTTTGGGAAACTAATCAAGTTGTTTGGAGTTGTTCTTGCATGATCTAGGATGGGATTGGAAAGTGGAGGCTTCACTCCAAAACAAATGAAATGGTATCAAGTTCCATTCTTTGATGGCACAGATAAAATTTCTGCAGAAGCTTGGTTGCAGGAATTCAAGACCTATTTGCATGTCAATCCGGTATGTCAAGATGAAGCCCTCGAGCTCATCTCTATCTACATGATTGGAATGGCACATAGGTGGTGGCGTCATTTGTTGAAGACCCAAGGGGTCGAATCTGTTGCTTTCCTTGAAGACTTCTCGTAAAGATTCCTAGAGAAGTTTGGTGTGCAAGATGAGAAGGATGTACAAGGTAAAGTTCCTTCATTAGTTGAGAATGCTTCCTTATCTTCTAATATTTGCATGAGTGAAATGACAGAAAGCGAGATCACAAAGAGAACTAAAACCTCCCGAAACATCGGAGCTACAAGGTTGCATAAATAAGTGACATGAGGGGCACCCAAAAGGTTGAAGAGAGAATGCAATGTCCCCTTTTCGAGGACATTACCCATGGAAGAATTAAGGCCCTCAACCTAATGGGTTTGAGGATTGGGCTCATATTTCGACTTAAGATATTTATTATCTCTTTTGTAACCCCTTGAGGGCCCTCTTAGTTTAGAAAAGTGCACCTAGGATAGGAATTTCTTAATATTAAATTAAGAAATTAAATAAAGTGCACAAGTAGTAGCTTATTAAATATTTTTATTTTAATTTTTGATTTTGGGGGAAAACATTAAATGTTTGAACATTGGTATTTGCACCTCTTATTTTCTATAAAGAGGGTCGCATTTCCTTGGAAGGGCATGTTGATGAATTGATTAATTTTACTCCTACGTGGAGAAGGGATGCATGCCCAAAACTGAAGCTCACTCTTTCTATCCTCCATTTGTTGAAGATTCCTCTTGCATTATAGCTGGTTTTTTGATATCAAATAGAAGAACTTATTGTGCTTTTACCAATCGATTTGTTGTATGTGAAGTTTCTTTGCCCAGCGTATTTCCTTGGGTGTGTTTTCCAGCTGTAGAGACTTTTAGTGAAGAGTGGTTCATTCTCTAACTTTAGCAAAATTAAATGACTGAATGGTGGCTCTAACTTGGTATGAATCCACTAAGTTTATCATGATCTGGTGATGTTTCTACAGTTCCCTTTGCAGTCGACTTCTATTATAAGATGACACTAATTTCATAGGTTTCATGATTTAATTTAGGCTGCTGTTTCTACACATTGTATTGGAAGGATTTGAATTTAATATATATTGGCAGCGACTTAGATCTCACCCCTGAAGCTCAATATTCCAGTTTATACAATGATTTTGGAATGCTTTGAAGTCTTTCCTTGCATTTATAATCACGATTCACTGCTGAAGTGAATCGGTTTGAGAAACATATGTTTGGATTAAGGCAGTAATCTGGGTATGTGTAATACCTTTGACAGCGGAATCAATGTGCTGCTGCTCTTCCTTAAAATCAATGACTCCATTAGAGCCAATATTGAATGCTTTAATACCTATTTTGACCCCCACATAATCAGCGAATTAATAGTATACTTTGCAGCCTGTAGTTGCATGAATTATTGATGTTTGGCAGCGATTTACAGTTCTACTTGTGACTGAAATATTCCAGGGATTGGCAAATTGACTGAGGCTCCTATTGTGTGAAGACTATATATATATTTGGGCAACGATTCTTATTTGTTTGCATGATTCAATGGTGTTGAAAGTCTCTTTTGGTAGCCAAAGAGGGGAATTAAATATAATTTTTAAAGCACATGATTAAGGGTATTTTGGTATGTTTTGTGAATGGTTAGGTCACCTTTCTTTGCAATCCACATCTGGAACTAGATCAAATTTCATAGACATATATTTAGCAATTTACATTGATGGATTTAGATCAGATTTGGAGATCTTTGCAGTTGTGTTTGATTTTCATATTTATTGGGAAGCAATCTGGTTTCCTCTGAGTATTCATTAGTCCAGCTGAGAATTGAATGCCTAAGCTATTTAGTAGAGGCCATTAAACCCCTACCATTGGGTTTATTGAGTCATCTATTGGCTGGGTTTTATCATTTGGATCTGATTTCGAATCACGGGTGGTGTTGTTTCTTATTTGAGTGTTGCATTTCCCATTGATCCTAGAAACATTAAAGGAAGAAGAAATTTCAGATCCTCAAATTAGAAGTGAAAGTTTGGTGGTTGAATAACCAAATTCTGCTGTGAATATGAATGTGCAACCTGCTGTCCATGCCAGGACAGCCATTGACAAGGAGCATATAAGTGAAATTGATGGAGTGTTTGAGCAAGAAGACTCTCCGGTACACAAAATCCATGATGGGCACTCTGAGGTATGGAAAATGAATATTTTTCCAAGAAGTATCAATTCTGATTTTTTGTTGTTTGCACATGATTTCTTGGGATTAATTGAAGATTCAAAATTACATATGGCAAGCACGGATGTTGGAAAACATGGAGTCCTAGGAGGCTCGGAAATGATGAGGCAAGATATTTTCCAAGGGGCTGATAGTGATTTTCAGGTTGGAAAATTTGTGATGGCAGCTAATAAAGATAGATCACGAAATATCATCCCGAGGTATGAACATGGAGTAATCTATGGCTACACACTATTTCATTTCAGTTTTGTCTTCCCCATGAAATATATGCAAGAGTTATTGATGAAACAAAGGTTCAAGGCCACTTTTGTGGGCATCTTATAGGGAAGGATGAACATGTGTATAGCTTGGTGCTTTATGACTTACCATGGTACAATTTTGATCTGCAAAGGGCAGCACTTGATTGGGTAAGTCTCACCCATGCATCTTCAGATAATTCATCATTCCTTAAGAATTTTTGTTGCATAAGTGTTAAGCATGTTTCTAAAGGAATAAACCCTCAAGGAGTTTTTGACAAAGTACCATATAAAAGTTCTTTGTTGGGTGATACATGGCCTCAATGGGCAGATCCGTATTCTATAATTTTTATGACAGCAAATGAAGGAGAACAAGGGGCAGCCAAACATGGGAGGAATGACCTTCTAAGTGACTTTGTAAGTGGCAAGGTAAAACTCAATTATGTGTTGCCTATCACTAGTGTTTTACATGCAAAGAAGATTGGAAGGTGGCATGGAGATACGGTCATGAATTCTATCATCGTGAGGGTAAGCCATTCCGTCACAAGAATGTTTTGATGTCTTGCACCTTGGAATTAGATCTTTTACCTTCCTTGTGCCACATCAATTTGCATCTTCTAACCTTTGAAAGAAACATTGGGAACATAGAGTTTATGTTGAAAAATAAACAAGGAGAATGTTATCTTGCTGCCCCAAGCAAGAAAAATCAGACGCGTGTTGAATACTTGCTGGAAAATGACAGAAATCGTGAGTATATATTGTTAGTGTTGGCTACCATGCAAGCTAGGACTGTTGTACCTTCCATTTTCAGTTTGCTATTTTCTATAATTGCTGTCCAACACACTAAAATTGATGTTTGGATGATAATATTGAAATATGACAGTCATTGCTCTTTCATTTTTACCACTCTCATACATACTTTCAGCTCACTAATCACTTCTATAGTTGAGTTCCCATCCATACAGTTGAAGGATTTGTTGTTGGTACATGTTGGTGGCCTATGCATAATTGTTTTGTGGTGGATTCCAGCTCTTTCATTTCTGACCTATGGGATGAAAATTCATAATTATAACAGTGTTTGGGGCAGCATAATGACATTTGGGGGCATCCTATGTTCGGCGATGAATTGTGAGCCATTGATGCCATGGAGACATGAAGGGGAAACCGGAAAAGTGTTTCTCAACACTTATATTTTTCTAACTCATTTACATCATGTGCAGGGCTGAAGACATATGAGAGAAAGTTGTTGTCCTTCACTCTTCATGAAGGCATCTATGAGTGGGCATCCTTGGAGCTTAGCAAAGCTCACCCAGTTTTTGACTCCACATCCTTTGATGAAGATACCCCAACATGGAGCACCTACTGCAGAATTGAAGATATTCCTATCCGGAATGACATGAAGGAAGCAAACTTGATCTTCCCGACTATCCACCACTTGACAGGCACGGGATCGAGGCTTTGGATGCACCACCCCACATCTCCTCTTTGTGGCGAAACACATGGACATATGATCTTGCTATTGCTTGAGGGCAAGCAATCTCCGAGTGGGGAGGACTGTAATGCCCCCTTTTCTAGGACATTCCTAAGAGCTATCTTTTGGTCTACTTTGCATTGTAACCCCTTGGCATGCCTTGCACTACAAGGGGGAGTTGTCTCTAGTTATGTGCACATAGGTTAATTAATTTCCTAATATTAAATTAGGAAAAAATAAATAAAGTGCACATAGTCTTAGTATTAAATATTTTAATTATGTTTTAATGTGAGTTTATGTTTTCCCTCCAAAAAGGGATAGGTCGGTCATTGAATGTTGCACCCCTTAAATCTATAAAAGGAGGTTGTGTGACCTTTAGTGGGCATGTTGGATTGATCATTTGATTTTACTCCATGCTTGGAGAAAAGGGATGTATGCCCTAGGTTGTTGATGCTCTTGTTGTTGAAGACTCATTTTGCAAGTCTATTAAAGTTGGTTTGAAGATCTCATTGAAGTCATCTTGCTGCAATATATTTCTGAGTTTGTGCATTAAATTAATATCTCTTGGCAGCGAACTGTTAAGGGATTATTCTTCATATTATTAATTGATCTTATGCCCTAACCCTAGCGACTTCATTGGGGATTTGTTGTTATTGTTTGAGTGGCCCTTTGGCCTCTAAAAATCTTGATTTCTATTGTTATTTGCTGCTGCTATTTGGATAGTAAAATCTGTTGAGTTTGTGCCCAAATTCCATGTGCTAGGGTTTCATCTACACAGTTTTAGATTTCATGGGTTGTTTTGCATGCCTTCTACTTATCGAAAAATTATGTTCTATAGCTTGTTGGAAAGCTAAAAATATGAAGAATCTTTTGGCTTTGGTTTGATAGAAAAATATTGAGTATTGAAGAAGTTATTAATTTTTTGAAGTTCAATTGTTATGAGTGCCATTTTTATTTTATAACAGTTACAAAAAAAAATGAACTGGAAGAGATTGTGATTCTAATTGGTTCTCCCATATAACCCACCACCTTGGCTAATTCGAACCCTATTTTGGGTTGTAATTACCCGAACATTGGGTTATTTGAGGTAGATCTAAAAGGATCTCATCTTTCTTGGTTCGATCAGGGCTTGCAGAACATTTTGCGATTTTCTAATTGCCCAAAAGGGGACATTACATATATGCATGCATATATATGTATATATATGTATGTATGTATATATATGTATATATGTGTATATATATGCATGTGTATATACATATGTATGTATATATATATGCGTGCATAAATATGCATATATACACATATATAATAATAAATATATATTATATATGTGTGTGTGTATGTACATATATTCGAAATATTCCCCTATTGTCCCCAAAATTCAAGAAATTTTATTGTCCCGAAACTTGGAGAAACATTGGGTTACACTAAACCATAAAGATTCCTCAAACTCAAAACAAATTATTAACATAGTACACAAACATGGTTAGACTGTTGGCTAGATTTTTGCACAATGAAAACCTAGGCGATCCATGAGATAAACCTCCCTCATTTACCAAAGTGAGGCTCCGTGTAAGATTTTGTCAATTATATTTTCTAACATCTATCTGTTGGTTTTACTTTAACCTCGTAGCTCATGTACCATCGCTAGCGGTTTTGCATGCAAGTAAGCAAGCCTAAGAAATGTATATATGCGGAAGAGGGAAATAATTGAATGTGAGCAGAAATGAAAGATGTGCAGCCTAAGCAATAGTTGAATGAGTTGGTCATATGCACACCTGACGAAACAAATAGATATAGAAATGCAAAATTCAAAGCAAAGGAGAGTTTCGATCCAAATCTAAGATAACACAAAGTTTATGCAAAGATCTAAAAAGAAATAAGAAACAAATGCACCGTTGACACAAAGTTCTCCGAAATCTGTCTCCTCTCTATTATTTAGCTTTCAGAAAGATATCAAGGGTTTCAGCTATAAATTTGGAACACAAGAATGTTGATTACAAATTCCAACTTTTAACCCGTAGGCTCTTCCTCTATTTATAGTGTATAGAGGGAAATTACAAATGGAAACTACAATTGAACTAGAACATGCGGGAAGTTGTAAAGGGAACATCTGGCAATCTTTCTCCTAGATCTCCTCTTTAAGTGACATGTGTCACGAAGTTAAGCCAAAATTGTGCACATCTGCCACTTATCTTAGAGAACTTTTCCAAATAACTTAAAGTAATGGATTTTAAACCAATAACTTTAATCTTAAAATTTCATCCGAGAACATAAGGAATAAGAGAAAGAAGATTTGCGGATGTTACACCCTACGCTTTCTTCTTGTTCTGATATTGAATATACTTGTCAAACATATAATTCAGCAATTTCCCATCTATTTTAACAACTGATCTCTTTGTCGGTCTGAATCAGCAATCCTTTCGATAGAATGTCAATGCTTACTCCCACCTCCTTCAAACTAGACCCGAACTCTTTAATATCCAATAGAAGTGTTATTAGCTTGTTGATGACAAAATTGTTGGAAATATTGTCATTGATGTCAAAGGCTTAATCATTGATGTATTTGGTTAATGGAAATGTGTAAGTTGGCGGAAGTTGACGGATGTTGACAACGGAAGTTGACGGAACTATTGACGGATGTTGACAAATGAAGTTAGCGGAACTATTGACGGATGTTGACGGAAATGGTAGAAAGTAACGAAATAACCAGCAAGTATAAGCTGAAAACGAAATTTTAACTACATGAAAAGAAGTATTGTTACATGGTATAAGCGAGATATACACAATTGTACATATGAGAAAGATATCAACATGTTAAGGCGTTCATATGCCATGTTTCATGGTGAAAAAGAAGATTTAATGATGGCTGGCAGCGATTTAATGATGACAACAATTTTATTAAAGAAAGGGCCAGTGCATTTAATGGAGTATATTGCATTGTTTAATGTGCATTTAATAATTTTTATGGGCTGCATTAATTACTTTTGGTTTTAAGCTGACTAATGCACTTAATTAAGTTGTGTTAATTAAATAATGGAAAGGTTGTGTTGGTTAGAATGATGTGTCTTTTCAAAAGGATGTGAGAAGGATATATAAGGAGATAGAATCATTTGATTTAAAAAAGCACACATATTGAATATTTTGTGTGAAGAGAGAAAAGGAAGAGCAGAATATGAAATAAAAAGGAGTGAAGGGCAGGTTTATTTTTGATGAAAAGTTGCAACGATTTATTTATGTGAAGGACTGAAATAAATAAAAAGGATATTCTGAGCAGCAGTTTTGTTCTATCACTTGTTGAAGCAACAACATAAAAGATAGAAAAGAGTGTTTTTTTGTAAGGAAGGTTGGTGCCTTCATATTTGAAGAGATAGGTGTCTCTTCTTTGAGTTGGTGCTTAGCAAAAAGGGTCGGTGCTCCTATAGGTTGGTGCCTACAAAAATTGTAATTTGGGGATTGGTGTCTCTTGTAGGTTGGTGCCTACAAACATTTGAGAAATATAATAAAAATATTTTCTCCGTGGTTTTCTCCCAAAAGGGTTTCCACGTAAATCATGTGTCTATTTGCATTGTGTTTGGTTTGCTTTGCATTGATTGCTTTGATTTATTCTCTGTGAAACCGATTAATTATGATTACGGATCTAAGATTAAGTGTTAAATTTAAAAGAATATTATAATATTGATTCACCCCCCCTCTCGGTATTATCTTGTGCTTAACAATTGGTATCGAAGCGGTGTGCCTTCAGAACAATCTAACAATTGGAAGGTTGATCTCGAAAGCACATATGGCTACTCATCAAGTACAAGAAGGTTTTTCTTCAAACAAGGCTCCATTGTTTAATGGAACAAACTATGCATTTTGGAGCATAAGAATGAAAACATATCTAATGGCACTAGGGTTTGATATTTGGCAATCAATAACAGTTGGATATACAATCCCATCAGTTCCACCAACAGATCAAGCCGGAAAGAAGGCTTTTGAAAACAATGCCAAGGAGATGAATGCTATCCTATGTGGCCTCGAGAATCTGAGTTTGTTAAAGTAATGCAATGTGACATAGCGAAGGAGATATGGGACAAACTTCAAACTATCTATGAAGGTGATGACAAGGTTAAAAGGGCTAAGCTTCAAACTCATAGGAGACAATTTGAGAGCCTGAAAATGAAGGATGAGGAGAATGTTGCAGCCTATCTTCTTTGCGTGGATGAGGTTGTCAACGCCATAAGAGGGTTAGGCGAAAATATTGAAGAATCCATAATCGTTCAAAAGATTCTAAGATCTCTACCATTAAGATTTGATGCTAAGGTGACTGCCATTGAAGAAATGAACGATCTTGATAAGTTGAGCATGGACAAACTACATGGAATACTGACCGCGTATGAAATGAGGATTGAGTCAAATAAACCATCAAAGAAGGAAGTTGCATTCAAAGTCTCAAAGAAAGAGAAAATCAAAGAACTGAGTCGAATGAGAACTCAAGCAGCGAAGAAGATGATAAAGAAGCCTTGTTCATTTGAAAGTTAAAGAAAGGATCTGGAAAGTACAAAGGTAAGTTACCATTTAAATGTTTTAACTGTGGTAAAATTGGTCATTTTGTGGCTAAGTGTCCAGAGAAAGAAGATAGTGATGTTGAGGAAAGCAAACCTAAATTCAAAAGGGAATTCAAGCAAAACAAACGCAAGAAAAGATTTCAAAGCAAAAGAAAAGCTTATATTCAAAAGGAAGTAGTAGATCATCCAAAGAAAGTGGGATAAGTGACTCGGATAGCGATAATGAAGAAATATTATTCATGGCTATAAAAGATGACTTAGAAAGAGATAAAGACAAAACACCGCTAACACAAAAGGTATAGAGTCGTTGAAAGGAACAAGAGCAGAGAAGTCTAAGACCTATGCAGACACTCAAAACCTATGAAGAATGAAGAGTTGAAAAGGAGAAGAGCTTTATGAAGATCAACACTTCTTACAAGGAAAGCAAAGATGAGAACAAGTTTAGAAGACCAAATCCTCCAAGATATACTCACATGTTCATGTTTGAAAATTCTTTCTATGGCTATTGCTTTATATTGAATCATTTTGGTCATAAAGCAATAGATTGTAGAATACGGGTGAGAGACAACAATATAAAGAACAAAGGTGTGTATGGATTCTCAAATAGAAATCGCAACTCCTTTGTTCCTTTATCAAACTATGTTGAAGATATTGTTTGTTATAACTACAATAACTATGGACATATGGCAAGATTTTGTAGAAGTGATTTTGTAGAACCATCCAAATCGAACCGGAAGGTAAATGCTCCGAAATAAAGAAGAAAGAAGCTACTAAATTTTGGAAACAAGAAAGAGGATGTTGGGCAAGATAAAGAGAAATATATGCTTGTTCAAACAACATTCCATACACAGATGAAGGGTAGTTGTGGTACATTGATAGCGGATGTTCAAGACATATGACCGGAGATAAAAGTAAATTCATCTCATTGAAGAAAGTAAATGAAGGTACGGTAAAATTCGGTGATAACGCTAAAGTAAAGATCGTTGGAAAAGGTATGCTGAGTCTTGATAATGGTAAAACAAAAAGCAGAGAATGTTTTATATGTTGATGGATTAAAGCATATTCTCTTAAGTGTAAGCCAAATGTGTGATCCAGGACACACACTTAAGTTTTATCTTTGAAGGGTGTGAGATAACGAAGGCAGATACACGGAGAGTTAGTAGAAGATGCACATAGAACCACAAATAACCTATACATGCTCGGAGAAGTAAAAGGAGAGAAATGTTTTCTAAGTCGGAGTTGAAGAGGGTTGGTCGTAAAAATACTTGAGTGTAACACATGAAGGTGTACCACACTCTAACATGAAAATAAGCTCCACAAACATAACAATCTCCCACTTGGACTGATTTTCACCGAGCAAGCTTCTCGACCCTTCACTGCATCATCCGCGAAGGCCAACCAAAGTTGAACATAGCTTTAGTTTATCCCTTGTGACCACCTTGGTCATCATGTCTGCAGGATTCTGACTAGTATGAATCTTCTCCAACTTCAACTTATCTTCCTCCAAAGTTGTCCTGATGAAGTGATATCTCAACTGTATATGCTTCGTCCTGGAGTGGAAAGCAGAGTTCTTAGCTAGGTGTATAACACTCTAACTATCACTATGCAGCTTACATTCCTCCTACTTATGCCCCAACTCCTCAAGCAATTGTTGTAACCAAATCATCTCTTTGCTTGCCTCTGTGGTAGCAACATACTCAGCCTCCGTGGTTGACAAAGCCACCAGCTTCTGTAGTCGTGAAATCTAGCTTCACTGTTGTCCCACCTACAGTGTAAATATAACCTGTTGTGCTCCTCCTGCTATCTACATCTCCAGCCATGTATGAATCTACATAACCACGTAAAGTGGTGTCTAATCCACTGTAGCATAAAATTGTCCTCGTGGTCCCTCTCAAATACCGAAGGATCCACTTTCTTGCTCATCGATGATCTTTACCTGGATCACTCATAAATCTACTCACACTCCTACTGCATGGGCAATATCGGGCCTAGTGCATACCATAGCATACATCAAACTCCAGCCAACCGCCGATGAGTAAGGTACTTGGACATATAATTTCTTTCTTGCTCGTCTTGGGACACTTTGCTCCTTTGATAACTTAAAATGGCACGCCAAAGGAGTCCTTACGGTTTAGCATCCTGCATGTTAAACCTATCCAATAACTTCTTTATGTACACGCAATAGTCGAGAATGACATCTCGATATAACCTTGCTCCATCATGAAGCTATCAAACTTCTTATACCATTGATGTGGAGCTTGTTTCGGCCATACAAGCTCTTCTTCGGTTTGCACACCATCTCCTCTTTACCTTTGACTTCATATCCTTACATTTCTACTACATATATAGCTCCTCCTCCAAATCACCATGGAGAAATGCGGTCTTTACATCTAACTGTCTAAGTGCAAATCTTCTGCTGCTGACTATTCCAAGAATGCAGTTCTAATAGAAGTCATTTTTACTACGGGAGAAAAGATCTCATCGTCCAAAATCTATAACTTGTTTCATGTAAACCCCTTGACCACCAACCGGCCTTATATCATTTCTTTCCTCCTTCGTCTTTAACTCTTGTACACCCACTTGTTCTGCGAATGCTCTTTTGCCTTCCTAGGTAGCTTCACCAAATCCCAAGTCGGGTTCTCCATGAGAGACTTATGCTCCTCATCCATGGCTTGCTCCCACTTCTAACTGCATCTACCTGCATTGCTTCATCAAAGCTCTCGGCTCTCCACTTATCAATGAGTAATAAATAATAAAGAGAAGGAGAAAAACGCTGAGGTTCTTTTCTTACCCTAGAAGACCTCCTCACCGTAGGAGTTTGGGGTTCTATTGAGTAGGTTCTGGAATCGATTCATGGGTCACTTTCCCATCCTAAGATCCTCTACCATTGCATATTCTTTCTTGGATTCTTCCTGTTTTCCTATGACTTGCTATTTATACATACATGACTTTCTCATTAAAGACCACATCCACTAGACCAGAATGATTTTCTTGTCTTTAATACTCCAACATTTAAATCCAAAGTCATCACCACCATAACCAATAAAAGTGCATTTTTTTGATTTAGCCTCTAGCTTGGTCCTATCATCCTTGTTAATATGAACAAACACCTCACATCCAAAGACTCTAAGAAATGAGTAATCGACTTTCTTACCGTACCAAGCCTCCTCGGTATGCCTCCATCTAAGGCACTTGAAGGTCCTCTGTTTATCAAGTACACAAGTTGTGCTCACCGCTTCGCCCAAAAATAAAGAGCGATCCTGCATGTATCCTCATGCTCTTAAGCACGTTCCATTATTGTTTTATTCATCCTTTTTGACACCCCATTCTGCTGCGGGTTCTTGGGACCGTCTTTTGCCTACGGATTCCATTCTTAGAACAATAATCATCAAATTCATTACTGCCGCAATACTCCCCTCCATTATCGACTGAAACATTTTAACTTAAGAGCTGTCTCATTCTCTACCAAGGCTTTCCATTTAACAAAAGTATCAAATACATCAAATTTGTTTCTAATACATAAACCCAAACTTTCCTTGTTGCATCATCAATAAAAGTAACATAATAACTTGAACCCCGAAGAAATGATACAGGCGGCCCCTCACACATCGAATGTACCAGCTCTAACTTACTCTCTTTCTTCGTAGGTCCAACCTTGAGAAACCTTACTAAACTTGCTTTCATATATGCAGTTCTCGAGAGAAATCCAAACCTGTTTACGGATATCCGGGCAAATTCTTCTTTATGATGTCCATGCCCTTATAGCTCATATGACCAAGCCTATAGTGCCATAATGTTGTATCTGCATCTGAAGCCACAAGATTACAATCATTAGTACTATCAGTGGTTAAATACAAGGTTCCAACCTTCTTACCTCTTGCCACCACAAGAGCACCCTTGGTGACCTTCCAAGAGTCCATTGTAAATATCACATGAGTCTGACCATCACTTCCCAATTGCCCTACCAATATCAAATTTCTCCTTAATGTAGGCACATGTCGACATCCTTGATAGCCATGTATTATCATTCGCATCTTAACCTCAGAACCTTTTCCAACTATCTGCAAGGCTCATCATCACCAAGAAAACATGCCCAAAATCCCCTTGACATAATCAACAAAATAATGCCTATGTGGAGTAGCATGAAAAGAAGCCCTGAATCTAAAACCCAAGATTCATTAATATTATGCAAAGAAAGAATCAAAGCATCGACTGACATACATTACCGATGCCACATTTGCCTCCTTGTTTTCTTCTGTTGTTTCTTCTTGTCTCAAGCTCCCAACGAGTCCTTCTTTGCATGCCCAGACTTTCCACAGTTCAACATACAATCTTGCTCTTGGATTTTGACCTTGCCCGATCTTTCGATTTTCCACGTTTCCTCTATTCTTGTCTCCCTCTAGTTTCCCTTTGTCAAGCATTCCACGAAGTAGAAGATTTCCCGAGCTTTTCTTCACATTTCCTCGCTTAGAATCACCCTCAACATCCTCAAACTTCACCGAGTTGCTTTGCCATTACTGGCTATTCCACTTTCAAGTAAAACCATGAATTAATAAAGCCCTAACTTCTTCATCAAATTCTATTATAACTGAAGCTAGCATATTCACATGACCGTATTGAAATCATTTAAATGATCTAACTCTTGAACTATTCTTAGACATCTTCATATTAAACAACTTTTTCATTAAAAATATCTTGTTAGAGGCGAGGGTCTTTCATATAATTTCCTTAATGCATCCATTAGATCTTTTGTAGTCTTTTCCTTTGAAACATTAAATAATACCGAAGATGCGAAGAACCACATGTATGATCGTTCCAGTGTCTTCCGATCCATAAATCTCATTCCGCATCTGTCATACTCGAGAGTTTGTTCACCTTCTCGAGACAACGGAGTATAAAGATCCTTCCGATAAAGGTAATCTTCCATCCGCATCTTCCAATACTGAAATTTTGCTGTTGAATTTATCAACCCTAGATCTTCCATCATCTGCGCCATAGCTCCCACTTAAGATAAAACTTTCCTGCGATTTAACACTTCCAGAAACCAAACCAGACTACGATACCAATTGTTAGGAAATAAGAGATAAAATATGCGGAATAATCCCTTATAGAATCGCAATGTAGAAACTAATATGCGAGAAAATATTACGATCTCAAATAAAAGTGCAGAATAAATAACACAACACAGAGAGACAAGATTTAACGTGGTTCACCCAATTTGGGCTACGTCCACCAAGAATCACTTGCTCAGATTTTATTACAAGCCTCCACTCTCTCAATACAATACCCAGATCCGTTTGGAGCTATGCTCAACAAACTCTACAGAATTCACACCCGAATTCAAAACACATCTGCAATACATTTGTTTGTCTATCTATCATATGCATAAGAACATATAAATAGACAATTGCTTAAGCGATTTGATCTGACAAAACCGTTAGTATCAAAACCATTGGCAAAAACCATGGGTATCAAAACAATGGGTACCAAAACCATGGGCCCAAAAATAGCCCATAACGGTTACCCATTACCCATGGGTTAATAAACCACCCATGAAAATTTGCTTCGGGGGCTTCACCCCCGACCCGCTCACCGCCGAGCGGGACCGCCATAAAAATACTTGAGTGTAACACATAGAAGGTGTACCACACTCTAACATGAAAATAAGCTCCTGAAACATAACATTAAAAGGGCTAAGCTTCAAACTCATAGGAGACAATTTGAGAGCTTGAAAATGAAGGATGAGGAGAATGTTGCAGCCTATCTTCTTCGTGTGGATGAGGTTGTCAACGCCATAAGAGGGTTAGGCAAAAAGATTGAAGAATCCATGATCGTTCAAAAGATTCTAAGGTCTCTACCATTAAGATTTGATGCTAAGGTGTCTGCCATTGAAGAAATGAACGATCTTGATAAGTTGAGCATGGACGAACTACATGGAATACTGACCACGTATGAAATGAGCACTTTGAGTCAAATAAACCATCAAAGAAGGAAGTTGCATTCAAAGTCTCAAATAAGGAAAAATCAAAGAACCTTGAGTCGAATGAGAACTCAAACAGCGAAGAAGACAAAGAAGCCTTGTTCATTCGAAAGTTAAAGAAAGGATCTGGAAAGTACAAAGGTAAGTTACCATTCAAATGTTTTAACTGTGGTAAAATTGGTCATTTTGTGGCTAAGTGTCCAAAAAAGAAGATAGCGATGATGAGGAAAGCAAACCTAAATTCAAGAAAGGGAATTCAAGCAAAGCAAAGGCAAGAAAAGATTTGGAAAGCAAAAGAAAAGCTTATATTCAAAAGGAAGTAGTAGATCATCCGAAGAAAGTGAAATAAGTGACTCAAATAGCGATAATGAAGAAATATTATTCATGGCTATAAAAGATGACTTAGAAAGAGATGAAGGCATGGAAGAAAAAGGTGAAGTGAATCTTGAAGAGGAACTTATATGTGCCTTGGGAGAGTTGAAAGTTCTTAAAAAGAAAAATCAGAAACAAAGTTCTGACTCCTAAAGTATGAAGAAGAAGATCGTAACTTTGAAGCTAAGATATCACAATCTCTTGAAGAATCGGAAAGATGATCATAGATCTAAAAACCCAAATTGAAGAAGCAAAAGCGAGTTGAAGAAGAATTAAAAAATCAGTTATGGACTAAGGAAGAAGATTGCAAAAAGCGTGAGTCGAGATCGTTGCTTTGAGAAAGGACTTGGAAAAAACAAATGCTAAAGTTCTGAAGTAATCTAAAATTCGAGAAAAGTACTAAGATACTAGATGAAATTTTGAACCGATAGAAGTCAACGTCCGACAAGACTGGTCTTGGATATATGGAAAGACAAGACACCACTAACACAAAGGTATAGAGTCATCGAAAGGGACAAGAGAAGAGAAGTCAAAGACCAATGCAGAGACACTCAAAGAACCTATGAAGAATGAAGAGTTGAAAAGGGAGAAGAACCCTATGAAGATCAACACTTCTTACAAGGAAAGCAAAGATGAGAACAAGTTTAGAAGACTAAATCCTCCAATATATACTCACATGTCCAGATTGAAAATTCTTTCTATGGCTATTGTTCATTGTAATCATTTTGGTCATAAAGCAATAGATTGTAGAATACGGGTGAGAGACAACAATATAAAGAACAAAGGCGTGTATGGATTCTCAAATAGAAATCGCAACTCCTTTGCTCCTTTATCGAACTATGTTGAAGATATTGTTTATTATAACTGCAATAACTATGGACATATGGCAAGATTTTGTAGAACCATCCAAATTGAACCAAAAGGTAAATGCTCCAGAAATAAAGAAGAAAGAAGCTACAAAATTTTGGAAACAAGAAGAAAGAGGATGATGGGCAAGATACGAGAGAAATCTATGCTTGTTCAAACGGCATTCCATACACGGATGAAGGGCAGTTGTGGTACATTGATAGCAGATGTTCAAGACATATGACCGGAGATAAAAGTAAGTTCATCTCATTGAAGAAAGTAAATGAAGGTACGGTAAAATTCAGTGATAACGCTAAAGCAAAGATCCTTGGAAAAGGTACTGCTGAGTCTTGATAATGGTAAAACAAGAATCAGAGAAAGTTTTATATGTTGATGGATTCAAGCATAATCTCTTAAGTGTAAGCCAAATGTGTGATCAAGGACACACACTTAAATTTTATGTGGAAGGGTGTGAGACAACGAAAGGCGGCATACGGGAGAGTTAGTAGTGAGTATGCACATAGAACCACAAATAACCTATACATGCTCGGAGAATTAAAAGGAGAGAAATGTTGTCTAAGCCGAGTTGAAGAGAGTTGGGGTATGGCATAGAAGGATGGGGTATATAAATTTTGATAATCTTGTGAAAATCAACAACAAGCGGGCTGCGCGGATATGCCTAAGGTAACGAAACTTACAAGTACTCTATGCAAGCAATGTCAGCATGGAAAGCAAACCAGAGCAAGGTTTAGAACGAAGGAGTATTCGACCACCAAACCACTAGAGCTGATTCATACGGATTTATGTGGACCTACCAGAACAGAAAGCATACAAGGTGAGAGTTATTTCATGTTATTCATTGATGACTACACTAGAATGACATGGGTAGCCTTTCTAAAAGAAAAGTCAGAAGCATTTGAGAAGTTCAAAGCTTTCAAGGCTTTAGTAGAAAATGAAACCGGATTGAAAATAAAGTGTCTGAGGTCAGATTGTGGAGGTGAGTTCACCTCAAATGAATTCATTGAATATTGTGAAGATCATGGAATCAAAAGACAGTACTCAGCTGCAAGGACTCCACAACAAAATGAAGTGGCAGAAAGAAAGAATCGAACCGTCCAAGAGATGGCTAGAACCATATTAAATGAATCTAAGCTATCAAATAGATTTTGCAGAGAAGCGGAAAATACGGTTGTTCATATCTTGAATAGAGGGCAAATCAGATTTAATCATGACAAAACTCCTTATGAATTGTGGAAAGGAAGACCAGCTATCTTGTAAAATATTTCAAAGTGTTTGGGAGTAGATGCTTTATTAAAAGAAATGAAGAGAACTTGGGCAAATTCGATTCAAGAGCGGATGAAGGAATTTTCTTGGCTACTCTATTAAAAGCAAAGCCTACAGATGCTATAACAAAAGACTACAAACTATAGTAGAAAGTGCAAATGTGAGAGTGGATGAAATCGTGAATCAAAAGCTAAAGAACACTGTGAAAAGAGCCCTTAGAAATACCCAAGGTAGTAGAAGAAAAGGAAGAGGAAGAAGATGTTGAAAAATTAAGTAAATCTGAAAGGCAAGACACCAAAACACCATCTCGTTTTGTTAAGAAGAATCATGTTGAAAGTCGATCATTGGAAACCTTGATGATGGAGTGCACAAGAAGAAGAATTGTAAGTGCATCGAGCAGTATATTTCTCCTTATTATCCAAAATAGAGTTGAAGAACTTTGAAGCCACCATGATAAACATTGGATAAAGGCAATGGAGGAAGAGTTAGATCAAATTGAGAAGAATGAAACATGGGAACTTGTACCTAGGCCAAAGGATCAAAATGTGATTGGCACTAAGTGGGTATTCCGAAATAAATTGAATGAAGATGGACAAGTCACTCGAAACAAGGCAAGGTTAGTATGTAAAGGGTATGCTCAAGTAGAAGGTATTGATTTTGAAGAAACTTTTGCTCATGTTGCTAGATTAAAAGCAATTAGAATGTTTCTTGCTTTTTCGGTATTCAAGAACTCCAAAGTCTATCAAATGGATGTCAAATCAACATTTCTAACCGGGGAAGTTAGAAGAGGAAGTATACATAGATCAGCTGAAGGGTTCCTCCTATCAAAAATGAAGATTATGTGTGTAAGTTGAAGAAGGCCTTGTCACAATTAAAACAAGCCCCGAGAGCATGGTACTCTAGGCTTGATAAGTATCTACAAGACCAAGGGTTCAAGAGAGGACTTGCTTGATAGCAATCTTTACATTAAAATTGAAGGTGAGCACCAGCTGATTGTTGTTGTGTATGTAGATGACATAATTTTTGGAGGAGACAATGAGGAAATGTCTAAGAAATTTGCCGAAGACATGCAAAAGGAGTTTGAGATGTCCATGTTGGGAGAGTTATCATTTTTCCTTGGATTGCAAATTTCTCAATCTGATAAAGGAATATTTATATCCCAAACCAAGTATGTGAAGGAAATGTTGAAGAAATTTGGCATGGAGGAGTGTGCACTGTTAGCACACCTATGGCTACAAGGACAAAGTTAAGCAAAGATGATGAATCTCTGAATGTTGATCAAACTCTCTATAGATCAATGATTGGGAGTTTACTATATGTGACAACATCCAGACCAGACATCATGCAAGCAGTGGGTATGGCTGCACGTTTTCAAGCAGGTCCGAAAGAAACACATGTGCAAGCTGTAAAACACATTCAGATATCTAAAGGGAACTATGGACTATGAGTTATGGTACCCAGGGTAAAGACTTCACATTGGTAGCTTATACAGATTCAGATTGGGTAGGATGTGTGGATGATAGAAAAAGTACAAGTGGAGGAGCATTCTTCCTTGGAGACAGCCTAGTATCTTGGTTAAGTAAAAAACAAAACTTTGTATCCTTATCAACAGCAGAAGCAGAGTATATAGCAGCAGTGTTATGTTGTACTCAAATTCTATTGATGAAGCAAACCTTGAAAGATATCAAAGTAGAGTATGATCATCTAATCGCCATATTATGTGATAATACCAGTGTGATAAGTATTTCAAAGAATCCGATTATGCATTCAAGAACAAAGCATATTCCCATAAGATACCACTTCTTAAGAGAGCAGGTGGCGAGCGGTAAAGTTGGAACTTGTCGCTACATCTGAACAGATAGCAGATATCTTCACCAAGCCACTTCCAAAGGAGACATTTGAATATCTACGGCAGAAGTTGGGAGTAATATCCTTTGCTTCTTCCCATTGAAAAACCAAGAGAAGCATCGGTTGAGGGGGAGCTAAACATTGCAATATTCAGATCCTAGATTGACCCTTTGCCATTGATGTCAAAGGGGAGAATGACGATGAGGGGAGTTTGCAAGAATTTTTTTGGAAGGTTGCCATCAATGACAAAGGGGGAGATTGTTGGAAATATTGTCATTGATGTCAAAGGCTTAATCATTGATGTATTTGGTTAATGGAATTGTGTAAAGTGACGGCTGTTGACGGATTTTGACGAAATGGTAGAAAGTAACGGAAATAACCAGCAATATAGAAGGGTAGAAAACGAAAGTTTAAATACATGAAAAGAAACGTTTTTGCATAAGGATTATCATGGTATAAGCGAGATATACACAGCTGTACATAAGAGAGAGATATCAGCATTTTAAGATGTTCATATGCCATGTTTTATGGTGAAAAAGAAGATTTAATGATGGCTGGCAGCAATTTAATGATAACAGCGATTTGTCTGAGGGGCAGCGCTCCTATCAACTGGTTAATTGCATTGTTTAATGTGCATTTAATAATTATGGGTTGCATTAATTATTTTTTTGGTTTTAGCCAGCTAATGCACTTAATTAAGTTGTGTTAATGGAAAGGTTGTGTCGGTTGGAACGATGTGTCTTTTCGAAAGGATGTGAGAAGGATATATAAGGAGATGGAATCATTTGGTTTAGGTAAGCAATTTGAGTGTTTCATTCAAGTTTAAGGGAGAGAAGAAGAAGAGCAGAATATGAAATATAAAAAGGAGTGAAGGGCAGATTTATTTTTAATGAAGAGTTGCAGCGATTTATATATGTGAAGGGACTGAAATAAATCAGAAGAATATTCTTAGCAGCATTTTTGTTCTATCATCATTGAAGCAGCAACAACATAAAAGATAGGAAAGAGTTTGTTTTTCATAAGGAAGGTTGGTGCCTTCATATTTGAAGAGATCGGTGTCTCTTGTTGAGTTGGTGCTTAGCAAAAAGGGGTTGGTGCTCCTGTAGGTTGGTGCCTACAAAATTGTAACTTGGGGATTGGTGTCTCCTGTAGGTTGGTGCCTACAAACATTTGAGAAATATAATAAAGAAGATTTTCTTTGTGGTTTTCTCTGAAAGGGTTTCCACGTAAATTTGTGTCTATTTGCAGTGTGTTGGTTTGCTTTGCATTCATTGATTGCTTTGATATATTCACTGTGAAACTGATTAATTGTGATTACAAATATGAGATTAAGTGTTAAATTTAAAAGAATATCATAATACTTGATTCACCCCCTCTCAGTATTATCTTGTGCTTAACAACAAGCTTCTCCCTTATGGCGTCCCATGCTTATATAGCCTTGTGCATGCTATTTTTAATAATTGTCTTCTCTATTTCTGGCAATTTAATTAATTAAAAGCCACATCTATTCATCCAATTTGGGTGCCCAATTATGCATGCTGCTGGTTGCTTTTTATAAATTTATTTTATTTATTTTAGCATGCATCATTGACTTCTCTTTAGCTTATCCTTTTGCATTGACTTTCCTTCCATTCATGGCACCAAAATTAGGTAGAAAGACCATTAATAAATATTATTAAATGCATTGTTTAATGCCAAGGTGGGTCACACTTTTTGGCAAGGGTGATTGCTAAAAATAGGAAGTCAACTTGATGGGAATTTTCACCTGCGCACTACAGCTCCAAAAATCCCCTCTTCCAATTAATTGATTTTTCCTTCATCATGGGAATTTTCACCCTACGAGGCAAGTAAGAAATTCTCTTTGCCGCCGCCACTACCGAAATTCTCACTGGCAGCTTAAATCATTTCCCAAAAAGTGTGACTTGTATGGAAAATAGCCTTCTTTGAAAATGTGCGAGTTGCATGGGTGAATAAAAACCTCTTTGATGGGAAAAGTTAGCTTGCTAGGCGGCGAAGAAATTTCCACCGAGTGCTTTAAGTGAGTTTTCTTTTAGAATGGGTATTCTTACCTGCAGGCGGTAAAAATTCCCACCTACCTGCCACCTCTAATATTCCCATTGCAACTTAAGTGATTTTGACTTCATGGGAAAAAGTACCCTACAAGGTAGGTAAGAAATTCCCGCCTGCCGCCTGCCACTGTCAAAATTCCCATTGTTGCTTAGATCCATTCATCCCAAAAAGTGTGACTTGCCTAGGAGAGGCTTTTTCTGCTTGAATTCATCTTTTTTGGTCAAAAGTTTGCCTTCCGAGACTGATTCCTTCCATTGTTGAGGCCGTAAATGACTTCCAGATGTTCTAGGTAATTAAACAGGCTATACAGAACAAAGACCGGATCAAGGGAATTTAACAGACAGACTATGGAGAAAACCGAAAACAAACGCAAAAGAAATAAATAAAAACGAAAACCGTTTTGAAGTTGCAGACAATCACTCTGAATTCATTCCTGGTAAAAACCCTACTGAGATGTGGGAATACTGGCATGGAAAACTTCAACAGAGTTCAACCGGAGCACAATTTACTTTAAACGGGCTTTATTTATTAAATAAATAATTAAATAAAATTCCTGCAGACAAAACCCGACGGAGGGATAAAATGAGTTTGAGCATCTGGATATTTGTCGAAATTGGCTCATATGATTCACTAGGAATATTTTAACGTAATAGAGATGACTTCGACAATAAACACAAAAAGACCCAAGTATTTTTAAAAAGAACGAAAAACAATTAAATGGTAGTCCCGATTTCAGGTGAAATCTGGGACATCAGCTTGGCTCCAAATCTGTGGATATCTTTGCCTCTGTCAAGTAATCGAAGAATGAAGATGAGATCCCAACTTCTCTGGTTTTGTATCTTGTCTATTGGGCTCGGGGTCACGAAAGTCGCAAAACAAAAGACAACACAACACCGAAAAACAAAAGAAAAACAGACAGTTTTATTTATATACATACAGTTTTTACCACCGCTTTTTTACTAGAAAAGCTTCAAGTGTTTGCCGTTGAAGGGCAACGACAGTTCAATTCCATCCTAATGTGCAAGAATGAAGCTATCTGTTCCAGCAATCCTTTTGATCACAAAAGGCCCTTTCCATAGTGAGTCAAATTTCTCGTGCATGCCTTTTGCTTCTCGTCTTTTGTCCCATAAAAGGACCCAGTCGCCGATCTCAAACTTTCTTTCCCTGGCCCTTTTATCAAAGATCACCTTCACCTTCTTCTGGTGTTCTGACAATCTGTCGGCCACTTGGACCTGCAATTCTCGTAATTCCATCAGATACATTATTCTTTTATCAATGGCATCGGTGAATGTGGCATCCTTCGAGCTTTGGAAAGTTGCAAAGCAGACAATTCCAATGTAAGAGGCAACTCTGCGTCTCTCCCATATAACAACTGGAAAGGGGACATGCCTATGGCTTTCTTTGGTGTGATTCTATCTACAATGCATCAAACAACTTCTTGTGCCAAGTCCTTTGATTTTCTGTCACTAATTTCTGCATGATAGTCACCAAATTTTTATTGCTTGATTCAGCTTGGCCATTCCCTTGTGGATAATAATTGGAGGAATGTACTAGTTAGATCCCATGCGTGTAGTAGAATTCAACCAACTCCTCAGAAGACAAATTAGGAGCGTTGTCTGCTACAATTTTACTGGGCACGCCAAACCTTATGACAATATTTTCTTTAATAAAATTACACACTTCTGCGGAAGTGGCACTTTTAACGGGAATGGCTTCTACCCACTTACTGAAATAATCAGTAGCCATCAGGATGTAATGATGACCGGCACTAGAAGTCGGGTTAAGCATACCAATGAAATCCATGCCCCACTGCTGGAAAGGCTCTTCAATTACAACTAGCTTCAAAGGTAATGCGGGCAATTTTACACGTCCAACAAAGTGTTGCATGCTTGGCATCTAGATACCCACTCTGCAGTATCTGGAAAAGTGTGGGCCAGTAATACCTTGCTCGAAGGATCTTGTGAGCAATGACTCGGGCTGAGAAATGACCACCACAAGCCAAATTATGAAATTGTTTTAAAAGTTGATCCTGTTGAGCTTTATCCACACATCTGAGAAACACCTGTCAATTCCTCTCTTATATAGACCATTATCCCAAAGGACAAAGTCTCTGGACTTTAGTTTAATAGTACGCTTTTCCTTGCGAGAAAGGTGATTTGGGCATTCCCCATAAGTTAGGAAAAAGGAAATGTTACTGTACCATTCATTTACCAGATCTATAAAAAGAACCATAGGCAAACTTTCGCCTACTTTTGGATCTGTTGTCTTCATCTCAGTCATTAATTCACACAAACCTCTTCCTCGAACCAACTTTGTGGGCTTTATATCCAAGTCATATTCCTACACCTTCGTCACCCATGTGCCTCTTAATAGCCCTAGCTCTTGTTGCGTGAGGATAGATTTTACTATAGTATCTAGGAACCGGACCACAGTATGTGAGGCAAGAATATAGTACTGAACGCCTTACATGCTTTTACAACTGAATATGCATGTTTTTCCATTGGAGTGTATTTCAACTCGTAAGCTTTTAAAGGCATGCTCATGAAAGCAATCGGAGCTTCTACATCTTCTTGATTCTTCTGCATCAAGATTGTTGACATTGTGTGTTCTGAGGAATAACAGTAAAGAATGAATTCTTTACTAAAGTCTGGTGAAACCAAGACTGGTGCTTTTGACAAGGCTTCTTTAATTTTCTCAAATGCTTCCTTTCCTTCACTGCTCCACTTGAAATCCTGTGTTTTCTTCATCATATTCGAAATATGACGGGTTAATTCAGCAAAGTCAGGGATGAATCTTCTGAGAAAATTAACTTTACCAAAGGAGTGAACCCCCTTTTTGGATGTTGGCAAGGGCAAAGTCTAAATAGATTTTACCCACTCGGGATCTATCTTAGTTCCTTCTTTTGAGACGATATGTCCTAGCAGTTTTCCCTCTGTCACTGCAAAGATAGATTTCTTGGGATTCAAAGAAATCCCATGCTTACGACACTAGATGAAGACTTCTTCGAGATCCGAGATGTGATTACCCCTCTTTATAAAAGACTGTCAGATCGTCGAGGTAAACTACTATGCTCTTATCTTTGAGATGAGCAAACGCCAAATCCATAGCTCTTTGAAATGTGGCTCCAACATTGATTAAACCAAAGGCATTTTCTGATAAGCAAAAGTTCCCCAAGGTGTAATGAATGTCGTTTTGTATTGATCTTCTTCTGCCACCTTGACTTGGTTATAACCTGAGAAACCATCGAAGCATGGACAACATTTCAGATCCAGTGACAACTTGCAGAGTGTGATCCATGATGGGGATGGGATAGTTGTCCTTCAATGAGGCTTGATTGAGATTGCGAAAATCAACACACAATCTAATCTCGCCACTTTTCTTTCTTACAGGAACTATGTTGGCCAACCACTCAGAGTGATGTATAGGATAAATTATCTTTGCATCCAATAGCTTCTGAATCTCAGCAAAGATAGTACCTGAAATAGTTGGGTTGTGCTGCCGCAATTTCTGTTTGAAGGGTTTTTGCTCTGTTTTAATGGGATATAATGTTGCACTTCAACAGGTTGATAGGTCTTCAGATCTTGGTAAGACCAAGCAAAGACATCTATATATTCCTTAAGAAGCTTTGAAAAAGCTTCTCTTTCTGCCTCTGAACAACACTTACCCAGATTCACCAACTTGGGATCATTATCGCTCCTAAATTCAATGATTGTGTATCAGAAGAAGAACTTTCTTCACATTCTTTATCCTTTTTAAGCACTTGATCATGCTTATCAAACATTTCCTCAAGAGACACTAAACCTTTAGGAATTTTATTTCCTTTAAGCTGAATGATCTCCTGGCTACCTGCAATCTTTGAATCTGCTTCACCCATGGTGGTCTGTCTCGAGGTGAAGTGCTTCCCTCGTAGTATATCTCTTCGAAGTTGTCTTGTTGCTGGAGAAAGGCAACAATCTACTTATCATCATTAAAAACTTGCCACTGTTGGACATTATCAGGAACCTTTGGACGAAGACCATTTCAACTTTATAATCACCTTGCCTGAAGAATGCAGGTGGCTGATCTGGATTTAATAGAGCTGCAGTAACTGCAAGTGAATCAGCTCTAGAGTTTTGATCTCTGGGATATAAGATACTGAGAAAGCTGCAAAATCTAGAGTTGCAGAATAAACCCGGTCTCTATAATGTCGTAGTTTGTCCTTTTTGACTTGATAGAGACCACGTATTTGTTTGACAATTAACTCTGCGTCCCCCTTGCATGTAAGAGCTTGATTCCCATTGTCTTGCCCTACTCCATTCCTAACAATAATGCTTCATATTCTACTATGTTGTTAGTATTTTCAAACATTAATTTGAAGGAATGTGCATGTATCTTTCCTTCTAGAGAAATAAGTACAACACTGCGCCGAGATCAAGCGAAGCAAGTGGTGTCCCAGAATTCACCATGAAATCTAAGACTACCCCATGTTAAAAAATTTCGTTCTTTTAAAAAAATGGAGTCGTTTTGTGTTTTTATTGCCAGAAAGTGTCTATATTGTGTCGAGATATTCCCGAGAGAGTCATATTAGCCAATTTAGCGCAAATACCCATGTCAAGAAATCATTATATTTTGTCATTGGGGTTTGCTGCTGAGGAAATTTGTATTTAATTATTCTGAGCCCCGTTTGAGGCAAATTGTGCTCCGGTTTAACACTGTTGTGGTCTTACATGTCAACATTCCCATATACCAATAGGGTTTTAACCAGGAATGAATCTTGGGCTTTATTTGTGACTTGACAACATTTTGTGTTTTGGGTGTTTTCCCATTTTGTTTTATGTGAAATTTCTCTAGGTCAATTTCTTTGCCGATTTAATCTGATTTCTTTCCTGGAGTATCTGGAGATCACCTATGGATGTTATGCCAGAAGGAATTTGTCACGAAAGGTCTGGTTCTCTCTGAAAAGATGAAGTCATGCACAAAAAAGCTTCTTCTAGGCAGGCCGCATTTTTGGAAAAATAAGGTTTTAAGCTCTGATGGGATTTTTGGTAAACGGCGAGCGAGTGTGGAATTTTGTACACTGCTGGGTAATTTTTCCCATGGAAGCAACACCATTTAAGTCACAATGGGAAAATTAGAGGCAACAGGCAAGCGGGAATTTCTTACCTGCCTTGCAGAATGAAAATTCCCATTGTGAAATAAAAGAAAAATCACTTAAGGCATTGATGGGATTTTATTACCTACCTTGCAGGGTAAATAATCCCATTATGAAAGTCAAACAGCTTAAGTGGATCATGGGATTTTCGGAGCTGCCTTGCAAGGTAAATAATCCCATTGTCAATTGACTTTTAAAAATAGAAATTGCTCATGCCAAAAAAGTGCACCCCTTTTGGGAGAGGAATAATACTTTTTAAGTATTAATTGATTTAATTAATTCCTATTTTCAATTAATGTCAAGTCAAAGCATCTTTGTAAGGCTTAAGTTAATCAAAGCATAGATGGAATACTGCTTAAACTTCGGCGAGTTTAGAAAAACTATTGAAAATTATGCTAAACGAGTAACTCGAGAAAACTTCGCCAAAAATGCAAAAAAACTCGCCGAGTATAGTTGGAATACTACTTGAAAAACTCGCCAAAAACTTCGCCACAAACTCGCTAAAAACTGGCAAAAAACTCACTTGAAAAGCATTTCTTTCCTTTTTGGATTTTGGTGAAGAAAACACAAGATAGAAAAAAATTTGCCATTTTTGGAAAGGGTCCTGGAAGATGTAGCAAAAAACTTGCATGTGCCATAACTTTCATTCACGTAGCTCCGTTTGGTGTCGTTTTCTCTAAAAGTGCATATTTTCTCGAGCTCCACGCAGTGATGGCAATATTTTTCTTATTTTCATAAAATCCATTTTTGCACCTTTTTGGGCCAAGCAACTTCTTGCAATCTTCTGAAAGAATCATGAGCTTTGATTGCCTGTAGATAGATTAGTAATTAAAAATATTGGGTAGCTTTCCAAAACTCGGCGAGTACTCGCCAAAACTCGACAAGTATTCTCCCGTGCTCAGACTAATCACACGAAGAAGCGCAACAAATTGACTCAAAAAAAAGGCTCAACGACTTGGTTTTGTAGTGCGGCAATACAATCTCCAGGTTTCGCACAAAAAAAGTTGAGGCGACATCGGTGGAGCTCATTGATTTGGATGAGATAGATCCATACTGAAGTGAGTGGCACAGGCGAAGAAGAGGAAAACCCTACGTTCAAGCCAGGCGAGAGATTGCTTCTTTTGAGAGGGAGGCTATGGAGGAGAAGCACTAGCGGGACTCAGGAGATATTGGGTGGATGACATCTTTGGAGGTGATCTCCAACATGCAAGGAGAGGAGCCACCAGCACCATCATCTAGTTCCATGATCGAGGCAGTTCGCACCTTAGGAGGAGCGTGGAGACGCGGCCTGAGTGTGGGGACTAGTATCGGCCTGGTTGTCGTATTCGCATGATGATGCGATTTTGTATTGTATTTGTATTCAAATCTAATAGAAAACACTTCTCCAACATTTTATGGGCTCATTTAATACATTTTGTAGCTATGTGTTGCTTAAAATTTATGTTTTTAAAGAAATTTGAGTATTTTTAAGTTCAGAGTATTCCCAGTATTGGCCGAATATTGGCGAGTTTTGTGCGAGTTTTTTTTTGAAGTCCATGAGTTTTGGTTTTGTGAGTTTTCCTACTATGGCTTGGAAGTATAAGGCTAAAATTAAATAAATTTAATTTATTTAATGGCAGCCATGAGCATGCACAAAATAGGCGCCCCATTTGAAGAGTAAAGCTTATTAAATAATTAATTAATTGTCAGGAATAGGAGAGGCAATAATTAATTATAGAATTATGAGGATTATATAAGCAGGGGCTGCCATAAGGATAAATTAATTAATTCAAAAGCAAAGAAGTGCAGCCCAAACAAAAAGTGCGCCCCATTTGAAGAGGAATTTTGCTCGAAGAAAGTGTAATTAATGCTTGGAAGCTTCCAAATTTGGCGCTAGGTTTGAAGGAGCTTGATTTGTGTCTGAATAATTGTCTGCATAGTGGTACAAGTGCTCAGGTGAAGTTGGTAAAATTCATGCTTGCTTTGCATGCAAATAAAGCATCAAATTTTGGGGCAGCAGGCTTGATATATGCAGATTTTTATGATTAAAATCCATTGTTCATGTTTCGGTTGCCATCTTTGTCTGAATTAATTGCAGGAATTCATCACAGGTGTTTTTATAAGAGAAAGGGAGCTTAAATCAATGTCCAATACATTGAACATATCCTCCGAATCTGAAGAATTATCCAGATCTACACCGGTTGTGAAGAATTTTGGCCGAATAAAGAGGAAAAGAATTGTTCAGACAAAGATTGCTCCAGCCATGGCAAAGTGGGATGAACGAGAAAGCTCAGCGGAATCATGCATTACTTCCAAATTTGCTGACATCAGGAGACACAAATCCAGGCCCAGATCCAGATCCAAGATCTCATAATTGCAAAAGTTCATCCTCTTGTTTGATGCGGCCGTGTAGAAGTCGGTGCGTGGAAAATTTCTTCGAGGATCTTGTGCATGTGCTCCCAATCTTGCGATTACGGCCTTCGTTGAATTTGCATTCACCGGAGTGCTTTCGAATTTTTAATTGAAACATTGCAACTTTGATGCATGTACTTCAGAGAAGAAGCTGCAAAACTTCAAGGATAAGAGGGAAGACAAGGCAAAGACAAGACCCATAAGCAAGTTTCCAAATCAAGCTCGCTTCTAGATCCAACTTGTTTCCAGATCCAACTCGCCTCGAGATCCAAGGCTTGTTTGAGATCCGGCTTCGAGATCCATCGCTTTCAGATCCAACTGCTCCCGAGTTCGGTTTGGTGAGAATCAAAGGCAAAAGAATCATTGTGCATGCGAGAATATGAAAAAGAACAAGACTGCACTTTCCTCTTCCTTCTTCTTTCCTCCGAAATAAAATTGATTAAGCGATCAATTAAATTATAAAACTTAAGTGATTGGTTTAAAAGCCATTACTTGAAGAAGTCAACTACTTGGAGATAGGTGGCAAACGTGCGAAAATAGAAGGTTCTATTTTTAGTTACCACAATGATACATGTCATGCAAAGAGGAATTTCGGGAGGAGATTGTCGGTTGTTTCCTTTCCGACTTCCCATGTGTCGATTGACTAAAAGCTTCCGACTTGTAATTTCCCTCTACATTACTATAAGTAGAGGAAGAACCTACGGGTTAAAGGAGGAGAATTTGTAAGTAGCATTCTTGTGTTCCAGACTTTGTGCTGAAACCCCTGATAGCCACTTGAAGCAAAGGAATATAAAGGAGCAGATTTCTAGAGAACTTTGTGTCACGGTGCATTGTGTTTCTAGCTTTTAATCTCAGATCTACTTATAAACTTTGTGTTATTTTAGATCTAGATCTGAAGTTGCCTTTGCTTATAATTATGTGTGTTGATATCTATTGGTTTCTTCTATGTGCATGCAATCAACTCTTTGTTATCTATTGATTGGGTTGCACATCTTCCCTATTTCTTCCCTTTGTTTTATTATTTCCTTCTTACATAAATATTTCCTTTCTTAAGCAGATTTAAGCTTTACTTGCTGCGAGAGATATACAAAGCCTATGGTTCATGAGCTGAATAGTTTAAGTAAAATCCCCATATAGATACTTAGCATATTTTAATTGACAAATTTGACATGGGAGCCTCACCGGTAAATGAGGAGATTTATCTCATGTTGCCTAGGTTTTCATTATGTAGAAAATCTAGCCAACAAGCAATGTACTACCATCAGCTCAAAGGTCCAAATCTTATTATCCGGATGATGCGTCTCTTACGGCTCTTGAATCATGAGTTGGGTTCCTTCTTTATCCAACTCTAGGTAGTAGACTCCATGATTTGATTCCTGGAACAGGATCTGCGATCTGGGGTCTTCAAATTTTGATACTGTATACTTGGATTTCTTCTCAGGTTCCAACTTTTGATTAACTCCCTTTATTGGGATGTGTGCACAAGACCAATCCATCTTGACCTCTCCGCCCAATTCTTTACAAAAGTTCCTGCTTAATAACATGCCATAAGATACTGGAATATCTGCTACAAGGATAGTCATCTTTAATCTTTTATCTAGGAATGAAGCAAGTATTGCTTGTGCATCTTTGATCTGCCGAAGCGAGAGGTACTTGTCTTTCCATTAACATCTTCTAACGGTTTTGTCGATGTGAGACCCAGAGCATCAGCCCGACTTTGGCAGGCATCACATTATCGAAAGCTCCAGAATCTAAAATACAATTACTCAATTTATAACCATTAATAAGTAATGACACATAAAATGGCTCGATCCTTTCAGATGTAGCAGGAGAAAAATTGCAGCGGTATTATTTGAAGGGGGAGTAATCTTTGGACTTGACAAGATACCCCGTGAAACACTATTTGTTGAAGTATTGGGACCATTACTCTGTACATATTTTACCAACCTATTTAACTGATCAGGAAATGCCCTCAAATACTCAGCTTCTGACATCTGAATCTTGGTCTTCTTTATATGATCAATAATATCAAAAGGTTGACTTACTTATTGTTGTCTAGTTGTCCTTTCTTTATTGATTAGAGGAATTAGAGGAACTTACTTGCTTGTCTCTTGGAGCTAATGAAGAAGGGAGTGGGTTGCCTCTTTTTAGAATGGTAACATCTGGTCCAAGATCTTCTCTTTCTCTCCTTTGGCCACTTGAGGAAGCTTCTGCATTTTGACGTGTTTGAGACCTTGTGAACACCACAAATGTATGACCATCACTATCTTCAAAAGATTCATAATAGCCTTCATCAGATTCATAGTCTAGGTAGCCAATGTTGGAGTCGCTAGTGGGATCAACAAAGTCTTCTTCGTCAAGTGATTCATCAACAAGATGATCTTCTTCATTTGTTTCCAAGTTGTTCCTTAGAGCAGCTTCAATTGCCAACCATTGTGGTGCAACAGTAAGTCTGTTTCGATTTTGATTTTGACCATTAAAGGTCCGAGCAGGAGCCGTTCTTGAAGGAGTAGCATTTCCTTCTTGAGCTATCTGCTTCTTGATTTGTAGCATGTCATTAGCTAACTTTTTGTAAGAAAGGATCGGAAGTACTTGGAAGAGTTCCCTCACCTTTATGGGGTGATTGCTAATTTTCCACTGCCATGATCAAGTCATCTTCACCTCTCTTTGCAGCATTTTGTGTTTCACAATAGATTCACGAGTCTTGCCCTCCACAAACTAAGATCAAACTTGAGCAATAGAGCGTTTATAAAAAAATGTCTCTGATTTTACTCGTTGCGCATTGAAGTAGGATTTTATATAAAATCCTTTGGAACCTAGCAATAAAGTCCTTCATGTTCTCGTTTGGTTCCTTCTTCAACTATGTCAGTTGAGTGATCAGTGTACTAGCGTCTTCTACAGGTTTGAACCTCTTTAGAAATTGTTCTCGCATGGATGCCCAGTTCGTTATAGTCCCAGAGCTAACCGATAGAACCATTCTCCGACCAAGTCATGTAGAGTCTCAATAAAAAGTCTGACCGAAACATCCTCATGCTCCACCGCAAGCACACCACAAGATATAAAGAATGCCGCCAAGTGATCATCTGGATTTTGCTTGTCATCTCCAAAGAATTTCAGGAAATTATTTCTTGATCCTTTAGGCAATTCATGCATAGGTGGAATCAGGTTTAGTGGCCCAAAAGTTGTACCCATAGGGACAATTGGCGGTTGATGTTGATTCGGTTCAAAGACATGATGAGACAAACACATCTTCTCAGAGATTAGACTTGATAGATAATTCCGGTTGTCGCATTATGTTGAAGATGATGCGGATCTCGGAGGAGTTTATCTGCTTCGTTCTTCTGTGAATGACTAGATCTACAAATTTTCTAACTCAGGAGAATGATTGAAATTGAATTGCTATCGCAATCTATAAAATGATTAGTCCTTCCTCGTGCTTTGACAGATCGGGTGAACGGGCATTCAGCCAAGTTGAAAGTTCGATGGGAACTAGAAAGATAAGCTTTGAGTCCAGAAGATTGTTGTTCCCCAACGGAGTCACCAAAACTATTGGCTAGATTTTACGCATGACTGAAAACCTAGGCAATCAATAGATAAATCTCCCTCATTTACTAGGGTGAGGCTCCCATGTAAGATTTTGTTAATTATATTTTCTAATATCTATCTGTTAGTTTTACTTTAACCACATAGCTCATGCACCATAGCTTAAGCAATTTATAGCAAGTAAGGAGTTGTAAAAACATATATATATGTAGAAGAGGGAAATAATTGAATGTGAGCAGAAAGAAAGATGTGCAACCTAACCAATAGTTGACATAGTTGGTCACATGCACATAAACGAAACAAATAGATCTAGAAATGCAGAATTCAAAGCAAAGGAAAGTTTCAGATCCAGATTTAAGATAACACAAAGTTTATGCAAAGATCTAAAAAGAAATAAGAAACAAATGCACCGTTGACACAAAGTTCTCTCGAAAATTTGCCTCCTCTCTATTCCTTAGCTTTCAAAAAGATATCAAGGGTTTCAGCAAAGTCTGGAACACAAGAATGTTGATTACAAATTCTAATCCTTTAACCCGTAGGCTCTTCCTCTATTTATAGTGTATAGAGGGGAAATTACAAATGGAAACTACAACTGAACTAGAACATGCGGGAAGTTGTAAAGGGAACATCTGGCAATCTTTCTCCTTGAATTCCTCTCTAAGTGACATGCATCTGGAGGTTAAGCCAAAGTTGTGCACATTTGTCACTTATCTTAGAGAACTTTTCCAAATAACTTAAAGTAATGGCTTTTAAACCAATAAATTTAATCTTACAATTTCATCCTGGGAACATAAGGAATAAGAGAAAGAAGAGAAGAAAGAAGCTCATCCGGATGTTACACCTACGCTTTCTTCTTGTTTTGATATTGAATATACCTTGAACATATAATTCAACAATTTCCCATCTGTTTTAACAACAGCCTCTTTCTCGGTCTTGAATTGCAGCAATCCTTTGGACAGAATGTCAATGCTTACTTCCACCTCCTTCAAACTAGGCCCAAACTCTTTAATATCCGATTGAAGGGTTATCTTGTTGATTGAATTCAACGTGAAAGTCTTAACAACTTCATCAATCCTCTTACGAATCATCAAGCAACCCTTCAAGAGAAGCGGGCACCTGTTTGGAATAGCTCTTACAAGAAGAAACATCCCCAACTACTTCCTTGCAGTGAAAGCAACTATATTGCCTTAGCCCGTAATGACAATATACTATCCTCGAACAATTGCATTCTTTTCAGCATAAGCTTGAGAATCTCCATGCAAAAAGAAACTACAAACTCAAGTTGTTTGGCCTTTTTAAATAATTCCATCGTGCACAAGTTGCTCCACATTCAAAAACCTCCTCCGACAACTTATTTATTTTAACCAAAATGTCCAGGTTACCTTCAGCCATTGTATTCTCATCCACTAAAATGGTTGTCATTAGTTGCTTCAATTGTGATAATGTACTTTTCATAACTTCCGTGACTAGTTGGTACCTCTTTGAGCTGTTTTGAAACTTGGTGAATGATTTGGCTTTTCCATTCATTGATAGTCGTGACTTGATTACCTTAATCCTCCACCTCTTGAATCGACGGTTGCTCACCTTCTCATGTGCTTCAAAAATGGCTAGAGAAGAAGGTTTGGCAACCTTAGCAATGATTTCACACAATTGGGAAACTTGTTCTTGAAGTTTGGTTTTCTTTGCCTTCTCTTTGTCCAGCTTGAGGAATAAAGCGTTTATTAGTGTCTGTGTATCTTGCTTTAATCCTTCCGTGGTAGTCTAACCTAATGGCACTTTGGTTACGGAGATATCTGCCACCGTGAGTTCTCCTCTTCTGCTTTCCCTCTCTTCGAACCTGGCCAACGACTCGGCAAACTCCTCGCCCGATTCTTCAATAATCAACCTCGAAGTTACCTTAGGCAACTTTAGGTCTTTTATCCTTTTCGCCAAACTCGGGAGTAGATACTGATCGTGCTCTTCCAAGTTGATCTCCTCTCTAGCTTCCTGGAACTATCTCAAAGCCAACCATGATGAAAATTGCTTCTCGGGAATGAGAAGTCACTCAATGTACCACCCTCTCATGTTCGTGACTACTTTCAGATCCAAATTTGCCACAATGTTGTGGCTGCCATCCTCCGAGTTGTCCCAAAGACAATGCTTTTTCAAACCTTGCCATCTCATGTGCTTTTAGCTTCTGCTGGATGTCATAGGGGAGGTGAAAATGCGAGTGGCCGAGGGCGAAATACAAATGACAACGGATTCAACGGAGGAACAACAAAATCTACTGGGGGTTCTGGGCTACCAAAAGTGTCGAGTTAACACAGAGAAGCTTTGTTTCAAAGCGGTACTAGCACGATAGCCGTAGAATCTTGGTCTTCTCCAAAGATTCGAGACTCCTCGTATACTTTAAGCTTCTCGACCTCCTACTTAGTTTCACCTTCGTCCTTTCTTTTATTGGAGTCTCCCGCAATAAAGTTACCTATGATCGATTTATCAAAGCTTCATCTAGGCAATACCCATTTCTTTACAACAACCAATTGAGGTGTTAACCGGGAACCGCGGAAGACCTTTCCTCAATCGTTTGACAAACACTTATGCTTTCCCTGAAGAGCAGCTCTATCTCCTTCATCGATGGTATGCGTCATATTACATGTCAATCATTTGCGAGATTTGCAGTAGTATCCATGCTAAACCATAATCGGATACTTGTTCATTAGCTAATAACTTTGTTGAAATCTTTTTCCCTGACTTCATACTAAACCTTCTACACTTCATCCAAAAGTTTTCCAATGAAGGTACATGCGCATATTCCTAAGAGATTGTCTTCCTCACTATCCCATATGGATCATGGAGTTCAATCATCTTCCATAGGGAAGAACTCATGCTCATATCCGGAAAACATTTCGCAGCCGAGTTCTCTTTCGCCTTATGGATGCTTTGGCAGTTGTAGGATAACCCACCGTGACCTGGAAAGCAACTTGTAGGTTTGTGTTTAGCTTTGATTGTAAGTCATGCATTACCACGAGCTGCTTGCCTTGACTCCATGATGACCCATCTTGTCATTTGGATACCTTGGGCAACTTTGGTTCTCTGAAAAGCCACCGACCCTCGAATACATTAAGTCTCAAACTAGATGAAGATGCAATCATACTTGGGATACAGCTTCCAAAACTTCTTTGCTCACTCTGTTGGTCTTTAGATCACTATTGAATTTGCGAGATGAATTCATAGAAGAGCCCATCGTTACCACTTTCTGTAATCTTTGTGTCGCACTAAGGAACCGTGTATGTGGGGAAGCACTTTCAAAAAAATAGGATCTTTCAACAAAACCCCTTGTCTATCCAATTTGGAAAATATACCCTACGAGGCTGCTGCATATACTAGGTATGAAGTCATTTTGAAGTTGAATGTACGCTCACACTTCGAGTCCGCCGCTTGATGTTGTCACCGATGATCTCCACCCATTGATAATCGAATCAACTCTATTAATCTCAATGGTTCTCACTGAAAGCATACATCCATGAGCGGAAGTTATGAGTATTGGCTTCTCCATTTAACCGGCAAAGAAATTTAGTAATATCATCAACTTCTGCACCAAATTGGATCGTGGAAGAGTCCTCGGGAACTTTGATAGAGATCTGGGCTTCTTCATGTATGGCTGTTATTCATTATGCCAACGCACTTCTTTCTCGTTTCTCCCATCTATCGCTAGCATCCAGCATGTTAATTCTGATCACCACTTAGTCATGTCGAATCTTAAAACAATAATTAATAAATTGTGCATCCACCCTAATTATTGTCTTTTCCCATATGATCCGAATGGTTCTCGAAGGAGGATGATATGACCTCCGCACACTCCATAACACATTCAAAGTGAACCGAGTGTGGATCGAAAACGCTGAAGCTTGAATAATTCCGCCGCTTTTAAATGCCCGCAAGAGAGATGTCCTTTCGGCTCTAGATCTGCATCATTAAATGGAGATGGGTTTAGGGCAGTATGCGTATTATCATTACTGATGTCATCAATCTAGAAGCTATGCGATGATTGACCTGATCCTTCTCTTTCATCATGCTTCATCATAGGTATGGGACAATCTTTGTTTGGGCTCTTTTCTTTTAATTTCGCCAAATCCTCAGAATTGGCTCAATTTGTGCAGATTTGGCAATTTCTTCTTATTTGGAAGAGATATTCAATGTATCGACATTGATTTGAACTTCCTTTCACTAATATGAGCACCCGTGATGAATACCTACAATTAATAAGGACAAAGATGGAGTCCATGGCATGAATACTTGATTTGTATCACCGAAATTTGCATATAAAGCCTCCTACCCTAAAATTTGAGGTTTTGCTTGCATGCAAAGCAAGCAAAAATATTTTTAATTCACTGGGCACATATACAACATACGCAGAACACTTAAATGATAAAATTAGGCTATTCCAACCCTGAGGCACCAAAACTGGAAGCTTCCTGGCAGTGGAAAATAATCTTTAATGCAAAAATCCTTTTTCTTTGGCACTAAAACATGCAATACAGGTTAGCAACTTCATCAAAAAGAATTAATTGCTTCTCCCTTACGTGGCGTCCCATTCTTATATAGCCTTGTCATGCTATTTTAATATGTCTTCTCTATTTACTGGGCAATTTAATTAATTAAAAGCCACATCTATTCATCCAATTTGGGGTGCCAATTATGCCATGTTGCTGGTTGCTTTTTATAAATTTATTTTATTTATTTTAGCATGCATCATTGACTTCTCTTTAACTTATCCTTTTCATTGACTTTCTTCGTGCATTCATGGCACCAAAATTAGGTAGAAAGACTATTAATAAATATTATTAAATGCATTGTTTAATGCCAAAGTGGGTCGCACTTTTCGCAAGAGTAGTGACGCTAAAAATAGAAGTCAACTCTGATGGAAATTTTCACCCCGCTAATCGCAACTCCAAAATCCCCTCTTCCACTTAAGTGGTTTTTCCTTCATCATAGGAATTTTCACCCTACAAGGCAAGTAAGAAATTCCCACTGCTCGCTACCGCCGAAATTCCCACTGGGCAGCCTTTTAAATCATTTCCTGAAAAAGTGTGACTTCGTATGAATAAATAACCTTCTTGAAAATGTAATAGAGTTAGTCATGGGTGAATAAAACTCTTTTGATGGGAAAAGTTAGCTTGTTAGAAAAGGCAAGAAATTTCCCACCTGGTGCTTCTAAGTGAGTTTTCTTTTAGAATAAGAATTCTTACCCTGCATGCAGTGTAAATCCCTACTACTGCACACTCTAATATTCCCATCAGAGCTTAAGTGATTTTGACTTCATGGGAAAAAGTACCCTGGCAGAGCGAAGTATAAGAAATTTCCGCCACACCACCGCCCACCTGTCGAAAATTCCCATCAGCTGCTAGATCCATTCATCCCAAAACGCGTGCGACTTGCTGCAGAGAGGCTTTTCTCGCTTGAATTCATCTTTTTGGTCGAAGTTTGGTCAGTTTTCAAGACTCGATTCCTTCTATCAAGTTGATGTCAGAATGACTTCCCGTGATGTTCTGGTAATTAAACAGTACTATACAAAGTAACTAAAGACCGGATCAAGGGAATTTAATAGACAAGATCAGGAGAAAATCAAACAAACGCAAAAATAAATAAATAAAAACGTAAAAACGTCAGCTATGGCAAACAATCACTCAATTCATTTATGTGAAAGCCCCACCGGAGATGTAGAATTTTAGGCATGGAAAACTTCAACAAAGTTCAACTGGCAAACCATAATTTACTTTTAAATGTATTTATTTATTAAATAAATAATTAAATAAAATTCCCTCGAGACAAACCACAGCGGAGGGATAAAAATGAGTTTCGAGCATCCGGTGGTATTTTTCAAAATTGGCTCATATGATTCACTAGGGAATATTTTAATGTAATAGAGATGACTTTTGACAATAAATATAAAAAGACCCATTTTTTTAAAAGATAGAATGAAAAATTTAAATGAGTAGTCTATAGATTTCAAGGTGAAATGCGGGGACACCCAGTGTCACGAGGATGCGGCGTGTAGTGATATATGGTGAGACCACCCTCAATTTATTGATACTACTTTGGTGAAGGTAAATCTCTGACGAAAAAACTTGAGGCTTGATGTTGTTGTCGTGTTGAGTCCACGAGATGTGCAGGAGGATCTGGTGAGCATCAGCATCATTGCCTCTGATTG